>JAKSZU010000005.1:68422147-69022147 GCA_026018925.1 Tupaia tana
AGACTGTGTTTCCAGATAGTACACTCTTTAGATGGGAGGGGGGAAAAATATTGGTTAAAAAGTAAAAAGTAATGGAAAGGAGTCTTAAAAATAGAAGAAAAGGGGTGTGGTCAAGATGTTATAACCAATTTTTTTTGCTTCTCTCTGCTAAAGCAACTATTACATTCTAGATGTGGTGCAAGGGACAATCAAAAGAGAACTACGAAAGAATAAGGTAAAGGCAAGATGATATGAGATCCCAGAACCCCAGAAGTGGGAGGAGCAGCTCAGTAGCAGTTCAGCTTTTATTAATCCTCCAAAACAGAAAGCCCTCCAGAACTTGAGTTTACTGACCCAGGATCAAGCAACAGAAGGCATACCAATGATCAAAGAGGAAGGTCTTAGGGAACAGCAAACAAATCCAACCTTATACACAGAAAATTGATTGGGAGATGAATCTCATCAAAATTAAGTATCCAGGAAATGGTCACTTTCTTTACCATGACTGAGAATCCACTTTTCTCTTTCTAAGTGTATATATTTATTTCTTACATAAACAAGCGAGAGAGAGAGAGCGAGAGAGACATAGAAAAACAGCATCTCTGACAGTTTTTTTTTCTTTTTTTCCCTAAAAGAAAAGGTAGTTTATTAAGTAAAAGTATATTCCTGAGAGGTAGTTGCGGCCCTGAGAGGACAGAGGAAGAGTGGCTCAAAAGGTCCCAGCAGTTGCATTCCTCAAGATTCATAATTTTTAACTTAGGTTGTGGTTGGATTGATCATTAGCTGGGCCCACTGATTGTTCTCATCTCATTGGCTCTATTAAAGGTGGCTGGGGCCCACTGATTTCTCATTGGCTATTTCAAACGTGGTTTGATCAACTAGACATCACCCACTAATCTCTTGCCTACATAACCTTGGGTGGGGAATTTTGTGCCAAAATAGTTTTTTTTTTTTCCCTGTTTGTTTTTTTAAAAAAATTATTTTATTTTAACTTTATTTGTCCATTTGCTTATTTATTTCAGTTCAACCAGAGAGAGAGAGAGAGAGAGAGAGAGAGAGAGAGAAAGTGAGAAAGCAATCCACTGGGTCTGGGACCTGAACTGAGGTCAGCAATGTGGGAGTCCAGTGCCCTTAATTACCACGCCATCTATCAGCCTCCTTTTTGTTCATTTTTTTTTAATATCTAGCTACATGGGCAGATGCTCCAATCCTCTTACCCTCTTCTATTATTATTTTTTTAGAATTATTTTATTTAACTTTACTTATTTATTTAATTTGACAGAGGGACAGAGCAATAGAGAGAGAGAGGGAAAGTGAGAAAGCAAACTGCTAGGTCTGGGACTCGAACCACAGTCAGCCATGAAGGAGTCCAGTACCCGTAACCATCATACCACCGGCTGGCTCCCCACTTCCATTTTCTAGCTTTTTTCCTATCTTATTTCCCTGAGAGGCATGATCCCCATAAATCTTTGGAGAGTTGAAGGTGAATAGTCCATCTATATAACTGCTTTATTCTGGAAAGGGACATTGACTCTACCTATTGGGCATCATGAAACTCTCCCACTATCTGATCTAGGTGGAGTCAGGGGAGGGGAGGTCATTGAGACAGTACCCAGGTGTGTCATTGGGAGGGTTGCCGTTGGTGCTGGGTAACTTGAAGTAGGATTCAGTGGAGGTACCAAAGGTTTGGTGATATCCCTGTTACAGTCGTTTGAAAATTTACAGCTTCTAAGCAAGAAGAGATAAACTTGGTTAAGAGATTCTTGATGATATGATCAACCTGACAGCTATACCCAGTCCCAGATCAGGTTACAGGCATGCCGGAGGACTACAGATAGGAACTTGAAACGTTTCAGGTGTGCCAATCTTACAGAGCACCATGTTTTAGTCCTGTACCACCAGGCAGCCTCAAGATTCCATTTATTCCAATGAGAAACACTGAGCAGGCACAACCAGAAAAAGAGAACAAATTACTGAAAATGGCTCAATCCAGAAAGCCTCTTTTTCTATGCTGGTTAAGAATCTTCTGCTAGGGACTAGCAGATGGCAGAATGGTTATGTTGCTGGAATCCCTCGTACTACAGTCCTGAAATGCAGAGGCTTAAAAAATTTACGCTGGGCGTAGGTATGAATGTGCATGCCCAAAATCCTGAGAGGAGAATGGAGAAGAGATTGTGGCATGGCCATCCTCCTGGGCGGAGGGGGGGTGATTTCTCACTTTCTGTTTCTCTTTGTCTCTCTGGTGAGAGCACACACCTTATAACCCTACCTGAGAGTTAGCAATATTGCTGGATTGATTGCTGAAAAAGGACTTATTAGTAGAATGGAAAACCATCAAATTGTTTATACTGTCTCCTTAATGTGATTAACACAAACATACTATAAAGGAAAACTGATCTGGTTGATCACAGGAAAAAAAATGAAAGTACAGATTGTTTGGTATATATTTCTTTTTTTTCTTTTCTTTGAGAGGTTTTTGTTTGTTTGCTTGTTATAGGGTGCATGTGTTTGTAGGACAGAGAGCGAGAGAGAGAGAGAGAGAGAGAGAGAGAGAGAGTGAGAAATCACCCCCCAGGGGGGATGGCCACGCCACAATCCCTTGTCCTCCGTTCTCCTCTCGGGATCTTGGGCACGCATGCACACTCGCCTGGCGTGAGTTTTAAGCCACCGGGGTCAACTACATGGTTGTCCAGCAACATAGCCATTATGCTAACTGCTTGGTCCCTGGTATATATTTCTTTTTCTTTTCTTTTCTTTTCTTTTCTTTTCTTTTCTTTTCTTTTCTTTTCTTTTCTTTTCTTTTCTTTTCTTTTCTTTTCTCTTTTCTTTTTCTTTTCTTTTCTTTTCTTTTCTTTTCTTTTCTCTTTTCTTTTTCTTTTCTTTTCTTTTCTTTTCTTTTCTTTTCTTTTCTTTTCTTTTCTTTTCTTTTCTTTTCTTTTTTTGGAGAGGTTTTTCACTATAGGGCAGAGAGACAGAAAGTAAGAAATCACCCCCCAGAGGGGATGGTCACACCTCAATCCCTTCTCCTCCATCTCCTCTCAGGATCTTGGGCACGCATGCGCACGCGCCTGGCGTGAGTTTTAAACCACCGGGTCCGGGACACGAAAGGCGGTCCACTACGTGGGAGTCCAGTGACATAGCCATTATGCTAACTGCTGGTCCCCCCGGTATATATTTCTAATCCTTCTCAAAAAACTAATGATGATTGTGTAATAGCATAGATATCCATCTGTGTGAAACAAATAGTGACATAACATTAGAAGTTGCATCATCTTGATAAATCAAAAAAGAATAATTGGAGGTGTGTGTTTATAAACAAAAACCTTGAATACAGAGTAATATATTTTATAAATTAAGTTTTGTGCTAGTTTAATTGATATCAATTTACAATAAGATAGTTTCCAAATATTAAAAATATGATGACATTTAATAAAATTAATTGAAGAAAATACTTTTTAAATGGTTATCATTTTATTTTGTAGATAGTGTCATCCAGGCTGTATAGTTTGTTAATTTGTAGATTTTTTCCTTCCATGTTTAGGAAATCTGTGCAATGTATCTGTGTGTGTGTGTGTGTGTGTGTGTGTGTGTGCATGTAGGGTGTATAGGAATGTAGGGAGGAAAAATTTCTGCAGATTCTTCCAAAAGCACATATGACAGATTCCAGTTACTTTTTGTCACTTCTCCCACTACTGCCATTATCTAATTTCATTACCAACTACTTGATCAATTGAATTTTGTAGTACTCATCACCAATTCTAACTTCTGATCACCCAGCCAGAAATCTCAATCTTTTATGATTCTTGTGGAAAAGTGATGATTAAAAAATGCAAATAAGATATATTGAGTCACTTCTACTGTATGTATTTTCAGTCACTTTTCTTACTTTTAAGACTCATAGTTACAAATTTGACATATCCTACAGAGTCCTGAATGAATATATCAAGTAAAAATATTTTTTTGCACACCTAGTATTATTATCTTTTTCTTTGTTCATAATTACTCAACTTTCTTTTCTTTAAGAGAGATCTTTTGCTATAGAGCATATGCAATCACCAGAGAGATGCGCAGAGACAGTGAGAAATCATTCCCCATGGGAATGGCCACGTCACAATCCATTCTCCTCTCAGGATTTTGGGCATGCACGCACACATGCTTGGTGTGAGTTTTAAGTCACCGGGTCCAGGACTCAAACCATGGTCAACTATGTGGGAGTCCAGCGACGTAACCATTACATCATCTGCAGGTACCAATTACCCTACATTTCTTAAAGAATATAGATACCTGCTATCAGAACGATTTATATAATTTAAGCCTGAAGTGTTGGATGTGATTTAGACTGGGTCATTGTACCCCGGGAAATGCATGAATTATTGCGATAGTAAGCAAATGAAGCACCTAAGTCCATTATAAACTATCTGAAGAGTTTTGACAGCATTTTAGTGAAAAAGTCACTTTCTGATGAGCTGTGGAAACTGAAAATTCCAGAAGCCATGTGATCTGAGCAGGAAAGGAAGCAATAAAGAAGAAAAACCATGCAATAAATTTCTAAGTCAAACAATTATTAACTGCATCATTTAAATAATGAAACTGAGCTTCTAGATAGCTGAACACTTAGAGTTCCTGAAGTGTGGCACCCCAACAAAGGCACAGAAGCTCTGCACCTATCCCTACTTGACCTATTGCTATGTCTTTTCATCTGGAGCTTGCTTTTTATGCACCATCATGTGAGGATAGGTGTCCATGAACGAGGCAGCAAGCCCTCATCAGATACTGAATCAGCTAGGGACTTGATCTTGGACTATCTAACTTCACAGACTATGAAAAATAAATGTTTATGGTTTGCCATAATATATAATTAATCAAGAAGGCAAACATGCTAGGAATTTTTCAATTATGTCAATTACATATATTTATGTTTTGGCTTAGGAAAGGATGATTTTGTCTTCATAACTAACACTTATGGGTATCATACCTAATGATTATTTGGCATCCCAGGCCTCCTTACTTTTCTCATTTTTTCCAGGCTTTTTTGAAATCTATGCCCAATTTCTAGGCACTCTTCTTTCTCAAATGTATCTAATGAGCCATTAATTTCAGTTCTATTATATCCTTAGAGAGCTTCTCCCTTGGCTCTGCATATGTGGAAAATCTCCTTTAACACTTGATTAGACCCATGTGCCATTCGTTTA
Organism: Tupaia tana; assembly: GCA_026018925.1. Classification (NCBI taxonomy): domain Eukaryota; kingdom Metazoa; phylum Chordata; class Mammalia; order Scandentia; family Tupaiidae; genus Tupaia; species Tupaia tana. Next base: position 68,427,319 of record JAKSZU010000005.1, read on the forward strand.
GAAATCTTTTGAGGCTTACAATTATACTTTTTATTCTGTGTTTATCTAAATAATAACCATTTTCACACTGTGACATAAGGTGTCTACGACAATAAAGTCTCTCTGTTTTCATTCCCTATTTTATTTCTGGATCATAACTGGTATTCAAATTGGTATTTAAAATTGGTGCTCAAAAATGAATTTTAGATTTACTTTATGAATGCACTATTCATTCTACTCATTAGGGTGACACTGCTTCTTATCTATCCATAATAATCTGTAACAGATAAAACTTTTTCTCTGGCACACTGAATCAATGCCTATCAACATCAGCGAGTTTATTTAAAGCAAAACAGCGTCTCTCATTCTTTTAACCATTTGTGCCCAAAGTTATGTCCTATCATCACATGGCAATTGTCATATGTGCATTACAGCATCTATAGTTACAAGTATTATCTTACACATAATCTAGCCTCTCCTTATCCACTAAATATTAATTATTTTATAGTGTCCTCAAAATTCCCATTTCATGGCTATCTTAACTCTCTTTTCTGTGCGCTTAATGTACAATGAAAATGCTATTGCTTTGTTTGTTGGATCTGGCCTATTTTGGGAGCTGATCATTATATTTTCAAAACCTTGTCAAGCTTATTATTATATATATAAAACCTGTGTTAAAAATAAACTACAAGGGGGGCGGCAGGTGGCATGGTGGTTAAAGGCGCTGGACTCCCATGTGGCCAACTGCAGTTCAAGTCCCAGACCTGGCAGCTTGCTTTCTCACTTTCCCTCTCTCTCTCTCTCTTTCTCTAAGGAAAAAAAAGAAAAGAAAAGGAAAGGAAAAAAAAAAAAAAAACAACTACAAGGTACATTCTGCAAAGATGACAGAGTAAGACATACCAGGAATCTGTCTACCCATCAAGTCAACAATTACAATAAATAATATATAAAGCAAGTAGAACAGGGAGTTATAGGAATGAATAAGGCTTTGTGAATTTTACGCAATGCATTCTGTTTATTGACAGTGATGGAATAATTTATTTAGATATAATTAAACTATTAATGCAATAATTCCACTCCTCTGCCTTTGAAGCAATGGATTCCATAATAAATCTTTCCCCTTAATATTATGTTTTCTGTCAACAATCAAATTATATTTTACATTTATATTTCAGAGGAGTCTCATGAAGTATATCCATCTTCTTTCTTCATGTTTCCTCTTTTCAAATTCAGGTCATCAACATACGCCACTTCCTAGAGCTTGCCGTATGGGTTCCTGACCTCTGTAATCTAAATCAATCTGTTTAACACTGTTCCAATAATACAATTTTTGAAGTGATTGCAAGTGAATACCAAATTAAAGTGCTAAGAAGGAAAGCTACCAATTCTTATATGAATCACTCAAAATTGCATGTATATTGGGGCTAGCAGGTGGCATGGTGATTAAGTCACTGGACTCTCACATGAGTGATCACAGTTTAAGTCCTGGACCTGGCAACTTGAAAATCATGCCAGGCATGTGTGCTTGCATGCAACAAATCTCTGGAGGAGAAGGGATTATGGCATTGCTATCTTACCTGGGAGGTGATTTCTCTCTTTCCCTCTTAGTGTTTCTCTCTGTCTCTTTCTGGTAAGGCACGGGCCCTATGACAGAAGCCTAGGGAAAAAAATTGCATATATATATATATATATATATATATATATATATATATATATCCTGAATATGAGAAACCATTAATAATTTATCCTTCCTCCTTATTTTAAAACAACTTAATTTTGGGAACCAGCAGTTAGCGTAATGACTATGTCGCTGGACTCCCATGTAGTCGACCGCGGTTCGCGTCTCGGACCCGGTGGCTTACAACTCACGCCGGGCGCGTGTGCGTGTGTGCCCAAGATCCCGAGAGGAGAATGGAGGAGAAGGGATTGCGGCGTGACCATCCCCCCTGGGGGGTGATTTCTCGCTTTCTGTCTCTCTGTCTATCTGGCGAGCGTACGCACCCTATTGCAAAAAACCTCTCAAAAAAAAAAAAAAAAAAAACAACTTAATTTTAAGTGTTTTTTCATGTATAGATGCAGAGGTAGTACAGAAAGTTCTTGTATACATTTTATCTAGCTTCTGTAATTTAACATTTTAAGTAGTAATGGTATATTTATCAAAACTAGGAATTTATGTTGCTATAATACTGCTGAATTCTAGACTAATTAATTCAGATTTCTTCAATTTTCCCGCTACTGTCCTTTATTTCAGGATGCAAATCGAAGCATCAAACTGTAGTCATCCGGCTTATGGAGTCACCTCCAATCAGGCAATTTCTCAGCCTTTGTTATGACCTTGTTCTTTAGAGGAATAGGGGTCAGAACCTTTTGCAATATCCCAACACACAGGTTTATCTTATGCCTTGTCATGGTTACTTAGGTTATCCATTTTGGGTTTGAATATCCAGAAGTGAAATGCCACTATCACCCTTTCATACTGGGAGGCATGATGTCATCATGGCTTGGCTTATTACTAGAGATAATAGCCTGCATTTTATTGTTAGGTTGGTGTCCGCTAGGTTTCATCACTGTACCTTTACTTTTCCCTACTTTACTTCCCCTATTTCACAAACTTGAATACTTCAGTTCACACTCAAGGGGAAGAGATTCAGATTAGCCTGAAGAAAAAATACCAAATAATTTATGGGCATATAGTTTTCATTTTTGGAATGAATTTCCCCTCCCTCAAGTTTCTATCTTAAAATCCTAACCATCAATGTGATAGAATTGGAGATGGGGACTTTGGTAAGTAATTAGGGTTCTATGAAGTCTTGATGATGGGTCCCTCATGAGATTAGAACCTTTGTAAGAAAATACACTAGAGTGTCCTCTCTTGGCCCCAACCCCAACAGTGAATATATAGTAAGCAAAGGCCATGGAAACACAAAGCAAGACATCTGCAAACCAGTAAGAGAGTACCCATTACTCTAGTAACCATATTTGCCAGTACCTGATTTTAGACTTTAAATCCCCCAAAACTGTGAGAAGTAAACTTGTCTTGTTTCAGCTACCAAGTTTATGGCATTTTGTTATAGAATGCAGAGTGGACAAATACATATGTGAAAAACTACCACAGTTGTTTTTAAATATTTTGAGAAAGGTAGATGGAGAGTATATAATTATTCTTTTTCTTCCTAAAGTTGTATTCATTAATCTGAGTATGCATTAGATTCTTAACTGCAACAATTTTTACTATGGTGTCTAGTGGTAAATTTTCACTTCTTTAATTTCTTTATATTTGTAGTTCCATGAAGAATATTTGTCCTATATATTTATATCTATCATCTATCTATCCATCTATCTATCTATCTATGTGGGAGTATGTGTATATCACTATGAACTCATGGATATATGTTTTACTTGGTTATAATCCGACATTCTCATTTCTTCTTCTTTTTTTTCTTTTCTTTTTTTTTTTTTTTTTTTTTTGAGAGAGAGATTTTTGCTATAGAGTGTGTGCACTTGCCAGAGAGACAGAGAGACAGAAAGAAAGAAATCACCCCCCAGGGAGAATGGCCATGCTGCAATCTCTTCTCCTCATTCTCAGAATTTTGAGCACGCATGAACACGTGTCAGACATGAGTTTTAAGTCACTGGGTCCAGAACATGAACTGTGGTCGACTACATGGGAGTCCCATGACGTAAACATTATGTCATGTGCTAGTTCCCCAAAATTCTCATTTCTTATTTTGTTTCTTCAGATTGATCTAGGTTGAGCCATTGGAGGCTCTTACAGATCGACTTTTTGTTTTTTTTTTTTGGAGAGGTTTCTGCTATAGGGCGCGTGCACTCAGCAGGCAGAAAGAGAGTGAGAGAGAGATAGAAAGCGAAAAATCACCCCCCAGGGCAGATGGCCACTCCACAATCTCCTCTCCTCCATTCTCCTCTTGAGATCTTGGGCACACATGCCCACCATGAGTTTAAGCCACTGGGCCTGGGACCTGAATTGCAGTCGGCTACGGGAGTCCAGCGACAGCCGTTATGTCAATTGCTGGTCCCCAGATTGACTCTTAAGTCTTTAAATGTGCATCAGTATAGTGTCTCACAGTTGAGATTTTTTTTAATCTGTTTTTGTTTTATTTTGCTTTTTTTGTTATTTTAGTTAAGTAGTTACTTTCTGATATTTAAAGGTGCTACAGGCTTAATATTTTCCTGCTGTGAATCCTTAGTCAACTACTTCTCCAAGTACATTGGTTTCATTGGTTTCTTTCACTGAAAACCAAGATGAGATAGAATATATATTAATTACTACGAGTAGGTTACCACTTCTAAGCCTTTATAATGGTCTTGGTATCATTTTCACAAAAATTTTTAAATGAATTTCGCATCTCTTTGTATATATTGTTAGATTAATATGATTTTATAAATCTGTGCCTCTAAACCAGCCACTTCTTTATGAGATGAAATCTGACTTTGACTACCTACCATTTATTTACTAATTTGTAATAATTTATTAATTAGTATGTATGTAAAGTAGTTATAGAATTGTTAACCCATACCTCTGTGAGGCAAAAATAACAGTAGCAATAACAGGACCAACAGATGGTGTAATGGTTACATCACTGGACTCCTACATAGATGCCCACAGTTTGAGTCCCAGACAGAGTGGCTTAAAGCTCACACTGGGTGATTGCAGTGTGGGCATCCCTCCTGGTGGGGGGAGGGGGGTGGTTTCTTGCTTTCTATCTCTCTGGCAAGCACACACACCCTACAGTGAAAATCTTTCTCTTAAAAATAATAATAATTGTAATAAAAGGTATTAAATTAAATTAGAACTTTTATGTCATTAACTGCAGACTGTAGTCAAGACACTTTTGCCAAAATTACTTAGTTCAGCTCCTTTTTTCCCTACACTCCTCTGTAAGGTTGTATAATAGATTTGTGACATAGTTTATATTAATTTGTAACAGTCTGCATTCTATTTTAAGAACCTCTAAAATCCTAGTTGTTTTTGTTTTGCACATAGTTCACTATATTAACTAATATTCATATTTTTACTGTATTAATGATTTGGGAAATGCAAAATCATTGAAACCTGTAACTAATATGATTGTTCTGAAAAGGCAGTTCTTTAAAATAATTTTATGTAGTGTTCTGTATCAATAATTTATTGTTACTCTAATCATTAGCCATTACTGATCTATTTTCCATTCCTATCATTTCACTTTTTTAAGAAAATAATCATTTTCAGAACATATGTTTTAGATCTGGCTTTTTACTCCTGGCAAGCAATATTTAAGATTGTGACATGAGGATCTAGCAGTCGGCATGACTGGTTAAGGCACTGGACTCCCACATGGCAGGCAGACCATGGTTTCTATGATGGACTAGGTGGCTTGAAAATCATTCCAAGCATGTATGGGTCCTGCTCAAGATCCCAAGAGGAAAATGAAGGAGAAGGGATTGCGACATGGTCGTCCTCCCTGGGGGTTGTTTTCTCACTTTCTTTTTCTCTGTCATTCTCTTGGCACCTTATGCAAAAACAAAACCAAACCAAAGCAAAAGAAAATGATTCATACATGTTGTTGTGTGAATCAATAATTTGTTACTTTTTATTATAAAATGGTATCTCTTGGTTTGGATATAAAGCAACAGGTGTTTACTTTGTTGAAGCATGTCTATTGTTTCCAGTAATTTTTAATAAGACTGTTATATCGGGACCAGCAGTTGGTGTAATGACTATGTCACTGGACTCCCATGTTGTTGATTGCGGTTCGAGTCCTGGACCCGGTGGCTTAAAATTACGCTTGGGTGCATATACGTGCATGCCCAAGATCCCGAGAGGAGAATGGACGAGAAGGGATTATGGTGTGGCCATCCCCTCAGGGGGTGGGGATGATTTCTCACTTCCTGTCTCTCTTTCTGGCTAGCGCCCTATAGCAAAAGCCTCTTCAAAAAACAAAACAAAACAAAAAACAAAAAAGAGAAGTAAAGTAAAAGAAAAAAAGACTGCTATAATAATTCATGTGAAGTTTTTGTGTAAACATGACTTCCCAGCTACTTAGATAAATGTATAGGAGCAAGACTGTTGGGTTTTATGTTGATTTTAGCTTTAAAAGAGACTCAGAAACTTTTCCAAAATATTTTTATCATTTTAATTGTCATCAATAATCATTCTAAATTCCAAGTTCTCACTAGTATTTGGCATTTTCAGTTTTATTTTCTTTCTTAATTTTTACATGTTTCCCAGGGTCTATAATATATAATGGAATTTCTATGCAGTTTTAACTTGGATGTCTCTAATGATTAATAATGTTAGTGAGGGACCAGCAGATGGAGTAATGGCTAAGTCGCTGGACTCCCACTTAATTGACTACGGTTTGAGTCCCGGACCCAGTGACTTAAACTCACGCTGGGCACATGTGTGTGTGTGCCCAAGATCACAAGAGGAGAATAAAGGAAAAGGAATTATGGTGTGGCCATCCTCTCAGGGGGTGATTTCTTGCTTTCTGTCTCTCTGTCTCTCTCTGTCCTTCTTACGAGTGCATGCTCCCTATAGCAAAAACCTCTCAAAAAAAAAAAAAAAAAAAAAAAAGGTGACACACGATACATCTATTTATTAGTTATTTAATGAAATATAAGTCATTTTTATGGGAGATAAAAGAGAAACTCAGTGAGATTAAAAAATAAAACAAAAGAAAACGGAAAATCTTAGAACAAATTAAACAAGTGTATAATACTTATACAATGCCTGCTTCTTTATTTGCTTACAAATCCTGAGCTCTTAGCCAGTGAGCTGAAATTTTCTCTGTGTAAGGAAGAAAACAACCAAAAACTGCTCTACCAATTCAGATATTTATGGCATTAATGTACACACATGAGAACTTACAGAAAATGATTTATTAAGAGTGTTTTAGGAAGAGGGAGGACTTGAGTATCATAAAAAACATTTGGGAAGGTTACTGAGAGATCCATTTTTACTGTTATTTGTTTGTTTTTGTTTGATTGTTATATTTTTGGCAAAATGTTCTCTTCTCAAAATCTTAAGGAAATATAGGAAAACTTAGGTAGCATAAATCACGCAGCAAGTAGTGGAGGCAATAAATTTTGGTTGTGGTCTTGATTACCCTTAGTTAGAGAGTTTGTATCTGGCAGGATAGATAAAGAATAGCTCGGTGCTAAAGTTACACTAAAGTCACAATGGATATCAGTTACTCTTTAAGGGCCTCTATATAATCATTTACTGTTTATTCAATGCCTCATAGGCTCATGTTTCAATTATAGTTTTTGTTATATCAGATGCTCATGTTTATGCTATACTTTTGTTTATATCGACTTATCAGGAATATCTTATTTTTAAACAAAGATTGCAGAATTCAACTGAAACAATAACACTTGTCAATGCATTCCTATGAAGCAAATTTGTGCATAAATTCTAAACATTCTAACCGTTACTGTAAGGTGAATACCTGATATAACTTCTATTACATATTAATTTTTATTTGACAAATAAGTACATTTTTAAATAACTTGAAAGATAATTTGTAAGAATGTACTAAAATGTCATTTTCTTCTTGAAACTCTGTATCACATAAATGAATATGTTATAGTAAAAATTACTTCCCCATGAAAAGAGAAATTTTTCCTCTTTATGTTGAATAAGTAAAAAAATAAAAGTTAGAAAAGTAGAAACACAGAATTGTCACTATAAAGCAGCATAACACTTGATAGCTCCGAATGGCTACGAGTTAATAAAAATATTTTAAAATGATGAAAATGTAGCATATAGATGATAGAAAATACAGTCAGTTGTCTTGCCAGAGATTTCTGTAGTTTCTTGAGGCAGAAAGTAGCTCCCACATCACTAGCCTGTGTCGAAAAAGGGAGGAGAGCTGTTTGAAGTGATAAATGTGAGGAAAGGCAGAAGTAGCACTTTCTTGCAGATCTTAACAGCTATAACCAAAACTCCTGAAATAAGCTCAGTTTAAGAAGCAATTTTAAATGTCTCCTACAGAGTGTTCAAACCTCTGAGGTTAGTGGATAATTGGTGACAGAGTCCTGGAAGTAAAAGAGGCATCAACAATCTTGGAGCCTTAGTGGACCCATAAGCCCCATATGAGCGTCACCTAATTATCTGTAAGTGTCCCTAATAAGGGGAATTACCATTCCAATTAAGTAGGGGATCTTGTCATCAGATTTAATTTAGTTCCAAGGAAACAGTGCCAATTAAGTACATATCCTGTTGAAAAACACATTTCAGTTAATGTGGGGTACTGGATTTAGCAGGCAAATCTAAAAGTAGAAAAAGGTAATCAAAGTTATGGCAATTTGTGGAATAAAATCTAAGAGAAAAACTCATTCTGTGAAATAAATGTTTGCATTACTTGCTTACAAATACCCAGCTTAAAGAAAATTTGTATCTTTTTTGGACCAGCAGTTAGCGTAATGGCTATGTCGCTGGATTCCCACGTAGTCGACCACGGTTCCCGTCCCGGACCCGGTGGCTTAAAACTCACACCAGCCGCGTGTGCGTGCGTGCCCAAGATCCCGAGAGGAGAATGGAGGAGAAGGGACTGCGGCGTAACCATCCCCCCTGGGGGGTGATTTCTCGCTTTCTATCTCTTTGTCTCTCTCTGTCTGTCTGGCGAGCGCACACGCCCTATAGCGAAAACCTCTCCAAAAAAAAAAAAGAAAGAAAGAAAATTTGTATAATTTTAAATTAACTTTATCTGTTCAGGTTAGATATATAATATAGAATGACTAGCACACAAGTAATGATGCTAAATTCTAAGTAACTCAGTATAACAGACAGTATACCAATCTGGGGGTCAACAAAAGAAACAATATATCATATATTTTCTTCCCAGTCATGCTCGATGCACACTTGCACATACAAACACACACACACACACACACACACACACACACTCATATACAGATTTATATTAATAAATTGTCTATAATATTAAAAGTACCAAAATACCAGCTCTACAATTCATTTGCCATCACTTTCAAAACTATTTTTCAGTTTAAGTAAATGAGAATAAATCACAAAAATTCTTTTGTAATCTAAAGATCTGAATTTGGAAATTTGAATCTTCTTTACAATGTCAATGCAATTTTTTTTATACATTCAATTACTGTATATCATTACAACTTGCAAAATGAATTTTCTCAGCATGAATACACTGTATATTAGCACAGTTAAAGATATTAGCATACACATTATCATCAACACGTAATTTTTCTTTTCTGTGTCCCTTAAATGTTTTGTTTCTCCCTTTTTCCCCTTGATTTCCTCCATCTCACCCTCCTCTATTTCTCACCCTCCTCCCACACTGTCTGTAGTATTCTCAATTGTTCTCCATGCTTTTATATCTTCTAGTTTTTCAGTTTCTGCCATAGTGTAAACATGTGATATATATTGAGTGGGCACATACAGTGCCTCTCTTTCATAGTTCATTTTATGATTATGATTATGATTATAACTTAATCTGCTTTATTGTGGTGAAATACGCGTAACAGACCCAGTCCCATAGCTTAGTGGTTAAGGAAGTTGGATTCCATATGGCAGACTATGGCTTGAGTTCTAGCCCAAGCAGGTTGAAAAACATGCCAGATGTGGGTGCATGTCTATCCAAAATCTCAACAGGATGAAGAAACAAAGGAGAAAGAGATTACAACATGTTGAGAATGATTATTTTTCTCTTTCTGTGATGTTGGAGGACATTACATTGTTCTCCATCCCCCTTCTCTCTCTAGCAAGTACATGCACTCTCTAGCCAATTAAAAAAATACACATACCATAAAGTTTACTATTGTCACCATTTTTACATGTATAGTTACAGTGACATTAAGTACATTGGCATTGTTGTACATCATCACTCTTCTCCAGAACTTTCTTTTTTTTTAATTTATTTATATTTAATCATGTTTTTGCATTATAGATTTCTTTTTCCATCATAAATACCATACGTCTCAATCAAGACAACTATATTAGTATATACATTATCATCAGCCGATAGCTTCTCATTTTTTATCAATTAAGCATACTTTCACCAGTTTTTTTCCTTCCCCTTTCCTCTCCCTCCATTCCATACTAAACTTTTTTTTGTGTTCACATTTTATTGATTCACAAAAGATATTAAAGCTAGAATCTATTGACAAGTGCACTGTAATTTTCTTCTGAAACATTATTTTTCTCTCTTTCCATTCCCCCTATTACTAAAGAGAGGTATAAACTAACATTTTTTCAAAAAAAAGAAAAAAGGTTAATCTCAGTTTGGTCTGTTATTTGTACAAAGTCCCATAAGAATTCAATTTCTGATGCAAAGCATCTCTTTTGCAGTTTAAGTGCAGTGTTATTATTCTTATTTAAAATGAAAATACTTAATTCTAGTAAAAGAAAGTCTTTTTTAAAGTTTATTTCATGAAAGAGAGTGTATGTGTGTGAAAGAGAGAGAAAGAGAGAGAGAGAGAGAGCAAGAGAAAGAGAAAGAGAGAAATAGTCACTCTCAACAGGGTCTCCTCAATCCTCTGCTGTCTTTTCCCAGCCCTTCAACTGGTCAAGATCATGCATGTGGCATGTTTTGGGTCACCTGGTATCAGAACCAGTCATCCAACATGTGGATTTAGGCAGAGAAGATCAATATGCTATTGCCTGTGCCAGAAAATGTTTTTAATGGCAGGTTAAATATAATATTATTATCATTTAATTTTTTGGCAATTTCCCAAACTCAAGTTTTAAAGGAACACAAGCTCAAAATGTGGTTTAATCACTGTGCTATTAGTTCCTCAGATTTCATTTTTAATTAGATCTGTCCATTTTCTGAAATCGTTTTTAGATGAAGATTCTTCAAGTATTTTGAATTTGTTTTTTACTGCTCTTTCACTTTCTGATATTATTAAACATTTCATTTACAAGTATATGTTGTGATATCACATAGATCTACAAATGTTCAATCTTAGGCCGTTTAATATCTGTAATCTTAATTCTTCACCTCTAAATAGTTTAACGTTAGCGCATTGTGTTTGGTATTATAAAGTTTGATTAGGTAAATTTATAGGGTTTCTAACACTGTCACTGGAACATAAGCAATATTAAAAATCAACTTTCCTTTTATTATACTTACCTAGTTGTGAATGTATGATTTTATCACCACAGTATGTCTATAGTGTTCTATCAGAAGAATTTCAACACCCTTAATAGAAAGACAATAGAGTTAGTAGCCTGAAAAACATGAGTTTTTAACTAAGACACATTTCTAAAAAGCTATTTGAATTAAATAATCAACTAATACCTTTGAGATGCTATTAAATAGTATAATACAATGTGCATTGTATATAAATTTTATTTAAAAAACTCAAAAATGAAATATTACATAATACAGCCTATAATATGCTCTCAATAAATGGTGAACTTCTACTGTAATTTAATTTTAAAATTATGCTATTGGGTGATTCTTTTTTTTTCCCTCTAGATTTTAGCCATAGGGCATACGTGCTTTCCAGAAAAAGAGAGAGAGTGAGAGAGGCAAACAGAAATCTCCCCCATGGGAGATGACCATACCTCAATGCCTTCTCCTCCAGCCTGCTCTTGGGATTGTGAACATGCACTCACATATACCAGGCATAATTTTCAAATTTTCAATCCAGAATGCAAACTGCAGTCACCTATGTGGGAGTCCAGCACCTTAACTAGCATGCCACTTGCTGGACTCTATTTGGTAATTCTTAAAAGTTTTATTGAAGGGCCAGTAGATGGTGTAGCAGTTAGGTTGCTGAACTCCCACATACCCAACTGTGGTTCAAGTCTTGGACCTGGTAGATTCAAACTCATACTGGACATGTGTCCATACATGTCCAAGATCACAGAGGAGACTGGAGGAGATAGGATTGTATTGACATCTCCCCAGAAATGTCTCACTTTTCTTCTCACTGTGTCTGTCTCTCTCCTCACCAGCACACTTGCCCTAAGTCAAAAACCTCTATTAAAATAAATTATTGTTGTTTTTTTTGAGAGGCTTTTGCTATAGGGCGTGTGCGCTTGCCAGAAAGAGACAGAGAGACAGAAAGTGAGAAATCATCCCCCAGGGGGGATGGCCATACCACAATCCTTTCTTCATTCTCCTCTCAGGATCTTGGGCATGCAAGCACACGTGCCCAGCGTGAGTTTTTAGCCACCGGGTCTGGGACTCAAACCGCGGTCAACTATATGGGAGTCCAGCGACATAGCCATTACACTAACTGCTGGTCCCCCCCAAAAAAAAAGTTATTGACCAAAGAAACAATTGGGAAATGTCTGAGTACTTTCCAGTTCTATGAAAAATGTCAAAGAGTAACAAACTTTTCTAAGAATTCTACAAAGAATAAATTAATATATACTCATATCTGTGCATAAAAAAGTAAACTGATGAAAACAAAAGACAGGGAGAAAATTTTAAATAAGCTCCCCTCCAAATTTAAAAATATTTTATCACCAAATGAGCTATGTGCACATTGACAGCTTACTTCCCAAAGACACAATTAATATAAGAGGACGATACCTATAAAACTTGGAAAGAAATAGTCACTCTTGTAGAATTCTTTATTCAGCACAAATATCCTCTGGAAAAGACAATAATATAACGCAATTTAGAAAAACAAGTTTTTGTTTGTTTGTTTGTTTTAAATAGAGGGAGTTTTTTTTTGGTTTGGTGTTTTTTGTTTGTTTGTTCCTCCCCCTCCCCCCCAGCCTGGTGCATGCATTTGCCAGAGAAACAGAGAGACAGAAAGCAAGAAATCATTCTCTCCACCGGGTGGGATGGCCACACTTCAATCCCTTTTCCAGTCTCCTCTTTGGATTCTGGGCTCACACACACTTGTGCCTAGGTCTGGTACTCAAACCGCTGTTGACTATGTGGGAGTCTAGAGACATAACCATTACACCATCTGCTGGTCCTGACAAGCAAGATTTTAAAAAATGATTACAAGTTGACATGCAATAGAAGAAATATCAAATGATCTAATTTAGTTTCCAAGAAAATATACCATATGGAGAGTTGGAGATATATAGTATTTGAGAATGGTAGAAAGCAAACTTAAATTGATATGATTACATAAAATGACAGTATCTTATAAGTATGTATGTATGTGTACAAATATAAATATGATAGATAAATATCAATAGCTATTGGAAACTAATAGAGTTTTTGGCCAGCAATGTACCAAAGTGGTTAAAGCACAGTGCATTGAGAGCTGGATTCCAAATAGTTTGAAAAGCACAATGGGTATATCTGTGTATGTATGTGTGTGTGCCCAAATTCTGGAGAGATGGAGAAATGGAGGAAAAAAAGGACTTCTATGTGACCATGCCTTGGGGGGGTTTGCTGTCTCTACCTCTCTCTTTATCTCTCCCTCTGACAAGCACCTATGCCTTCTCTGACAATTAAAGAAAAAAATAAGAAAGTAAAATTAATAACAGCATAAAATGTAAATATGATAACTTCTATTAATATTTGTGATTATTTTCATTAATTTACAAATTCAATTTTTTTATAATTTCCTTTTTAAAAATTTTATTTATTCATTCATTTATTTTTAATTTGACCAGAGAAAGACACACAGAGAAAGAGAGAGGGGAAGTGAGAAAGGAAGTCACCAGATCCAGAACTCGAACCATGGTCAGCCATGTGGGAGTGTTCAGCTCCTTAACCAACACACCACCTGCTGGTCCTGCAAAATCAATTTTAAATTCTACTGGGATTTGAGGGACTTTTGGTACTTCTCCCTAAGGAAGCAGTCTGCTTACAATGTTATCGAGAGTCAAAGATGGACTTTAGATCGTAAAATGTAAGTGATGATGGTATGTTTTCTTTCAGTGCAAGTTTTAAAAATCATCACAGCATGTAACCAACACTCTTTTTTTCTCTACTAGAAGAACATTATGAACCAGACAGGAACTGTTCCTATAAATGTCATGTGGAACAGTGCTCTAGAGATACCAAATGATGTGCTATTTAAGTAAGAAATAAGATTTTGTGCAACAGCATAGAAGGAAAAAAAATAAAATTATAGAATGTTATCAACCAAAAAATTGATGAAAACGAGAAATTAATTAGGAAAATAGTATATTTAAGCCAAATATGTTGGTAATTATTAATATAATACATTTTTTAAAAAGTTTCTAATGAAATATAAAGATTAGCATTTTTTTTAAGCATAATTTGGCCAGCCTGTGGCCTGGTGGTTAAATTGGCTGGAATCCACATAGCTGACCTCCCAGTTTGAGTCCCAGACTTGGCAGCTTCGAAAACCACATTAGGCACATTTGCCTCCATGCACAAAATCCAGAAAGGAGGAAGAAATGGAAGGAAAAAACGTGGTGTCATCATGTCATGGGGAGTGCTTTCTCGCCTTCCCCTTCTCTCTCTCTTTGCCTTTACCTGGTGAGCACAGCCACCTTCTGGCAAATTAAACAAAAAGAGTGTGCTTATAAAAATAAATAATGAGATTTGTGCAAAATCCAAGAATGCCTATAGAGGTATTTTAATAGACTTTCAGATAAAAAAGGTGGAGAGGGAAAGATAATGGATGGATAGATGAGTAGATAGATGGACAGATGGAGAGATGAATGCATAGACAGAGACAGAAAGATAGAGGTAGTCAACTTATAATATTAAAATATATAATTCATCAGCTTAAAAAAGGAAGAAGCAATTATAAATTTTAAGCGTCTAATTATTAGTCACAAAATATAAGGGAAATTAGACAAATATATATGAAGATAAAGCAACCCATAATCACAGTAAATATAAACTAATTATAGTTTATATATTTTGCAGAACAAATGCAACATTTTTACAAAAAGAGTAACAGTGAACATACTTACAATGTATAGAGCACAGCACCCAACTGTAGAACTACAGGACCTTTTCAAGTAGACACAGGACTTTTAGCAAAGTTAAGAAAATAGAGGCCAGCCGACAACCTGAGAGGTTAAAGTGGCTTAATCCCATAGGGCCAACTCAGTGGTCTGGCACAGGCTGAGTGTGTGTGTATGCACAAATTCCCAAAAGGAGAGAGAAATGAAGGAGAAGCAATTGCGGCATGATCGTACATCATGGAAACTCACCCCCCACTTTCTCTCTCTGGCGAGTGCACATGCTTCTGGAAAAAAAATTGATGATTATATATTGTATATATGTATTGAAACATTATGCAATAGCTTGTAAAAATGCACAATTATTTTTTAATGAATTAATTTACTTAACTTTATTAATTTATCTAAATTTGACCAGAGAGGGACAGAGAGAGAAAGAGAGAGAGAGAGTGAGAAAACATGCCACCAGGGTTGAGACTCAACCTGTGGTCGGCCATGTGGGAGTCCAGCGCCCTTAATCACCACACCACCTGGCGGTCCCAAATATACAATTATTATGTGCCGATTCAAACTCATTTTTAAAAATGATAAAAAAGAGTATTCTGAGCTTCTAACCCAAAATCTAGGAAAAAATAGCTTATTCAATCCATAAAAAGAAGAGAGAAATGATAAGAGAACATAAATTAATAAAATATAAAATCAATGTACAATAGAGAAGGATCAGTGAATATCAGAAAACTGGTTCTTGAAAACTTTCCACAATTGATAAAATCCAACATGAGTACCGTACAGGATAAATATGCATAATTATGTATTTGTAACATTTCTGATGTATCACTTTAGTCCTGTTAGATTTTTCTCTCTTTTCCCAGCTGCTGATTCATCGGATGTCTCTTCCTTATCTCCAACCCACGTAATGCACATGCACCCTAACAATATCTGTCTAAGGCCTATGTCGCCTTCTTATCGCCTTCTGGAATTTTCAAAAACAGGTTTCCGTGGAAGGGGGATGCCTAATATGGAGAACAAAAAATATAGTTCACTGAGCTTAACTTAACTTTTAGTTAAACTACTAATAATATTTTGATAGAAGTATGTTTTAATTACTGCACAAAACATACAGATATTATAAAGTTAGTTGTCATTTAATATGAAATGCGTATTTAGCTGGCAATCTTGTATTTCACATGGGAATACTGCCATGCCACCTTCATTAGTGCCCATCAAATTAGTAACCACAAAACCTGGAATCAATCATATCTTTGGTGAGTGTTATTATACAAATTCTTTTCAGCTGTATCTGCTACAGTGGATGATTCTGAGATCCACTGACATCATTCTTGCAAGTTTTTCTAGGATTGAGCAAGTAATATTGATCATTTTCAGAGTGAAAAACTACTGTCAATTTCTACATAATAACTAGTACATACAGTGTTTTCTTCCCATTTCCCACTCCATTTTCTGACCATAAATAAAGAAAAGGAAGTGAGCTTTAGAAGTATCAGATAGATTTTCTGTTGGAGAAACAACAGGAGTTTTCAAGAAAGGACTGTCACTTTGGGCTCTGGAGGAAAAAAAAAAAAAAATATATATATATATATATATATATATATGACAAAGAAAACAACTCAGTAAGTAAACACACAAAGTTTAACCCTCAGGCAACTATTTGTCTAGTCCTTATTTAAGTTTCTACATTTATGTATCTTGGCAAAATAATTTCAAAAATATCTGACATTTACACTGTGTGAGATTTCTTCTGACATCTCTAAGTGTCATATGCATTTCTTTTTATTTTGGACCTTCTTTTTAAGTTTAGAAATGTCTGCAGCTTTGTGTTCCCAATTAGAAGAGTGACTGTGGGAATGCACATGTACAGAGGATGAGCACCTACCAGAATAATCTGACATTGTGTGTCAAAAGCTAAAAACAAGTTAGTATATTCCTTTAAATAAATGCTCCAATTGAATAATAATCTATCCATACCTTTATAACCTCAGCTGGATTTATTAGATACCTGTAAGTTTGACCAAGTCTTTTGATGAAGATACTGGATTTGGTTTTCTTTTCTTTTAGAGAGATTTTTGCTATAGGGCATGTGTGCTTGCCAGAGTGACAGAGAGATGTAAAGCGAGAAATCACTCCCCAGGGAGATGATCGTGCTGCAATCCCTTCTCCTCCTTTCTCCTCTCAGGATTTTGGACACACACATACATGTGCCCAGTGTGTGTTTTAAGTTGGCAGGTCCAGGACTCAAATCGTGGTTGACTATATGGAAGGTCTAGCGATGTAACCATTATGTCATCTGCTGATTCCTGGATTTGTTTTTGTTTTTTTAAAAGACTTCTTTTCCTTTAAGTTTTGGATTAACAAGGGAAAAAAGACAAAGTAGTACAGTGACTTTTTATATAACTTGTACCTAGTTTTCCTGTTAATAATCTTATAACAGAGTGATTCAAAAGGTTCATTTTATAGATAAGTTAGGTATTGATTTCAAAATTTTGGGCACCAAATAAATTGTATTTTAATTTTATTTTTCACAAATGTCTTGAAGTGTTTATTCTTTGATAGAGTGTTTATTCATGCCTTTGCTCAATTTTTTTCAAAATATGTTGCTTCATTTATATTATTTGAGTTTTAGAGTTCTTTGTATAATTCACACACAAATATTGTCTTAATTGTGTTTTTTCAAATATTTTCTCACATTCAGTGTCTTGTCTTCTAATCTGTTTAGTAGTATCTTTCATACACATTTTATTTTATTACTTACTTTTATTTTTAAAGAAGTTTTTGCTATAGGACATGTGCTCTTGTCAGAGAAACAGAGAGAGACAGAGAAACAGAAAGCAAGAAATCACCCCCAGGGGGGATAATCACACCACAATCCCTTCTCCTTCATTCTCCGCTAGGAATTTTGGGCATGCATGCACATGAGCTGGCATAAGTTTTAAGCAGCGAAGTTCAGGACTCAAATCGTTGTTGACTATGTAGGAGTTCAGCAACACAATCATTATACCATCTGCTGGTCCCAAATAGTTTCTCCCATTCTGTGTCTTGTCTTCTAATTCTTTTAGTATCTTTTATGCACAGCTTAAGTTTTCATAAAGTCCAGCTTATCATTTTAGTGTTATAATTTATTTTGTTTTCTGCTATAGCTAATAGTTTTCACCAATCTAAAGTGAATTTGATTTTCTCCATTCTTTTCTTATAGAAGTTTTATAGTTTTGCATTTTACATCTAGGTCTGTGATCTTATTTTTTTTTTATTTTGGCAAAAGTTTTAAAATTTACTTCTGAATTCATTTTATGCATATGAAAAATGTCCAATTTTTCCAATATTATTGATTAATTTTTTTGTTTGCTCATTTAACTTTTTTTTTTTTTTTGGAGAGGTTTTTGCTATAGGGTACATGTGCTCACCAGAAAGACAGAGAGAGACAGAGAGACAGAAAGCGAAAAATCACCCCCTACGGGGTTTGGCATCACAGCAATTCCTTCTCCATTCTCCTCTCAGGATCTTTGAAACACACACACACACGCACCAGTGTGAGTGTCAGTCACTGGGTCCAGGACTCAAACCTGCAGTCAACTGTGTGGGAGTCCAGAATGAATCCATTATACCATCTGCCGGTCCCTAACTATTTTTTTGTTTGTTTTTTAAAAAGGATCAGTTCACTTACTAATGTGAATCTATTTTTGGCAACTTATTCTATTCCATAGATCTGTGTCTCTGTTCTGTCACCAATGCCATGTTATCTAGATTACTGTAGCTTTCTTATGAGAGTTCTTTCCTGGGTCCCAGATAGTGCAGCATTTAAGGGTATGCATAGGGAGCCAGATCCTACATGACTCACTACAGTTTGAATCTCAGTCTGATGACTTAAAAGACACATCTGGTATGTGTGTATGCTCAAGATTCTGACACAAAGAAGAAATTGAGGACAAAGACTTGTATCATGACTATACTTCATTGGGAGATACTTTCTCTTTTTCTCTTTCTTCTCTCTCTGGTGAACATACAAAACCTTCTGGATAGATATTTATAGATAATTACTCCCCTAGGTAAAGTGATCTCAGTTGCAATTACTTGTCTTAGCATATTAATAGCTTCAGAGGTTTGGAGGTGAAGAGTTTCTGTATGACCTCATTTACTTGATGTATTTAAGTTGTTTGGCTCTTTTTTTGTTAAAAAGAATTGAGTTGGTAACTTAATTTTATTATATGCAAAACCTAAACTAGAAGGTATATGTGTATATATATATATTTACAAAATAATCATTCTGTATAATTATATAATAACTATTATTTAATAATAGTATGATGACAATTGTCTACCAAATCATCAGTGGCTCAACTGAAAAAAATTGAAGGAACAAATTTTACATTCCAACTGTTAGGAATTCTAGATTACTTAGAATAAAGAGATTGTATATTAACTTGTAATTTTTTTAGCGTTATTTAATTTAATTTATTATAATTACTTTTAAATTCAACGAGAGAGAGATAGATAGGGAAAGTGAAAAAGTCTCCAGGTCTGGGACTTGAAATGCTGTTGGACGTGTGGGAGTCCAGTGCCTTAAACACCACACCATCTACTGGCCCCTTAACTTGTAATTTAGTTGTGACAGTTGGAGTAAGATTCTGGAGACATCATCTCAAATAAAAGGAAAGTTTATTGAGGGAAGAATACATGGGGGCTCAGTAGCCAGAGGTACCTTATCCTGCCTACCAGGAGGGAAAGAGTTTTTTTTATAGGGTTATCAAGCTACTCTGAGAGACTGTATGTGCAGCAGATAAACAGGGGAGTTAGGCATGGTGGGATAATCATATTTAGACAGTTGGTGGGTCTTTTTTGATACATCTCTAGGCAGTTAGACTGCCCAGTACTCACTCTGAGTCTATCTGCTACTTCCTGAGTGAGTGTGCCTTTTCAGTAGTAGCACCTGGATGTCAACTAAATTAGTGCCTCTTAAATTATGTTTCCCATAGAAAATGGACTTTTACAATCATTTTATTAACATATTAGATATTATTTAAGTTGAATTATTAGAAATAATACCAGTTGACCTATCATCACAAACATATGCCGATTAGGGAATTTCAGCCTTTATTTAACAAACTTGCTGTAAATTTATGTTTACGTGACTCAAATATGAATAATTTTAGAAAGTCCAGTTTGTGAATTTTAGAATATTGCCAGAGGGTTCATGCACTTACCAGAGACAGATAGAGAAAAAGAGAGAGGGACAAATCACCCCTAATCCAATATGCTCATGCCATAATCCCTCCTCCTCCACTTCTCCACTCTGTCAAGATTTGGGACATGCATGGACACACAGCCAGTGCGTTTTTCCAAGCTATTGCGCCTGGGATTCTAACCGCATTGGTCATGTGAGATCCAGCTCCTCTAACCTCTAAATAGTGGAGCTGGCCCCACTTTGTTAATTTTAGTCATTGTTTCTGTATATCAGTAATTTTTAGATACTAAAACAGAAAAGTAATATTAAATAGAGGTTTTTTTGACATTCTGTATACTGATAAGTAGTTACTTTTATTTTGAGGTATTATCAATATTTCTAACTTGGTTGTATGTGCTACTTAATTATAATTTAGGTTAAGTGAACATATATTAAATTAATAAAATATATGTGCAATTTAGGACTACTTGGATAAAGCGTGTATGAGTTTGTGAATTCTGAATAGAACTTTTTAAGTTAAAATTAGCATTAGGGTTTGAATTTTGGCCCTAGTTACTTAAAAATCATGCCTGGCAAATGTGCATGCCCAAATCCTGGAAAGATAGAGAAATGAAGGAGAAGGGATTGTGACACCATCACTCCCCATTGGAGGGGTTTTTCTTTCTGTTCTCTGTCTCTCTCTTTTTCTGGAAAGCATATGTGGTCTCTGGCAAATAAGAAAAAAAAGGAACCTTAGCAAACACCACATAAAATATGGAAAGAAGAAAATGAATTTATTTTATAAGATAATATCATTATTTAAAATAATTATAATGCAAAGTTTACCTTAATTCACCTTTTTGTCTCTGTGAATGTTAAAGAAATGATATATATCTTCTGATCTTAGAACAATTTCACGTTGTGACTAGGTAGGGTAGCTAGCCTTTCTGAATCTTGAGTTTTTTAATACATGGAAAGTTGAAGATATGCTTAATTTACTAAATTATGAAGGATTTTCCAGATGACATTGTGCAGTCTACTTTAGCTCTAAGACAATAACTACTATATCTTATTATCTTTTGAGAATATACTAAGAAAAGCATAGGCAGAAAAATATGTTTTACTTTGGCCCTAATTTTTTGACTGAAAGTTTTTTTTTTTTTTCCCTCAACCTCAGTAAAAGCAGCAGAATATTAGCTTTCTATTTGTCTCTAAACTTATGGTTTTTAAGATTTTAATTTTGATTAGCTGTGTAACATTTCCTCATAAAAATTTTTTGGACCTCAGAGTAAATATTCCTGAATCCCCTAAAAAATAATTTTACTCTCTGTATTGAACTTGTTTGTCCTGTTTTATTTTGACTTCACTAGGTGTTTATTTAAGCAATATTTTAAACATGAAATTTCTTATTTTCTTGTATCTTAAAGGTTGAAGTCTTAGTTGTTCAATAGTACAAATAAAAAGCAATTTTCATATTAATTATTCAAATCAAATACATGAGTATTCATTTAATAAGAATCTACTATTAAAATTTTAAATATATTTAAGGGAAATAAAGATAACTTTATAAAATAGGTGACCAACTATTTCCTTCAGGTAACATTTTATTGACGTACTCACAACTTGATCTGTTTATACATATTAACAAGATACTAAGATTGGCAAGGAAGAAACGTCAAGTTACCTACAAAGGATATCCCATTAGTCTAATAGCAGACCTCTCACCAGAAACAATGCAAGTGAGGAAAGAATGGGAAAATATACTCAAAGTGTTAAGGTAAAAGCAATTTCAACCAAGAATACTGCATCCGGCAATATTATCCTTCATATGGGAAGAAAAGACAAGAACATTCTCAGATAAACAAAACCTGAAATAATTTACCAACACCAGACCAGATCTCTAAGAAGTTCTCAAGGGAGTGCTATACCAGGAAAATTAAATACAGACACACAGAAATAAGTGTTCAGAAATTAAGAAAATGGCGAACTTAATCATAGGGACAAGTCTGGAGTTGAATATTATATCCCAGAATTCAATCAGTAAGATCGAACCACAACAGAAGATAGATTAAGTACATGAGACTAAAGTGGTGAAATAGAATTTTATGACTTTTGACTAAACATTGCTGATTTTCTTCTAGACTTTTTTTTCTGGTTTAAGGATTTTTATCCTGTCTTGAGCTACCGATAGGTTCATGCACCTACTATTTGAACAGAATCCTAACCTGTTTCCTGGCTTTAAATTTTAAGCAAAGTTCCTTAGCATTTTTTTTGACTTATTAAAGCTAAAACTGTTTTTCTTGAAAAAAAGAAATATATATTAAAAAATACCTATTTAATGACCGTAATAAGCTATATAGCATCAGCTAGGTGCTACCTTATATTCATTCTACTCAGAGTTTCACACCTAAAGTCAGGCATGTATTCACAGATATATATATACCAGCTGAACTTGCTGTTGAACAGTTACATTATTTAAGAAATTTTGTGAATCAATAAAAGTGGGGAAAAAAATGAATGGACAATAACTGTAGACACCTGAGATAGTGTGAGAGGAGGGTGGGAAATGGTAGAGGGTGAGAAATAGGGGTTTTATATATGAAACTAGAAGTGGAAATGTATTGATGACAGCATGTATGATTAAGCCACTACACAGTATATTTTGGATGGGAAATCACATTTCGTATGCTGTGATGATGCACAGAGAATGAATGTAAATTAATTAATTAATTAAAATGCTTCAGAAGAAAAAAAAGCTAACTACTGCAACCTTATTTCACATATTTGGTGGGCACTTTTGATTAATGTTAATGTCAAACAAAATTAAAAGAAATTCCACCCTAAGAGTCGTTTTTACAACTGAATTATTCAGCTTCTCTTTGCAGATAATTATCAGTAGCACCTTACTCAGATGAACTGGAGACTTAGAGATGTTAGGAATTTTCTCTTCCATGAGTCATTTTTGTGAGTTCACTTTGTTTTTGGATCATCATAGAAGTGAGAGGTCTTAACACAGAATGAATGAATGCACAAACACATTCTAAGGAATGCAGACCTGTGTATGTCATTGTATCAAAACCAACTTTCTTTTAGAGTTATCTCTCTACATAAATACTCTAATTAGTTTTGTACATGGATGTTTATAATTTGCTTTTGAAGCAACAAAAGGACTTATCTGTACTTTGAGGCTTTAAACTGATAAATTACAGCAAGCCTTTCTTGTAACAAAACATCTGTCTTTAGAACTTCATATTGGCTTCTGATATATGTAGCAAATTAACATTCCTATTTTATAGAGTCAAGAAGAAAGTGATTGTTATCCATAGCTATTTTCCTCTTCTAATATTTCTCGTTAATAGCACAGGCTGCATTGACACTTGAACCAAGAAGTCTGTAACTGGCTGGTGAATGTGCCATTTATTTTTGTTCCAAAGTCAATGACAATGAAGTGCCCAATATGCATGAAACTACAATTCTCATAAAATGACTTGAAAATAGATGGCTTAAGAATTTGTAGCTCTCTTATGACTCTTGTTTGAGGACCTATTCTAATAACCACTTATATGTAATCAGATGGACTTTATGCAACCTCATCTTGTAAATGGACCATGTGAATGTTTCCCTATTATTGCTGCCATAGCTCACAGACTCTAAAAGAGTTACTAGTCATTCTGCACTGTAACAAATTACTGTGCTAACAATAGAAATCACAATGGCCTTCACATAAGTCATGGCTTTATAATGTGGAGACTGATATAAGAACTGCTTACAGGACATAGAATTCACCTATTAAACTGTCTTTTCTTCTAAATTTGCCACTGAGATATTTTCTGTAGATAAAGATGTAAAGGAAATTACTGCAAAAAAAGAGCAATTTGGGGTTCATTGTATCAGTAAAAAGGCGTGTTATGCTAACTACTATGCGTTTAAAAGTATTTGTGAGATATGAATATTTTATATATAAAAAAACTGCCCCAAACGGTTCACTCTTCTAGTTATTCAGTTCTCAACATGACTCAGTTTTTTCTGCTGTTTTAAGTAAGGGTATATGAATTACTACAGTTCTATTTTGACCATTTCAGATTAAGACGAATATCTAAATTTAAGACTTTTTAAAATCTAGGGATGTAGAGGGGTTTTGTTTGATGTTAAGTACATCTGTGTAAAACCATGAAATGATAATTCTTTAATAAGAATTATAAACTATTCCATTAAATTGAGAGGAAATGAGAGCCCTAATTACTGGTGTATATTAAAGAGAACAAAATCTAAAACAATGAAATAAACACACTCACCCACAAAATATATTTTGGCAAATGTATGGTAAATATATCATTATTTTGACATACTAAAAGAATGGGTGGGCGATCTAAATAGTAATTTGTGAAGCAATTATGGCTAATAAAGGGTTCAGTAAAATAGGCATTATTTTTCTTTTTTAGTTTTTGCTATAGAGCATGTGTGCTCACCAGAAAAAGACAGAGAGGGAGAGAGTTAGGGAAAGAGAGAAATCACCCCTCAGAGAGCATGGCCATGCCACAATCCCTTCTCCATTCTCCTCTTGGGACTTTGGGTAGAGTAAGCTGCCTTAACCTCCATGCCACTGTTACCCCTCCCCCCCAAGAAAACCTTAAAACACTCCTCAGCATTACTTACATTTTAAAATTTATGTTCAAATTTTCCATTGTAAATATGTAGTAAAGAAGTGGGGTTTTATATTTAATCAGCATCACAAAAAGTTATTGTCTTCCTTTTGCTTACAGAATTTATAAATTTGAATGACTACTGCTACTTATCTATAATAATTGTCTAGAACAGCACGTAACTTGGACACTAAGGAACAAATAAGTGTTTGCATTTTTAATCATTTTGTGAATTGATAATTTTATGTCAATTTTTTTCACTTTATTTGTCTTGCAATACCAAATGTGTAGTCTCACTTGAAAATAATCAATGGTAAGGGAGGATGTTGCTCTGTTTCTATCAGGCATGCTATCTAGAATTTGTCAGAGTCTCCATGATTATTTGGCATGTCATAAATGAGAGATCCAATTCATTCTTGTAAGTTTTTCTTTCTAGCCTAGGCTTTCAAATTCATGAGCAGAGAAGAATTCATTTCAGGAACATAGATGAGCTTTGCTAACTTAGGGTCATAAAGTCTTAATATCCTTAAAGATACAATTTGTCCTCTTGAGACAAAAGAAATTTTTTGCTTCCCTATTTATTTCTAAGATTAAGAGAGAAAAAATTAGTATTGAAAGTGGAAAGATAAATGTCCAACAGGAAACAGCAATAACATTACTTAAAACAATAATACTATCACATACTAAGTACTTTTTTGCTGTTTCAGATTTCAATTCACAATTAACAAAAGGTGAAAGGTAATAGCCATAAAACTCATGAACTGTATACTCAAAATAATTTGTAATGTGAAAAATATTCAAAAATGTGAAATCATTATATGTCACAGAACTTCATGAAACTACTCATACATGTTTATTTGATTAAGATCTTTATTAACAAGACTATAAAGGAAAATGGGTAAGATTTATATTTGGCACTATTTTTTAATTCTTTTTTTAGTTAAATTATTTATTTACATTCATTCACTATACATCATTACAGCATACAAAATGAGATTTCCCATTCAGAATACACTGTATATTGGCTCAATCAAAAACATCAACATAAGTGTTATCATCAACAAATAATTTTCCATTTCTTGTTTCCTGTATATTTTGCTTTTTTTTTTTTGCCATCCTTTATTCCCTATCTCTCACCCTCTGCCGTGTCCTACCCTCCTTCCACACTGTCTCTGGTATCCATGGTTGCTTTCTATGCCTTTTCCCCCCATTTTATTGATTCGCTAATGAACTTAATTAATCTAAATATTTCCAATAGCAAGCGCAGCTGATATATACATATCCATGAGCACAAGTCTGATTTTAGGCATAAAACTCAGTGAGTAGAATGAACATACTATAAAGTAGCACCTAGCTGGGGCTATATAGCTTACTGCAGTCATCAAATATGCATTTTTTTCCTGAAACTTTTTTTTTTAAATTAATTAATGTACATTCATCCCCTAATCATCATCACAGCATACAAAAAGTGGTTTTCCATCCAGAATATACTGCATAGTGGCTTAATCATGTATGTTATCATCAATAATTTTCCATTTCTAGTTTCCTATATATATGTCTGTGTGTGTGTGTATTTATATATATTTACCCTTATGTCTGACCCTCTGCCCTTTTCCACCCTCTTCTCACACTATCTCTGGTGTCTACAGTTGTATTCCATTCCTTCCCCCTCTAACTACTTTCAATAGCAAGTTCAGCTGGTAATTTCAAGAAAAGCAGTTTTGAATTTGTAAGGAAATTTGCTTTAAACTTAAAGCCTAGAAACAGGTCAGTATTCTGTTCAAATAGTAATCATAGGAAATAAAAGGTGGGACCAGCAGTTAGCGTAATAGCTATGTCGCTGGACTCCCACGTAGTTGACCGAGGTTCACGTCCTGGACCCGGTGGCTTAAAACTCACGCCAGGCGTGTGTGCATGTGTGCCCAAGATCCCAAGAGGAGAATGGAGGAGAAGGGATTGCAACATGGCCAGAGCCCCGGGGGGTGATTAATCACTTTCTGTCTCTCTGTCTCTCTCTGTCTGTCTGGCGAGCGCACACGCCCTATAGCAAAAACCTCCCCCCCCCCCCCAAAAAAAAAAAAAAAAGGAAATAACAGGAAAAGGAAAATAAATGTTCCATACAACATTTTCAATTAACATCATAATCAATTATTCAACTGAAAGAAATAGCTATAGTGACAAATTTATCCCAGACCAAAGGCAAAAAGCAACAGAATTAATTAAAAACACTTACCATATAATAGGAAGTTGACTGCCAAAAATTAAATGTATAGAAGTTATTATTTGAAATTATATACTATCACCTCAACAATTGCCATGGTGTATTCTTTTTGTGTCTACACATATGTACATGTTTACATACACAAACATCCATACGCATATTAAACAATTACTAACATGATGAAAATGATAGAATATTAATATTGTTTACTAGTGCTTATTATTTTATACCTCTTCATTCTCTCTTGACAATAATAGAGGATGTCTTTCACATATAAATTTAGTCATAATCTAGCCATTTCATTATAAGTTTTAATTTCAAAAATATCATTCACAGGATCAGCAGGTGGTGGTCAAGGCACTGGATTTTGACATAGCTGACTGCAGTTTGAGTCCCTGACCTGGTGACTTGTTTTCTCGCTTTCTCTCTTTCCCTCTTTGCTCTCTCTCTCTCTCTCTCTCTCTCTGTCTCAGGGGAGCACACATGTCCTATAGCAAATTAAAATAATAATAATAATAATTAGATAAGTAATTGTTTTTAAAAATCATTCATGTTATTTATATTTTTAAAATAAAATGAGTAAGTACAAATGAGAAATGTGCTGTTTTGCATTTTTATTAATATGATTGATTATAATTCCCAGAATTATATTGAATAAAACTTACTATGTTGGTCATTTTTATAACTATTAATTTACATATTTCTATTTATTTCACAAAGAACTTTAGTATAGTTTTCTAAAGTTAAACATGCATTATTTTTAAGTAAAATAGGTTTATCTCCCTGTTCCTTGATTATAAAGCTTTTAATTGACAAAATTATTTTGAAAATGTTTTACTGAACAGTTTTTCTTTTGATCAGTAGTTTGCAAATTAGTTATATTGCCTAATATTGCATTATCTATATTTTCTTCTGCTAACTCCTGGCATATTTTTATTTTCAAGTTTTCTGGGGCTCAACTTACAATTTTATGAGAAGATGTGAGAAGTCTACAACCTTATATTGATTAATAGTATGTGTATAGCTCAATGGATTAACCAAGGTTACTAAGCAAAATCAATTTGGCATGTAATAAAAATTCAATAATTTATTCAGCAAATATGTCCTTTTCTTAGGAGATATTTTTGCTATAGAGTGTATGCATTTGCTGGAGAGACAGAGACAGAGACACAGAGGGCAAGAAATCATTCCTCAAAGGGATGGCTATCAATTCCCCAAAGGGATGGCTATATCACAATCCCTTCTCCTCCATTTTCTTGGGATTTTTGGCATGTATGCACATGCCTGGTGTGAGTTTTAAGCTGTTAGTTCTGGGACTCAAATCATAGTTGATTACATGGGAGTCCAGCAACATAGCCATTGTACTACCTGCTGGTCCCTCGACAAATATTTCTTAATCTCCTGCTATATGTCAGTCAATACTTGGGATACCTAGAACAACACAAGCAAAAATCTCTGCCCTGATACAACTTACTTTTTAGTGGTATACATCCTATTTTCTCACCTCCTGAATGGAAGCTGACCTTTGATTGCATTGGTCTCTAGAATGCAGCATGAGACCAATTTCTGAGTTTACGCCTTAAAATATTTGAACATTTCTGTTCTTACTCTTAGAATTTGTAGCTTCATACACACAAGACTGTCTAACCTGATGGAGGGTAGCATACCATATGGAGGATTCTTTTTTTTCCAGCAGTCTCAGATGAGACCATGATTGCTGGGCCACTGTCTGAATGCAGAATCCTGAGCAAGCCCATTTAAGATCAACCTCTTTGGAGTCCATTGAGTCTAGCATACTGCCCAACTGAGCCTAGTCCAAATTGTCAACTTGGGATATGATGAAATGAATAGACAACTATTGTTGTAGTCCTCTAAGGCTAAGGTAGTTTATCATAGAACAAGAGCTTATTCATACAAAGTTTAAGTGGTACAGAGAAAATCTGGCAAGCCAAACATGTTTTGGGGAGTTAGAACACATGATCCAAAAAGAACAGCAACTTGAAAATAATCAGTTTGAAATATGATTGATAGATTTACAAAACAGCAAGAATGCCAGTGAAGAAACTGCAAATCAGCTTTGGAAATAATCCATGAGAAGCAATAGTGAAGCCAATCCCAGAAATCATAGACAATTTTAGACAATCATGAAGACTATGATTTTTTTATTTTATGAGATTTGGTAGAAAAAGACTATTAAAGAAAACCTATTTGAAGTTATTATGAGTGAGGTGAAGGACATGATCTCTCTTCTTTTTTTTTTTTTTTTTTTGAGAGATTTTTGCTATAGGGCTCATGTGCTTGCTGGAGAGACAAGAGAGACAGAAAGCAAGAAATCACCCCCCTAGGAGATAGCCATAGCCATGCCATAATCCCTTCTTGTCCATTTTCCTCTTGGGATCTTGGGCACTCGTGGACACTCATCCAGCATGAGTTTCACGCCACCAGCTTCAGGAGTCAAACACAGTTGACCACATGGGAGTCTAGACCTTTAATCACCACCTACTGGCCCTGGATATGATCTCTTTTATGTTTTCACAGATCACACTGGTAACCAAGTGAGAAGACATGGTAGAAATTAGAGTGTAGATACAGGGATAAAAGGAGACCTGAAGTAATAATTCAGAAGAAATATCAGGCTGCCAATAGAAACCATTTATAGTAGGCGATTAGTCATATTTACATATTATAGCAATTCATGATGAACACAATTGTTAATTAAAAAGTAGTGAAACTTTCAATAACTATGAATTCCTCTAAAGATTCAATAAATATCTCCTAGTTATTTATTTCACTAAAATGAGAGGGCTTTACAAGTTCCTGAAAAATAGAGTTAAAGTAAGAGTTTATTTTAGGAACCAGCAGTTAGTGTAATGGCTATATCGCTGAACTCCCATGTAGTCGACCAGGCGCGTGTGCATGCGTGCCCAAGATCCCAAGAGGAGAATGGAGAGGAAGGGATTGCGGTGTGGCCATCCCCCTGGGGGGTGATTTCTCACTTTCGGTCCATCTCTCTCTGTCTTTCTGGCGAGCGCACACGCCCTATGACAAAATACTCTCAAAAAAAAAAGTTTATTGTAGTGCAAAACAATTTTGAAATGTATAGTTTATTTATAATAGGCTCATTCCATGAACTTTTTGAAGACCTCTTGCATATTTGTTAATTAGTTGATTGGAAACCTATAATGCTTCTTTAATAAATAATTTCTGAGGGCCCACAAGTGGCATAGCAGTTAAGGCACTGGACTCACTCATGCTCTACCATAGGCTGAGTCCCAGATCTGGTGCCTCGAAACTCACACTGGATGCATGCTTGTACATGCCCAGAATCTCAAGAGAACGATGGAGGCAAAGGGACTGGGGTGTGGCCATTGCCCGCCCTGAGGTATGGTTTCTCACTCTGTCTCTCTCTATGTCTCTGGCAAGTATATGCATCCTATAGCAAAAATCTCCCTCTAAAAAAAAAAGAAGAATGAATTTGAATTTGTGACTATTATAAAATTTATTATTTTCAAAATATATTCAAAAGATTAAATGTAAAAGAATAAGCATGAAATGGTGCCAGGAGGGTCAAGATGGCCACACAGCAGTAAAGTGATTGAACCCACATGGCAAAAGTTCTGGATTCACATTCTGGAACCTCCCTGAGTGTACTAGATACACGTGCATTTGCCTATGATCAAGGCTAGCTGAGTCTGGGGGTAGATAATGGCCCTGAAAACCCTTTCAAATAACTCTTTGGAGAAACAAATGTGTATTTCTTATAAATTACCGTCCAAATTTTGTTTCTTAATTTCCAACAAGCTATGAAAATGTGAGAAGAAATGGGTTTGGATGTTTGTTTCTAAACAAGACTAGCTGAGTGTTTATTTTTCCTACTTTTTTAATAAAGAATTATTTTATTTGACTTTATTTATTAGTATTATTATTATTTGTTTTAATTTCACAAGAGAAAGAAAGTGAGGAAGCAAGCTGCCAGGCCTAACACTCGAACTAGGTCAGCCATGTGGGAGCCCAGTGTCTTTAACCACCATATCACCCGCCAGCCCCGACTAGTTGAGTTTTAATGTGGATGTCTCAATTACAAAATCAATGGAGACTGTGGTAATCTTTTCTTTTAAGTAAAGCAAGACAGCAGTCTTTCGTATTTTTTCTTTTCTTTTTTTTCTTCTCTTCTCTTCTCTTCTCTTCTCTTCTCTTCTCTTCTCTTCTCTTCTTCTCTTTTCTTTTCTTTTCTTTTCTTTTGCCTTAGGGCCAGAGAGAAAGAATCAGAGACAGTGAGATAGAAAGTGAGAAATCACTCCCCCCAAGGGGAATGGACACAGTGCAATCCCTTCTCCTCCTGTGATACTGGGCACACAGTCACACACACCAGCATGATATTCAAGCCACAAGGCCTGGGACTTGAACCGTGGTCAGCCATGTGGGATCCCATGACATAACCACTATGCCATTGGCTGGCTCCCAGCAGTTTTTTTATTTTAATTTTATTATTTATTACTTACATTGAATCATTGTACATCTTTATAACACACAATACGTTTTTCAAGCTATGCATGCAGTCTGCTACAATCAAATCAAGGATATTACTATGAACAAAATTTTCAACAGAGAACTTTACTATGGGTTGTCAGAAAAGTTGTGATGCATTCTTGCATATCTTCTATTTGTTAAGCTTCTCCCCTGAGCTAGTATTTTTTTTAAATTTTTTTGAAAGAGAGAGATTTTTTGCTATAGTGTATGTGCACTCGTGGAGAGACAGAGACAAAAAGCAAAAAAATCACACCCGCCCCCCCACAGGGGATAGCCACACTGCAATCTCTTCTCCATTATCCTCTCAGGATCTTGGGCATGCACACATGTGCCTGGCATGAGTTTTAAAATGTCATATACTTTACATAAAGAATAGTTAAATAAGAATACAAAATTGGGAAAAAATTTTCAATACATGGAAAATAAAGTATTAATATCATAAATGTTTAAGATCTTCCTTTAAATCAATATGAAATGATTTACAAATCAATAATAAATTATTTATCACTTAAAAAAATATGGAAAAAAGGCATTAGAAATTAACTGAAAAATATGTGAAAACATTTTCAGGAAGTGAAAATTAAAAGATAGTAACATGTTTTCTCATTTAATTTGGCAATAATTATAGAACATTTTATCTTCTATTGGGAACAGAAATACAAATAAAAATTTCTGTTATCTTCACTCTAGCTTGTAAGTTATTAAAACAGTTCTTGAGAACAAGATGCCTTACAGGAGAGAAGAGTCTCAGTAAAACTGAATGCCTATAATCATTAATATCTTTCATAGTATTATCAGTCTTACATTTTGGTAGTTAATGCAAATTTAGAGTAGTTGTTTTTAAACTGTAGTGTTACAACTATCTCTGATGCTGTAGTTATGGGAACATCACTGGAAAATGGGAAAACCAAGTAAACAGGACTTCTTGTCTATTCCTTCTTCAACTGAGATAGCTTGCATCTTCTTTTATATAATGGGGTTTCCCTAATTACACTTAAGGCAAAATATACAGGAAGGGACTTCAAAAAGGTTATGTGTGTGGGGGATCCCAGAAAATGGCATAATAGCTACATTGCTGGACTTCCATGTAGTCAGCACAGTTCAAGTCACAGACCCGGTGACTTAAAACTCACACTGGGCGTGTATACATGTGTGCCTAAAATCCTGAGAGGAGAATGGAAGAGAAGGGATTGTGGCATGACCATCTACCCTGGGGGTGATTTCTTACTTTCTGTCTCTCTCTCTGTCTCTCTGGCAAGCAAACGCAGCCTAGCACCCTATAGCAAAAATCTCTCTCAAAAAAAAAAAAAAAAAAAGTTTGTGGAAAAATGGAGCTAAAGTATGAGTTTATATTTTAGTTTGTCTTGGCACATAAAAAAATTTTCTTTAGTTTCCTACAGGATATGTGAAGTAGCCAAAGACAGACACAGAGAGACAGAGAGAGAGAGAGAGAGAAATGGAAAGTGAGAGCACCCCCCGGTAGATATCCATATCACAATCCACAATCCCTTCTCCATTCTCCTCTCAGTATTTTGGGCACACACACAGGCACAACTGACTTGTTTTCCAAGCTACAAGGCCTGGGACTTGAATTGCACAGAAGGCCATGTGAGATCCAGCCACTTTAATTATTATGCCACTTGGCTAACCTCTGGTGAATTTTTTTTTTATATCCATGCATACTATTTTCGTAATATGCATCTTCCACGAACGTTTTCAAGACTTCTCCCATCTGTATGTCTGTGTGTGTGTCTTGATACATATTTAGTTCAATTGTGTTTAGTATGTTCTCAATTCAATAAAAGTATAGCAAACATTTTCAGTCTTACATGTTATGATTATTTTCTGTTATTTTCTGTTATTTTCTGTTATGTAACATATGCCTTTAGTTGAAAAATAAATGTGCATTTAGATTTGGGGGTGACACATACTGATTTCAAAAGCTTTCGTTTTTCTTAATTTTTGTCTTCCAACTACACCATAAAAATTATTTTTTATTCCACAGAAACAAGTTAAATATATGTTAATAATATGACAAGGAATGTGTAGGAGGGTGGTATATATTTTCATGTTTACTCTGATCAGAACTGGGTATTTGCTTAATTTTGAGTGCATTATTGGTGCATTCTTATATTGAGACTATGCCATGGAATAAGAATAGCAAAAATTTTAAAAATTGATTATAAAAATCAGTTGTATTTATATAGATTATAAATTTGACAGCTTTTCAGTCATAGATATTATATTTTTATGGAACTAAACAGGTATTTGTTTTCTTTTTTCTTTTTTGTAACATTTTTGCCATAGAACTTGTGTACTCACCAGACAGAGACAGAGATAGAGAGAGGAGGGAAAGTGAGAAATCACCTTCTCCGCCAGCGGGAATGGCCACATTGCAATCCCTTCTCCTCCATTCTTCTCTTGGGATTTTGGGCACACCAGCATACACACTGAGCATGTTCTTCAAGCTTCTAGGTCTGGGACTCAAACTGCAAGTTGACCACGTGGGATCCAGCCCTTTAACAACCATGCCACTTCCTGGCCCTCGACAGGTATTCCTTAACATTATTTCAAGTGACAATCTAAATAAATAAGGATTTCAACTAATACTTTAAAACCCTGCAATATAAAATATTTACAAAATTATTCACCAAGCTTTTTCTCAGCTCTACATTTTTGCAATATTCTAGTAACATTCTGAGTGTAATATAGAATACAAAACTAAAATGTATATTTCATAATATTTTAATATTAACATACTGATGGTATGACTTGTAAAATCAATGCTTTTGTTCAAGCACTTATCAACTAAAGGATCCAAATAAACAGATCATAAAAGCAGATACTTTGATAAATTATTACTGAATATTAATATTGTAATTAATGTTAAATACAAGACCATAAAATGGAGAAATGAAAAGAGATGTAAAGGAACTTATAAGCTTAACAAAATTCACTCTGCTTAAAATTACTAAGTGAGTGCTACAGGTAACATGCAATCTGTAATTTTTAACACAGAAAGTGATTTTTAAAAAGCCTCTTTTGGAAGAAAAATCCCAAAGAATAAGAGTAAAAAAATAAACTTAAATGAAGTCACTTTGAAAATAGAAGCAAAATAAATTTAGAGCACATAACTGAAGACAAGGAACATCACTTATTAAACAGGAAATTAAGTTATTATACTGTGAACAGGTGCATATTACACTTGTGTGTTGTGTATAGTCTTCTGAATAAGACAGTTCCACTAAACAAAACTTCCCCCTTCCCTGTGTCTGTGTGGTGTGTGTGTGTGTGTGTGTGTGTGTATGTGTAGTTGCTGAAATAAATATAATTATACAAACCTGCCACATAGCTTAAGACTACTTTCTACTAGCAAACTTTTTATAAACATATTTAAATATACAGTGAAAAATAGGAAATTGAAAGATGATACACTGAAAGTCACTAATGATGCATCTACAAAAACAATCCGTTGCCATGAGGAGTAATTAGAGAACTTAGAAAACACTACAGAGACAGGGCAGGAGTGGGAGTGCAGAGCAGAAAGTAAGTGCTCCTATTGAAAACTCTTTTCAGTCCTGTGAGTCAGAGGTGGTTGAAAGGTGCTAAGCTGGGAGGTGCAAGAATGAGTAAGAATTAATTAAAATAAAATCTATCCTTTGGGTCAATATCTCACTAATAAAAAATACTTTTTACTGACAGAAGATAATTACATTAGAAAGGGAAAATATAGAGCCACATCTTTTCTTTTATTTCTTAATTCATTCAGTTATTCTTTTAACAGAGGTGACAAAACCCATAGACTTACGGAAATAAATCCAGAACAAAGTTAATAAATGCAAATACTGCTTATAAAATTATTTCTTCAAAAATAGACAAATGAAACTCAGATAAATAAAATTTTTATGTGTGGGTTTCCCAAGATAACTGTCTTACTGTACATTTATCAACAGATTGATGGATTTCTGTTTCAAAAATAAGTTTATGTTAGCACTCTTCTAATTTAAAATATGTGAGAAATCTTTCAAGAGACCCAAAGTATTTTATAAGCAATGCAAATATCTTTCATTGTACCTAGTTTAGGGGTTGCTTTTCTTAATCATGTTCAACAAAGGGGAGGAAAAATTATGAAAAGATTCTAAAACTTGGATTAATGTACTGGCAGTGACACACCCATTATCTCCTTTTCTGTATAAAAGATCATTAATTTATCACATATTACATATGCATGAAGAAACTTGAGAGAGAAACATGCAGTAATTCCTGAGAAATGAAATGCAAATGTGACCAAATTGATGATAAAAAAGATCAGAAAAAACAGCAAAAGAGAGTTTGTAATGGGGAAGTCAAAACAAAAATAAAAATAGTTTTCTCTAACAGAGACCTAGAGCACCACCCAGATTCAGAGAATCCAAATTAAAAGATAGAGAGAAATAAGGCTATCTCACTTGAAAATGACATTGATGTCAACTGTACATTGTATGATCTTATTCTTTTGTGAATATTGAATACACTATAATTTATAGGCAATTAAGATCTGCAGATTATAAAATCTGGTGGTAAGATTAGCAGTATTTAGAAGGTGAGTTAAGAATAAAGCAAATAGGAAAATTAAGGAATTAGAACATGGTATGAATATACATGTCCTAGACCTCCTAGACCATATGTAAGCCTGACTCTTGAGTTCTCCTGGTTTACTTCTACTGGAAATAAGTGAGGTATAATTGCCTTCCAACTCAAGAGAGCAGTGAAAAAACATTGGCACAATTGGGCAGAGATTCATGTAGAATGTATCATCTAGCACATGATTCAGCTCTATTTTTTCACTGACTCATGAGCTGTGGCTAACTGCCTGTTTACTTGTTTAGGGCACTGAAAAGCCTCTGACTGTCATAAAGTGAGTACTCTATTTGGATAAAACTTGACCCTAGAGATGAGACAGTAGCACAGTGATAAAACACCATACCCTGCTAGTCAATTCCATATGGGAAGGTTCCCGTTTTAGTTCTGGAGACCTTGCAGAGCATGCTGGGCACACAAGTGCCTATGATACAGGGCTGGCTGAAACCTGGGAGTGGACTGTAGGATTAGAATTCTGTTAGGGATATTGTCTCTGTGTCTCTATCTTGCTTATTGAAGAAATAAATAAACTTTAAATAATGGTCCTACTACTCACAAGCTTTCTCTTTTTTTGAATTTTTATTATTCATTTTACATACTTTAATTGAACATCACCACAGCATACCAAATGAGATTTTCCAGCCAGAGTACACTGTAAAGTGGTTAATCATACACTTCATGTTTTTTTTTTGTTTTATATAGATAGATAGATAGATAGATAGATAGATACACACATACATACTCACACACACACACACACACACACACACACATATATATATATATACACATATACACACACATATATATATTCTATATATTCCCCCTATTTCTCACCCTCTGCCATTTCCCATCCTCCTCCCACCCTATGCCTGGTATCTGCAGTTGCTTTCCATTCCTGTATTCTTTCCTACATTATATTGATTCACAAAATATCTTAGTTAATCTAAATACTTTCGATAGTAAATTCAAGCTTTCTTTTATCCATGTGGATGCTTACAGAAAAGCCACCATGCTGACAGAGAGCAACATAACCAATGTTAGTTAATGTTAGTCAGTTAAATTATTCTCTCACCTAGAATTGGCAGAAGCATGGCTGTTTGCTGATTTCATGAGAGGAAAGCTAATGGAAATTCAGACACCATCCTAGACCGGGTCTAGATGCATAAATGTCCACTATCATTGGAAGATAACCCAATAGCATGGAAAAGTTGCTTAGCCTGCCAGAACCTGGCCAAGATTAAAGATATAGTCCAAGGACAGATGCCTCAGCCAATGAGCCAGTTACTCTTGAGAGAGATATCACAATGGCTCTTTCATTCCATCCATAGAGTTCCACTGAATCCTGTCTAGAATTGAAAATCTTGTCAGGATTGGACTAACCATCTTTCTAATGTTTCATTGACTCAGGCTAAGCTAACTAGAGTTTGCTGTTTCCTGTTCAGATTTGCTGAGTACATGGCATCTGAGAGCAGTTCCGTTTGATGCCTGATTTATATAGCAAGGAGTCTAATCATAAGATATGCAATGGATTCTCCAATCTCTGTATAGCTGCCAAGCTGCAGGGACAATTGAGTCTTTTAATGGATAGTTAAGGGGTAGGATTTAGTGTCTGATAGGAAGAGACTTGTACTCTAGGCTGGACTACAAACCCCAGGTAGCAGTTTCTGGTCTTAATGCTGTTTTTCAAAAGGTATATCTCATTTACCCCACATGTTTGACCAAACTATCCACCCTTTTCCTTCAATTATATAATTATGCAATTATTTACACGCCAGCCTCTTTGTAATGTCTTGTAAATTTCTTTTATTCCCTTCAACTCTTTCTAACAGATTCAAATCATGGGACAAGATGTTTATTGAGTGGCAAGGGATGGAACACAGTGGCATCCTTCTCCATTTATCCCCTAAATGCAAGAGCTTCCCAAACCACCATTAGGTTTGATAATTCAATAGAAAGACTCACACGTATTAGTGAAATCAATCAAATTTATACAAGGAAATGATACAGAAAATTATCCATAGGAAGAGATGCATGAGAGTCTGGGAGGGTTTCAAATACAAAAAATATTTTAAGTTATAGTTTATAGCTGTTCAAGTTGTTTATTATATTTTCTAGCATCTAAAAAGCTTCACACCTAATTCATTTCTTTTTAGTAAATACATTTAAATCATTGTAAATGGTATATGTCTATTCTTTTTGACAATGATTTCATTCCTGTGAATATTGTCAGTAATAGAAAATATATAGAGTGTGCTACCACTTTTCCTTTCCTGGCTTTTCTTTAAGTTCTCATGCCCCACTCCTGAATAATTTAGATGATATATTCAGTAATTTCTCCTCAGTGAGGGAACTTCTAATAATTATTTCCTAATGCTCTGAGAGTTCTTTACCTCACATGGAAAACCTGTAACCCATTAAAATCCCTTGTAGTTTCTCCTCCTTTCAGATTGGTTTGCCAAATTCTGCATTCCACAATAAAATCCAGTATTTTGGGAAGGTTATTCCTGGTGAATGATTTCAGAATTTCCTATCCATCAACACAATTTCGAATCTTGTATTTCCAAAACATCTTCCTATGGTGTTTAGACATCATGTGGGGAGAGATTCGTTCCTGAGATTTTGGCATACTTGTTGCTATCTTGGGAATAACTTGTCAAATTTTTTTAAGTCTCATCTTAAACATAAATATTTTGCTTGTCAAAAAAGTTGATTTGTTTTGCTTGAGAAAAATACTAAAGAAAATATAAAAATTAAGTTGCTGATGCAGTCTCACCTCAATTTCTCTACTATTTTTTAAAATGTTACCTTAATTTTGTAGAGCATTAATTCTATTCTCATTCCATGACCTAATTTACTATATTTTTAAAATATCTAATTATGGTCTGTGTTTCTAACCTAACCTAACTGCTCTTTCTTCTTTTCAAAAATATATTCAACTGTCTATTCAATATTTTTTCTCTAAATTGCTTCTAAAGATGCATCTTCCATTTCAGTTAAAGACATCAAGATTTATCTTGTTCTATAAGCCAAAATTTAAAACATGTTCTGTATATCTCATTCTTCTCGCTTCAATAGCGGAAAATTCCAATCATTGCTACTTCTTTTATCTGACAGACTTATCTTATAAACAACCCTTCAAATACTGTCTTCTTTTATAAATATACCTATAAAAACACATGATCCTTTATTGAAATTTTGCCAATATTTTTATGTCATCAGATACATATTGCCAGGATGTAATGCAATACTTCCACTGAATAGAAAAGTAAATTAAGTATTACAAGAAGCAAATATATACTTTTCTCAACCCATTTTCCCACTGAATCCCATGAAGAAGGAAATTTTTATCAACCATTTTATGCTTGCTGTGCTGGTAAAGAATGTTTAGTATTTTTGAACTTCACTCAGGAAGTGGCAGAAGAATCTGCCACTATAGAGATCAAAATGTATGTATTGATCAACTGAAAGTTTTCATACATAATGCTCATAAATTGCATAATACCTTCTCTCATGCACCTGGCACACCTGGCATGTTTTTCAAGCTGCTGTGGTCAGGATTCAAATTTCTCAGTCAAAAATGTGGGATGACCTTGTCTCTTTTTTTCAATCTTATAGCCTTCCAAAACACTTTATTTTTTAAAAGAGTTTTATTTTTTCCCCATAAGGCACATTCACTCATTTGCCAGAGAGACAGTGAGACAGAGAAAGTGAGAGGGAAAGTGAGAAAGCACTCCCTGGGGGTGTGGTCATGCAGCAATCCTTTCTCCTCCCTTCTCTTTCTGGGATCTTGGGCACACAGGCACACACATTTGGCATGATTTTCAGCCACCTGGTCTGGAATGCAAACCGTGGTTGGCCATGTAAGAGTACAACAATGTAACCTCTATGCCATCTGCTGGCCCCAACAGTTCTTTTTTTTTTTTTTTTTTTTTTTTTTGAAAACTTGTCTACTTATTTCATGAGAGACTGACAGAGAAAAAGAGAGAGGAAGAGACAGAGAGAGACAGAGAAAAAAAATGGAATCACCTTCAATAGAGTCATTCTGTGAACTATGCCCAGCCTCAGCCAGCCCAGGTCACAGAAAAGCAGTCATTAATCTGGTGTGTACAGGGAGCCCTGGCATGTGAACCCAAGCACATTCATGTGGGTCCAGTTGCATTAACTCTGTGCCACCATCTGACACCATAATATTCTTGCTATTATAGATTACAGTAGAATTAAAAAATATTTGCTTTTTAACAGTACAATGTTTAATTTAAAAAATTGTCAGAGGATACATGTACTCTTCAAGACAGACAAAGGCAAGAAAGAGAGAAACCAAGTCTACGGTTTATAACAATGCTGCAGTTTCCTCTCTTCCATTTCTACCTCTGTTCAGTATTTTGAGAAGGCATATCCACTCACCCAGCATATTTCTCAAACTGCTGATTCTGAGACACAAACCATGTTGTCAGTCATGTGGGATCCAGTCACTTTAACCACCACAGCACAGGCTGGTCTAGAACTTTAATTTTTTTTGTTCTTGTAAATCACTGGAGTATACAATGTACATAGAATGACACCTGGAAGATTTATAGGCATCCAGTAAATAAAGTAGAATGATCATGATATGGAGAATCTTACTTTAAAATGCTACCTTCATATAAAATATTAAATTACATTATTAACCAATGTCTTGGACTACATTATTTAAAAATGAGGATAGCACAATTGTAGCATTCTTAAATGACAATCTTCTTTATCAAGACCCATGGAGGAAAGGAGGAAATAGAGGAAATAGAGACTTTAATTCACGTGCTGTTTTTTTTTTTTTTTTTTTTTTGGAGAGGTTTTTGCTATAGGGCGCGTGCGCTCGCCAGACAGACAGAGAGAGACAGAGAGATAGAAAGCAGGAAATCACCCCCCAGGGGGGATGGCCACGCCACAATCCCTTCTCCTCCATTCTCCTCTCGGGATCCTGGGCACGCACGCACACGCGCCCGGCGTGAGTTTAAGCCGCCGGGTCCGGGACTCGAACCGCGGTCGACTACGTGGGAGTCCAGCGACATAGCCATTACGCTAACTGCTGGTCCCACGTGTTGTTTTTAATAAGCTATGGCTGGCACTCTTGCACACACATACGCACAAACATGCACTATCATGGTCATATAATTGTGTGTCATCCTCCAGATTGTTCAATCTGAGGGTCATATGATTATTTTGGAATTTAGAAACTCTCAGGTAAGACATTAAAATATAGCAGAAAGATTAAATAGGTCCATAGTGAATTGAATATTGCTAGTGTATAAACCAAAATAAAGGAAAATATGAAATACATAATCCAGCATAATGAGTTTAGACTACTTTTGAATACAGTGAAATGAGAAGAGAATTATGAGAGAAGCTTAAAGTGAATTTAGAAATCTAGTATTGAGGGAGAACTATTTTAAGATGTGAGAGACTGTCACTTTAAGCCTAAGAAAAAAGAATCATTAAAGATTTCAAGGGTAGAGATCCAAGAAA
This sequence comes from Tupaia tana, assembly GCA_026018925.1. Classification (NCBI taxonomy): domain Eukaryota; kingdom Metazoa; phylum Chordata; class Mammalia; order Scandentia; family Tupaiidae; genus Tupaia; species Tupaia tana. The sequence continues at coordinate 68,468,832 of JAKSZU010000005.1, forward strand.
GAGACAAAATAAATAATGCAGAAAATTTCTTTAAAATATAAGAGAAAATTAGATATTGACTACATGTACAAATATTAACTCCCAGCACATATTCTCTGGGGGAGGGGAGAATGAAGGAAAATGTTGATGTGTGTGACTACTTTGCATTATATGTCATCATACATCAACTTGAAAGCCTCACTTTGCAAAGTGCTATAAAGTTGTACTTTCCTTCATCAAAAAAAAAAAAAAAAAAATAGAAAAGAAAAAGAAAAAGAGAGAAAGAGAAAGAAGAAAGAAAAAAGAGAAGAATGAAACAAAGAAAGAGAAAAAAGAAAAAGATAGAAAGCATGGCAGTGGATTGCTCATAAAAATAAAACTGTCGATATGTGGTAGAGGTGGTAGTGAAGTCAGTAGTGTGTGTATCTGGGAGTGTGTGTTGTGCCGAGCCTGTGAGATTGGTGAGCGTTGTAAGTGTGTCGATTGATACAGCTAGCATAATGAATGTGAGAAGAGTATAAAAGGTTGAAATAATTAACTGGAAATAAAGATAACAAGGATTAATAAAAACACCAAAATGTGACTTTGTGATGTACTGGTAATATTGCTCTATTTTTAAAATATATAAATTTAGAAATATTTTTAAGCTTTTGAATAAAATCGAACTTCATGAACAACACATTAGATATAGAGCCAAAATACTGGTAGTTTTTGTTTAAAATGTTTCTTCCATGATGTAAAGATTCTGGTTAACGGGTTAATAACTAATCAGAAAGCTATTTGTGGAGCTGAAATTTTCAGTTTTTTTCTACGATGAACTTACTTGTGAGACATTTTGCTTTAAAATGTTGAATTATTCAAAATAGTTAGAAAGTCCTTGTTTTTATATTACAAATAAATTTTCTTAAGCTCAAAGAGAAGGATCTTGGTAATGAGTTTAACTGTGAAAAAATGTTTTAAAAATTCATTCTAGAAGAAAAAGTAGCAAAAGTAATAATTCTACATTTTACATGTGACACATTTCACAAGCTCAAAACTATAACAGATGGTCAAATATTATCTATACAAAGAAAGACTTTATACATACCAATGTTCTCATTAAAATTTAGTGGTCTAGGGACCAATAGGTGGCATGGTGATTAAGGCGCTGGACATTCCCACATGGCCGACTATGGTTCAAATCCTAGACCTGGCGGCTTGCATTCTCACTTTCTCTCTCTCTCTCTCTCTCTCTCTCTCTCTCTCTCTCTCTCTGTTTGTGTGTGTGTGTGTGTGTGTGTGTGTGTGTGTCTGGCAAAATTAAAAATGAATGAATAAATAATAAAAAAGCTAACTATTCTTTAAAAAAATTTAGTGGTCTAAGAAGGAAAGGTGATAATAAAAATGCTTTCATATGAACTTACTACATGTCTCATACCTGATGAAATACTTGGCAAAGTAACAATTATTTAAGGAAAATGTTGAGGCAGTAGCAAGTTTAATTTCTTATATAATTGATCAAGTCCTTACTCCTTTTTATTTCAGAGAAGATTTTGCTTTATCTTTGGTTGAGATTTAAGCATGTGGGTGTATGTCGTTGTCATTTTCTCTTTTTTTTTTTTTCCCCAAACCTACCTGTTCTGCTTTCCTTTTTTTTTAATTTTTATTTATTTTTATTTTTTTATTTTTTATTATCATCATATTCTTCTTTATTTTACATTGAATTACATATAACTTTACAGTGTATTACATTGCTTTTTCATAAGGGAATGCCATGCATGTCAGTCAGTACAGAGACATTAATCTCCCCACTTTAACATTCAATATCTTTTCTATGTTTTCCCCAATCATTATTATTATTATTCTAATTATTTTTTAAAACAGTCAATTGCTATTTCTCATTTTGCTTGTACAAATACTTTGCCCATCATGAAATACTTCTCAGACAAATCCAGTTGAGAATACTATACATGTCAACATCAACAGTTAATAAGCCATATCTGTTTCTCACTAATGTCCTTCCTCTCTATTGTTCACTTGTTATCTTTCTCTATTCTCTTCTCTTCACTTTCATTTTCTCTTTTAAAGGGAGAGACAGAGCATGTATGCATACCAAAGGAAAGGGATTTTTTGTTTTGTTTTGTTTTAAAGATAGAGCTTTTGCTATAGGATGTGTGTGTTTACCAGAGAGACAGAGAAAGACAGAGAGACAGAAAGTAAGAAATCACCCCCCAGGGGGATGGCCTCTGTGCAATTATTTCTCCTCCAGTCTCCTCTCAGGATTTTGGACACTAATACACATGTGCCGGGCATGAATTTTAAGCCACTGGGTCTGAGACTCAAACCATAGTCGACTACATGGGAATCCAATGACCTAACCATTACACCATCTGCTGGTCCCAGGAGAGATATTTTTTTTGACAGGGTATCTCTATGCTGAATCCTTGTACCCCAGTTTCCCAGTTAGCTAGGACTGTAGGCACACATCATTGCACCCAGCTTGTTTGGGTTAGTCAGGATCTGAACTCAGGTATTCCATGAGCTTCAGCTACTATGCAGCCCTCTCATTTCTGCTATCCCAGTTGACCTAAATATGTTTAATGCCAAAGAGATATTTCACCTATTTGTTGTTGTTGTTGAGGTTTTTGCCTTAGGGCATGTGTGCTCACATTGAGAGGGATAGTGAGAAATCACCTCCCAGAGAAGATGGTCATTCCACAATCTCTTCTCCTTCATTATCCTTCTGGGATACTAGGTATGCATGCACACTCAATGGGCACCAGTCCAGGACTTGAACTGTGATCAGTCATGTAGGAGACCAGCATAATTGCTATGCCTTCTGGTGGCCCCAATATTTCTCTTATTAACATAGAGGAATATCTTTGTTGTTTTAACAGAGACTCCCATTTTGGTTTTGTTTCAGTAAACTTTTGATAGTTTAATTAACTATTTCTTTTTTTCACAATTCATCATTGTACATTTCTATAGAACACATTATGGTTTTCTGAAGTATACATGCAGTATTGACAATCAAATCAAGGATATTATCATATACATCCAGAATCAAAAATGGATGATGATGGTAATGATAATGAAATTGTTTTCAAACAGCTCATATACAGTGTAAAAGAAGAAACAAAAGAGACTCAAACACCTAAATGTTCAGGGAAAAAAGATGAAGAAAAAGCAAGAAGATAAATCTTTTAACCTAATTTTTTCTTTTTCTTTTTTTTTATTTTTAACATAATTTTTTTCAAGAGAGAATTTTGCTATTGAGTGGGTGCACTCACTAGACAGAGACAGAAAGTGAGAACTCACCCTTGGAGGATGGCCATGCCGCAATCCCTTCTCCTCCATTCTTCTCTTGGAATTTTGGGCATGCATGGACTCACACCTGGCATTAGTTTTATGTCACCAGGGCCAGAACTCAAACCATGGTCCACTACATAGAAGTTTAGTGATGTAAACATTCCACTAGTCCTTAATCTAAATTTTAACTTTGATATTTTCTAGTTGGATCCCTGGAAAACTTCAAAGGATGTATTTCTCATCTTACAGAGATACATGTAAAAACAAACACACAAAAAGAGATACAATTGGAGGAGCCAGTGGATGGTATGGTGGTTAAGGCACTGGACTTAAATTACTAACTGTGGCTCAAGTCTTGGACCTGGTGGCTTGAAAATCACAGTGAGTGCATGTAAATGTGTGCCCAAAATCCCAGGAGAATGGAGGAGAAAGGATTGCAGTCTGATCATGCCCTATAGTGGGTTGATTTCTCACCTTTCCTCTCACTGTCTCTCTGTTTCTCTCTGGCAAGTACAAGTGCCCTATGAAGGAAAATTTAAAAAAAAATTAACCTGATAAATTAAATTATATGAATGTATTGTCAGATAATAAAATGATGCTAAATCTCCTCTAAGGTTATATTTATGTAAATTTTATATAGTATTGATGTAAATGTTCAAAATATCATGTATAATTTATAAATATCTGATGTTCTTGATATAATGCCTTCAGTCATAATTCTGGTTATCTTAAAATGCAGTAGATAATGAAAATAACTTTTAAAAAGTAAACAGAAGAATATTAAAAAAATGAGAAATAATTTTTTAAAAAAATAACATCTTCTATTCAGTTTCAACCTTATTCAGTTTGTCATTCTAAGAAATCTTTCCCTTCTGTTACTATACATTTTATGCCTTATTTTTATTTTCAGGGGTAGAACTAACTTGAGGACATTGCCAAAATTATTTTACTTCTCTCCTAGATAGAAGAACATTGGGTCACTATACATGGCCATTATTCTTACTTAAAGTAAACAATGGAATGACAGGACTCTTTCTCTGTTCCATTTTTTTATTATCAGTTTTGTACTTGACTTTTCTGTTTATCTTATTTGTTATGACTTGACCATGAATTTCAGGAAAAATATAAGTAGATTGAAATTCACCATAATGAGTAGAGAGGAAAACTTCAATTCTAATAAACAGCATTCAAAATAATGACACAAATCCCTAAAATTCATGCTTTCAAGCTCAGAAGGAAAATGAAATGTGTTCTTGAAGAGGCTAAATGTTATCCAGAATACTGACAGCAATAATATTGGAAGCAAACCACATGTGTTACATAAACAGATAAAAATAATCACTGCAGTGCTTTCTTGTATCCTCTTCAGTAATGTCAACCTTGAATTGCAGCCTCCGTGAATAACATTTTCAGAGCTAGAGGCCAATTCTGGTTGAATGTTTTGCTATTATTGATAATTAACAGTTACTGAGAGTTTAGGATGCAATTAGATGCTGTAATAAACATCAGCTAATCTGATAGCTCTCTAGTCTAAAGTGATTATATAAATAGATTAAGTCTAGATTGAGGTAAGAGAGAATAGAATTCTGAAGAGTTGGATGGTAGCAAATTAAGCATAGGAAATTTTGTGGGAGAAAGAATTCTTTAACAACATTTTTAAACATATAATCCTTCACAGGAATCCAAGTTCTTTATTTATTCCATAAACATTTAATTGACTGCTCACTATGTGCTAGTCAGTGACCTAACCATTAAGAAAACACCATTGAAAGGAAAAAAAAAAAAAAAAGAAAAAGAAAAAGAAAAAGAAAAACACCATTGAAATGGTGGTAACCTTAAAGGGAAATTTCTCTGATAGCAACCTGACAGGCAGAAACTGGATCAATGCTGTTACCTTCAAATTCAACTCATTTCGTTCAAAGGGTTTCAGTCTACAGAACATTACATCGAAAGAGAGGGATGCAGACAATACAGATAGTATAAAATAAAAAAAACAAGTCTTCAGATTCCAAAACTTAAAAACACTCAGATCTTTACTGTGATTTCTTACATATGGAACTTATCATAAACAATAAATCAAAAGTTTTTTTTTAAGTTTTATAATTATCGTTTTTGCAAAGATATCACAATATCCCAACATTTCCAATTCTCAAAAATCCCCCAAGTTCACCAATCTATACCATATGAAGAGGCAGAGGATTTAATTCCCTAGTGTCCAATTTCTGCATTAAAAGACAATGGGAGGTAAGCAATAAGGTTGAATCTCCACGCAAAGTCAGTGGTCAAAGGGCCAAGGAAAGGGAATTCTTCCCAGTGAATAGTATTTGTGCATATCAGAAGAGCTAACCAATGCTCTACTGTCAGGGAAGGGAATCTTTACATTTTTTTCAAATATGCATTAATAGTTGCTATAAACATGTAACTGCTGAATGTTTTGAGCAGTGGTCCATTCCCCATATGTGAAGGTTTTTTGTTACTATTATTTTGTGTTTTTCTTCATTGTATCTATCCTGTTCTACCCTCTCTTATTTTAAAGGTTCTGGGGTGTTGGTAATCCATAGTTTTATTTATAAACCACCTGACCACAGCAATCTAAAACCTTATATAATGTAGATAATTGCACATTATAGAGAGGAACTGAGAAAGTTACTCTGTTTTTCATTTGGTCAAGAAGTAATTGTAATTTATGTGTAAGGAGAGAAGGCCATGTGGCTATTTGGAAGGCCAAATGAGGATATAAAGTGGCCCATAAACAAAGCTACCCATTCACTCAAGTTCTGTTACTTTTATGGATAACTATGTAATTACGTTATAATGAAAAGCACAATGACTGCTGCTCTGTGATGTAAACAGAAAGAATATCTGGTATTTTCTGGAATTCTTCAAGATAGAGAAGCATTTAAACAATTTACCCCCTCTTTTTTTCTTCCTCTAACTACTGCTTGAAAAACAGAACTCCCACTTGACTCTACAGACTGCTGACTGAGCATATGCCCTTATAATGACAAAACAAAAATCTGAAAGATACGATGTCTTCTGGAGACTTTCTAGATTAGAGTGAGCACACTATTTCTGGATTCTTTACTTAAAGATCTGCCAGGAAGATGGTTTTCCTTTGTTTAAGGAGTTTTTATTTTTATTTTTATTTTTTTACTAATAGAAAAGTCATACAATCCGTGGGAATGTTGGGGACTCAAGCTCAGAAAACTGGCAGGGGGGCCGGGACACTGGACAGTGAGTCTGAACCCAGCTCAGAGTGGCAGTCCTTTAGGTCTCAGTTGCTGGCTCTGTTGGCAGTGAGTCTCAGTGCCACTGCCGCAGTGAATAACTTCATTGTTCTTTTTAATATTTTGTTCATTATGATCGAAAGTCCCAGCCTAAAGCATTTGATTGAGAAAACCTAGGTTCAGTGTCCAGGCCTAGGCCTTAGCAAGGAGAATGCAAACTTCTGAATCTTTTCTACTTCTCTATTGCATTCTTTAATTATGGGGCATTCCATCTGATTCCATATATTAGAGTATTTCCAATAAATAAAGGGTTACTGAAATCTCAAAAGCAAAACAACAATTAAATAAACAAACTGGTTTCCTACAGTATTACTATATATCTTCTAAAGTTAACTGCTTACCCATCTTACTTGGATTGATCAGAAGTACTTTAAAAACTTAACTTGTTGCTGGATTGAACAAACAAATAAATAATTGAAAGAATGATTGTGAATAGTTGCAAATCATATGCAAATTATCAAATTTAAATGCAAATAATGTAAACCTAATTCAATATGATTTGCACTTCTTTGTATTAAAAAGTGGTTAACATCCCATATTAGTTAAGTGGCAAAGATATCATTACAATGACTGAACCGTGAAATTTTAAAAACTGTTACGAGAAACTGATATAAAAATCCTGAATGGGAAAAAGGCACACACACATTTCATCATTAAGGAGATCTTTTCTTTTAAACTGTATCTTGCCAGCAACAACAACAAAGAAATTATTACAATTATTTGTTATTACTCAAATCATATGCCACATAGACTATAAAGAGACTTCCAGTTTTGTGTATTAGCTTTAGGATGGAAAAGCCTATATAGAAGTTTAGAAATGAGAGAGTAAAAGGTACCTCAGAGTGACAATCACGTTTTGAAATTAGATGGCATAGGAGGATTAAGTAGGCAGAGATAGTAGCTACAAATATAAAAGAAAGCTGGGGAATTTGCAAGGATTTAATCAGATCTGGAATAGCTTCCTTAGTGCTACTGATATATCCTTATTATTTGAAATGTTATGAAGAAATGAAATGTAATGCTCTTTAGCTGTAGAACCAGAGCGCGAAGTAAAAATAATAACCAAATACCCTTGATAGTAGTATGAAAGGATAGTAGAAAAGAGCAACATGATTTTAAATACTCATCAATGACATTAAAGATGAATTAAATTCTAATATTCTGATAATAGTGCCTAATCTAGAGTCTTTCATACAGAATCAAATGACTAGCAATCATTAGTGCCAACGCTGAAGATCATGCAAATTCCAAAAGGTTTTGACTAACAGGAAAGGAGCTTTATTACAAGATATTACGAACAGTCACAAATCTCTAGTTTTTAAATTGGAATATATCTTGGTAAATGAACTTTTAAAAACAGAAGATGTGCTCTGGAATTCAGAAAGGTAACATTGTATTTAAAGTTTCATATTTTAAAGGAAGTTTTTTTTTTTTTTTTTGCAAAGTAAGGAACTTGTATGTATATTTGAAAAGATATTGAAAAAGATAGCACTAGTTAGCAGCAATACAGAAATTAAATTTCAGTATACATATAAACAAATCAATAACATTTCAGTAATAAACCACCACAAGGTAATAGAAACACACTAATAATTTTAAATAACCCTTACAAAGACACCACTGCTTTTTGGGAAAGATAAAATATTAAATAAGGTTCAAATTGTAATAATGTCATATCTAAAATTATAATGGCATAATCTAAATTTTAAAAACAGTTAACTGGACTTAACAACAAACTTTGATATTTAGGATATTCTGTATAATAAAGAAAAATATGAGATCCTTTATTGACCCTTTATTTTGGAAGCGTATCATGGTGTCAAGACCTGCCTAGGGCACTGTTTCTCTGTCTCTCTTGCTCATGGAAGATATAAATAAGTTCACTGAAAACAAATTATTTTTAAGGTTTTTACCAAAGGACAGGTATGCTCCCCAGAGAGAGACAGTGAGAGGAAAAATGAGAAATCACCCCCTCGGCAGGATGGCCATGCCACAGTCCCTTATCTTCCATTCTCCTCCTGGGAGTTGGGACATGGGCATGCATGCACAAATGCCAGATGTGATTTTCAAGCTGTCAGATCTGGAACTCAAACCACGGTCACAATAGTTTAGCACCTTAACCACTATGTCACCTGCTGTCCCCCTATTTAAAATTTTTGAGTTTATATCTCATATGATTTTAAAATTTTTCTTCCCAATTTAATTAACGTGTGTTGTACTTTTCTCCAAAGAATTATTTATTCAATTTCATTTATCATTATCATTTCTTAATTTGGCCAGAGAGAGGCAGAGGGAAAAAAAGAAGGAAAGTGAGAAAGCAAGCCTCCAGGACTGGTACTTGAACCACAGTTGGCCATGTGGGAGTCCAGCGCGCTAACCAACATGCACCCTGCCAGCGCCTTGTGTTGTACTTTTAAGAAGTATTGGCCTCCAACCAAGTAAAAATTAAAAATAAAACCAGGGAGTCAGAACCATTATTTTAGAGTTCTGGACATTACAAGTTAAATTAACTCAGTTATGACCAATCAAATACAGATTCCTCTTGCCACCTCCTCCAAATTGCTTATTTCTGCCCTTTATGTCTCTGTGAGTTGGCTTGGAATAATTGTGGAGACCTGGTTATAACTCTAAGCTCAGCCACATGTTATATATTCTTATATTTTAATGCATTCACTATGACTTTTTATTTTTCCACAGAAAAACATTTTTTGATAGAAGCACTAAAAAGAAAAACAGATTGTTACAAGTTTCATATCTGCTAGACCGGTAATAAACAATTAGCTGACTTGTTTCTTTAAGTAGAACCATTGACTAGATCAAGTCTCAGTGAAAAAGCAAATATTAGCACATTTCTGAACAGCTGAACACTGTCTGAACTGCAATTTCTCATTCACCTCTCCAGTACAGGAACAGAAACGGAGCATAAAGATTCTTGTGAGAAATCGACGTGCACCTTACGGAGATCTGTAGTCATACTACGTGATGCCAGCTTTTACCTCAAGGGTCCTAAAGGTGGATCCCCAATGCTTCCATGACTGGGTAGAAAGAGAAGACGCAATAGGATAGCCTAAAATATTAGAACTTTATGGGCTAAGGTTTTTCTTTGGCTGAGTGACTTGGGGAAACTCATAGGTTTTACATTTTTCTGAGAGAACCATGCCCAATAGCGATCTCTCCCAGAGATGTTTCAACGTGGAAGCACCTTGTCGAAGTTTGAACCGTTATAATATTTTACTCTTCTTCTACGCTTATAAATTATTCTGCCATGATTTCATAGATGAAGGCCAATATATGAGACTTCTGAGTCAGAAACTAAATGATTTATTTATCATGGAACAGCACATGGAATGAGTATTATGTTCATATCAGTGTCCCTCGCCCCATCCCCATGAAGTTAGAAAGAAGTAGTAACCAGCAGAGGTAGACTTGTATCACAGCTGAGGAACTCCAAGTTTAGGAAACCCCAGCATTTCAAAAGACTACTAGCCAATTTACCTAAACTTTGCCTTGGAGAGAGACATTGCCTTTATTTTGCTGACTGTCAAACAATGTTACCCTTTAATATGAAGGGAAATACTATTTTTATTTCAAAAGCTGGTTTGCTATACAAACATTCTTGGAAAGTTAGTCTAGACCAAAGCTAATGCAAAATGTCCAGCAACACCATCAAGAATTGCTTTCCAACCAATCTGAAAAATGTAAGTTTTTAGATAAATCTGCTGTGTTATCCATGGTCAACAGCAGTTATTGTATCCCACCATGACATATAAGAGAGGACTATGAATAAAATTCGATGTCCAATACAGACTTGCTTCATCATTTCAGTATTTTCTGTGTTTTATATCACCCATTTTCTGCCCTGTCCTCAAAAAGAGGCAGAAGTAGAGTCATATGTAAAGAAGTGGGAGTGAGAACAGTAATCCACCTGTCCCCCTGCCCCACTGCTGATCTAAAGAATGAGTAGTCAGAGATCATATCTGAGATGAGGGAAAGATGCAAGGAGTTTTGAAAAGGGGTAGAGATTAAAGTTTTGATATTAAATTAGACTCAGTCTTTACATAAGCAGATTATACATATTTGTCTTTGAATAATTTACTTAGTATTTAAGGCTCATTTTCTTTATCAACAAGTGGGGTTAATACTCCCAAACTACAGGGATGTTGTGAGAGTTGTATAAAGTCCATTGGAAAGCACATGATTAAAAACTAAGACATAAAGTGAGAATGCTTAGTAATTGATATCATTCTTGTCAGAGGGTGGTACATGACTATTACTCAAAAACATTTAAACTTTTTTTTTTTGTTAGTCAGATTATTGCTGGTTTTGACATTGGGAAAAAAAAAACTAGGACTGCTTTTAAAATTAAAGCGTGAAACATACAAAGATTTTGTTGTTGATCTATTTTCATCTTGAGATTTACAGTCGAAAATGATATATAATTAAGTAAATTAAATAGTTGACCTTGTTCAAAAGTTTGTACTGCGTAATACCAGAATCATTGCCTGAAAACAAGCAGATGTATATACTCTGAAATGGATCATTGGAATTGTGCCCAGCTATTCTGAAGGAACAGATATCCATTGCTCAAGATACATTCTGTTCATTCCCAAAGTTGAATGTTTCATTCTCACAAAATGTAAAATGCCATTTTTTAAAAGGTTTTTGCCTTAGGGAGCATGCACTCACCAGAGAGAAATAGAGACTGAGACAGTGAAAGGGAAAGTGAGAAATCACTCTCCAGGAGATGCCCACGCCAAAATCCCTACTCCTCCACTCTTGGATACACATGCAATGCACTCTGAATGATTTTTAAGCCACTAGGTCTAGGACTCAAACCATGGCCAGCCATGTGAAAGTTCAGTGGCATAACTGCCACACCATCTGCTGGCCCCAGAATGTCACCATTCTACTGAGAAAAAAATGCATATAGGCTGTGAAATACACCCAATATTGGCATTTGAATTTGCATATAACCCGGTGTGAGGTCTAGGAAGGACAAGAACATTTTGGAACCATAAAAGAACTTTGAGCTTTAATGGAAGCTTGGTCTTGTGAAAACATCAGGAGCAAATCCAAGGAAGGACAGTTGTACTAAAAAGGATGATGATGTGAAAGAATATAGAATACTGATCAAAGTCAAACCGAGAATACAGTGTTATTGTTGCAGATCACAGTAAAGAATCAGAAATGCTGTCTCATCTCTGTTATGGTGTTCTTTGATCATAAGAAAATTTGTGATTTATTAAAATATTTAGGGAGAGAATGAAGTATTGAGAGAGAACAAAACTTTGGGTCATTGGAAATCATGATGTATTTTCTGGTTTTCTATGCAAAAATGCATCATGACTTTTCCGACAGTTCAATATTTCTTTTTAACCTAATTGATAATTTTCATGTGCTCCAGACCAGGACACCAGGAACAAATATATAACTGAATTAGAAGAATTCATTAAGTTTTTGCAACATGGGAGAACATAAATGTACTTTTAAGTCTTGCATAAGGACATTGTGGTAACAACAGACTACTTATACGATTATGATCCCATAGCTTAAAATAAGCAATACCATGTAGCCTAGGTGTTATAGTAGGCTACACCATCTAGGTTTGTGTGAATACACTGTAACATAGTCACACAACAACAAAATCTCCTAAAGAGGCATTTCTCAGAATATATTCTCAGTCATTAACTAACATATGGCATATATATACACAAAACAACAAATTTTTGCTAAGAGAAAGAGATTATAATATATATTTTTTAAAAAATTCCAGGTAAATGATAGTTCACACAGGACTACCCATGTGGTAATAGAATATTTGAAGGAAGGGCCTACCCCATGGCCTGGTGTTTAAGAAACCTGGATCCATCATGGTCAATCATGAGGTTCAAAATCCTGGCCAGTGGCTTGAAAAACATATTGTGGCACATGTTCATGAGTGCTCAAAATCCCTACAGGAGGGAGAAATAGAGGAGAAAAGATCGTGGCATGACTAAGCCCCTAGGAAGATGCATTCTGCTTCTTCCTCTCTCTCAGTCTCTTGGTCTTTCTATTTCTCCCTGGCAATTGTATACACACCCTGGTAAATTTTTTAAAAAAGAAAACAAAATAAAAGTTTTTTATTGCATCCCTATTTTTCTTTTTTGTTACTTTTTTTATTTTTATTATCATCATAATCTTTATATTGCATTGGATTAGATATAATTTTTCTATGTTTTCCCCAATCATTATTATTATTATTCTAATTATTTTTTAAAACAGTCAATCACTATTTCTCATTTTGCTTGTAAAAAGACTTTAACCATCATGCAATATTTCTCAGACCAATCCAGTTGAGAATACTATACATGTCATCATCAAGAGGTAATAAGCCATATCTGTTTTTCACTAACATCTTGCCTCTCTATTGTTCTCTTGCTATCTTTATCCTCTCATCCTCAACCCCCCCATTCCACACTGTCCTATTCTCGTTAAGTTCTTTCACTGATTTTATGTCCTCCAATTTTTTGCTCTCTACCATAGAGTGCGGATAGTCGGTATATATTGAGTGGATACATAAAATATCTTTCTTTCATAGCCTGGCTTACTTCACTCAGCAAGAGATCCTCCATATCTGACCACTTTCTATCAAATGCCAGGGTCTTGTTATTTTTTATGGCTGAGTAGTATTCCATAGAGTATATATATACCACACTTTTCCAATCCATTCATTAGTTTGTGGACATTTAGGTTGGTTCCATGTCCTGGCATTTATGAATAATGCTGCAATAAATATTTACATGCAAGCGCTTTTCTGACTGAGCGTTCTCCTGTCTTTCAGGTAAATATCCAGAAGTGGGATTGCTGGATCAAATGGTAGTTCTATTTGTAGATCTTTGAGGAACCTCCATATTGTTCTCCACAGTGGTTGAACTAGTTTACATTCCCACCAACAGTGTAGGAGGGTTCCCTTTTCACCACATCCCCGCCAACACTTATCACTTTTTACATTCTTCATCTTTGCCATTCTGACAGGGGTTAGGTGGTATCTCATTGTGGTTATTTGCATCTCCCTTATGATGAGGGATGTTGAGCATTTCCTCGTATGCTTTTTGGCTGTTTGTATGTCTTCCTTAGAGAGATTTTTGTTCAGCTCATTTTCCCATCTTTTAATTGGGTTCATCATTTTTTTTTTTGCATAAGGCATTTGAGTTCCCTGTGTGTTCTGGTTATCAGTCCCTTGTCTGAGGAATATTTAACAAAAATATTTTCCCATTCTGAGGGTTGTTGGTTCACACTTGATACTGTGTCTTTTGCTGTGCAGAAACTTCTTAGTCTAATATAGTCCCACTTGTCTACTTTAGGGATTATTGCCTGTGCTTTGGGGGTCTTATTTAAGAAGTCTTTGCCTACTCCAATATCTCCCAGAGTTTCCCCAGCATTTTCCACCAGTAGTTTTATTGTTTGAGGTCTTAGGTTCAGATCTTTGATCCATTTTGAGTTAATTGTTGTTAATGGTGAAAGATGGGGATTCAGTTTCATCTTCTGCAGGTGGATACCCAGTTTTTCCAGCACCATTTACTAAAGAGGTTTTCCTTTTCCCAATGGATTGACTGATATCTTTTGTCAAAGATCAGTTGGCTGTAAGCTTTGGGTTTTATTTCTGGGGTCTCTATTCTATTCCATTGGTCTACATGTCTGTTTTTATGCCAATACCATACTGTTTTGATGACTGCAGCTTTATAGTATATCTTAGGATCAGGGAGTGATATGCCTCCTACTCCATTCTTCTTGCGCAGGATTGCTTTTGCAATACGAGGTCTTTTATGATTCCAGACAAATTCTATGATTGTCTTTTCTAGATCTGTGAAGAATTTTTCTGGTATTTTGATTGGAATTGCGTTAAACGTGTAGATTAATTTGGGTAGAATTGCCATTTTGATTATGTTAATTCTTCCAATCCAGGAGCATGGGATGTCCTTCCACTTTTTAATGTCACTTTCAATATTTTTTTTAAGATTTTCATAGTTTTCTTTATAAAGGTCTTTAACTTTCTTAGTTAGGTTTATCCCTAGGTATCTTATACATCTTGTGGCTACGGTGAAAGGGATTCCTTTCTTCAGCTCGGCTTCGTTCAACTTGTTGTTCATAAATAGAAATGCTATAGATTTTTGGATATTGATTTTGTATCCTGACACCGTACTGTATTCGCTTATTACTTCAAGAAGCTTTTTCATGGATACCTTTGGGTCTTCTAAGTATACCATCATGTCATCTGCAAATAGAGATATTTTCAACTCTTCTTTGCCTATTCGAATGCCTTTAATATTGTTCTCTTCTCTGATTGCAATAGCTAAGACTTTCAGTACTATATTAAAGAGCAGTGGAGAAAGTGGGCAGCCTTGCCTAGTACCTGTTTTCAGAGGAAAAGCTTTCAGCTTTTCTCCATTCAGTATAATATTAGCTGTAGGTTTTTCATAGATTGTGCATCCCTATTTTTAATAAGCAAAATTTAGGAAGCCAAAAATAAATTTTGATATGTTTATATAGTGTAATATCAAGTATAGCTTTGAATGAACCACAGTTTTAGAGGTGTAATATAGATATAAGCAAATAGCAATATAATTATGACTGAGAATGGAATAACCAAGTCCTGGAAGATTACTTGTAACATAGTATTCTAAAACAATATCAAGATCTAAGAAAGGATTGTACCAACATAAATGTACAGGAAACAATAGCATTTCTAACAAATACAAGAGGACAGTAAACATGAAATTCAAAATATGAACTCCCTCTCGGCCTAAGCAGGCAGATAAGGAAGAATCAAGAGTAGATAAAAAGAATACATAGAAGCATGTGTTGTTACATTTTTAGCTTCTAGGTGTGTGTTGATTTCATAATCGCTTATCATAAAACCAAAAAACAAACACACATAGGCCTCCCTCTCCACCTACCCACTCACATATATGTAGTCATTGAAAGACTAAGTTGCTGTTGTATGTATTTAAGTAAATATTAGATAATTACAATTCTGTTTACCTGGGGAATAGATGCTTTTGTATTTGTTTTTGTTTTTGCTATAGGGCATATGCACTTGCCAGAGAGAGAGAGAGAAAGAGAGAGAGACAGGGAAAGTGAGAAAGCATCCCCCAGGGTGGATGGCCATACCACAATCCCTCTCCCACCAGTCTCCTTGGGATTTTGAGCATGGACACACATGCACCTGGTGCGATTTTAAAGTCATTGCATCCGGGACTCAAACTATGCAGCTAGCCATGTGAGATCCAGTGCCTTAACTTCATATCTGTTGCCATGGGGACTAAATTATTAAAAATTTATCTGAATATCTCAATCAAAAACATAATCACTCCAATGTACTTATTTGTGGGGACACGTTTAAGAGAGAGAATCTGAGGTGTGGGAACATGCTCTGAGCAAACACCACATGCTCTTTTGGGGTTTGGCAGAACCTTGTAACTTGTCTTTCCTTGACCTTGGCTGCAGACAGAGCAAGGGTGGAAATTACTAGGGGCGTTCCAACAGACACATGTGATAGACTTCAAGAAACATCTTGGCAAAGTCCAATCCCTGCTCTGCATCTGAAAGGTTCCTTAGCCTACTCTGGGTGTGGTGGTGCAAGAAGATCTTTAGCTCCTTCCCCACACCTAACAGCTAGTTCTTTGCATTAGAAAGGAAGATGAGATTTTTCTCTTGATGGGATTATCACCAAGGGATACACCTGGCCTGGTGTGACTAAGCCCTCATAGATTTGTTAACTGCTTCTTATTGTCTGTAACCTGGCAACCAATGTATGAAGTGTCGTAAAACATACATGTGTAATGTCTCCTTGTTCTATAAATAAAGACGTCCAGTTCATCTGGGTGGCACAAGCTGCTTGGGCTACCTAGGCTCAGGCTGCCTGTGTCCATTTCTACTCTATCTTTTGTCTCATTTTTTCTGCTTCTTCCATAGTAGTGCCAAGCCCGGGGGCGGACACCGACACTTATTAATGTCTACTACCATGATTCATGGAGTGTTAATACATTGTTACACACACATATTAAGTTCTCAAATAACAGGTGTGAATGGGAAATGGAAATGGAAAATGTTTTTCTGAATGATAAGCCTGACTATTCCAATAAAAGTCAGAAACCCCACCTTCTTATTTTTATAGGTTTATTAATTTAATCTTTAGTTTTAGTTTTACTTTAGGGCATGAGTATTTACCAGACGAACAGAGAGGGAAAATGAACAATCATCCTCCAAGTAAGATAGTCACACTGCAGTCCCTGCTCCTCCATTCTCCTCTTGGAATTTTTGACACACATGCACATGCATTTGGTGTGATTTTCAAGCCACCAGGTTCAGGACTAGAACCACAAAATTGACTATGTGGGATCTAGCCACCTTAACCTCCACACCACATGCTGGCCCTATTTATTTATTTATTTTTAATGAAAGAAAAGAGAAGCACCTTTAATAGGGTTTAATCATGCTGCATCCCTTCCCAAGTCTTCCTGCTAGCCAGGGTCACAGGCATATTCTGAGCTGACTCTGGATCTGAATTCCAGTCTGTATTTGACTCCAGCATTGCAGAGTGGGTGCTATAAATTGTGCCACCAAAAACCTAAATATACCAGATCTCATAGAGTGGATCCAGTGTATCGAATAGCTGTGGGAGGCTGAGCACCAGCGAATCTGCTGAGGCCATTTTCATGAGTCTCTTACTATTGCCATCTTAGGCTCAGAGAGCAAACAATTACACAATGCCAAAGGCCACAATTGGCTCCCCTTCAAAACCTCACCTTCAAAACCATACTCTGATTGGCCACTAGAATCCCTCAGATTTGCATATCTGGCACCTCATGATTGGTCCACAAAAGCAACCAATCATAACCCACCTTTTACAATCCTTCATTTACATATAGAACAACCAATCACCTCCCACCAACATGTATATAACCACGATCCCTGGCCCACAGTCTCTGGACAGCCCTGAAGAGTTGTGACACTGTGTCATCTCCATGTTGACCACAATAAACAGATGACCCTGAAGAGTTGTAACACTGTGTCGTCTCTGTGTTGTAACACTGCGCTGGTTCGTCCTGTCTCTCACTCCTTCTCTCAGGAAACCTGTTCGACTGTCCTGCGGGTCTGGACAGATAGCTACCAACACGATAGTTACTGACTGGGCAATTAACTCCATTGTTTATTTAGAAACCCTTCAATCATTGTTAAAATAATTATAAACCGAAAAAGAAAAATATTACCCATTTTTTTTGCAATAGGCTGCTTTGATTTCATTTACTCAAATAAAGACAGGTGAAAGTATGAGCAGAAAGTTTAGACATTTGGTGGTTATTCAGTTTTAGGAGAAAAGAAGGCAACAAAATTAAGAAACGTGAATACCCAATTTTAAAGAAAGAAAGAAAAAAGAGAAAGGAAGAGAGAGAGAGAGAAAGAAAAAGAAAGAGAAAGAAAGAAAAAGAAAGAAAGAAAGAAAGAAAGAAAGAAAGAAAGAAGAAAGAAAGAGAAAAAGAAAGAAAGAAAGAAAGAAAGAAAGAAAGAAAGAAAGAAAGAAAGAAAGAAAGAAAGAAAGAAAGGAAAGAAAGGAAAGAAAGAAAGAAAGAGAGAGAGAGAGAGAGAGAGAGAGAGGAAGGAAGGGAGGGAGGGAGGGAGGGAGGGAGGGAGGGAGGGAGGGAGGAAGGGAAGAAAAGGAAGAAAAGAAAAGAAAAGAAAAGAAAAGAAAAGAAAAGAAAAGAAAAGAAAAGAAAAAAGAAAGAAAGAAAGAAAAAATGATGGAGAAAGGGCCAGCAGGTGGCTTGGGGTTTAAGGCATTGGACTCAAACATAGTGGACCACAGTTTGAGCTCAGGAACTGGAGCTTGAAAATCACTCCAAGAACCTCTGCATTGATGGCCAAAATCCCAGGAGAATGAAAGAGAAGGTGCTGCATGCCCCCCCTACCCCCCCCACACACACCAAGGGAGTGTTCTCTCTTTCCAGCTTGCACATACATTCTATACTAAATGAAAATTTAAAGAAACAACAGCGACAATGACAACAACAACAAAAAACTTGACTATTTCTGAGATACTTTCTAAACTAATCATATCTGTATTATTGGTAAAATCTGGATGGATTGACTACAGTCTCCACAAGTAGTAAAATGGAGATGAACATGATTAAGAGAAAAAAACCAATTTGTAAAAGGAAAGCTCCCTCAATGCTAAATGAAATGTATAATTTTCCAGTGCCATGACTTATTTTTGTGTTCTTTTTTCCACTTTCTTTTATTTTAAGCTCATCTCTTTTCTTTTTTTCCATGATAGAGCAAGCAAGACAGAGGAGAAACAGTAAAAGAGAGACAGAAACAAGCACCCCAACAGGATCTTCATGCCACAGTCTACCCCCAGTCAGTTGGTCCAGATCAGGGGTATGCCTATTCCAAATGTTCAGGGAAGTCACCAGACTCAAATACAGGACCCTTCCCATGTGGGTCCAGTCATCCTACCACTACACCACTCCCTGGCCACCTTGTTCTTGTTCCCATTTTCAAATAAGGGAGAGCCTGACTTGTTTTTCAGTGGCCAATTTCTATCACAGAGCAGATAATGGACCTTGAAGCTTGGATGGTTCTAACTTGGTAGATGTTCAATACATAGGGGCCACTCTAGGAGGCCTGGTATATTTAGTTCTTCACCTTGTTACCGAGAGTCAGAAGAATTCTGCCTTGAAAGTCAAAGGACAAAAAATTATAAACAGAAAGCTTAATTATTTGCTGACATCACAGCAGAAGTATTTCCTTATATTTAAATGATGTAGGCATAGTAATATTATTCACAGTTATCAGTGAAAAGAGTTCAACTATGTAATTTAACCAAAGTAAAATAAATATGAAATTCTCAAGTCCATTAAAATTTAAAATTTTAAAAGCATCATTATTAATCAAGCTTAAAGATTATTTTGGTTTTTATAATCTCCCTTTTATTCCTATTTCCATAATGTTAAGGATAAATGCTTTTTATACAGTAGGCCAATCTATATCCATGCTCTTAAGCAAAACAGATAAGCTTTTTTCCTGTCAAAACATTTAATTATAAAGTTGTTCATGTTAGTTAAGGAGTAAATCATTTAAAGGGTAAAAAAGATTAAATGTAATCTTGAAAGGAAAATGCTTACTGATAAAAAAGAGAGAAACTTGTAGTCGAAGAAAAAAAGTAATTTGTCATTTCAAGATAGTTAATGAGCTTCAGATACTCTTTGATGATGAGAAAGAGTTTGATATACAGAAAAAAAGCTTTAATGAAGTATAAAATTATAACAGATAATGAGGTTCTTTTTTTAGAATATGCAATTAGTAATTGTTGGATTTTTCTAAGTATATTGATGACACAACATACATGTAATACTGTTTTGAATAAAAGGATGAATTCTAAAACAAGGTGATCAAGATCAACCTAGTATTTCTTTTTTTTTATTTTAAAACTCCATTATGAAATTTAGGAAAGAAAACTGGGTTTAATAGACTTACTTTTTGGGAGGCTTACAATATACTGCTTGAATTGTAATAGAATAGAAGTTAACTAAGGGAATTTATTTAATCAAAGTACTGAGAGATTTTAGAATAGTATCTGAGAAGGGCCAGCAGGTGACATAGTGGTTAAGGTACAGGACTCCCACATGACCAACCATGATTCAATCCCAGACTTGGTGACTTGCTTTCTTGCCTTCTCTCTCTCTTCTTCTCTCTCTCTCTCTCTCTGATGAGCACACATGCCCTATAGCAAATTAAAAACCAATAATAATATATAAATAATTCTTAAAAAAGAATAGTACCTAAGAAAATAATGTATGGATATTCTGACCAAAAAAGTTAAATGGACTAGTAATTTGGAAAACAAGAATTAGTATAGTTTTATGAACTGTTTCAGTTATAACATTAGAAATAAAGTAAAAAAAAAAGCCATTAGCCAGTAAACAATTCAGACTTGAACCATTGAGTAGCAAAGAATTGCCTTTCCAACTGCTTTTTTTTATTATTTAAGTTTTCAATATTAAATATATAATGAAATGATTAATACATTTGTAAAGTACATATGCAAAAGCTTATTGCTTTTAGATATGTGAACAAGAATTTTCTTTATAGTATTATTTGTATAAAATAATATGCAGATGATTGTAATATTCAATTAAAAAAGACAGCTTAAATATAGTTTGACCCCCTGAAAGAATGATGTGCAATAACATTTTATATGCCTTGCTTTTGAAATAATGCCTAAAACCAATTCTTAATTTGAAATTTTGTCCTCTCCTTTTAAATTAATTATATCAAAACTATTGTTTTAATGAGTGCCATTGTTAGGTGTCTAAGAATATAAATAAGCATAATTTTACATATAGCATATGAAATGATTTTTCTCAGAAGATAGTATTAAATAATTGCCTTTATTAATGATTCTATAGCACTCAGGGAAGGATTTTCTGTTAAACAATTTATATTAACAGTACATAATAGTGTTTACGTGAAAGAAATTCTCTAAATGACTTTCAAACTGTAACATTCAAGTTGTGATTAACACTACATTAGTAGACTTTGAATGAAGCAGACTATGCTTCATGATATGGATAGAACTTAGTTTACTGCCTTTAGAGAAAAGACCAAGGTTTCTTAAAGAGGAAAAAAATTGTCCCGCTAAACTCCTTTTTGCCTTGGGCCAGCCAATGGCCTGGTGATTAAGGCAACTGTATCTACATGGCCAACAGAGCAGACTGATTTCTGGATCGGCACATGAAAAACACACTGGGTGTGGGGGCTAGCAAGTGGCATGATGGTTAAGGCACTGGAATCCTATATGGCAGACTACAGTTTGAGTCCTGGACCCAGTGGCTTGAAAATAACTTTGGATACATGTACATGTGTGCCCAAAATCCCAAGGGGTAAACGGAGGAGATGGATTGTGGCATGGTCATCTCTTCTAGGGGATGATTTCTCACTTTTTCTCTCTCTGTCTCTTTCTGTCTATCTTGTGAGTACATACACCCAATAGAAAAAAAATACAAAAAAACTCTTTACCAACACACACATACATACACACACACACACACACACACACACACCTTAGATATGTGTGAGTGGATGCCCAAAATCCCAAAAGGAGGGAGAGATGGAGGAGAAAGATTGCTTCACAGCTTTCTCACTTTCACTCTCTCACACAAGTTCTCACTTTTGCTCTCTCACACAAGTGTCCTTTGGAAAATTAAAAAAAAAAAAAAGAAAAAAAAAGAAGGAAGGATAAAAAAAGAGTTTTAAGTCTTCTGCCTTAAGACCACAACATCTTTCTATCTTCCAGCATTTCCAGTTTGCTCATCTAAATCCTTCAGAATTTCTTCATAATTTTATGAGTCAATTTCTTCAAATGAGTATCATTCTAAGCATATGCTTCTTTTTGGTTCTGTTTCTCCAAACAACCTGAACTAATACAGTAAATAACAATTGTGGCTATATTAAAGCCAATTAAATAGCAGTAATTTTAAATTCAAATGTTTTTAGGGATATAGATGAATAAAATAAGAAAATCAAGGTGTTTTTAAAAGAATAAAGTAATGGGAATGGTAGTAAACTTGAGAGTTCATTCCTACTGAAGAAAATTAAAACTAAATATTTTACACAGTATGATACAATACAAAAATTTTTATAGGATGATTCTAGTATTGGAATTCCAGTGGCTTAGCGCAAATAATAATAAAATAGAGAAGCATGTGTTCATTTAGTGAGATAACACTTCTTGGGGGGTTCTACACATAGCCCTGTGAATGGTTGGCATCCAAAACATTAACACCAAATACTGCTGATGATGTGGAACCATGAAACTATTCATTACTGTTGAGAAAGCACGACAACACAGTTAGTTTGTAAGATATTTTGGTAGTATTTTTTAAAAAAACATACTCTTATCACAGGATGGTGTAATTTCTCCCCTTGGTATTTTCTGAGAGAAGTTGAAAACATCCACACAAAAACTTGCACAAAGATGTTCAGAGTATTTTTATTTAAAACAGTAAAACTTGGAAGCAACCCAAAGTTTCTTCAGTAGATGGATAGATCAGCTTTAGTTTAAAATTGCTTAAGGATCTGTTATTAGGTTTAGATATTTAAGAGGAGAGAATTTACATATTTTGAATGTTAATTCTATAACAGATCTATTTAATTTTACCAAAAAAGCTAATAAAGTCCTGATTTTTGAAAATAGAGGAAATGAGGGTTAATAATATTAAGAAATTTTTTCCAGGACCACAGAATTAGCAAGTCATGAAACTACTGCCCAAATTCAGACCAAATTTTAAACCTCTACATTACTATAAAACATTGACCTCTTTGCTGACTAAAGCATGTTACAGTAGTACATGTCCTAAATAGAAGATTCACTGATAGTGTGTGCAACTTAGCTAAAGACAGAGAAAAGAAATGTTTTTATTAGAGAGATTTCTGCTATATGGCATGTGGGCTCTCTGGAGAAACAGAGAGACAGAAAGCCAGAAATCACATGGCCGTGTTGCAATCCCTTCTCCTCCATTCTCTTCTCAATTTTGGTCACCTGGTTTGAGTTTTAAGCCACTGGATCTGGGACTCAAACCATGGTTGACTATGTGAGAGTCCAGTAACTTAACCATTATGCCATCTGCTGGTCCCCAGAGAAAGAAATTTTAGATAGCTATGGACAATGAAAGATTACATCATTCTGTTGCTGTCCAGTCTTAATAGCAGATGGAATTAATGAATAAGAATAGAGTTAGGGAACAAGTAAAGGAGAGTAGGAAAAAGAAGCTGATGGCTAGGTACAACCTTCCATCCATGTCCATAGAAGAAATGACTTGTAACTACTCAGATCAATAAAGTGAGTTTGCTGTGGGTTCTCCTAAACAAAAATCTTAAAACCTGCATCTAGATAATATGGAAATATTAGGTATTATTTAATCTACAATGTACAAACTACATATCTGTGTTAAGTAACTTTAGATGTATATTTAGATCTGATATATATTCTTTCTCTTTTTCTATTTTCTGTCTTTCTCTTTCTTCTTATTGGGAACCTCCCCAGCTGGTATATACAGGTTTATGGCAGCATTAGTCACAATTGCTAAGAAATGACATCATGGTATATGCCGAAGAACTGATGACTGAATTTTTTTTATTATTATTTTTTTTATTTTTTTTCACATGTCTTTTACAGTATAAATTTCTTTTTCCAACACAAATACTATGCCTGTCAGTCAAGACAAAGATATTACTGTATACATTATCATCAGACATTAACTTCTCATTTTTTGTCCACTAAGCAAACTTTTCTGTTTTTCCTCCCCCTCCCTCCCTCCCTCCCTCCCTCTTTCTTTCATTAATTCTTTCTTCCTTCCTTCCTTCCTTCTTTTTTTTTTTTTAATTTGCATACAATCATTACATTTGTACGGAATGGGTACAGAATGGTCTGTAGAGGCATGTATATACAGTGTGTATTATTCACCATCATCAACAGTTGACATTATGTTGTGAACATTCAAAACCCACTCAGATGATTCAGCAAGTAAGTGTGAATTGTCTATGATGTTTCTTTTGCTGAGAGATACAGTTCCTTTTTGTTTTTTCTTTTTTCTTCTAATTTTCAGTTCATAAAGTTCCCAGCAATAGGGAACGTAGGCTTCACTTAGGGCTGGACCAAGGGTGGGTCTCGTGCAGCCCAGTAAATGTATGTGAGTCTTCATGGAACCCAGTTTCAGGGACGCGGCTCTGGAAAGCTGAGACGGCTATCAGCTGATGCGGCACAGCAGTCATCCCACAGTCACCTGGAATGGCACTGTGGGGATCTGCAGCGTGAATCATCCTCGGGTGTCTGGATTCCTTAAGAATGGTGGAGTAGTTCTAGTTTTTCCCTGAGGTAATGCAGAGCTGGTAGCCATCATCTTCTCACTGACCATAGGCAGAGAAATTCCTCCCACACAATACACCTCTGAATTGGTCCAAGACAGCCAAATAATCCCTCTGCTGCCCATAGCTGTAAGTTCTTGATCCCTGTGCTTGGTCTCAGCCCGCCGCCCGCGGCCAGTGGCCATGCGGGGGTGCAGACCCGACGGCCATGCACAAGCCTGGGGGCCACATGTAGGCCCAGCAGCCATGCCCAGCCCGGCGGCCCCTCACAGGCCCGGGACCACACATAGGCCCGGCGGCCCCATGCGGGCCCCGAGCGCATGAATACTCGCTGGATCCAGTGCCCTCCCCCCCCTCGCCCGCCCAGCCAGAGAAAGGAAGGACAGCGACCTTGGTCGGTCCGCGGTGCCCGCCCACTGCAGCGCTGGGCACGAGACATACTCAGCGCCGGAGAGGCAGTGGGGGCTGGGCCGTCCGGGCCCTAGCACGTGGGGCAGAGCCGCGGCCATGGCGCGCGGGGGCAGAGCCACGGCCACGGCCCCAGCCACGGCACGCGGGGTAGACCCCGGCCACGGCACGCGGGGCAGACCCCGGCCACGGCACACGGGGTAGACCCCTGCCACGGCACGCGGGGACATAGCCCCGGCTGGGCTGGCTCTCCAGCCAAGGCACGCAGAGCGGAGCCCCAACGGCAGGGCAGAGCCCTGGCCTGGCTGGCCCTCCGGCCAAGGCACGCGGAGCAGAGCCCCGGCCACAACACGCAGGGCAGACCCCGGCCACGGCACGCGGGGCATAGCCCCGGCCACGGCACACGGGGGTAGAGCCCCGGCCACGGCACGCGGGGGCCGGCCATGGCCACGGCACGCGGGGGCCGGCCCCGGCCACGGCATGCGGGGTAGAGCCCCGGCCACGGCGCGCGGGGCAGTCCCCGGCCACAGTGCGCGAGGCAGAGCCCCGGGCCCGGCGCGTGGGGGCAGAACCCCGGCCACGGCGCGCGGGACAGACCCCGGCCACGGCACGCGGGACAGACCCCGGCTACGGCGCGCAGGGGCAGACCCCGGCCACGGCACGCGGGGGCAGACCCCGGCCACGGCACGCGGGGGCACAGCACGCGGGGGCAGAGCCCCGGCCAGGCCGGCTCTCCGGCCAAGACACGCAGAGCAAAGCCCCAGTCGCAGGACAGAGCCCCGGCCTGGCCGGCCTTCCGGCCAAGGCACGCGGAGCAGAGCCTCGGCCGCGGCACGCTGGGCAGACCCCGGCCACGACACGCGGGGCTGATCCCCGGCCACCGCACGCGGAGCAGAGCCCCGGCCGGGCCGGTTCTCCGGTCAGGTCGTGCGGAGTAGAACCCCAGCCGCAGCACACAGAGCAGAGCCCCGGCTAGGCTGGTTCTCCGGCCAAGGTACGCGGAGCAGATCCAGGCCACAGCACGCGGAGCAGAGACCCGGCCACGGCACGCGGGGCAAACCCCGCCCCGGCCACGGCACGCGGGGCAGACCCCGGCCACAGCACGTGGGGCAGAGACCCGACCGGGCCGGCTCCTCGGCCAGGGCACGCGGCTCAGAACCCCAGCCACAGCGCACAGAGCAGAGCCCCGGCTGGGCTGGCTCTCCGGCCAAGGCACACGGAGCAGACCCCGGCCACGGCACGCAGGGCAGACCCCAGCCACGGCACACGGGTCAGACCCCGGCCACGGCATGTGGGGCAGGGCCCCGGTTGGGTCGTCCTCCGGACAGGGCATTCAGAGCAGAGCCCCCGCGCCCCATCTCCGCGCCCCAGCTCGCAGAGCTGAGCCCTCGCGCCCGGCGCCCCGCCCCCGCGCCCTAGCACGCAGAGCGGCGCTCCGCGCCCGCCCGCCGGTGCATGCCCCCGCGTCCCGCGCCGCGGAGCGGAGCCTCCGTGTCCGGCGCCCCGCCCCCGCACCACGGTACGCGGAGCGTAGCCGCCGGCCCCGCCGGCCCGCCCTCCGGCCGGCCGGGGCAGCACGCGGCACAGGCGTCGCCCCCGCGGCCCGCCGGCCCGCCCTCCGGCCGGCCGGGGCAGCGCACGGCGCCCTGATGACTGAATTTTAAAAAATGTGGCACATGTACACCACACAATAATTTTTAGCTTAAGGAACAATAAGTCTCTGTCATTTGGCACAAAGTGGATGAATATGGAAGATTTAATGCTGAACTGAGTGACATATATATCCCCACTCAATATATACTGAATATCTACACTCTATGGCATAAATTAAGATATCTGAACATATAATAGTAGGAAAAACAAGAGTAAATACCAGAGACTGATAGGAGGGTAGTAAACAGTGGAGTGTGAGTGGGAGAGGTTTAGAGAAGAAATAAAGTTCTCCAATAAAAATTATATATGTGGTAAAAGTCTTGATTTAATTGTCATGTTCTGCATGCATACTTTGAAAAACCATACCATGTGCAATAGAGATGTACAATTACATGTGAATAGGAAATAATAAAATAAACAATCAAGAACGAGTAATATGCATTCATATAACAAAACTTTATTCCCAGAATACTTATAAGTCACTCTTTCATCCTGGTAGATTGATAAGACCTGTGACTTTGAGAAGACTTCAAAATGTTTGAGGAAAAATGGCTTTTAGGCATGAATTAATGCTGGTGCAGAAACAAATTGAAATCCATGTACAGACTTTTTTATACAATGTATTTGTCATAAGCTTTTTGAGGATCCCTCATCTATTTATCTATCAATCAATCTAAAATAGAAAAAGACAGAAAGGAGAGAGAGGAGTAAAGAGAAAGGAACAAAAAAAAGAGAGACAGAAAGTAAGAAATAGAATTTGTAGAAATATAGAAAAGATATTAATTAGAAGTAAATAGCCCAGTGAAGAAAACACTTAGTTAAATCACCAAGTAGTCTATGCAGTCCACCTTATAAGAATAAATTATTTAAATTATTATTTTTTATTTTTAGAGAGGTTTTTGCTATAGGGCGTGTGTGCTCTCTAGAAAGACAGAGATAGACAGAGAGACATAAAGGGAGAAATCACCCCCCAGGGGGCATGGCCACGCCACAATCCCTTCTCCTCCATTTTCCTCCTGGGATCTTGGGCACGCACGCACACGCGCCCGACATGAGTCTAAGCCACCGGGTCTGGGACTTGAACCATGGTCGACGACATGGGAGTCCAGTGACATAGCCATTATGCTAACTGCTGGTCCCAAGAATAAATTATTTGAAAGAAACTATATTTTAAGTTGTTGTTATTGATTGGTTGTTTTCCTTTACCATTACGGACCTAGGACAAGACCCTTGATTATTACTCTCTGTCCTTTTGTTAAAAGATTTCTTTTCAAAGGGACTTAAAAAACAAATAACAGTAATATCATTATATTATTCTCACAATAATCAACAGGAATACTGAAATATCATTGAAGTTTATAACACATACATAATAATACATATATTTATGTACTTTTTAGCTAATGTAGATTGTTTTATTACATTTTATTATCATGTATAAATGATAAGAATAGCAGTTTCAGAATTCACACTGCAAATTTTTCTCAGATTAAAAGCAGTTTAGAGCTATGGCAAGTATAGAAAACTTAGATTTCTGTCCTATAAATGTCTGAAAAATTAGAAATTCTTGGAATAATTGAACAGTTTAGCAAGGTCAGCAGCCATATTTCCATTCCCCGGGAAAGCGAAAGCAAAAGCAGAAATGAAGTATTTGGGGACTCAACATACTTCCTACATGTCTTTTATGATGGCAGCAATAAGCAAAAAATATGAAGGAAAACTGTTCAGAATTCATCAACAACTATCATCGGCTGCCTTTTGTGGAGAAAACAAGAGCGATATAAGCCACCGGCAATATTGAATAATTCATTTCCTAATTTATTGCTTTACTTAGATTCAGGAACTAAATGCAATTGTACAGGACAGGTGAGTTGTGACTTTCCAGCAGTTTAAGTGGAAAAGACCTGGAGTTTAAGTTGACTACAAGTGGAAAATAAATCAGTGGTATGGTAAGGCTGTCAGAAAACCGATTTCAACTCAGAGAGAATTAATACAATTGCAGTGTCCGTATTAAAGTAGGGAAGTGAAAAAGCAGTGGTGGTTGTCAGCTCTGCTCAGACAAGGCTGGATATAATGAGATCAGATTTGAGTACTTCAGGTGGTAAAGAAGGTCGACAAATGCTAACGTATTCACCTGGGTATCATGCATTTGTTTTTAAATCATAGCTAAAGAAACAAAACAAAATATTTTTTCCAAGTAATTGAAGAGAGGTACCAGCAGATGGCATAATGGACTCCCACATAGTAGACCACAGTTCGAGTCCCAGACCCAGCAGCTTGGAACTCACACTGGGCGTGTGTGCGTGTGTGCCCAAAATCCCGACAAGAGAATGGAGGAGAAGGGGTTGTGGTGTGGCCATCTCCCCTGGGTGTGATTTCTTATTTTCTGTCTCTCTGTCTCTCTGGCGAGTGCACATACCCTGTAGCAGTGGGGAATAAAAATAAAAGATAAAAGAAAGAAAAAAAATTGAAGGGAAGGACCAAGAGTATCATGTTTAGTTATTAAAAAAAAAAAAAAAAACGGTCAAAATTTAAAAAATAAATCTTTCAGGCCTCTATTAACTTAAAAAATACACATTGGTCATAGAATGTCAGCAACACCATGGTCTGAAGATAAAAGATTTACTGTAAGCCAGTAAAATGTGATCAGTGAAAATAAAAGAACGTTTAGTCAGACCAGCCTGTGGTGTGGTGGCTAAGGAGGTTGGATCCCACATGACCAACTGTGCAGTTCACGTCCAGAACTTGGCTGTTTGAGAAACATGCCAGATGTGAAGTGTGTGTGTGTGTGTGAGTGTGTGTGCACAAAATCTCAAAAGGAGGAAGAAATGGAGCAGAGAAATGACCATTACCCATGGGGTGTGCTTTCTCACCTTTCCTCTCTTTTTTTCCAGTGAGTGTGTGTGCCCTTTGACCTAAATAAATAAATGAAACAAAAAATTAGCCTTTGAAGATGAGGAATCCTTACACGAACTCTGATTCAAGTAACGTTAGTAAGTGCTATGAGAGCAAAGCAAAAGATTGTATAAGATGATCACCCTAGTTAGCTGGGTTGATATTTGAGGAAATCATCTCTCTGTCAAGAACTGAATAAGTAAACTGAGCATGTGCAGCAGAAAACTATGGCAATGAGAGAAATGCAGATGGATCCAAGAATACTTGTGTGAAGATTGGCAGTTGGTCAGAGAGGTCACCTTTTGAATTGATTATCCCATGCACAAGAAATCAGATAGTATAATAGTAATATCATTAGGATGAAGTTTATCCTAGTTCTGGAATTGGATGAGTTTTAGCCTGGTGAAAAATCCATAAATGTTAACACCACTGATTTCCTTCGATGCAAAATGAAGATCATTTCCAGGATTTTTCATTTCACAGGATTGTTGGATAGATTAAATGGGGTATCAACTATACAGAACTTAGAAATGCAAAATATTATACAAGTGTAAACTATTGCTATCTATAACTAGACCTATAAAAAGGTAGCAGTTTAAGTAAGAGGTTATTTGATGTTTGTCAGGAATATTTAGAGGCACTACTAAACTGTGCTAGAGGTTTGCCTCGCTATCTTGGATAAGCGTTACGCTATTAAACTTTGTTACATGTAATGTTACAGTTTCATCTTTTAATGGAAAAAAATATATAGCTGACCTAGAAATATTTTGATATATAAACATCCTAGATATATTCTCAGATAGTCATATTTGATATGTTCAAAACATGGAATTTCAAGGGGATAAAAGGAGCTTCCTACATATTCTTAATACTTAAGTAGAAGCACTGCTATAACATTTTACAGTAGCCAAATTATAAATATACTATGGCCATTAACAAAATGCCTTCTGATTTGAGGAGCTATCTTTTGATAAAGTGTAATGCTGCTCAAAATGTCAATGTTCATTAAGCATTTATTGAATGACTACTTTCTAAAAAAATGTAAGTTTACAGTGTTTCATGTGAAGATATAGTTATTCAATTAAAATGAAAATTTCCTCTATTCCCCATGCTTTAGAGCAAATTGCAAGTACAAAATCATTTTCATCAGATGCGTCTACTATAACTCATAGAGAAGCACCTTATTGTCTACAGAAGTGATATGGCTTTCAAGTTCTAAGGTAACTCGTAGGTACTTAGAACAAGTATTGACTTTTCAAGATAACTTGGCTAATATTTTCTAAATGGAGAAGTATATATGGAAATACAAAGCTGTAAGTCACTGACTATGAACTTGTAAAATTGAATTTCTAGAATTCTACCAAGAAAGTAAAAGATTCTACTGTGTTATATCTTTTCATCGTTTATCCTCCTGACAACTTTGTCACTACAAGCCTTGTGGCTTCTCTAATATTTTCTTAACTTTTGCAATATCTTCCTTCATATTTCTCTCCTGCATTCTTTCTTATTTATCCACCTTTAGCTACAGCATTCTCCAGCATTTGGTTTTTGCATAGTGAGACTTAACCAGAAGTGAGAAGTGGGACCTTTAAGAGGTGATTAGGTCATGAGGGCTCAGCACTTATGAATGGATTTATGCCATAATAGCAAGAGTGAGTTAATTATCATGAAACTGAATTCTTGATAAAATAATCAGTTTGACCTTTTTTACTCTTTTTCCATGTGATGCCTTCTACCATTTTATGATGCAGCAAGAAAGCCCTTACTGGATGCCTTGGACTTCTCAGCCTCCAGATTTTTTTTTTTTTTTGGAGAGGTTTTTGCTATAGGGCGCGTGTGCTCGCCAGACAGACAGAGAGAGACAGAAAGCGAGAAATCACGCCCCAGGGGTGATGGCCATGCTGCAATCCCTTCTCCTCTGTTCTCCTCTTGGGATCTTGGGCACGCATACACGCGTGCCCAGCGTGAGTTTTAAGCAACCAGGTCTGGGATGCGAACCGTGGTCGACTACATGGGAGTCCAGCAACATAGCCATTACACTAACTGCTGGTCCCTCAGCCTCCAGATTAAAACAAAAAAAATCTCTGTTCTTTATAAATTACCCAGTTTCAGGTGTTGTGTTTGAACAACACAAAACAAAACTAAGCCACCTATTCCCTTAGGGACCAAAGAGAAATGATAAGTCTGCTCTACAAACAGGGTTTTCCTCTACATAATGAAGTTAGTATCACTGACATTAAAGATTATTTTCAATTTTAATGAGTTAGCATGTGTAAAGCCATTTGATCAGTCACTAACACATAAAAAATTCTCCATGGGTCAGTATTTGCTCTTAATATTATCTTTGTTGTTTTAAAATGGCATCATATTTCTGTTTTTCAAAATACTGCGTTTTTTAGTTGTCCCTATTTGCTTTGTGATGCAACTTAGAACTAGAGAGCTCCAAAATTCTTTTCTGCCAATTTCAACCCAGTATTATTTCTCAGAAAACAAATCTGTCCCATTAAACACAAATTTTCATCCAAACACACACACACATGCATACATACATACACATACATACAACATATGCACATATATATTGGGAACCAAAGAGAGAGAGGAAAGAAGCTTCTACAAGTCTAATATTTCTTTTACAAGCTTCCATATTTCTCTCTTCCTTCTCATGGTATAATTTCTTGAATCACGTATCTATTTTTATACTTCCTTATATCTTTATCTGAGTCATTGGATCAATCCATCTAGCAACACACCATTCTCCCCAAACTGCCTTTCTGCAGTGTCATCTATGAGGTTTATTTTACCCAGTGCACATTTGTCAATCATATACTGCTTAATATTGCAATAACATTGAATACTATAAAAAGGAATAAACAGAAAAAGAAATATCTTTTTTATATATCATTTCAGAACATGCACATGTAAATGTAAAAGAGATTGACATTTTCACTTGGCAATTCACTATAAATTATAGCAAGTTGCTATGATAACAAAAAGGGACAATGACTATGCCAATTTGTTATTCAGAAATCCCAGCCGTATAAAAATACCAATGATGACGACTTAGGTTGGTTTCATGAATTTGCATCAGGCATCGATTATACCACATACCACCACCTTGCAGGTATTCCAAATTAATTGATTAATCCTTTATCAACATGAACACATCTCGTATAGTCTTTGCTCAAATGTGATTAGCTTGCAGAAAAAAAATACATTTTGTGTGGAAAGTTTAAAATGTGTATACATGCATTGACTGCAAACGTATTAAAAATGGATAGCAACAATGAACAGAAACATCTAAAAAATAGTGAGATCAGAGATGAAGGAGAGGACACGATGTATGTGATACATTACTGCATTTTAAAAATCTCTTCTGGGCTAACAGGGAATAGCCTATGGTGCGTAAGGTGATTGCTCTGTGTAATGCCTGGGAATTCCGCTCACAGCAATTTAGTCATTCTTTGACCAACTTGTGGTGTTTCAATTTATAGCTGCAGAATGTGGAACTTGGCAAATAAGTGAGTTCTTGTGACTCCTAGAGCTTTTATCTGCATAATACTTGAAATTGCCCCTGCAACTTACTTTTACTTCATCTTTTATACATTTGTATCTCCATGCCTTCACCCCATGGAGCTTACCAATTTCTGTTTCCGTTTTCTTTCCCTGTGCTTGCATCACAAGTGTTGCCTACAAGTATGAAACGGAAGTAATAATGGAGTCCACTCATTTCTTCCCTGTCTCTTGGAGATCTGCTTTTTCTCATTATCTGGAAATACTACAGGGTCATCAGAAAAATCATGATGCATTTTCGCATAGGAAAACATACAAAAATATGTCATGACTTATCCAATGAACTAATTTTTTAATATATTTATTTAGCTTCTATTTATATAGAGAATATATTTCAAAAAGTCAGACATTGATACAGCCTTTATGAAAATTCTTGTTACTCTATCATTGAATTATTATAAAGGAGTGTTAAAAAGGTCTGAGTACCTGAATGTATATTATGTAAGTAGAATAACAAATGAGTACTCTAAAAGAGTTATTTTTCCTTGGGGACCAGTGCTTTCTATGAATGGGATAGGTAAATTTGAGGCATATCTTTCTAAGTAGAGAGCAAGAATGATTTTTGAGCTATTTAAAACTAGGGCTTATAAAGAGTTAATCTTGAAGAGAAAACTGTCATTGTTCATATAACATTTATAGCTATTAAAATCATTGGTTTTTATTGGGAAAGCATTGAGTTAGCATTTTCTCTTGAAAAAAATGATCAAAGCAGGGAAAAATAATTCATCTAGAGAAGAAACATGGAATACTTTCTGTGGTTTAAATTAAACACCTTCTCATTATTGGGATTTTTAAGTAATTATGTTTACTATGATGGACATTATTTGGTTTTCTGCCATATACATACACAAGGAATACTTTTAAAAGACTGAAAGGTTATGAACTAACTTGGTAGGAAAGAGAGTGGACTTCAACAAATTGCTACAATAGGAAGTGGATATAAATTCTGAGTCTCAAGGGGGAACCATATCTGATAAATTTGTGTTTGATTCAGTTGACTTACTGTACACACTGAGGATGTGTTGGAGTTGTTATCACATTTTTTTCTTTTCTTTCTTTTTCTTTCTTTCCTCTTTCTTTCTTTCTTTCTTTCTTTCTTTCTTTCTTTCTTTCTTTCTTTCTTTCTTCCTTCCTTCCTTCCTTCCTTCCTTCCTTCCTTCCTTCCTTCCTTCCTTTCTCTCTCTCTCTCTCTCTCTCTCTCTCTCTCTCTCTCTCTTTTCTTTCTTTCTTTCTTTCTTTCTTTCTTTCTTTCATTTTTTTGTAGCTTATGAGGCAGTAAAAACCTCTTCATTGGAGCCTCCTGAACAATGAGAAGACTCTCCAGGAATTTAAGGATGAGTGATCTTATTGAAGAACTTGACTGTATCTAAATTTTCATTAGACTACATGTTTGAGAGTTGCATATTTGACCATAGCACTCTGTAAGCTTGCCTCTGACTGCATGAAAAGTTTCCCATGATTCACATAAATTGCATTAATTAAGTAATTTCTACAATATTGTGACATTTAATTAATGGTATTTGTACCAGAGGAAATGGAATTCAAATAGCTTCATAGTTGAATGTGAATAAAGCTATGTGTCTGCTGCCTGTGCATAATTATTTTTTAAGAATTATTTACTTAATTTTATTTTTTATCATTTTTGTTTAATTTCTATACAGTATATGTGTTCACCAGAAGAGAGAGGCAGAGACAGAGGCAGAGATAGGGAGAGATAGACAGAGAGAGAAAGTGAGAAAACAAGCTACCAGGTTCAGAATTTGAACCAAAGTCCACCATGTGGGAGCCCAGTGCCTTAACAACCATGCCATCTTCTGGTCCTAAATGATTAAATACACCTGGATAGGGTCAAGTAACTGAAATGGGCTAAACTGTGTACCCCTATAACTGATAAAATAAAGCCTTAATTCTGAATACTTCAAAATGGACTTAATTTGTAGATAGAGAACTTTAAAGTAGTTAAAATAAAACAAGAGTGTTAGGATAGACCTTGATTCAGTCTAACTGCTATAGTTATAACAGTACTAGGACAAAATAGTGATTCATTAAGTAAACATGGTACAATCCTTATTATAGAGCAGAGAGTAAACTGTTTAATATTTTCAGTATTTTACATATTTTACTATACCTTGTTATGCTCAGATAGGTTGAGATACACCAATACCACCATG
This sequence comes from Tupaia tana, assembly GCA_026018925.1. NCBI lineage: Eukaryota > Metazoa > Chordata > Mammalia > Scandentia > Tupaiidae > Tupaia > Tupaia tana. The sequence goes on from JAKSZU010000005.1 coordinate 68,503,990, forward strand.
TTATAATTGCTTACAGTATTCAGTACAATAGCATACTGTACAAGTTGGTAGCCTAGGAGCAATAGGCAACACTGTATAGCCGAGGCATGTAGTGGGCTCTACATCTAGGGTTGTGCAAGAATACTCTGTGATGTTTGCATGATGAAAATTGTCTAATGATGCATTTCTCATAAAGTATTTATACGAATGTAATCAGTCATGTTAAGTGACACAACTGTATATATATACAGCGTTGTGTATATATATATATGTATGTATATATATATGTATGTGTGTGTGTGTGTGTGTGTATATATATATGTGTATATATATATATATGTATATATATATTTATTTATTTATTTATCAAATGAGAGAATAAAACCCAGGGTCAGGCATCTTACTTTGCTATACTTTATTGATTACACAGTAGAAGACAAGGAGCTATGTAACTAACTTCTACACTCTAGAGAAAGTTTTTGGAATTCTAAATTCCAGGATTATTTACAGCAGCCTCTCTGCATCAAGTTTGCCTATCCTTTTAAAAAATTATTTTCAAAAAGAGAGTCTTCTGAGTTTCCTTCCAGCTAATAAATAACATAAGAATGCTTGCAAAGGAGTCTAGTCACAGTCAATTGTGTAATGGTGTATGCATCATTTAACAACACGGATGTGGTTCTGAAATATGCATTGTCGGGTGATTTCAGCGTTGTGTGAACATCATATAGCATACTTACACTAATTTTGATGGCAAACCCTAGTACATGCCTAGACTATTTGGAATACCCTATTTCTTCTAAGTAACATACCTGTACATGTTTTTCTTAAACCAACTGTATCATGATTATAGAAAAAAAAATGAAATTAAAGACCTGAATCTAAGTAGGTCAGGTTTTCTTCAGAAAACAATGTAATAATCTTATGCAGTAGTTCCATGTGTCCTGTGACTATCATTTATTGGGAGGAATATTTTGGTTTTGGATAAGCAAATGTTTCTTTTTGATATTGTTGTAACACTAAATACTAATGGGTTTTATTTTAGTTGATTTTGACCTCTTGGTCCATATCATTCACATCAGTGGAGTTAAGGGCATAAAAGCAAGTCCTGTTTTACAACCTTTCATTTACATCCTTTTTTTTTTTTTTTTTTTTTTTTTTTTTTTTGAGTGCTGTTAGAACAGCACTCAAAAAAACTCCTATGTAAGGATGATAAGTCTCTAGGGTTAGATCCATAACATTTATTTCTAAGTGAATGTTTTAAATAATTCAACTTTTTTTTCTATAGTGCACATGCACTTGCTGAAGAGAGGACGGGAAATTGGAAAAGCATCCCTCTCGCACACATGGGGGAATGGTCATGCTGCAATCATTTCTCCACTTATCCATTTGGAATTTTGGGTACACATGCATGTGTTTTTCAAGCTGTCATACCTGTGCCCTGTATCAGTCAGTTGCCTATGTGGGATCCAGCTGCCTTACCAACCATGCTGTTGGGTGTCCTATGTATCCATGCCTTGGCAATGAGATTCAGAGGAAATAGATTTAGACTTAGGGAATTGGTAATGTTGATAGAGAATGTGAAGCAGAGAGAACTTGATTAAAACCTATAATTGGAAATAATCACATGGTCTCAAAGAACAGAATGGGAAAAGAGAAAATCAATAGCATAATGGTAAATTTATTAACCTCTAAAAATTGAGAAAAAGCTGTTGTGGCAACCACCTTTAAAGGGTCAGGCCACATTTGACAATTTTCTATGCAATTATAAAGATTCAAATTTGGAGGGACCAGCAGTTAGCATAATGGCTATGTCGCTGCATTCCCAAGTAGTCGACCGCGGTTCAAGTCCTGGATCCAGTAGCTTAAACTCACGCCGGGCGCGCGTGTGTGTGTGCCCAAGATCCCGAGAGGAGAACGGAGGAGAAGGGATTGCGGCATGGCCATCCCCCTTGGGGGGGTGATTTCTCACTTTCTATCTCTCTGTCTCTGTCTTTCTGGTGAGCACAAGTGCCCTCTAGCGAAAACCTCTCAAAAAAAAAAAGAAAGATTCAAATTTGGAGTGAAAAAACACTTGACAAGGAGATAAATTTTCATCTAAATTAAAGCCACAGAATATGAAAACAACTGACTGAAGGATTGAAAAGAGCTCAGTGAACGTTTATGGCATATAAGGCCTTTTTCAAAAATATAGGCCAGAAAGCACAAGGAATTATAAGATATAGGCTGATCCCTGTGAGTAGAAAGGGTATTCTAGAATAAGCTTGGAAATTACAGAGATGTTGTGGTGGAGAATTCTATGGTTTTATTTAAACTGTGAATTGGAAAAGGACACTGAACCAAATATTCTGTGGTTGTGTTGCTTAACCAGAATTTATAATTGAGAAGGCTGATAAGTACAGATTGAGGGTTTTGCCTAAATTATTCTCTAATTGGAATTGAGCTAAATTTGACCTTCACCTCATTTTAACTGGACATGCTAAGTATGAACTTATAGAACTTCCCAATCCCTCCTCTATTTCGGTTTAGTGCAGAATTCTTGGAAGAGAGCAAGAAATAACTTCTATGAACAAGGTAACAATGAAAGTAAGAATTTTGATTCTCACTATGTTTTCTTTTTTAAAATTGATTTATTTATTGATTTTACATTCATTCACTAAGCTGCATCACAGAACACAAAATGTGATTTCCTATCCAGAACACACTGTATGGTGACTTAATAATGCATGTTATTGTTGACAACTAATTGTCCATTTCTTGTTCTCTCTCTCTCTCTCTCTCTCTCTCTCTCTCTCTATATATATATATATATATATATATATATATATGCACATTTTCACCCTATTTCACACCCTCTGCCATTTCCCACCTTCCTACCACATTGTATCTGGTGTGTACAGTTGTTTTCCATTCCTTTTTTTCTTTTCCCCCTACATTTTATTGATTCACAAAATATCTTAATTAATCTAACTACGTTCAATAGCAAGTTCAGCTGATATATACATATCTGTGAACACATTTCTGAATTTAGGCATGAAACTCTGAGTAGAATGAATGTACTATAAAGTAGCACCTAGCTGATGCTATATAGCTTAATATGGTCATTAAATATATATATTATATATATATATATTTAATTTCAAGAAAAGCAGTTTTAACTTTAATAAGTCAAAATTTAAAAAAAAATGCTAATAGAGCTTTGCTTTAAACATAAAGCCAGAAAACAGGTTGAATTCCATTCAAATAGTAGATACATAAACCTATCAGCAGCTTAAGACTAGACAAAAATTCTTAAATCTAGAAGACAAAGCATAGAAGAAAATCAGTAATGTTTTAGTCAAAAGTCATAAGATTCTATTTCACCAATTTAGTCTCATATACTTAATCTATCCTCTGTTGAGGTCCCATCTTCCTGTTTAAGTCTTGTAAGGTAACATTCAACTCCAGACTTTTCCCTATCGTTAAGTTAGGTCATTTTCTTGGTTGTTTTTAAAGGTTATTTATGTGTGTCTGTATTTAATTTTTCTGGTATAGCACTCCCTTCAGAACTTCTTGGAGAGCAGGTCGGGTGTTGGTAAATTCTTTTAGGTTTTGTTTATCTGAGAATGTTCTTGTCTTTTCTTCACATATGAAGGATAATCTTGCTGGGTATAGTATTCTTGGTTGAAATTATTTTTCCATTAAAACTTTGAATATATTTTCCCATTCTTTCCTTACATTGTTTCTGATGAAAGGTCAGCTGTTAGTCTGATGGGATATCTTTTGTAGGTAATTTGATGTTTCTCTCTTACCAATCTTAGTATCTTGTCTTTGTCTGTGGTTTTGGCCAATCTGGTTACAATGTGTTTTAGAGATGATCTTGGGTTGATTTTATTTAGGGACCTTTGTATTTCTTGGGACTGAATCTATGAATGCCTCTCTAGGTTTGGAAAGCTTTCTTCCAGGATTCCGTGCTTATCAATGCCCTTAGTCTCTTCACTCTCTGGGATACACGTTACCTGGATGTTTGCCCATTTAATGGTATCCAGTATTTCTCATATAGTATTTTCATTTTGGGAGCTATTTTCTCGGTGTTCATGGTGCATTTTTCTAGGTCAGTGATTCTGTCTTCTACATCTGAGATTCAATCTTCTGTATAATCTAGTCTGCTTTTAATACTGTCAAGGGAAGTTTTGATTTCCTATATTATAGCCTTCATCTCTAATAGTTTTATTTGATTTTATGATGTGTATTTCCTCTTTCAGATCATGTGAAAACTTTCTTACCTCCTGGAACTCATCTGCTCTTTTCTCCTGCATCTTCTGGAGTTCATTTTCTCTTGTCTTTTGCATCTCTGTTAGCTTTGTCACTATGAATATTCCTAAATTCTTTATCTGACATTTCTGTGAGTTCCATTTTACTGTCTGTGTATTCTCACTATTATTCTAATTCTCTGCAACTGGCCTGTGTGCAAGGGAGAGGGTTCCTGGAGACTGGGAGTGGACAACTAGAGATTAAAGTAACTTTTCCCTTATAGCTCCAGCATTACTCAGCACATTAAATAAGGTAAAATAGGTCCCCACAGAGTTTATCTGGATTAAAATGATACTTGATCCTTCCATTTTTCATTTATTTTTTAGTTCAGCTAAGAACAGTTTACACTATGTGGAAAAACCTCTAGGACACATAACAATTTTACCAAAGAGATATTTTAATTTACTGTCATATAGTAACACACGAGTGGGCCAAGAGTTAAATTTTATTACTCTTAAAAATAAGTCTATGCAATGAATGAACATTGTTATGATAATTGCTTTCTTGGGGGAAAAAAAAAAAAGAAGTACTCAAAGATTTAGGGACTTGAAACACCTGTAAGAAAAACAGGATAGCAGTAGACTGTTATTTTCTTACTTTGTAATCATTTTTCTGTCTTTTCTTATTCACTCTTGAGGATAGAGCTAAATTTATTTTGCCAATAGAGGAAATATATTGATTCATGATATCTATATTCTGGAATTTTACCAAAAAACAGTGTCTAAGAACAATGGAATTAGGCTGCTGCTTCCTGGAATTTCATAGTTTGATCTTTCTCCTAAAGAAAACATAAAAGTGACTAGAAAGTCTTATTATTTATTTATTTATTTATTTTATTTATGTATTTATTTATTTGGAGAGGTTTTTGCTATAGGGCGCATGCGCTTGCCAGACAGACAGAGAAACAGAGAGATAGAAAGTGAGAAATCACCCCCCCAGGGGGGATGGCCACGCCACAATCCCTTCTCCTCCATTCTCCTCTTGGGATCTTGGGCACGCACGCACACGTGCCCGGCGTGAGTCTAAGCCACTGGGTCTGAGACTCGAACCGCGGTCGACTACGTAGGAGTCCAGCAACATAGCCATTACGCTAACTGCCGGTCTCTATTTATTATGTTTTTAAGAGACTCAGGTGGTCTTAAAGCAAGTGGTTGGAGGAATGATATAGTGTCTCCATTGAGGATTTCCAGGGCCTACTTATAACCGTCCATATGGCACAACCAGACTTGCTGTATTTACGGGTAGAATATGCTCAGTAGATAACTTCACTTCTGAAATAATTTGGAGTAAATGCTATTTATCTAAACTGTATCTATGGTATAACTTCTGGCTTCTTATATTTGAAAACAGACTGTCTTTATCACATAGAATATTTTTGGCTTGCATTTACTTTGTTTGACACAAAGTCACACTTTTAATTATTGCAATTTCTACATGCCTAATAAAACATTACCACTTTTAAAAAAATGTTTTATCTGTTGAATGACTTTGATTTAGGAGTATCTTTGGTATAGAGCATATAATTGGTTTCCAGGAATTATAACATCAATGAAAAGCCTTGTGTCTCTTTCCAAACCAGCTAAGTCAGCTAGGCTACCACAAAAGGGAATTAAGTAAGATTTTCCTCTCATCAAACTGTATGTAAAAAAGTGGGTCATACTTAAAAAATAACATTCAAAATAAAAAGTGTTTGACTTTTCAATAATAATTTGTTTGGGAAAAGCTTTAGCAGACTGGCCCAAGGGTTGAAGGAGCCAGATAAGACATGGCCCACTTTGGTTAGAATACGGGTGGCTTGAAAAATATGCTGGTTTTGTGTATGAGTGCCCCAAATCTCTACAGAATGCAGAAATGAAGAAGGTATGGTAAAATGACCATTTCCATTGATGGGATGCTTTCTTGCATTCCCCTCCCCCTTTCTCTCTGTCTCTATGGCAATAAAGAAAAAGAATGATAAAAGACAAATTTAGATAAATAAATTCAAGGCATAAAATGCCAAACTATTCAGTGATTAAAAGAATCTTGCTGATCATTTCTCAAAGGGGCCTTGTTCTTATCCTTTATATGTATTCATCTCTCATTCACTAGTAACTTAACCATTAATACATAAAAACAAGTATCTTCTTTTTTTTAAAGAATTATTTATTTACTTTTATTCATTCATCTATTTTATTTTTAATTTGACCAGAGAGATACACAGAGAGCGAGAGAAAGAGGGAAAGTGAGAAAGCAAGCCACCAGGTCCAGGTCTTGAACCGTGGTCAGCCATGTGGGAATGTCCAGCACCATAACCACCACGTCACCTGCTGATCCCAAAACAAGTATCTTCTTAAGGCACAATGAAAAATGTAAATAAATATAATCTCTTTTATACTGATAAAGAAACCTAGCATACATAGTGCTATAAAAAATTATATCACATATAAAAATCAGATTTGGGGTCACCAGTTGCTACAGGATACTCTCATTTAGTATGATAATTAGATTTTAACTTTATATAGCAAATATATTGTTATTTTGGAGGACAAAAGAATTAGTATTACAGAACATGTCAAAATGAATGTAAATGATGGACCTTTTACTATATTTTCTCAAGATTCAAAATATACTTCATTGTATAAGAAAGATGAAAATGTCACTGAATGCTAGTTTCGTATTCTCAATTCTCATAGTTTCAAAAGATGTTCCCCTGAGATCAGTAGGTGGCATGGAGTTTAAAGTGTCTGCATCCTACATGTCCAAATTCACTATTTGAGTCCTAGCCCCTACGGCTTGAAAATCACATCAGGTGCATTTAGTATATGCCCAAAATTCCCAGAGGAGAATGAAGGAGAGGAGATTGTAGCATGGCCATCCCCCTTGGGTGACAATATTTTATTTTTCTCTTCATTTCTCCATTGAATGAACATGTTCCTTAGCAAAAAATAAAAAACAAATATAAATAAATAAATAAATAAATAAATAAATAAAGATGTCCCTCTGTAGAGAAACTATTTGTCTAAGTAACATGATATGCAAAGAAAAAGCTATGGTAAAATCCACTTAAATGCGTTAAGTATGGTACTGACTATTCTGTGTAAATCAATCAATCATTTGTACTCACCACTCTTTCCATAAAATAATGACAGAGATCTTTACTAGGACTATGATTTAACAAAATCACATGTATCTGAAGTTGAGTACTTAAACAAAAGAATATCTGAGGATGGACTATACCACAGTGGTAAAACCTAATGCTCTGCAAGGCTGACCCACATGGGAAAGTTCCAGGTTTTCCTTTACATACACACAAAATATGATTTATAAAGCTTGATTTAACAGATTCTTATATAAACCCAAGGGACAACATTTCTCTTTTACAAAAACAACAAGCAACTAATAAACATAATTTTTGAAGGAGTTGAGAACCATTGGAAAATTCTTTTTCTTTCTCTCATTCTCTTTCTTTCTTCCTTTCTATTATATTCATTTATTTTTGCACTCTCTTCATTGTTATTTTTCCTTTATAGTCTGCTGATACTATCTTCTTGAACTTCTCATTTATAGCTTCCCTGAAAATAGTTAATTCCTCCTAATTTGAACCCCTTTGTCCTCCTCACACTACTAGTAATGCACCAAAAAATCGTGGTGATTTCCTCTTGTAGTCATGGTTCAGAATTTAGTCTGTCCTTTCCCCAAGTAAGGGCATATTGTATTGATATTATGATCTATATATATGTGGACTGTGGAAATCCAAATATCTAAAATAGCATTTGATGTTATTTGATAAAGGAGTGAATGACTAAAGAATAAACAAGAAAAATGGCAGCAGTGTCAAATAGATCAAGGACAGTCAGTTAAATATAGATATAGGTACATTGAGCTATACTTCCTCGGAAATAATGCCAAAATTAGATTAATGGAATCAATGTTGAAATGCATAAATGCAAAGACAATGGGAAAAAAACCAGTAAGAGATAGTAGGCACCGAAGTAAATTTTGACAATGAAACATAGATAGAAGAATTATAGAAGTTGAGAAGTGCATGGGTGCCCAAAATTCTGAAAGAAGGGAGAAATGAAGGAGAAGGGATTACAGTGTGGCCATATCTAGTGAGAAAGGGGTATTTTCTCACTTTTTCTCTCTCTCTGGTGAACACATGTGTTCTCTGGAAAATCTTTAAAAAATTAATGAAAAATATACCAGCCCATAAAAAGTAGTTAGAGAAGCAAGATAATTGCTAAATATGCCTAACAGCAATATTGGAACTTGAAAGCAATGTAACACTGTTAAGAAATTCAAGCAAGGACAAGGAGATGGCATAGTGACTACATCACTAGAATCCCACATAATTGACTGTGGTTTGAGTCCCAGACCCAGTGGCTTTAAAACAGCTGGGCGTGTATGTGTGCACACCCAAAATCCTAAGAGAAGAATAAATCAGAAAGGATTGTGTCATGGCCATCCCTCCAAGGAGTTAATTTCTCAATTTTTGTCTCTCCAGTGAGCACATTCTCCCAGTAGCAGAAAAATCTCCCCGGGGGGGGGGGGGTGTGGGAATCCAAGCAAACATTATTTCCAACTAAAAATTTCATACCAGTATAAAGAGGAGAGGGTGGAATAAATGTAATTCCAAATATCAACATAACAAAACTTTATATAACTTTCTTTAAAAACTTATTGATAAGATTTTCCTTAAAAATGTGTGAAATAAACCAATGTATGATCAAGGAATTGAATTCCAACATAGGATTAATATGAAGGAATGTCTCTGAATGCAAGTTCCAGAAAGCAATAAGTGAATATAAGTTCTTATGCAAGTAATCAGATAACTATATGATATATTTTAATTTTAAATAATAGTGAGAGTTTTTTTAACTTCTTTTTTTAATTTAAATTTATTTATTTACATTCATTCACTGTACATCATTACAGCATACAAAATGAGATTTCCCATCCAGAGTACACTGTATATTGTCTCAATCAAGCACATCAACATACATGTTATCATCAATAAATAATTTTCCATTTCCTGTTTCCTGTATGTTTTGCTTTTTTTTCCCATCCTTGATTCCCTGTCTCTTACCCTCTGCCATCTCCCACTCTCCTCCACACTGTCTCTGGTATCTATGTTTGCTTTCTATACTGTTTTTCCCCCACATTTTATTGAGTCACTAAAGATCTTAATTAATCTAAATATTTTCATAGCAAGCACAGCTGATATATACATTTCTATGAACACAAGTCCAACTTTAGGCAGAGAAAGACAGAGAAACAGAAAGCAAGAAATCACCCCCCAGGGGGATGACGACGCCTCAATATCCCTTCTCTATTCCCCTCTCGGGATCTTGGGCACTCATGCACATGCACCTAGTGTGAATTTAAGCCACCAGATCTGGATTCAAACCACAGTAGACTACATGGGAGTCCAGTGAATTAGCCATTATGCTAACTGCTGGTTCCAAAGTTTAAACAAATTAATTTACAGCTTGAGAAAAAGAAAACAGAAGATAACCAAATAAAAGGATAAATTTTAATAACTGAAAAAATAAAAAGTTATAATTCATATTCTTATCAGGGAGCTATATGTAGAAAGATATATTAAAATAGGTGCTCAGAGAATATTTGATTTATGAATTAATGCATGCATGAATAATGGTTATTAATTTCAATTCATAAAAAGAATAATTTCAAACTATTCTAAAGGAAGAAAACAAATAAGTGAAGCATGGCAAATATATATCAAACTTATAGGCATAATTACATAATAATTAAAAATAAGAGTACAAAAAAATCAATGAAGAGAATAGCCAACTTAGTGGTAGGGACAATTCTAGAAAAATAATAACGTTGAATGCTAACCTCTAGAATTTAAACAGAAAGGTAAGACCACAGTAAGACTGCAAATTCAACAGGAGATTTATTACATGAGACTTAAGTGGTGAAATAGAATGTTATGACTTTGACTAAAACATCACTGATTTTCTTCTATGCTTTGTTACCAGATTTAAGGATTTTTGTCTTTTCTTGAACTGTCAATAGGTTCATTTACCTACTGTTTGAATGGAATTCTAACGTTTTTCTTGAAATTAAAAATGCAGAAAATAAATAGCTTGAGGACCAGCAGGTGCTGGACCTGGTGGGTTGAAAATTATGCTGAGTGCATGTGCATACCCAAAACCCCAAGGGGAGACTGAAGGAGAAAGGACTGTGGAATGGTCATCTCCACCGAGGGGGCGATTTCTTATTTTTCCCCTCACTGTCTATCTCTCTGTCTCTCTTTGAAGAGTACATGTGCCTTACGGCAAAAACCTAAAAGAAAAAGAAAATCACACCAGGTGCATGTGTGTGTGGGCCCAAAAGTACCGAGAGACTGAAAAAGAAAGAACTCTAGTGTGGTCATTCCTCCTGGGGGTGATTTCTCACTCTCTCTCAACCTGGCAAGCACATACACTCTGTAGCAAAAACTAAGATCAATAAATAGTTTAGTCTTTTCTTTATAAAAGTTCCTAACTGCTGACTCAGTTATGGAGACCCAGGTAGTGGAAGGCAGTTTTGTGATACTAGATCCATGTGGCAAAATGCGAAAGTTCAGGTCAACCTGACCACTGTGTACCTGTGACCCTGCCTGGCCTTTAGGCACAGGCTGTAGGATCATTGAGTTGTAAGATCCTGTCAGGGTCACTGTCTCTCTTCCTAATGAAAGAAAAAGAAAGAAGAAAGAAAAGAAAGAAAGAAAGAGAGAAAGAAAGAGAGAGAGAGGGAGGGAGGGAGGGAGGGAGGGAGGGAGGAAGGAAGGAAGGAAGGAAGGAAGGAAGGAAGGAAGGAAGGAAGGAAGGAAGGAAGGAAGGAAGCGAGAGAGAGAGAGAAAGAAAGGAAAGAGAAAGAAAGAAAGAAAAAGAAAGAGAGAGAGAGAGAGAGAGAGAGAGAGAGAGAGAGAAAGAAAGAAAGAAAGAAAGAAAGAAAGAAAGAAAGAAAGAAAGAAAGAAAGAAAGAAAGAAAGAAAGAAAGAAAACGAACTTCAAATAGAAAAATGTCAGTGTCTGTTTACTTTCAGGAGTTTTCTTGAGAAAATGTTTTGCATATTGAGATCAAAACAACTCAAGAAATGATAAACAAGAGAAATCAAAGTGCTATAGGAATTTCCGTGTTGATTTTGGGGAAATGTGATTAACAAGATTAGTGAAATAGGACAACATAAAATATAATCCAATCAAGGAAAACCCTAGCAGTGGAGTCTTTCCTATTACCAAATGGTCAGGACTAGATGAGGCAGGTGAGACACTTACCTGGGATGCAAAATTTAAGTTTTCCTCAAGAAACAAAATAATTAAGATAAACAATACTTCAAAGCAAATCTTTTTAAAAATCAGATGTAATGAAAAACCTCCAAATGAACAAAATATCACATTTTAAAAATTCGGGATTGAGTGTGTAGGTGAAAAATCCGTCATGGAGCATAGTTATACCACAATCTCCTCATTTCTTCCTCCTTTTGAGAGTTTGGGCATGCATGCATATGTGCCTGGAATGTTTTCTCAAGCCACCAGGTCTGAAACTTGAATAGAATAGCTGGTCTTCCAGGATCCAGTTGACTTAACGACCAGAACACCAAAATATTACATTTTAATATTTCAAATTTATTGATGGGTTCTTTTTGGTCTCCACTATGTATAGGACATGTGCAGAATCCCATCATTACAGAGTAGAACTGAGATTGAACTATAGCTTTCAGGAGCAACAATAAGTCACAAAAACAATGACGATAATAATGCCAGGGTTTAGGTGGAATGAAATGTGAGAGTTTCACAGGTTATTATTATGTTCTCCATTTCCTCTCTTTACTAGTGTGGGGACATAATTTTGCCAAAACTTAAAAGAAACTGAGTATAATACCCCATCCCACTTTGGGTGAGCAGTGGAGACTCTCCCGTGACTATTAAAATAAATTATTTCTTTACCAATAAATCATTGGAACTCCTCTGACACAGAGGTCCATTACAATGCCTTCCACTAGTTTGTAAATCATTAATGATGATTCAAGTGTGCACCTGAGAACTCAGGCAGGAAGTCATAGGCATCTTTGCCTTAAGTCAAAGATACAAAAGCCAATCACCTAATTTGCCTTCGAGCTCATGACGCTTAGGGTGCATGCACTTACCACAGAGAGGTAGAGAAGGAGAGTGAAAATCACCTCACGGGGGATGACTACATCCCAATTCCTTCTCCTCCATTGTCCTCTTGGGATCTTGGGCACACATGCACAAGTACCTAGCATAATTTTCAAACTGCTAGGTCTGGTATAAGAACTGCAGTCAGCCATGAGGGAGTTCAGTTCCTCAATCATCTTGCTACCTACCGGCCCCCAAATACTTCTGTTGCTTTAAGGTATGTAAAAAATCTGATCTGTTGCAAATCCAACAGTCACATCAAGGGAACCTTCTATTGTGGAGATATGAAGAGGTTGGAATCGTTTGCAAACAAACTGGATCAAATTGATCAAAATGATCATTTCCGGTTTCTAAAAATATACTAAAGGCAGAAAGCAATTTGAGAAGCATTTATTCTTGTAAAATTCATGGTCCTTCATGAAAGTCCAGTACTGGTCTATGACCTTCTTAAGAAAAGCTGCTCTTATTTCCCATAGTTTATACAGAAATGTGGATGGACCCCAAATAGCATTGTCCACAGAGGGCAGAATAGAGCTAAGGTCGGGGCAACACTCTACAGTTGATCCTTTAATAGTCATGAACTTGGTAAGAAATGAATGGCTAAAAATTATACCTTTTCTATCTGAGTGTGGTGGTCCTCACTGCATAAGTGCTATCCATTTAACCAGGAGATCTTGACATGAGTCAGGAAATGGTTTCTACATATACTTCATACACACCTAGTTACTGAGAAACTGTGCACATGGGAGAGTTCCGAGAAGGTCTGGTGGACAATAAAGTTCGTGAAAATTTGGCGTGTGACTGAACTCTAAATATGTTTCCCAAACCAATCAACAGAGAGTGGAAGCTTTAGAGATTTGAGGTGTTTGAGTATTACATTAGCCCAAATCATAAGATTAAATTACGTAGATTCCGAATTGACCTTTTATAAATCAGCCTAAAAAAAAAAAAAAAAAAAAAAAAAGAGCGGTATACACATCAGCCAGAAGCATCAGTGAGCATGCATGCAGCAGGTAACAGTTTAGAAGTCCAGACTTTAGTTCAGATAAACTACTAAAACGCACATGCACATACAAATATGTGACCCATACTCAGTGAACAGAAACTGACTCTTAGTGGACTCAGCTACTGGATTTATTATTCAAAGGTCCACAAACATCTGTTATAAATATATAGAGAGTATTTAGAGAAACTGTGAGTAAAAGACAACTTATTCTTCACATACACTTTCCTCCCTAAAAGTTCTACTTAAAAAATGTAAAAGCTAGGTTAGCAGGTGGCGTGAAGTTAAGGTGCTAGATCCCACATGGCTGTGCAGTTTGATTCCTGGACTCAGCAAGTTGTTATCAAAATAAGCACCTGTACTTACATGCCCAAAATTACGAGAGGTGTGTGGAGGATAAGATATTGTGGCAAGGTCATCCCCCAGGCAATGATTTTTCACTTTCCCTCTCTCACTCTCAGTCTCTTTGATGAGTGCAAGTGTCCTAAAGCAAAAACTAAAAACAGCACAAATAAAAAAAAAATGGGTAAGAGCTAATCATTTATTACTGGCAAATTGAACTTCATTAGTTCAATAAATAAAATTATTTGCTTCAAATATTACTACACTAAAAATTTTAATATGCTAAAGATAAGGGGAAAATACAGTAAACATATTTTGGGTAAATCAATTTTAATATTATGTAATTTTCTAATGGCAAGACATTATCTGTACTGGGGAAGATTTAATAATATTTAAACTTTTTCTTTGCAGATTTTAAACTTTACTTCTAAGATATATGGAAAATATCTGTATTAAAATTAGGTCACAACACTCAGGCTGATCACATTTCTATTATTTTCAGTATCAGTTATATTTTATTTAAATAAATGTTTTTCTGGTTATTTTACCAAAAATTACATTTGAACAACTTACTTGATAAGAACCAATATATAAATTAGAACAGACATATGCCATTAAATGAGAGACCTTAAAAAGTAGAGCAACCTCTGTGGAATTAAGATTTAAATGAATAATTCACCAGCTGTTATTATTACAGATCAATTATTTGTATTTCAATGAAAGCATTTGGGATTTCTAATTTTTCACAGTGAAATTCCATTTGATTTCCTTAATCTGTTTTTATTCTTTGATCCCCATCATCTGCAGTACTATATTAGTGGCTTTTATTAATGGTAATTTTTTTCCTACTAAGGAGAATTGATATCTGAATATCTGAGCTTTGCACGTGAGTGTATAGAATCATTACAGCACTGAGTGAAAGCCCTTTCTTTAACATAAGTGTTATTTTTAAAAACATGGTTATAATATTTAAGGCTACAGTATTTATTAAGAGATAGAGTTTCATATTTTGCAATAGCATGCATTCTTTAAATTTCTTTCATCAGTTATACATATACGTACACATAAAGACAAACATATTTTGTTGTTATTGTTATCTTATAACATGCTGTATGTTGTATTTTCAAACTGATGTCCATGAATAGTTTCAGAGGTTTGGATTATGTCTGCATTTATTCTAAAGGAAGAAAGGAAAAAATGTATAAATTCTAGGAGTCTTTAAATAGTTCAAGGAAAATGAGTATTATGCAAGAGCTATGGATGGATTTCAAAAAATAGTTTTACAAAGTAGCCTTATACTTTAATTCTATTTTCCCATGAAATTTTAGAAATCCCCTCATAAGAAATCTATCTTTTAAGAATGAGAGAGACTCAGATTCTCAGGATAGTCCATGAATCCTAAATGATACCAAACTAATAACAACAAAAAAAATCTCATGTCAGGCACACGTACATGTGTGCCCCAAATCCTGACAGAACTCCCACGTAGTTGACTGGAGTTTGAGTCCCAGACATGGTGGCTTAAAATTTATGCCTGGCAGATGTGCATGCATGGCCAAAAACCCTGAGAAGAGAATGGAGGAGAAGAATTGCAGCGTGACCATCCCCCCTGAAGGATAATTTATCTCTTTTTATCTCTCTGTCTCTCTGGAGAGCACAGGTGACCTACAGTAAAAATATCTCTTAAAAAACTACTTATAATTTATAAAACTAGCAAAAAAAATTAGTTTCAAGAAGCTGAGTCTTTAGTTTTAGTGATAAGAATGTATTTTTTTCTAGTCCTATTATGAGTATTTAGTGTAAGTAACTCAAGAAAACAACTTACTGTTGTTCTGGAAGAACAGCGTGTTTCTTCTAGGTAGGTAAGTGTGAGAATAATCTGCTGGGGTTCAGTGCTCCAGGCTTGTAGTGCTTCCCTAAGGTTTGTATGCACCAGCCTCTACCTCTGCCTCTAAACCTGCTTTCATCCATTAAGCCTGAGGGTCTCCTTTCAGAGTTATTTGTCCATTCCTTGATGGTAGCAGGTTTACAAATAGCAACCCTATGGCTATCTCTTACCTATATAATTTCTAAACCATAAAGTCTTTATATATTACTACATGCATAACTACTTTGAATGTCTTGTATTTCTCTCTACAGTAATTCACTTCTCTGAGAAATAACAAAAATTGAGAAATTATTAAATATTTAACAGAAGAGAAGTCAATAAAATTGCAAACTCCAAAACATTGAGAAAATCAAGAAAACTGAAACCTGGTTGCTTAAAAAGATCAATTATATTGATAAGCTCTAGCCAAGCTGACTAGAAAATAGAAAAAAAGCACAAATTAACTATATCAGTAATACAACAGAGATCATCACTATTCTCCTATAACCATTAAAGTATAATAAAAGGATACCGTAAAATACATACCCACAAATTTGATAACTGATATGAAATGAACCAAATCTCTAGAACACATTAACTATCAAAATTTGAATGAGGAGAAAGATAATATTAATAGGTCATATCTACTCAATAAATTACATCAATAATTAATATTCTTTCAATTAAGAAAGTCCCAGGCTCAGCTATTTGCCCTGGTGAGTTCTAAAAAAATACCTAAAGAAAAGAGAGAGAGATCAACTCTTCACACTACATTTCAGAAAATAAAAGCAAGAGAAATGCTTTCTAACTCATTCTCTGAAACCTGAATTACCTAAATACCAAAACCAGATAGTTATTACAATAAAGGAAAACAACAGATTAATCCTTCTCATGAATGTAAGTGCAAATATCTTTAATAAATAGTATTAAGACAAATCCAGTAATGTATACAATGTATAAAAATAATTGTACCATGACTAGATATTCAATGCAGATATGATTAATATATTTGTAAATCCATTAACATAATCTACAAGCTATAGAAAATTTATATGATTATAAAATGATGAAAATAAATTACAAATTCAAAAACTCATTTTTTATTCTAAAAATTCAGAATATTAGAAATAGAAAATCCACCCTCAAAAATCCATTTTGAAAAAACCTCATAGCTAGCATCATGTTTACATCAACTGTACATTTCCTTTTTGAGACTTCCTTCACCTCTCCTACTTAGCAGCATACTGTAGATTGAGCTAGTACAATAAAATAAAAAACAAAAAACAAAAGGTATGTAAATTGAAAGATAAAATGACTATGTAGAAAATCCTCAATAATTGGCCCCCAAATTATAAAACATCTATAATTAATGCATGTTATAGTAAGATCACAGGGTGTAGTGTCAGTATATAAATCTTAATTGTTTTCATATACACCCAAAATAAACAACCGAAATATAAAATTGAAAACACAATATAATTTATAATAGCACCAAAAATATAAAATACCTAGGTACTATTTTAACAAAATATGTTTGTAATATGGATGTGGAGAAGAGAAAATATCTGATGAAAGATTTCAATGGACACATAAGTGTCCATTGAAATGGACAGAAAAATCCCAGCATTCTTTACATGTGAATTTTCCCCCAGCTTGATTTATAGCTTTTTATATATATATATATATTTATTTTAATTTATTTATTTACATTGATTCACTGTACATCATTACAGCATACAAAATGAGATTTATCCATCCAGAATACACTGTATATTGGCTTAATCAAGCACATCAACATATGTGCTATTGTCAACAAATAATTTTCCATTTCTTGTTTCCAGTATATTTTGCCTTTTTTTCCCATCCTTGGTTCCCTATTTCTCATCCTCTGCCATCTCCCATTCTCCTCCCACACTGCGTCTGGTATCTATTGTTGCTTTCTATGCAATTTTCCCCCCACATTTTATTGTTTCACTAAATATCTTAATTAATCTAAATATTTTCAATAGCAAGCACAGCTGATATGTACATATCCATGAACACATGATTTTAGGCATAAACCTCAGTGAGTAGAATGAACATACTATAAAGTAGCACCTAGCTAGGGTTATATAGTTTACTGCAGTTATCAAATAGGTATTTTTAATGCTATTTTTTTAATTAAAAGAAAAACAGTTTTTGTTTTTTGTTTCTGAAACTTTTTTTTTTTTTTTTTTTTCACAAGTCTAACTTTAGGTATCCTATAAAGTAGCACCTAGCTGGGGCTATATATCTTACTTCAATCATTGAATAGATATTTT
This sequence comes from Tupaia tana, assembly GCA_026018925.1. Classification (NCBI taxonomy): domain Eukaryota; kingdom Metazoa; phylum Chordata; class Mammalia; order Scandentia; family Tupaiidae; genus Tupaia; species Tupaia tana. The sequence continues at coordinate 68,521,921 of JAKSZU010000005.1, forward strand.
TTTTCTGAGCCTTTTTTTTTTTTTGTTAACTTAATTTACATTCTTTCCCTAAGCATCATCACAGCATACAAAATGTGATTTCTCATCCAGAATATACTGCATAGTGACTTAATCATGCATATTATTACAAAAAATTTTCCATTTCTGGTTCCTAGAATTATTTTTATCCCTCTTTCTGACACTCTGTCCTTTCCTACCCTCTTCTCACACTATCTCTGGTGTCTACAATTGTCTTCCATTCCTTTCCCACCCACATTGCATTGATCACACAATTTCTTATATAACCTAACTACTTTCAATGGTGAATTCACTCGTTACTATTAAGAAAACCAGTTTTAACTTAAAGAAATGCCAAGGAACTGTGCTGAATCCCAAACAAAATACTAGCAGAAAAATTGTAAGTTAAAAAGTAATAACTCAAATGTTTATATGGGAAGGTAGAAGACAGAGAATAGTCACCACCATAATGAAGAATAAGAACGAAAGTTGGAGGCCAATGTGTGGCCTGGTGTTAAGGTGTCTGGATCCCACATGGCCTACTGTGTGGTTCAGGTACTGAACTCAACAATTTGGAAAACACACTTGGCTGTGTGCTTGTGAGCCCAAAACCATGAGAGGAGAATAGAGAAGGATTTGGGTGTGGTCATTTGCCCTGGAAGGTGCTTTCTTTTATTTTTTTTCTTTTTTTGATTTTTATAACTTATTAAATCTTAGCCCAGTATTTTCCCTTAAAAGAAACTAACACACAAACACGCAGACTAAGTGAAGAAATATTTTTGTAAGAGTTAAGAAGTTACTAAGATACTTGCAGGTATTTTCTTTAGTGATGATTTTAATCTTTATTCAGGGATTCCAGAAAGTATTCCGTCCCTACAGCTACCATAAATGCAGCAAATTCTCACTTGAATCCTTTTAATAATGCACCAATGAAGGAAACATTGTTTGCAAAGCCACCCATGTATCTCCAAGCTTCATTCCGGGCCCATGGATCTCTTAGTTCCCGTGCAGCCAGCTTCTCCTGGACAGTTTCTAATGGTGTTCCTTCTATCTTCCACTGTCTATAATCTGGAAGTTCCATTTTACCATGACCGTGACCATGTTCATGTCAATGGGCCATGACTGACGGCAATCTGACCTCTCAGGACTCTCCCCCGGAAGGTGTTTTCTCACTTTCTATTTCTCTCTCCCTCTGTCTCTCTTCAGTGAGTGCACATGCCCTAAAGGAAACTACAAAAAAGGAAGAACATGAAAAATGAGGAATACTGACACATAGGGCAGAAAAAGAGAAAACAATATCTGTTTCCTTCACTATCAATGTCCATCAGTATTATTATTTTACTGATGAGACACATGCAGTCAAACCTAACTTAGTCACTAAATATAGGTTTTCCTTTGGTGTGAATGTTGGTTCCCTCCAAAGTTCATGAAGAAACCTAACTCCCATACTTTTTGCATTTTTTTTATACATTCAATCACATTACTTAGCTTTCAAAGTGAATATTTCAACATGTGAACATTTCTCCCTAGTCCAGTTGATAAAACTGTAAAATATCTTCAAGAGATAATACCACATTTCTTTGTCACATTAATGCTTTGTCTCCCTATTTTTCTTGTAAATGTCCTTCCTCAGACCCTCCTCTTTCACACACATTATATCTGGTATTTATACCTATTTTCTGCACTCTATGACTGAAACTGATTGACTAAAGGATATAGAAACAATTAACCCCCATTTTGATGTTATTAAGAGATGGAGCCTTAGAGCTTGAGGGCTCTGACAAAGAGTTGGTGCCAGAATGGTTAAGTGTTTGGGGGCTCTAAGGTGGAATGAATATATGTATTTTGCATGTGAAAAGGAGGTGAATTTTGGAAGACTAGGGTAGAACACTATGGTCTGAATATTGGCGGCCCCTCTTAATCAGTGTTTTAAAACCTAATATCTAGTGTGATAGTATTTTTTTTTTTGGAGAGGTTTTTGCTATAGGGCGCGTGCGCTCGCCAGACAGAGTGAGACAGAGAGATAAAAAGTGAAAAATCACCCCTCGGGGGGATGGCCACGCCGCAATCCCTTCTCCTCCATTCTCTTCTCGGGATCTTGGGCACGCATACACACGCACGCGGCGTGAGTTTAAGCCACTGGGTCCAGGACTCGAACCGCAGTCGACACGTGGGAGTCCAGCAACATAGCCATTATGTTAACTACTGGTCCCCCCAATGTGATAGTATTAAGTGGTAGGGCTTTGGGAGATGATTAACTCATGATAGCTCCACCCTCATGAATGATATTAGTGCTTTATAAAATAGTCTTAAGGGAACTCCCTTGCTCCTTCTACCATGTGACAACTCTACCATGTGACAACACATAAAGAAAGCAGTAACTATAAGGAACATGCCCTCACCAGACACCAAATCTATCTGATCTTAGAATTCCTACCCTCCAGAAGTGTTAGCAATAAATCCTGTTATTTATAAATTACTCAGTCTAGGGCATTTTTTTTTTATAGGAACCCAGATAGATGAAGACAGTCTTTTTGAATTTGTCACAAATATCATCTCAAACCAAATAAACACACAAATTTCTCTTAACCAGGACATAACTATTCTATTAAATGGTTTTTTTTATGAAAAAACAAATTTCTGAGAGAATCTCTTCAAATTTTTCATCTGGTTTATTTTATGGAAAATATCTATAGACATATCCCTTTATTTTATAGGATTCAGAGTAAGAATGTAAAATATTAGGGAGTTTTCAAGTTCAGCATACTCAAAGCAGACTTGAAATGATAATTAAAGTATGAATTCTGGGTTCACACATCCCAGTGAAACTTGTCCCTAACTCTATGGACATGTAGATGGCTTGACACACAAGGAGACTTGACGCACAAGCCTTCCAAAGAATGACACCCACCACAGTCATGGATATTTGAGTTAAAGATGGATACTGCCACTTTGCTATTGTAGATTTTTTGTATGTAATCAATTTCAAGTTGTTTTCCTATCCTATTTAGAATTTACTCTTGGGGCCAGCAGTTAGCATAATGGCTATGTCGCTGGACTCCCACGTAATCGGCCGTGGTTAGAGTCCCAGACCTGGTGGCTTAAACTCACGCTAGGTGCGTGTGCGTGCGTGCCCCAGATCCTGAGAGAAGAATGGAAGAAAAGGAATTGCGGCATGGACATCCCCCCTGGGGGGTGATTTCTTGCTTTCTGTCTCTCTGTTTCTCTCTGTCTGGTGAGTGCACGTGCCCTGTAGCAAAAACCTCTCAAAAAAATAAAAATTTACTCTTAATTATTTGCTTGGGAGAGACTATTGAAAAGTGACAATTGCACCTCCTCCACTGGTTTTGTTAGACTTGTTTTCTCATTTTATTATTTATTTGTTTTTAGTTTGTCTATGCTTAGAAAAAGAGTAAAAAACATTTCAGAATTTACAGTGATGTTAAAAATAAATTCAGAAGTCATCAGCATATATCTTTGAATAAAACATAGAAATTTGACTAGGGCAACATGTTTATATTATTGAAAAAGACAGTTTTTTTTTTCAAAATTTTTTTCTGAGACTAACAATCTAATATTAGTGTTATGTGGGGTTGATTTCTGCTAGGAAGCATTAATTGCAAACTTGATTGAAGGGACCTCAAATAATTAACATCCGTATATAAAACATACATTGTGAACCTACTGAGAAATAAATATGTTAACATATAGAGGCAACAATATCATTTTCTTTCTAATAAAGGCTAAATCAGAGGAAATAGCTCATATAATGAGTAGGCAATAGTTGTTTCTCAGTGCCCAAGGATCCCCATGATATTCGGGCTCCTGAGGTTATTGAAGTCCACAAACGTTTAAATCTCTTATATAAAATGACACAGTATTTGCATATAGTATGCATGTCTTCATGTTTATACTAAATCATCTACAGACTAGTTATATATAATCTTAACATCATGTGCAAGTGAAAATGAAGATATATAAACATATTTCTTCAACATCTCTCCTTTAGGAAGCCATTTCTTCCCCCCTTTTTTAACAATTGGCGCAGCCTGTCTGCATCCACATTGGTCAAACTGATGGAAGTAGAACCCATGGATTTAAAGTGCCAACTGTACTCTTTCAGTCCTGAAAGTCTAAGTTAAACAGACCTAAATACACGTAAAGATATCTGGAGAAACAGAGTGAAATAAAAACTCTAGACAGCAATATTTTTCCACGAGAAGTAAAAGAGGAAGAATCTGGTGTACGTATAAACAGGGTTTTTTTTGGTTGTTTTTTTTTTTTTTTTTTTTTTTCTCAAAGCTCAATATTTTAGGTTACTTGTTCTAATTTGGAGGGATGAAGTTGAGTGAGAGGACAAAGAGAAGACATAATTATTATAGATAGATGATAGATAGATAGATAGATAATATATAGATGTATAATAGTATTTGAGATCCATTCTCCAAATAGAATGAAATGTAGAGAGTGAGAAAGAAGCATTCTTTTCTATGAAATGTGGAAAGAATTAGTTTATCAAAGGCAGAAAAACTGTACCCTCTTGACTGTGCCTAGAGAATACGACATGTTAGGTAAATTATGATGTGATAAAAATAAAGGGATATATCAGGGGCAGAACATGATTTATGAATGTGGGTGAAGAGTATAGGAATACATGGAGTGAATACTAAGGATAATAAGTAGAAAAGGGAAATAATTTAAAGGGAGAAAAAAGAAAGACACATAAAAGGAGAAAAAAGTTGTGCCAAAAATCACCTTTTTTTTTTCACTTCATATTTTTTCATATGCCTTGACTGGTTACTCATAACAGATTTTTAGTGTATGGTGTGGTACATTGTACAGAGCCAATTTTTATATCATTGTTTATCATCATAACTCAGACTCTGTTGATTATCTGGGGGAGTTTCATTTCACATTGCTTTGAAACTTTTTCCTTAGGGTTTTCCTGGGTGTACATTTGACAAGGAATTTCTCCCTAATTACTATTCCATAGATTTGACACTACTTCTTGAAGGCTTGTTTTCTTGCTACTAGATCTTTCTCTATCAAATATTTATTAGAGTTCACACTGTGAACAGGGCAATGTACTATAAAGAGAAGAAGATAAGGAGCCAAAGAGATGTGTTCTCAGCTCCCACCAGGTTAACAATTTGAAATAGTCACTGAGTACATGGTAAAAGGAGAAAAAAATCTACATACAAAATTGGATATTTTGGACCATTGTAACGCAGGCTTTAGCATATCCTATTCTTTTTCTCCCCACAGGTTTACTATAGTGATCATATTGTTTTTTTTTCCAACAAAGGGCATGGAAGAGGATGCTTCAGATTTGTAATAAACCCAGAATTAGAATGATCAAATTCTTAATTAATTATGTCTGTTCTCAGTCTAAGTGATTGACCCATATTATTCTGAAAGAAAAAAATCTAGTAGTGGAATAAATAAGGCTCATATAATGTGCTTCTGTTTCTTATTCTTTGGAAACAAATCCACGGGACCTTAGATTCACTTAATCACTCATGGTACTCTAAATCCCAGAAAAAAGCACAGTGGAAGGAAACCTGATTATGATGGTTTACTCATATGCTGAGTTAGTTTTAATATAGCCTATTACTTTATTCTAATTATTATTAAATAAAAATTTAAATGTTAAAAATTCATCAAGTATTTGGTGGGAAATAGTCTCACAAAATGATATCCCATCATTGCTTGAAGCATATATTCCAGAACTATAGTTCTCGAACCTAGCTTTACTGTGGGGGTTAAATTCATAGAAAATATATGCATCTAAAGTATTTTTCTTCGCCATTTTTGATGGAAGAAAATTCTGTGTATGCATTTGAAGATAAATTAAAACAACAAAAAAGAGAGAGTATTTTGTGATATCTTTCATCTCAACATTAAAATTGTCTAACCTAGGCTATCCTGTAAAAGGGGGAGAATTTCTCTCATATCTGCTTCTTCGGAAGCTATCTTTTTGATCAAAGGTTTATGTATGTTATGAGAGAAAAATATAGTGAGAATGAACACAGAGCAAATAGTAACCTAACCAATGAGAGGGTGTGAATTGATTCAATCAAAGATTTATCAAATGCTTACAAAGCAGTCAGCACAGTAAAATTAGAGTGGGGACTTTGAGAATTCTCAAAATAAGAAGTTCACAAATTAAAATCATATCCATTTCATATTATAAATTGAATGGACTTCGGTTGCTCGCTTGTTTGCTCTTCAACAGCATTGGAAAGTAAGAAAAGGAAACTCCTATAGTGAGACAGCCATAAGAGGCTGAGAGTCCAAAGCGAATGTTCATCAGAGAAAGAATGAACTGGGTAGTCCAGACACTGTTCATTCTAATTTTAGAAGCATTACTAAGAGTGTAAACACATGAGATGACAAGAAAACTAAGCAGCAGTCAAACGTCAATTTCAATAAAAAGCTGGTATCTCTATACTTAGAAACATGTTCGTTTAAAATAGAAAACTTTATAAATCCTTATAACTATAAAGCTTGTTGCCAAAAACAAAAAAATGCAGAATATTTAATAGTCCATATACTATTAAAACTCTGACTTATGAATTTGTGTGTTATAAAATAACAAAAATAATTAAAGAGCAGAATTATTTTAAAGATTGTGTTTTCAAAGTTAACATCTATTGTCGCTGTTGGTCTGTTTCAACTGTGTTTTCTCCCCCTCTTTGTTCTGCTTTTTTTTTAAGCATGTCTAATTATTTTTTTATTGATAGCCAGCTATTTTGTGAAATATAAAAGCATTGGATTATTGTGTTAATTTGGATTTCTTCATAAATACAATCAAGGACAAGAATGTGAGAACAGTTTATTCAAGAGGTACAGGAAATGGCAACAGAATAGTGAAAAAGCTGGAGAAGAAAAGGGAAACAAGTCAATAGATGATTCACGATTGTATCAGTCATCTCTATAGGAAAACACAGTTTTATTCCACTGAGGAAGTCTGGGATGTAATTCAAAGCTTGTACCTTAGAGATATCCCTTACAAGGGCAAGGAAGCTGAAGCATTTATCACTACTGAGGTCTGCTTAGGGTGAGTGGAGAATGATTAATTCCCACTAATGCTGGACTAGGAGGATCTAGCAGACAGAGAAAGCTTTCAGGCAAAGAGACGCAGGTTTTGTCATTTGAAAACAAGATCGGCTTAAAGTAAAATACTTGGGTTCCAGGGGGATTAGCAGGGAACTGACAGCATCTGCTACTGTGATGTTATCTTCCTCTTGAGAAGAGCCACATTAGCCTATGTGAGTTTTAGAAGTGGAGAAAATTACTTCAATCCAATTAGAGACTAAGGCTGGCTTTCAGTCCTTGCAATCTTCAATCTGTCTTGAAAAGCCATCCTCATAGGGTGCAGCTCTGCAGTGATCCCAATTGAGCTGGAGGAGTCATGGTTTCCTAGGCCCCTCAGTTTTTCTTCCTGAACTCTAACTTTGAGCTTCTTAGAACTGTGAGACTTCTGAAAATGGCTCTGCTTTTCAACTACTTTCAAGTAGGACTGTACGGAATAATGTGCAAATGCCTCCAGGGGAAAACTGGTGCTGAGTTTCAGTTGCATTCCACTGTATCTCCCTTCTTTCAGGGACTATGAATCTTCTTGCTATTTTCATCATTAAATTTCTTTTTTTTTTTCTTTCCTCACCCCTTTAAAGACACTTCAACTTCTGCCTTTTTTTTTTTTTTTTTTTTTTTTTTTTTTTTTTTTTTTTTTTTTTTTTTTAGCTTAGCAGCATTCTACTGCCCAGTTTCTCAGCAAACACTTGGAGAGGAAAAGCAGAACAGATGATCGAAGAGAACATCGGTTCACCTTTGTACGATCCTCTTTCTCTGGGAACCAGCTGCTCAGTGTTGGCTCACTGTGATACAGACATTTTTTTTTCTACATTTTTTTAGGCCTTCAACTCTTAGAAGCAACTTCATCATCTCTGTAGCAAAACTCCAGGATAGTAAAATGTAAACTGGACAACATTTTAAAATCTTAATAAAAAGCGAAAAAAGAAAAGTAAGCTACAAAATAGGAAGGAAAAATTAGGAAGATATTCTTCATTTTGCATAATGCTTTCATCATGTATCATATTCTAACATATCAAAATGTACACGCACATCTATATAAGCTTATTTCTGACAAAAGTGTCCATCTTCTTTTGTGTAAAGAGTTGAAATGAATTTCATGTCAACATAGAGCTCAAAAGCACTATAATATTATATCTGACATAATAAGTACACAGATATGGTCTTCTCTCTAAGGAATATTTCTCTGAATATGTTTGGGAACTTGTCTTTTTCCAAGGTTGAGAAATCAATAGAAAAACCATCAGTTGCTTTGGGGACCCATTGCTGACATATTAGCTTACATGCTTTTTCTGTCAAGAGACTCCAATCAATATCATATAGTTTCCATGGCAAGGAGATAATACATCCTTAACAATTTTTGAACATAAACAGATAATTATAATGTTCACATTGAAAGTTGGAGAGTATAACAAACAAACTGGAGGAGTTAATTGTGATAAAATTTAGAGCCGCATATATTTTCCTGCTTGTGGCATTGAATTGCTAAGCTTGCTTCAGTACCTGTGTTTGCTTAATTTCCATTATCATGATTCCCAAGGGGACATTGCTATTTTACAGGCCTCATACACACAATAACTAAAGTCAGCCTTCATGAAAGAGGTTAAGGGTAGGGCAATTGGATTTCTGCAATACTGATTCAAGGACACATGATAGGGCAATGTCTGGACAATTCAGCCTAAAAAGAATCAATACTGAATGTCCAGGTATTATACGACTCTGAATTGATAGAATTCTAAATATATCAGAAGTTAATTTTAGATGATATTTTCTGTAAGAACCTGGTGTGATAAAAACTGAAATTATTAAGAAAAAAGATCCACAGTTGTTAAGTTTTCTTTCTAACCCAGGGATGTCTTCAATGTTTGCTCACATTGTTACAGGAAAACTGGGCAATGTAAGAATGGAAATTTTCTTGAATTGCTAGACAAGATTAGAAGAGACATCTGTGGTTCTATTACTTGTATAGCCTTCCACTGATGAGTTCTATGACCTCTAGCGAGTCACTTAGCACTACTCTGGGCTTAATTTCCTTCCTGTGTATAAAAAAGGAACAACAACACTTGTTGTGGATACTGCTATATCCATGGAAGACAACTGCCCATAAGGACAAAGAAGTATAATTAAACCTTGGCATTGTTCCTTTAAAAATTAAAATCTCATTAAAAATTAAGGAAGTCTTAAACAACCTCATTAGTACTGGGCTGGAAAGCAATTAAGTATATTGTTTTGCCCCTAAAATCATCCCCAGAAGGTTAGCTGTGTCCCTTTATGCCAATGATATTTACTGATGTAATTGATAGTGGATGCTTTCTGATCAGTCTCCATGAGTATTTATTCTTTATTTTGAATATCATTCCTAAAATGGACATGGATTATTTGGTTAAGTAAGAAGTTTAAACATGGAAGTTTATTTAAAATCCAAGTAATTTATAAAACAAAATAAGTAGTATGTAGATGAAAATAGAAGTACATTCTTAATCATTTAAAGCTCACAGTCTATTGTATTTAGCAATTAATCCAGAGTTTATTCAGGTAAATATAGTTTCTTGTTATAATATTATATATTGTTGTTAAAATGCTTGTTATTTACATATTTTGAAACTTAGAATTTTGTGGAAAAAAATGAATGCTTATCTCAAAATTTGTCTTTTCTTTCTTGAATTTTTAATTTAGAGGAGTAAGCTCTTTTTGAGAAATAAAGTATTATGCAAGCTTGTTTAGAAAGAATACTCTAGCTTTTCTATATTAATTTCTCTAGTTAATTACCTATATTCCTATTTCTAACACTTTCTAGTAAGTATAAAATTCATGTGTTTTCTTATTAAAAAAAGAACACCTTGGAACCACATTAAATTTAAATGAATCAAAATAAAAAATCATACCTTAGGACCATGTTAATTGTAAATAAAGTAACAGAAATAATTTTATTGCATCAATGTCTTACATTCAAATAAGTCTTTTCAATGTTTTTAATCCAAAGAACCTGATATACAACTAGGGGAAAGACAAAAGATGTGTCTCATTCGAATTAAAGTCAAAAGGTATCTGTTAAACATTTACTTTATTTCATTGAATCTAAAACATTGGTTTTAAAATGCGTGATTATCATTTATTTCTCTAAGGATAAAAATGCTGACAAACTATAATAGAATGGTTTCTAACACACAGAATTCTTAGAGTTTGTTTAATTAATGGAATCTTTTAGACTCTTTCAAATAGTTTTTAAATGTAAAATTGTGTTTATATATGTCTAACCCACAGATCCATGCTCATCAAAACACATTGCTTATATGTGGATATATTTTTCCACATTTTATAGATTTATTTCATATCATAGAGAGAACTAGGTATAGATTTTAATTTGTGGTTACATCTCATTTGTCATTAGAAGATTAGTCATTTGTCACATACATGACTTTTTCTACCTATACTACTAATATTTAATTGTGTCTGTTATAGAGCCTTCTTTCTTGAAAAGAGGTGTTAAAGCACATCAAAAAAACCTCTGTTCTCCTACTTGGTTTAGGTTAAACCCACTGGGTCCATATTTATTCTTTAAAAAGTAAGGTTTGCGGGACCAGCAGTTAGCGTAATGGCTATGTCGCTGGACTCCCACGTAGTCGACCGCGGTTCGAGTCCCGGACCCGGCGGCTTAAACTCACGCCGGGCGCGTGTGCGTGCGTGCCCAAGATCCCGAGAGGAGAATGGAGGAGAAGGGATTGCGGCGTGGCCATCCCCCCTGGGGGGTGATTTCCTGCTTTCTATCTCTCTGTCTCTCTCTGTCTGTCTGGCGAGCGCACGCGCCCTATAGCAAAAACCTCTCCAAAAAAAGAAAAAAAAAAAAAAAAAAAAAAGTAAGGTTTGCTATTTTTTTTTCTTTTCTCTAGATTACAACCAACCACAGCACCTAGGCTTCAGTCAATCACAGGCATCCCACCTTTTAAACTGTGTTATTGCAGACACACTTCTGAATGTAACCAACCCAAACTGTTTCCCTACTTCATTCCTTCACTTTCATTTTTGTACCTCGCTTTCCCATTCCTGTACTCACCTCTTTCCTCCTCTGGAATGTAAATGTCACGTGACCATGATGCTACATGGAGTTGCTTGAAAGTCGGTCCGCCAAACTGCTGGAATGGGATCTTGGTAAGATTTACTCAAGTATACTCCACTAAATTAAATTGTCTATTGTTTTCTTTTAACAGAGGCCTTTGGTTTGTTTACCATTTCTTATTGTTCCTTAGCATCCTGTTTCTAGCTTTTCACAGCTATGTCTTCTTGTGTAAATACTATAGCCTGTACCAGCAGGTGAAACCACAGCTCCTAGAAGTTGTTAGGGTGAGTTTACCTCAATTAAAGTGAGATATCCCACCCAACACAGAATTACTACCTATTTCCCTGTGTTTTGAACAGCCTGTCAACTCTGTTGGGTGGCAAGAGCCTGTGATAAATAAATAAATAGATACATTTGTGGAAAGCTTTGTTAAATAGTTAAAAAGATTTCTATACTGAGGGACTTTTCATACATTTGAATATATGACTCTGTATTGTATATTTTCAAATGACTATGACCAGGATTTTTGATTCTTCCTCAAATAGAAAGAATAAGCAAGATTTTACACTTTTAAAACAAGTATACATATTTAGAACAACGATGAAGCCATAATATAGTCAAGGGTCGAGTCTTTTTTTTTTTTTTTTTCCCCTAAATACTCTTCAAAATAAGCTCACCTACATTATGGAAATGCTGAGTACCAATTGAGACACCACAGCAATTCTCTCAAGCAGAAAAGAATTAAAAATTGAAGGAATAAGAATAATTGAAAAAGTCACTGATTTGGAACTGAGTGTTGTCAAAAGTAAAGAGCTAGTTTGTAGCACTAACATATTCAAGGAAATGATGTTCAATTGTTTTCAGTGACAATCACCAGGAGGAAATCAAGCACCTCATAGCAATTACTGAAATTCTGCCAGAATCTGTTAGAACACTGCCTTAGGGGAGGCAAGATAAGGACGATTCCACCTAAGAAGGCACATGAAGGAAAGTAGGGAAATGAGAAAGACTGTTACAGCTTTAGTTCATGAAGCTACCTGATAAACAAAGGTGTTGTGCTTTGGAAGGGAGAGAGGATTAATGTAATAGATAATACGGGGGATTTAAAAACAATGATTTTTCTTGGGGAATTACTATGAAGTACAATTTTTTTAATTTGAAGATGAAGGATTATATTACATTTGATACGTTTATAATTTTGAAATAATTTAACAAACGTTTTCAACAGCGTGTTAAGAATCTTTACACAAATGGCAGAAAAGTAAGTAAAATTTAAAATGATCTGATTTTAATTAATATATTATGCCATTAGATATAGAGGGTGAAAAATCGGTATGTGAAAAACAAGTGAATTCTGTAAGAAACTATAGTAATTAGAAACTATGCAGACTAAATAAATATAAATTGCAGTGAACTTAATCATAGGACTGAACTAGTAAAATACTATAGCTTTTAAATTTAAGGTTCTAAATATAGAAGGAAGATATTAGTGATCTTTAAAGATTTAGAATATGTGAAATACATTTAATTTTAAAAGCAATATGACTCAATTCCTAATTATAAAGTGCTTATGAATCATAGTTTAGAAAGAAATTATTATTATACTGAAAATGAAAAGTGTAAATGAGTAGAAATTTAGCTATCTTCATACACAAGAGGTCTTTAAAAAGTTTGTAGCAAAGGAAATTACAAAAAACTATGAATGGATATCAATTTCTTTTTGTTCCAAAATAAACTCATACTCTAATCCCGTTTTTTAAAGAAGTATTTATCCAATTTTATTTATCATTATTATTATTTTTAAAATTTGCTACGGTATATGTGCTCACCAGAAAGAGACAGAAAGTGAGAGAAAGTAAGAAAGCAAGCCACCAGGTCTAGGACTTGAACTGCAGGTAGCCATGTTGGAGTCCATCACCTTAACCAACACACCACCTGCAGGCGCCTAATTCCTATTTTTACAACTTTTTTTTTTCTTTTATGTCATAGGCTAAATGTGCATGCATGAGAAAGAGAGAGAAAGATAACACTTTCGATAGGAACCTGGTCACACTGCCTTCCTCCATTTTTCTATCCCATCCAGATTTGGGCACATTCCCACCTGCCCAGAGTATTTTTTAAGCTGCTGGGCCTGTTTTTAAACTTCCGTTGGCCATGTAGGATCTGGCTTCCTCTGTATAGAGCTTCACCACTATACTATCTGGCTGGCCTTGCCCAAACTTTCTGAATTTCCCTGAAGAAGCTGAAGTTACTTATTTGTATCAAAATGGTATTTTTGTCAAGAAAGATATTTTGGTATAGATATTAGATGTAGATAAAAAATTATTTTTTTATTTAAATTTATTTGTTTTTTTTTTTTTTTTTTTCTTTTTTTGGAGAGGTTTTTGCTATAGGGCGCGTGCGCTCGCCAGACAGACAGAGAGAGACAGAGAGATAGAAAGCAGGAAATCACCCCCCAGGGGGGATGGCCACGCCGCAATCCCTTCTCCTCCATTCTCCTCTCGGGATCTTGGGCACGCACGCACACGCGCCCGGCGTGAGTTTAAGCCGCCGGGTCCGGGACTCGAACCGCGGTCGACTACGTGGGAGTCCAGCGACATAGCCATTACGCTAACTGCTGGTCCCTATTTGTTTATTTTTAATTTGACCAGAGAGGGACAGAGTGAGAGAAAGAGAGCGAGAGAGAGAGAGCCACCAGGTCCAGGACTCGAACCACGGTCAGCTATGTGGGAGTCCAGCGTCCTCAACCACCATGCCACCTGCTGGCCCCAAATAATAAAAAATGTTTAATAAATCACTATTCTGTGACTCTCTTTCAGAGAGGGTAGGGAGCATACAGTATCGGTAATGAAAATAATTTCGTTGAAAAAGAAGTTAACAACAAAAATGAATCTTACAAATTTGGGCATTTAAATAATCACTTACATTAAGTAAACCAACTATTTTTCTTGTTTTGCTAGTTAATGCTAAGTGAAACCACTATGTTTTCCTGAAAATGAAAAATATGTGACTTTGGTATTGTGTGAATGTGTCCACAAAGTTCTTTAAGTCATGTCTTTTCATTTTATAATTGTAGGGATTATTTCCATGCAGAATACATTGAAAAAGAATCTCTCCAGTTATCATTCCTTCAATATTACACCCATCTGCCCTTCCCCTGAGACACTGGATTCATCCTTTAAAGCTAATGAATTCTAGGAAGTTATGACTGAATAGGACACAGACATGGTTTGGCATAATCCAGTCATTTATACATCCAAAAAGTGAGATCTAAACATATGAAAACCTTTATCTAAAAGTGCATGCATGGTTACTTTAGGATTCCATCTACACTTTCCAAATCTATAGAGATGTGTCTATATTTGGACCACTCCTTGAATTCTTATGATATAAAAAAAATCTCTTCTAAATCTCTCATCTCCTCTTCTGAAATTTGCTGGAAACATTTTTTTTAATTACAACAATGCATATTGTTTATCCTTGAATCATAGTCAATCACTTATGTAAACAGATTCAATCTCATGTCTTTTAATTCACATATTCTTCCCTAGAAGTTGCCCTCCATGGCACTTCCATTTGTTTTGCATTATATTTTTTTCAATTAGTATGGATTCTCAAATAAGATCTATTCAACTAATTTTTTTAAAGAATTAATTTATTTAACTTTATTAATTTATTTGCATTTGACCAGAAAGGAACAGAGTGAGAGAGAGAGAGAGGGAAAGTGAGAGAGCGAAAGCAAGAAAGCAAGTCACCAGGTCCAGGACTTGAACCATGGTCAGTCATGTGGGAATCCAATGCCCTTAACCATCACGCCACCTGCTGGCCCTATAAGCTTAAATTATTAAATAATATGAATATTCATATTATTGATATGTAGTATCAATAAGAATATCTTACATGGTGGGGAAGGCAATTGGATCCCCATGACCAACTGAGCTATTCAAGACCCAGGTCTGCCAGCTTAAAAAACATGCTGGACATGTGACTGTTCATGCCTAAAATCCAGAGAGAGAATGGAGGAGACGGAATTGCAGTGTAACCACCGCAGTGGGTTTACTCACTCCAGTCCCCACTTTCTCTATCTGACTCTCTAGCAAGTGCATACCCCCTATAGCAAAACTAAATGAATAAATAAAGCACATTTTTTTGTACAGAAAACTGAACATAATTTTCAAAATGGATATCTCACTATCTTTAATTAGCTACTAGGATGAAAAGCGTGTTCCATATTTATCATTTGTCTGAAGGAGGTCACCGGTTTTCTAAGAAGAGAAGCAAATTTAGTTCTTACTAACTACAAGTGATATCCCAAGAGTTTATGATTCCCCAATCTTCATCTGAAATATCTTTAAATAATTTAAGTTAAACCTATATCTTTTGACTTTTCAATGATTTCAATAAAAACATAGTGGCATATTCCCTTTTTTTGAAAGAGAGATTTTTGCTATAGAGTGCATATGCTCACCAAAGAGACAGAGAGATAGAAATGAAGAAATCATGCTTCAGGGGGCCACACCACAATTTCTTCTCCTCCATTCTCCTCTAGGGATATTGGGAATGCACGCACACACATCCACATGAATTTTAAGCCACCAGGTCTGGAACTTGAACCACGGTCAGCTATGTGGGAATTCGGTGACATAACCATTATGCCATCTGCTGCTCGCCATAAGGGCATATTCTAAGTTTTCACAGTTAAAACAAGTGATGGTTCGGTGTAACAAGGAATATAATCCACAAATGACCAAATATTTAACACTTCTGTTACTTTGAAATTAGAAACTTTGCTAATTTGTATTCATGTTTTTCTCCTAGTAGAATCTGCAAATCATTTCTAGCAAAATTATCTTTAATTATTTTGTCTTTGGAAAAAATAATGAAAACAATATATCTCAGCACATTCAAAAAATTACAGATCTTCATATGAAGAATGAATGAAGCTGTTTATCTGAATTTATACTTAAAAATTTGTAGATGTTACTTAATGCTTAGAAAACATTAACTTGATTGATTTTGAAACACTAATTTGACAAATTCTGCTGGAATTCCACCGAAGTGATCCTCTCTTCCATCCATAGCTACAGGATTTAACCAGACATATTCCTCAGCCTTTTTGAATCTAGGCATGGAATTGTGACCAAGTGTTTTCTACAGAATGTGAGCTGAAGTGATGTGTGGCATTTTTTAGAGTGTATCTGACTTTTCCAGTCTTTCTTTTTCTCTTCTCCAAAAATAAATACCTACTAAAACAAAGCCCTAAAATAAAAAGACAAAAAGCACTAGCATCTTGAATCTGTCTTGAGATCAGCTACTTGCTGTCCTTAATCATCTTCTGTTAAATAATGATAAGTAAAAATGAACATTTTCTGGGCCATACATTTCTTTTTAGAGAAATTTAATCTGACACACCTGATTTCCTAAGACAGTATCTCCATTAGTGTCCTGAAGCTACAGTAACACATTACCACAAACTGGGTATGTCTTAAAACAATATAAATTATTTTCTCTACAGTTCTCGAAACTGGAAGTCTAAAATGAGGTTGCTATCACTTGAATGTGTCCTCTCACCCCCAAATTCATATGGTGAAACTTAATTGCCAATGTCATAGTATTAAGAGGTGGACCTATGGGAGTTGATAAAGTCATGAAGGTGGAGTCCTCATAAATGGAATTAGTGACTTTATTAAAAGGTGTGAAGAAGCACATCACCCCCCGAGGGATGCCCACGCCACAATCCCTTCTCTCCATTCTCCTCTCAGGATCCTGGGCACACAGGCACATGTGCCCGGCGTGAGTTTAAGCCACCGAGTCCAGGACTTGAACCACGAGGGACTACATGGGAGTACAGCGACATAGCCATTACGCCAACTGCTGGTCCCAGCAGGCACCATCTTTAAAGCAAAGAGGGTGCTCTCATCAGATACTGAATTTGCTGGTTCCTTGATCTTGTACTTTCCAATTTTCAGACTGTGAGAAATAAATTTATGTTATTTATATTACCAAGTCCAAGGTATTTTGTTAAAGCAGCTTGAATGGGCTAGGACACAGGTGTTAAATTGATGCTGTCATCAGGGTAGGTAGTTGTTTTTCATGTCTGCATTCAATCACTAGAAGGATATACTCCCATGAATCTGTCACAGATTCCCTCTATTCCATACATAGCTGCCTCAAATTTTCACTCTTTTTTCAAGCAAAAATGTCCAGAATGCCCCACCTTTCTTTAATTTAGAATAGTTTAAATCTGTTTCTCTTTCTAAAATTCCAAGTTTTAAAAATTAAGTTTATACCCTTTTTAAAAGAATAGGCTCAACTAATGTGTTAGAAATGTATTATTTCTTCAGTAAATGCTTCCATTACACTCGGATGGCTAATTTAGTTCTCTCAGTTTTTCTACTATATTAGTTAACTGTATGTTCCCTTAAGTATGAGGAGCTGAATGCATCCATATATTAATAGCTTTACTTCATTAGTAAATCTATATTCGTACTTACTACAAGATTTCATAAAATTGCAGTTTTAGTACAAAGAACAAGAGCAATTGTTAATAAGAGCATTAAGCTGTCTAGTGAGCTGGAATCTTGAAGTTAAATTAATAGGGTAGCATGTTTACATATCAGGAAGAATATGGAAATCAGGTCTAAATAACAGTAGAAGAATTGCAAATGGATCAACAAACTATTAGTAAATGAATGTTTGTATATTGCATAATGCAAAACTGGTACTTATCGATGCATTTACACATTGTACGACATATTCATGAATATACATGATGCATATCTTATGCCATTAGAGTAATAAGCATTTCATGTTATATTTAAATTAGTACAGAATATAAATATTATCTGTGCATTTCAAAAGCTTAAATGTCTTATCAGCAATTGAAATACTTCATTTCTTTTTGTCAGCAGGCAGATTATTTGGTTAGTGTTTTTGCCTAAAAAAGCAAAGATTCTGTTCTAAGCAGCGAACTTGCTTCTGCTAAGGCGATTATAAATCTAAGATATTCCAGTCAATCTAATTGGAGTGTTTGGCTGCAATTGACAGTTTACAGTAAAAGCTCAAAAACTGATAAGTTATATAATGGGACACGCATGTCTAAACTGTACATCTTTAATCAGGTCTAGTCTTTCTTTAGAGGATATGGAGTCTAACATCGATGTTTCTACTGAGGAAATTGGAAAATTAGCTGTCTTAAAATGGATGTAGATCCTGGAAATAACGATTAATTTATTACTGCATAAAGTATAAGTTTTCAAAGCCTTTAGATTTTATCCATGTCAAAATAAGAAAAATAAATCACGTAATACATGATTTTGACTAAAGCTTTATGGTTACGTTACAAAGCATAATTAGCTGGAAAACAACAATCTACACCAGTGCTCCTGTCTTGACTAAACATGACAATCATTTTGGGCATTAAGAAAAAAAAAAATCAACTTAAACTAACTAACTCAGAATCTCAGTAAAGGAAGCCCAGATACACACATTTTCTAGGGGAAAGAAATGCTGTCTGATTTATTTCATCACTCTCACTTCTGTCACTGGAATACTATCATCTGTACAATACTCCTAGAAATTGTAAAAACTGTATTATATCAATTTTTCTCTTCTGATATTAGAATAGTAATAAAAAGAAAAGACTAAATTTATTAAATATGTGCTATGTTAATTTGGGTAAATAACTTGAATTTCTGTTTCTGATCAGATGTGGGAATAGGTAAGGAATACTGTATAAGATACATTATATTCTAAGTCAATCAGTAATAACAATAGTTTTCTGTGAAGTGACTAGGTTTACCTTGTTCATTTTGGGAAAATGTCTAGAAATACACAAACTTATAGAACCATACTTCAGCTTTCTTCTTTCAACTAAATATGATATTCCATGGGGGGGAAAGTTGCCTATTCAGCTTCTCACTCAAACAATTATGCACACGATATCACTCAAGGTAACCTGGTATTATGAATAGAGCCCCCACGTTCTATGTGCACTTCTCATTTTGTGATAACAATGCTAAAAAGATGTAATGCAAAGTAGATATTTAATTTTTTAAATGTAATACTTATCAAGAAGATTGAAAATTGGATTTTTTTTTGCCCTGAGTTTACATTTTGCAAATGTCAACACAATGAAGAACAATCATTAAGTCTTTCTGTATTTTTGAAACTAGTTTTCATCTTTTGGGTTCTTAAACTTACCTCCAGAATATCCAGGAATCTGAAGGTTACATATTGAAGACCACTGGTCTAAGAAATAAAAAGTGATCTTTTCAAGAAAATCAAATGACTGTGCCAGCTTCTAATGTGTCTTGTCTCTGTTTTTAGCTTTCCTGACCCTTACCTCTACCAACTCACTGGGTCTCTAGTTCTCACCAATCATCAGCGACTAACCATTGCTCTCAAGATAAATTCCAAATCCCTTCAAGGGCACACAAATCTAGAATCTAGATCTTATTTTCTGGATTATGCATATGTCTCCCCAGTTGCCTCCCCCAGGTTAAGGGCATTATACTCTTTTTCTCACTGTGTAATGCTTCTGTTTTCTTACAGGCCTTTTCAAATTTGTACAGCTTTAGTTTCCCACTTTTCTTTACTTGAATAATTTATACTCATCCAGTAAGATTTTGGCAATTCCAGAAACTGAGTTGAATTTCCGTATTAAATACTTACATAGATGTTTGTGCTTTTCCCAGTAAAGCACTAATTTCAGTTTGTTGTCATTTTGCTCATTGCAAAGTTCCCTCCACCAGACTATAAGCCCCAGAGAGGAAAGCATAACATTTATCTAACTCAACTTTTATGTTTTTCACAAAGACAAACATCTGAAAGATAAATTTTATCTTACTAGGACAATTCTTTTTTTTTTTTTTTTTTTGGAGAGGTTTTTGCTATAGGGCGCGTGTGCTCGCCAGACAGACAGAGACATAGAGACAGAAAGCGAGAAATCACCCCCCAGGGGGGATGGCCACACCGCAATCCCTTCTCCTCCATTCTCCTCTCAGGATCTTGGGCACGCACGCACACGTGCCCGGCGTGAGTTTAAGCCACGGGTCCAGGACTCGAACCGCAGTAGACTACGTGGGAGTCCAGTGACATAGCCATTATGCTAACTGCTGGTCCCACTAGGACATTTCTTATGGTCCAATCTAGCCTCATTTTAATGCTTGAACAATACTCCTTCTAAACAAAGTGAAAAGAACATCAAAAAGGGGGCAAATTCTATGATTCAATATGTACACATGTTGGTATATCCCCCCACAAGACTTCTTTTACTATATCACAGTTAACATTCATGAGGGCCGTATCGTGCCAAGATTTTATAAAATCAAAGAATTTTCTTAGAACAAAAATAAATGTCTCACTCAGAACCTTGATGCCAGGAATTCCCCTGGTTTGTATCACAACAACAAAGCTACATGGTACCATGAGTGGTCATAGATAGACTTTGTTGCACATTCAATTCACAGTTGGGTGTCTCTTAAAACCTTCAATTCAAATGCAAAAACCCAGAAAATAATAATTAATTTAAAAATCTTTTTTTATTAGGGCCAGCAAATGGCTTAGCAGTTATGTCATCAGACTTCCACATGGTAGACTGTGGTTCGAGTCCTGGACCCGGTGGCTTGAAAATCACTCCAGGTACATGATGTGTGTCCAAGATCCCGGATGGAGAATGGAGAAGAAAGGATTAAAATGTGGCCATCCCCACTTGGGGGTGATTTCTTACTTTCCCTCTCACTGTCTCTGTTTCTCTCTTTCTCTCCAGCCACTGCATATGCCCTAAGGCAAAAATCTCTTAAAAAAAAAAAATACTTGGGACCAGCAGATGGGGTTATGTCACTGGACTCCCACATGCTGACTGCGGTACAAGACCCAAACGAGGCAGCTTGAAACTCACTCTGGGTATGTGTGCATGCATGCCCAAAATCCTGAGAGAAGAATCGAGGAGAAGGGATTGCGGCATAGCCATCCACTCTGGGAGGTGATTTCTCACTTTTTGTCTCTCTATTTCTCTCTGGCAAGCACACAAGCCTGAAAGCAAAATCTCTCTAACACAAAACAAAACCATAATTATCTAACTGTTAATAACTAAAAATTATGTTCTTATTTTTTGAACATCTCTAATAAAGAATATTAAGACATTAATCTATAAGGTTAGCTCTAAGTCACAATGATGTTATTTAAGATTGTGTTATAACTCCGGTTACCATGAAATACTTTCTTTGTAAGAATATTGTGTAGGTTCAATGTTCTTTTTCTCTCCTTCCTTCATCTCAAATCAAAATAAAAATGGAGACTCAATTTCATGTCCCTGAGAATAAGTTAACTCTATTTTCGGCTGTTTCATTTTGAGCATTTAGCTGTCATAGGGCAGAGCATAGGCCATTTCATCCATTTTGAAATAATACACTGTCTCTTTGGAGACAGCTCTGTCATTTGTTTTCATTTTACTGAGGCGTCTCTCTTTAGATTGAAATATTTATTAAAGGGAAAAGTCCAACTCTCTGAGACATGTAACCAAAGGATGAGATTTCTTAATTCACAGCTTATCTGAAACTCATTCTCCCACCTCTTTCAGTGTGGTAGGTTATAAGCTGCATTTTAAAACACAGTGTGTTGATCAAACTATTGAGCCCCAAGAGAAATAGATTCTTGTTTAAGTTAAAAATTTATTATTCACTGTTCATCTTCCCATACATTATGCATTCTATTCATTGTTCATTCTTACTGTGCGTCTTTAAAATATATCCATAACAAAGTACAGCAGTCTAGTATATAAAATTCATTTCTGTCTTGTTGGGTCAGAGCCACTGGAAAGGTGAACTGAAATGACTATTCCCATGAAATACTTAACTTTAAAAGAAATAATCTTGCTTTTTACCATACTATATTTTTTTTTACCATGTAATAGTAATCTTGAAGTTTAGATTACATTTTTTAATGTCTTCAATTGTAATATAGAACATATTGCTGTAAATATATCAGATTAAAGAAACAATGTTAACTTTCAAGAATTTTATTAATGACAAAAAAGTTATATAAGGGCAATTAAACTACTACATAATGTATGAAAGAATTTTGAAAGAGAAAAAACACTTCTGTGTTCAGAAAGGTCAGGGTCTGTGGGTAATGTTGTGATTGAGACAGGTGGATCACACATGGAGGACAATGCAGTTCAAGTCCTGAACCCAGTGACGTGAAAAATATGTCAGATGCATGTGCATGCATGTGTGCATTGCCCAAAATCTTGAAAGGAGAAATAGAGAAGAAGGGATTGTGCATGACCTTTCTCAGTGGGGGTAACTTCTCACTTTCTCTCTCTCTCTCTCTCTCTCTCTCTCTCTCTCTCTCTCTCTCTCTTTCCCTCTGATGATTACACATCCTTCAACAAATTAAAAAACAAGTAAACAAAGAAGAAAGGCCATACAAAAGAACTGAAATAAATGATTAAAGGTAGTGTAACACTTTGTCGATGGTCAAATACCTTCAGTAAAGGAGGAAAGTAGCGTCTTTGCTATTGTCTGTTCTTTTCTCTCCTTATTACTATGTCAAACAATTTTATGTTTCCTTTTATTTACACTTTAAATTTAGAAAAACAAAAGGTATATATTGGTTGTTATTTAAAAATGTCATCTGATTTGATGAAAGTGACCAGCTACATATATTCACATAAACTGCATATATCCCAGCTGAAGTTGGACGAGAGAGTGACTTTTTACTAAGAAATTTTTTAATTTAATTTCTAAAACATTTAATTAATTTGATTGGTTTGGCTCTCAATGATATAGTATCCTTATTTTCTTTTTTCCTTTTTACAAATACTAACGTAGAAATCACTGTCATAATTACTCATGAGAGGAACAGACTTGAAATATCAGCTTCATTACAATTTAGAGTTATTAAAGTATTCAAAAAATGTTTTATGGCAGGTAATGCAACACCTACTTTTGCCTTCAAAAAGAACCATAAATGAAGAAACCAAATGATTATTTCTATTACTTATTACTTTATCTCTCTGGAAAGGTTTTCTTTTAAATATATAAACATATCATATGGTCAGAGGATAAAGAAATGACTGATCAAATTAGACAGAAGCAATTTGAACTTTAGTTCCTCACAGAGGATAGCAACTTCACCTGTTTTATTTTAGAAGGAATTTTAGAAAATCAATTCTAGAAGAAACTCAGAGGGAAAAAGTTCTGTGAATGAGGATATGATTTATAGCTTTGATTAAAGCCATAAGAAAGATTTTCTCTGAGGTCATTATGTAATTTACTCTATATTGAAATGTGTTATTGTAATGATAGTAGAAAAAGATTTCTAACTTCGATCCTCGATGGCTAGTGGTACCCAAGTTTGAGGTTTCATTTTTGACATATTAACTGATTTTGCTTTAATTTATATATTATTTCTGTCTACCATTATCTTATTTGACTTAATGTCTATCAGAACACTTTCCTGTTTCTTTAAAAGCCTGCTTTAATTTTGCTTTCTGAAAACTGCCACTGCATAATATTTCATTTTTTAAAAATGCCTTATGGATTATTTATGAAATAATTATATTTTTTTCTTTGGTCTGGCATTTTTGTTTATATTTTAATGATGTATTTTTATATGCAAGTTTTACAAATGTATATAGTTCAGTAACTCCATCTTTTCTATTATGAATTCAAAGAAACATTAGGTAGATAGTAAATTAAAAGTATAGTTCCCTCTCTCTCTCCTTTTAATAAAAATTACCAGCAAAACTAATTAAAATAATGACTATTTGGAGTAAAATCATTAATTAGAGTCATGACATATATATTTGGCTCAAGGCGCTAAAAAAAGCTATTTAAATTCAAATTTGAGTAAATACTGGGCCAACCAATGACATGGTGGCTAAGGCGGTTGGATCCCACGCAATCAGTGGCACAGTTCTGGTCTCAGACCTGGTGGCTTGAGGAACAAGTTGGGCGTGTGGGCATGCATGCCCAAGACAATGATAGAGAAGGGATTGCAGCATGGCCACTCTCCCTGGGGCTTGCTTTCTCACTTTTCCTCTATCTTTCTATCTCTCTCTGATGAGCACATACTGCCTATAACAAATTACAAAATTTACAGCAACCACAACAGTAAAAAAAGAGTACTTTTATTCCTCTTAATTTTCTAGGGTTCTTAAGTCTTAGAGTAATATATTATGATGATTTGTTACTACAAATATAATAAAGCCTATCAATCATTTAAAATAATTCATTGAAACTTCTTTAATAAATCCTAAATTTACTTAAAAGTAAATATTAAGCCATAAGTAATTTAAGAGCTGCTGTTACTACAATCCCATTTTGTATCTAGACTATTTGGGGAAGGAAAAGGAGGAAAGAAGTGTGAAGTATAGGAGAAGTTGTTACATGGAAAGATCTCCCCTAACACTGTAGTTAATTAGGATTTAATTTGGCATCATGTGAAGTATGGGTTTATGCTTTTATTTTTCCCAATAGAAAGTTAGGAAGTTATGTCAATTCCACTTATCCAGAAAGATCATTTCTCAAAGCGTTGCAAATCTAGTATTGTCATATATTAGGTTTCCAAATACATTTGATTTTATTTCTAGGTGGAAAATCTGTTTCACTTACATATATTCATATATGTTAAGGCAACCATCTACTGTTGATTGCAAATGGAGAATATGCTTTTTAAAAACAGGTAAGGCAAGACTTTCATTCTCAAATAACCCTTTTATTAATAAAATATTCTCCTTTTGTCAGTAAAAGATTATTTTAAAAAATGTTTTAACTTGATGAATTCAAATATCTTTGTTGACATATAGCATGTAAGACTTTTAAATTATCCTGCATTGTTACATAATTGCTATTAGAAATAATGGTGAAATAATAAAAACAATAGATTCACCAGAAATATAGATCCATTCAGAAAATTAACCCTGAGCAGCAAAATTAGTCTGCTACCTTCACTGGTGACAGTTTTAATCAATTAATATTGATTTCTACCCAGTAAGTGTGACTCAAGACTAAGATCAATAGGATTAAGGGATAACCACAATAATCAGACACCCTGATAATAGCAAAATATATTTGCCAGCTTTCCCTTGCAGTGGTTTATTTAAAGGACAAGTGTAGATAAGGTTGAAGTTTAAGAACTGAGGACAAAACTCTCATTAATAAGAATAATGACAAGTCTACAAGAACATGTCTCTTAAAAAAACTGAGTGTACTTTTTAAAAGGGGATTTAAAAAAGTCTATTTTAAGCAATTCGTCTAATGAAACATACAGCGACATATATGTAAGGTACATGTTTTGAAGGTCAAATATGATAATAAGACTCAATGAATCTTAGTAAAATTACAAAATACTAACAAATATGTAATCCAGGGGCCGGCAGGTGGCTTAATGGTTAAGGATGCTGGACCTCTCCACACAGCCTACTGTGGTTCCAGTCCTGGACCTGGTGGCTTGCTTCTCACTTTCTCTCCCTCCTCTCTCTCTCCCTCTGTCTGGTCAAATTAAAAGGAAAGAAAGAAAGAAAGAGAAAGAAAAAAAACAGAACACAGGTTTTTTCAATACAACTGACACAAAGGGATATTCTTCATAAAGTGTAAGTAATTTGCATCCATAATTTAAGTAAAATAGATGCATAATGAGTATTTGTGTGTCATCCACAGAACAATATGACATGGTAGCAAATATATGGCCTGTGAGATTGAAAAACAAATACATGTGATGGATTTAGTAAATTAAAGGTTAAAAAAAAGAATACTTTTTTTTTTAAACAAAGAACTCCTTAGAAACCTAACAGAGTGGGAGAAGGAAAAGTAGTTAGAAAGCTATCTCAGTATTCCAGCTAAGAAATATTAGGAATTTAGACTAGTAGTATAAAGAAAGAGTAAATAAACTAAATTTAAGAGCCAATTAATTCCTCTTTGTCCTAAACTAGTATGAATTGGGTTTTAATCTATTGCAAACAGAATGACTTAATCAAACTGTATCTGATTTCTGCAGTGAAGTTAAGTAAGATAATGCTTGAAAAAGCACATTGAATTTGGCATTAAATATAATAGAGTTGATGCCAGTTGTGGATAAAACATATTTATTTTAGCAAATTACAGAAAAACTCCTTTGATAGTCTTCTGAACATGTTAGGCATGGGGACTCTATTAGAATATCATTTACATACAAATTCTACAAAATTATCAAAGTTAAAGTTAAGTGCAGTCTCTGGTGTTTTTTTAGTTGTATAAATTAATAACATTAAAACATGAGTTAATTTTTTTTCTTAATTCTGGGTTCTGTAGAATTGAAAGTATGTCTAATGAGTTAAATATGAAAGAATTTAAAATCACCTCACAGTATTGGAATTATAGAATAATTGAGCAATCTGACTTTATAGGATTTTTTTTCACAAACCCCAAAATAATAAAAACCTACTATATTAGTTTACATGGTATAACATGACATGAATTTGGATTAACAGCAGCTTATTTAAATAATACCAGATATTCTAGAAGTTTATGAACTCAATATGATTTTTAATTGTGTCCCATTGATTGAGAGAATAAAAATAAAATTAATGTTAATAGACATGTTTATATATATTATTTTAAATTCTCTCTGGAGTATTAGACCAGTAATATTTGCCACCATTTAAGATGGACACAGATAACAAACAGAAGTATGTCCTATGGTATCTGAAATTATGACAGAGAAATTCAGGATTATTGGATTTGCAAGGAGACGGTATGAGAACAGAATAGCTAAGATGATTTAAAAATTGTTCATGTTAAATCTTCTTATATTCTGTACTAGAGAAGAAACCTATGTTATTCAATAGAACTAAAATTATCAAATACGTTCTGCTATTTTTCATTATAAGTGTTCATAGTCAAGGCAGTTATCACTCAAGACACTGGTGGTAACATACAAAATAAAGATAAATGACTGATTAAACACTCAGGTCTTTTGGGATCTTATATTTTTATGCTTCATTTTTCATAGTTCAAAAATTGTTAATAATACATAGATAGAGAATAGGTAAATAAGTATATAAATAAATACTTGTGTACATACATAAATAAATTGATCAAGTGTAAAAAATTTTATGACACAAGATAAAATAAAGAAAAAAATGCTGAAATGTAGGCTCAAAATGCATTTAAACCACATTATATTGACTTAGCACTAACCCTTTAGTTTATTGAGTGAAATAATGTTCCCTTGTCCCTAGATTTAAAAACTAAAATTGAATTTTGTCTTATGTAGATAAGAATTCTCTCAGTTCTTTTAGGTCGTCTGCTCAATTCTGTGCAGCAGACAGTTCAATGGTGACAGTTTTAAACACAAACTCAATTCAATCATTAGCCCATGATACAGCATATGAATCAAGATTCGGATTGGATCCACTGATGAATTTATGCCTCTCCCACAGCTAGGCTGGGAAACTGCAGGGGGGAAGAGCATGACTGACATCTGTAATTCCTTACTGATTGCCCTTCTTCTTACTATTAACCCTTGCTAGCTGTGCCATTGACCCCTAAAGAAGGAGAGACCCACAGGTGTGACGGTTTATTAGCACTGCCCTAAACTGGCTTCATTCTTTTGGGGGAGGTGGGGGTAGGGGGTGGGTTTGCCATAGTGGGTGTGCACTTGTCAAAAAGACAAATTGAGAAATCACCCCTGGTGGGGGGGAGGGATGGTTACCACAACAATCCCTTCTCCTCCACACTCCTGGAATTTGGGGAACGTAAGCACATGCTCCCAACATAATTTTCGAGTTGCCAGGTGGGGAACTGTCATAGCAGTTGGCCATGTGGAAATCTAACACCTTAACTACCATACCACCTGCTGGCCCCACTAGCTTCATTTTTCGTTTAGAGAGTTTTTTGCTATATGGCACATACACTCACCAGAGAGACAGAAAGAGACAGAAAGTAAACAATCACTCCCCAGGGGATATGGCCACACTGCAATTCCTTCTCCTCTATTCTCTTGCTGGGATCTTAAGCATGCACACACTCACACACACCTGGTGTAAGTTTTAAGTCACCAGATCTGGGCTTTGAATCACAGTCAACTACTTGGGAGTCCAGTGATATAGTCATTACTCCATCTGCTGGTCCCCAAAAGCAATTTGTTTTTAAACACAGAAATCCCTTTCTGAAAGATCATTACAAAGACATCCATCACTGGCAATGGACGTTGAACAAATCTGCTAGCTCAGGGAAAATACAATAATGGAATTTTGCTTTGGTTTCTTTGCCTTTTTGGATGACCCGTTATTTGTACAAACTCATCGTACAAATGAGTTATCCTACAACTTCTACACCTTTGGCGAATGCATCACTAGTATCTTCAGCTCTATTACAGAAGTGTTTTTGGTATACTTTATGAAAAGTGGGAAATAGAGAAATTTCCATTTTCTCTCTCTAATGTAATGACACACACTGATTCAGAAGGCTAATGTGAGGATCCAATAAAGAAACATATGTTAACTGTAACTCAAGAATTTGCAAAATGACATGAATATGACTTTCTTATCCTATTGGACTCATAGTGAGATAGAATCAGATAAAATGGCATTTCAGGCCAGGAGGCAGGGTGGTGATTAAGGGGACTAGATCCCCCATGGCTCACTGTGCAGTTCAAGTCTCATACACAACAGGTTGAAAAATGCGCTGGGCACATGTGCAAGCTTGCCCAAAATCTAAAAAGGAGGGAGAAATGGAAGAGAAGGGATTATAGCATGACCATACCCATGGGGAGTGCTTTCTCTCCAGCAAATGCACACACACTCTGGCATTAAAAAATATTTTTTTTTTCTAAATTCTATAAGCCTTCACTCTTAATTGGCAGATCATATTTGCATCCTATATTCCCAGGGACTAGTTTAGAGCCAGGGATCAGTAATACCTAATAGGCCGAATAGTTTCTGATTTTAAGCCACAGTTACTGTTTGCCCCATTCAGAAGGCTAGAAGGAATAGACAGTGTACGGATTTGTATCCTTGCTGCCAGGTTTTTCATCAAATGTAAAGGAGATTTTAGACAATCAACTATGTCATGTTGAGTAAAAAATCCCTGACATATTTCTTTTTTATGTTATGTAGATCAGGTAAGACTGCAGGATAGACATCTGTTTCATTCTGAATGGCTGATTATGTATTTCTTTGCTGCAACCATAGGGCTCTAAGTCAAGATATTCTGATGGCCTTTCCAGCCTTTTCTTTTTAAAGGTTTTTTTTGTCTTAGAGTGTGTATGCTCCCTGGGGAGAGAGAAACAGAGACAATGAGAGGGGAAGTGAGAAATGGGATTGGGGCCATCTGTCTGGGATGGCCACTTTGCAATCTTTTTTCCACCATTTTCTTCCCGGGATCTTGGACATGCATGCACACACACTCAATGTGAGTTTCAAGCCACCTGGTCCAGGACACCAACTACTGTCGGTCATGAAGGAGTCCAGTGACATAATTGGTACACTATCTGCTGGCCTTCAGCCTGGTTTAATGACAGGGTATCAACCTACTTTGGAAAAACAGCGAGCACAGCACTGCTCATTGAGGTTGAGTTCTCATTATCTATACATCCAACAGAGTCATGGTGGAAGGAATGGCAAGCTTTGTTTCTATCTTTATTTCTATTTCATGTTCTTTTTCTGTATCTCAATCCATATTTCTTTGTTTATTTTGTTTTGTTTTTTTGAGAGAGTTTTATTTTTGCTTTTTTTTTTTTTTTGATTGTTGTTTTATTTCTTGTTTTGTTTTTCTATGAGGCACATGCACTCACCAGAAAGACAGAGAGAGACAGAAGCAAGAAATCACCCTCTGGGGGGGGGTGGGGGTGGTCACACTGCAAGCCCTTCTCCTCCATTCCCCTCTCGGGATCTTGGGCATGCCTGCACACGTGCCCAGTGTGAGTTTAAGCCACCAGGTCCAGGACTCAAACCTTGGTCAACTACATGAGAGTCCAGCAACATAGGCATTACACCAACTGCTGGTCCTTCCATCTCCATATTTCTATTTCAGTTTATATATCACTTGACTTAACACCACCAGACTGATTGTTCTCCTTTTCTCCAACACTCCAGATTTACAAAGTTACATCTTTCCTCCACAACTTTTTATAAATGCCCTCACAGTGCCTTAAGCCATTGAAGTATATCAATTCTCAATTACATGTCTCATAAAAAAGTGAATCTAGGCATAGTCATTGACTTCCACTTTCTGCATTGGCTTTTTACACTGATGTTTTGCATTTACATAATTGAAATTTTCTATTTGTTACATTATTGTATTATTCCATCAAATTTTCCAAGAACAATTCTTTTTCCTCATGCCTTCATTCCCTTTATTGAGGGATTGCCCTCAACCATATAGAAAAGTTGAAAGAAATGTTGCATTAACTCAACCTGAACCTATGGTATTTTCTCATATTTTCTATCTAATCCATAATATCACCTTCACTGAGTATATAAAACCATCAATTTCAGTTCAAACCATGGGGCTCATACTTGACTCCTTTTTTTCCTTGTATTTGTGAGTTAATGTCTACACAGATCCTTTGGATCCAATCATCAGATGGAGCCTATTCCAGAATCCTATAGCTTGCCCTCACCACAATCATCTTTCACCTGGAATATTGGGATAGCTTCCAACTAGTCTCTTTACTTCCACACTATATTTCTTTACCCTAAGATGATTAGAGAAGTTATTAACATATAAATTATATCACTGTTCAAAATCCTGGAGAACTTTAAACTGTTTCTTTTGTTTGTTTTGCCATAGGGCACATGCACTGGACAGAGAGAGACAGACAGAGGGAAGGTGAAAAAATCACCTTCCCCACTGAAGAGCGGAGAGCTATACAACAATCTCTTCCCCTCTCAGGATTTTGGCCACACACACATACACGCCGTCAAGCCACTGGATCTGGGATTTGAACTGTGGCCAGCCATGTGGAAATCCATTGCCTTAACCACCACATAACCTGCTGCCCTGGGCACTTGTTTCTGCTTATTAATTCATCAATAATTAGAGCAAAGAATTTTAAACTATGCAGTGAGTTATTTCTCTATAATGTATTTCATATATTCCATCTATATATGCTATATGTTTGTTCCTATACAAAACCATATTCTTTCTAGAGAGCAGATATGTGCATATTTAATATGATATAAGTAAAATTAAATGATTCCATTAAAAAGCAATTTTAAACAATTTATGGTATTCTAATGAAAAGTTACAAAGCTTAATTTCACTTTTATTCTTTTCTTTTCTTAGTCTCCCATTCTTCTCTGTTTTTTGTTTTTTTTTTCCCTAGCCTTTAAGTGAAGTCAAACTATTTACAGGCCCAGTTATATATGCTTGCTATCTATATTGGTTATTTCAAAATAAAACAACTATAACTTCAGCAACAACCGAAGTTACTCTGTATGAAAACCTTTGTATTTGTTTGGACTTCTGAATCATATTTTAATTCTTTATTTTAATTTTTTGTTGTGTTGTTTTCATTGAAATGTTTACTTGAGAATTTGGCTTTCAATTAAACATCCTGATTAGCTCATCAAGCTGATTAGGGATAATCTCTTTCCAATACTCTTTCATGTAAATACAGACTAAGAGTTCTCTTTTCCTATTTTATTTTTATTTACTGAAGTTTTATAATCTTATTTATTAAGGTAATCTCCATTTTCCTATTTGTTATTATGTGATTAAATTATTTGACTCTTCAAACAAGAGTCAAACTTTAATTTATTTCACTTTTCATAAAGCTGTCTAACAAGGTGCCTCTCTCACAACTACTTCTAGAATAGCAAATTCATTTTGATTTTTTGTTTAGTGTATCTCTTTTGTTTAGCTTTCTAAAGAATAAAAACACAAGAAAAACAAAGAAAAGGTAAGCCAAAGGTTTATTACTATATATGACAATGTTTTGAAGTTCCATATCTACCTTTATGGAATGAGTTATACAAATTAACTTTCTAAATGAAGGGGAAACAATGTCTTTGGAGTCAGCACCCATTCAATATAATAAACATGTCACATAATCTCTCACTGATTAACTGGAGTTGACTGCTTTGTCATATTTCTGTGGCAAAATCTGCTAGAGAGAGATCAAAAACAAGTGTATCTTTCTCGGTAGCACATGGCTAGAGGATGTTGCCTGATTTCATTTGCTTTTAGATTCAGAATCAGCTACATTTTGCAGGACCCAGTGCAAAATGCAAGAATGGACCATTTTGTTAAAAAAAATAATAATAACAAATTTATGATGTCAATAGAAAAGAATTCAAAAAGCATGGGGAACGTTTTTTTTTTTTTCTTTAAATATTTTTGCTAGAGGGCACAGGCACTTGCAGAAGACAGAGACAAAAAGCAAGAAATCACCCCCGGGGTGATAGACACACCTCAATCCCTTCTCCTCCCTAGGTACCATTTTGAGCCCACACACACAAGTTCCCAGCATGAGTTTTAAGCTGCCGGGTCTGGGATTAGAATTGTGTTAGGAGTTCAGTAACATAACCATTACGCCATCTGTTGGTTCTAATCATGGGGCACTTCCAAGCATAGGACTTTGTGCAATCACCTTGGTCAGATGGTCCTAAAACTAGTCCTTACTGAATGTGGTCATTTGTGAATAAATTCTTGTCAAAAGGCTATAAACCAAAGTGGTATGTGACTTGTTTGGTTCTGGACTTCAAAATCTGAGCACTTTTCTTCTGTGCTTTTCTATAATTTGAAATTATACTCAAATCACAGAATTTGTTTCGAATTTTGAACAAAGATAATTATCTTTTCTGTCTTTGTACTACCTTTTTCATTTAATTCCTTTTGTACAGTCATCTCCTATTCTTTATGATGAACTTCTATTCATACTTCAAAACCTTTTTCAAATATTATACTCTTTGCAAAGCTCCCTTTAGTTCATTAAGCAGTCTCTCACTGTTTTCTTTCTCCTTAGCATGATATATAATAAATGTCTCCAGTATGATACTGTTCACTTGAAATCAGAATTATGTTTGTCTTCTGGACTACGATCTGTCTGAAGCCTGCGTATTCTTATTCATCTTTGTATCTCTAGGACCTACAATGTAGGTGTGAAATGTTTAACATCTATTCGCTAAACTATTAAATCTTCATAGGTGGAGAATATAAACTTCTTTTGATAGTGTCTTCCAATATTATAAATATAAGTTACTAGAGATTTGTCTTCTCTTCTCTAGGCCAAAATGACCATTTGTTACACCACAGAATAGTTTGCAGAATTTCAGTCCTCAAAATGACTGTAATTTAGAGTATCTCAGTAATTAGAATTCTGTGAAGAAAAAACGTACTTTTTTTTTGTTAAAGTTAGGGAGAAAAATAATAATACATTAAGTATCATTCAAGTTCCATATATTCTAGTATGAGCTAAATATAGCACCCAATTATAATAGAGTAAGTTCACTTAATGCGCTGACAATTCAGTCATCAACAATAAGCCTAAGTGATTATAAAATGTGGAATATGTGTGTTCAGGATGTGAGAGTCTTCTATTATACTCGCTGTAATAGACTATACTTGCTATATTCAATTTATGGCAGAAATATTTGTAAATGAGCAATTAAAAATAACTGATAAAATATATTTCTGTTGGAAAATAACTTGAATTTAACACTTGTTGGTCATGGATATTGCATCCGGGATAGTGAAAGTGTGCAGTTTGTTGTATCTTTTGACATTAACTGCAGTTCACAAGATCGTATCCCTGTTATGAGATGATGTGAAGTAATGGAAAGAATAAGAAAGAAGGATTAGAGACATTGTTTTTCTTTCTGTGAATTTGTAGTTAGCCTATCACCTGACCCCCAGCTTTCCGACCTATACCATAAGTAAGTCATGTCACACAATTTCTAAGTCTGGAGTTTAAACCTATATATCATGAAAACAGAAGTAAATGTCTGAGTATATGACAAGACAAACCATGTATTTTTCTTTATAAAGGCATAACCTTAACTTTTAGGATATTCTAAATGAGAAAATTCACTCAGACAAAAATAATAGGTTGTATCTTTTCACATTCTTTAGAAACTTTAAAATGTTTTGTGATTTTACTAATAGTTTATTATCAAAAGTAATTTGATAAGTTTTTGGATATGACTCAGACAAAATTTATTTATTTTAATATAAATTCAAAAACAAATTGAAGTCTTTGAACCAAAGAATTAATATACATTAAATATTCACAGTCGCATATGGCAGAGACCTGCTAATTGTTGAGAAAACTTTTATTACTTCCTCCTGAGTGATTGTGTTTCTGTATTTCTCAGTCTTCCTTGCAGTTAAAGGCAGAAATGTGACAAAGTCATAGCTAAAGGCTGATGATAAAATTTATCCACCAATTCCAGGGTAAACATTAAAAGCCTCTTTCTTCTCAACTGCCAGCCAGATGTTAATAACTGTCAATGGGGATCTTGAAGACCAGAGTCTACCAGTTCAAACCCACTGTACACCCCATATTGATATATAAGGCATATTGAATGTTTATTTTGTTAAATTATTAAAATCTTGTGTTTTATTACTTAGCTCTTTAAATAATACTTTAAGGCCAACCTGAAAAATCACTTGGCAAATATATGCATGTATGATTCTCAATGTTGTACTCTTTTATGCATTTGTAGGAGCAAAAAAATTAAATATTTTTATTTTTTAATTTGCATTTTATCACTTTTTTATTACATAGAAATTTTTGCTATAGGATGCATGTACTTGCTCAAGAGACACTGAGACAGAAAGCAAGAAATCATCTCGGGGGGGGGTGGTCACACTGCAACCCTTCTCTTCCGTTCTCTTCTTGAGATTTTCAGCATGTACACACACGTGCCCAGAGTGAGTATTAAGCTGCTGGGTTCAGGATTCGAACCACAGTCAACTATGTGGGGATCCAGTGATGTAACCATTACACCATCTGTAGGTCCCACATTTTATCGCTTTTTACAAGTAGAGTATATTTTTGATCAGAAAAATATCAAGAGCATTTAACGTAGGGTATATACTATGTCACAGTGCTTACCCCTAGGTGAATTATCCATTTTACATTGATTAACATGTGGTAGTTCACAAAATTCTTATGCATGTAATTTGTGCTTTACAAAAGAAGACTACTCAATTCCTAGTTATATTGGTATGCACATTGCGTTTATAGCAGTACACTGAAATGAATATTTATGTATGTGATAGAAACATAGAAAAAAAATGTGATTGAGATTGACCATGAATCAGGCATTAAATATAATGTTCAGAGTAGATGGATGGAGCTGTGAATTCATGATGGATCCAGGGATAGATGAATAAATGGGTGGATGGAAGAATGAATGTATAAAATGGATAAAAGTTTTCATCAGTGCTAATTGAACATTTTGTGTGGATGATAGGGACAACTTCAGGCCAAATCATTTGCTTGCAATTTTCTTGGCCTCCATCGCTACCTATACACAGCAACTTTATTATGCAATTGAGTCAGCCTGGAAGAACTATGAGCGGTCATAGCACTGGGAATCCTCCTCCTCACCAAGGGATTTCATTGTGTTAGCAAACCATTTTCCTAGCTTTCCGTGACTTGTGAAGTAGAACATAGAAACTGTGTAAAGATCGAGTTGGAAACAGTAGGCAGGATCCAGCACGCTACGTGCAGCCTGGCTGAGCACCTCTCCTTTACAGTCTGGACCATTCTCTGAAATGGTTAAGTACCTACTTTATTTTCAGTAGATTCTATCATAGTCAAAAAGTATGTATGTGTGAGTGTGCATGTATGGAAGAGAGAGCCAGAGTGAGAGGAAAAGATTTTAGAATTTTATTCTTAACAGCTTATACTAAATCTTTTCAAATTTTCTTTACATGAAAATTCAGGGCTGTGGTGTTGAATAAGATCACGACTTTCCAGATTCATCTCTGGAGATAGAAATTGCCTTGATATTTCAGAGAATCGTATTTTGATAACTATAGTTATTTTGACCTACAGTCTTTGTTGCTATAATATATATTATATATTTTGCATTTAAATCTGAATTCTATCATTTATATTATGATTTTTAAAGTATCATATATATGATTACTTATATGTATTTACATATATACACTTATATGAATTTACACATATCCACCTTTGATTACTCACAAACTTAAACACACACTTTTTATCCTCATTTCTCCCTGAATTAAAGATTCTTCAAAAACCATTAGATTTAAACTCTCATATAATCTGTTGAATTTTGCTATCTCTTATATGTATATATTTGCTACTATATTCCTTAGTGTAATTCATCCAATAGACTGTACATTTGGTATAGATGAAAACATATATACATGGATATGTGTGCATATATATTTTTGCATGCATAAATACACATATTTGCAAATATGCTCATGCATATTTAATAATATGTATTCCCTGAAAAGAACAGTGTACCTCATACAGTCTGAACTCAGTAAGTAAACAGGTATAAATGAATGAGTGCATGAATAAATGAATCTAATGTTAAGCATAACATTCTCCAAATAATCTTCCCAGGATGGGATCAGCAGATAGCCTAATGGTTACTTTGCTGGACTCCCACAGAGACAACCACACTTTGAGTCCTGGACCTGGCAGCTTAAAACTCACACTGGATGCCTGTGTGTACATGCCCAAAATCCCCAGAAGAGAATGGAGGAGAAGGGATTGTGGCATGATGATCCCCCTCTGAGGGGTGATTTCTTGCTTTCTATCTCTCTGTATCGCTCTGGTGAGCACACATGCCCTATATCAAAAATATCTCTCTAAAATTTTTTTTAAAATAATAATTTGACCAGGACAAAGTATAGTCATGCATTGTACAATGTTTTGGTCATAACAAACTACATATATGACAGTGCAGCCATAAAAAACACATAAGCTATACCACAGAGTTCCAGGTGTGAAACAGGCTACACCATCTAGGTTCGTGTAAGCACACTCGTGATGTTCACAAAAAAAACAAAATCACCTAAAGGATATTCTCATGGTTAAAAAGGCATGACTGTACAAAGAAATACTTCGTACATTTAGAAATTGGCATTTTCTATTAATATGTGATAAGAGTAGTAGTATATTTATATGATGTACCATAATATGTAATAAGAACAGTAGTGTATTTACATGATATGCCAAACTTTTTGATAATACTGGATGGGTGCTTAGATAGCACACTCTGATTTTAAGTTCACATTTCTTTATCAACTCCCCTTTCAAATTAAGAAATTTAGTTTTTGTAAATAAGTCAGTTCTTTTTAATCTATGGTTACTACAGCTTCCTTTTTCAGTTTGCACTTAAAATTTCCATCTCCTTGAGAAGGTTTAACAATCCATTGTGAATTGTGAATTTTAGTAGTTTGCTCTTCAGGTTTTATGGTGCTTTTCAATCTGAGGTTCTAGAAATCTTCAAAGTCAAAAATAAAAGTAGATGGTATACCTGTACTTTATTCTTCCAATAGTTAACAGCGTTAATGTAAATATAAGGAATCTCAGCATTCTAAGTGAATTCTGGAAGGTGTTTCCTATATGATATCAATTCAGTGGACACATATTTTTTCAATTAAAAATATTCTCACTAGCTATTGCATTAATATGTGATGTATGTGGTATATTGAACCATCATGTTGTCTTTTTCTGTTCTTTGTTACACAAAAAATGTGTCAGGACTTTTCCAATGACCCAATATTTAATTAATAGTAATTGATGTGGATTCTTTTAAATAAGACATTTAAAACATTTAATCCACAAGATAAAGGTTAATAAATGTGTATCCTTAAATAAATAACATTTTGAAACTGAAACTGTTTCAACTAACTATTAATCACTCTCTTAGGGAATGGTATTAGACTCCACTCTGAATACATCTAATTATATAAAATCCTTCAGCAAATCCTTAGGTGCTACCTTAAAATATGTGTAGAGTTCATGTGTTTCTCCCATCTTCATAGTGAAGCCTGATACAAATCACATTGGATGAAAGGAAAATCTGTGGAAATGCTGTATTTCCATCTTCCTTCAGCTTACTACAGTCTATTCCCAATTCAGAAGCAGAATATTGCCTTTGAAAT
The DNA here is from genome assembly GCA_026018925.1 of Tupaia tana. Classification (NCBI taxonomy): domain Eukaryota; kingdom Metazoa; phylum Chordata; class Mammalia; order Scandentia; family Tupaiidae; genus Tupaia; species Tupaia tana. The sequence goes on from JAKSZU010000005.1 coordinate 68,560,162, forward strand.
AGGAAGACATATTTTGGTCTCCTCTGCTCAATTTTTCCTTTAGATTTCTACAGAATAAAATTTACACTCCTTAGCAGGATCTTCAAGGTCTTATATGACTTTGCATCCACTATCTTTATCATTGTAAGTCTAATTATTCCACCTTCAATTTGCTTAACAACAGACCTGGTGGCCACTTTAGAGTTCCAGAAGCCCTCTCCTACCTCAGAGTCTTTGTGATTGGTATTTTTTTCTGTCACAAAATGTCTTCCTTCAGTTATTATCATAATTTGCTTTCTTCTTTGGGTTTCTTCCAAAATATATCTTAGAATATTCTCTCTCTCTCTCTATCATGTTCACAACAAACACCCTTATCCCAAGGCACCCTAATGGACTTCCTCTACATTTTCTTCATAGCACTATCAAGTGTGCGGATTCACTTTATATTGTTTTCCTTCATTGATAAGAATATGGGGGTAGAAGTTTTGTATTGCTGTTTTATCTCCAGAACATAGATAGAGTATTATACATAGAAGAAATTAGTTTGTGCTGACGATAACAAAAAGTCATTGATTGAACACATGAAGCTTAGGCCAGCAAGTGGAGTGGTGGTTAAAGAGCTAGACTTCCCACATGGGCAACCAAGTCCGAGTCCCAAGCATGGTGGTTTTCTTTCTCAAAAATAATAATATTAAATAATAATATTAAATATTAATTCTTTAAGAAAAATTTTAAAAATAAATTAATACATGAAGCTTTACCACTGTTAATTAGTCCTTGGGACAGTCTCTTTCATAGTTTCCATGCTGATATCCCTCTTGATTTCTGTTTTCATAACCTCTCTGTCAGTTCATACTCTATATCTTTTTAAAATCTTTGTTCAATATCAATACAGCAAATGTTACAATCTTATATTCTCAGTTACTGCTCTCTCATTCAGAAAATTCTGTTTTACAGAGATCTTTAATTTTCATATAAACACCAGTAACTCAAATGTTATCACAAGTGCTATTTTTTCTGTGAGGTACACAAGCATGTTTCAACTCAACAACTCTGCTTACATATTCATGAAGATACTTCATAACCAACAAGAATGCAAAAATAATAATAATTTAAAAAAGCATTCTCCAATCTTGCTTTAGCAAAACTTTGTCACAAAACTAAATAACCTGGGCCAGCAGGTGGGGTGGTGGTTGAGGGCTCTGGACTCCCACATGGCCAACCGCGGTTCGAGTCCCGGATCTGGCAGCTTGCTTTCTCACTTTCTATCTCCCTCTCTCCCTCTCAGGTCAAATTGAAATGAATAAATAAATGGATAAATAAAGTTAAATAAAATAATTTAAAAACTTAATAACCTAATAACTTAGTCTAGATCAGGAGATTTTGTTGAGGGTGGTATATATTCTCATAAAGACATGTTTTTTCTCTTACTAAATTCATGTATTGATCATTTACACTAATAAATAAAATGTCATGATATTCTATGTAAACTATATTACTGTATCACACACACAAATATATATCCTAGTCTTCCATGAAAGTGTAGTCTGAGTATAAGAGCAGGAAAATCACAAACATTGGCAATAATTTCCTATTTGATATTCTGTTTTACAAAAGAAAACTCAAAAATGAACTTTCTGTTGGTTAGTTCATATATCATTAAAGACTTTAAAGTCATATTTTCCTTTGTCATAATGTTCAAACTTAATGAACATAAAATCTAATTTTCTAAATTTTATAACCTTGTGCTAAATAAATTGCACAATGCTTTATAACGAAAACATTAAATTTGAATACCTAATGAGGAAGCAAGAGTTGCTGAAGAATGTTGTCACATATTAAGAAGTAATCAAGCACAAAAGTGTAAGAAGATCCATAATTGAAGTGATTTATTTCTAATTACTGTACTATATTTCTCAGTACTTAACTGAAGTAAATATAATTTTCATTATAATATGACTCTTACGCTACAGTATAACATTGAATTGCCAATGTATTTGGAAAATTTCAAGATCTGTCATTTAAAGAACAGTAATATTTAAATTCCAAGTATATTCTTCCCTGAAAACTAATTAATAACAGGAAATATTAACATTGCCAATGATTAATGGGATCCTCCAAAAAGTTCAGTTTCACCATTATACAAAATACTTATTTAAAAAAATGTTTATATGCAAAATTAGATATTATTTACTTAATAAAAATCATCTAATTTCTTATTCTATTTTAACTCTTTCTTTTCCTTTTCACTGCTGAGCTCTGATCTTTATATATAGATATGTAACATATAATTCAAAGACAATTTCCCAAGTTTCCAATAATAATCTCATCCCCCAATTTATATTATGTATTATACAGATTTTCAATTTACATTGTAAAGCAACATTAGTAGTATTTTATATTTATGATGTCAACTAAAGATATTTAAAATATGTATCACTATGATGGCAGTGACATATCAAATGGCTTTTTTTCCCCTCTGTGACTTATCAATCAAAAACAGAAAATAAAATTTTCTTTCCTTTCCATTAAAAGTACATTGTATCATGAGCCACACAGGATCTTCTATATTTGGCTTTGTTAATTAATCCTGAAATTAATGAACATAAAATATATGAGGATTTGGGACAAGCTGATGGCAGAATGGTTACATTGCTGGACTCCAATGTAGTCAACTACGGTTTGAATCCCAGACCCAGTGGTTTAAAACCCATGCCAGACACATGTGTGTCCGTGCACAAAATACCAAGAGGAGAATGGAGGAAAAGGATCGCAGCATCGCCATTCCCTCCTGAGGGTGATTTCTCAATTTCTGTCTCTCTCTCTCTCTCTGGTGAGTGAATGTGTCCTATAGTAAAATATCTCTAAGAAAAAAGTACATATATATATGTATGTATGTATATATATATATATATATATATACATATATATATATATATATATATATGTGTGTATATATATATATATATATATGTATATATGTATATATTTACATATCTGGATTTAAGGAAATAAATTAACTACCTTGAAGTTAAATAACTACCTTGAAGAGATAATTGCTCTTCTATGTTTCCTGTGGCCTTACTCTAATATTTAGAAACAGCTCAAGTGATCACTGATTGATGATCAACAAATAAATAATATATAATGTATCTGTTATATGATATCTCTATAGATATTATCTTCAGACTAATTTTACATGGACAATATATCATGTATATTATATATATGAATATATATATATATGTAAAATTATGCTTTAATAAAACAAGTTTGTAAAGGTGAAAAAATGATGCAAAGGAGTTACAATTGAGAAGAGGCAGACATTGAGTTTTCAACGTTTCTAACATCACTCTTTGGAAATGCAGGAAACCAATTTGCACAGCTAAAGTGGATTGCTGAGATGCGGAATAAGTGTACAGGTCCACAGTAAGGTTTTGCCAATTCCAGGCATCATACTTTGTCTCCACTTTTGTGTAAGTCTTAGATTGCTCAACACTATTTTCCAGACTTACATACTTTGTTTTGTGTGCCAGGATGTTTATTGTATGATTAGTATCACATTATAATAATATGTCATATTTTGTAAGGATACTCTAAAGAAAATGGATAGACTCAGTTTATTTCAACATTGTTGCACTTTACAGAGTATCTGTGATTTATCTGCTATGTAAGACTTTGTAGATGTATATGTTTTTATTTCTTTTGGATGAAAATATAGTGGTAAACTTGAAGGGCCATATAAAACATATATTATCACTTAATAACAGACGTCACAACTTTTCAAGAGTGTTATATCATTGTTCATTTTCACCATTAATTTATGATAGCTCCAATTGTTCCAAATCCTTGTCCATATTTAGTGCTATCATTTTTATTGTTATTATTTTGGCCATAATAATAGGTGAGAATTGCTATTTCATTGTGGAAATATCTATGCATCTATATCTGTCAGTGAATAATGTTTATTAAGAGGAATAATGTGTTTCTCTTGTTTTAAATGGTTATAATGAGATTTTCTTTTTTTTTAAGAGAGATGTTTGCTATACAGCACATGCACTCACCAACATGTGCTTTCTGTTTCTCTGTAATCAAAAGTAAAAGTAATCGAAAGATTATTTTGATGAAAATTGATAATACATTTGATAACTTTACTACTGTGTTTCTTAAGAGAAATTTCAAATTGAAATTTAAATGTTTGTTTTTTCAAACTTTGAAGGCATGTCTCATTTATATATTGAATTTCATAATCTGAATTAATCTTGGGATCAGAAATCTTGGGATGTTGTATGTAATTTTCCTATTTAGATTAAATCATGGTGGATATTATTGTATATAAACAGACAGAAACTCACATAACCACGTGCACTACTGCTCTCTGACTTCATGACAAAAAAGAATGAATATAAAATATACTAAAAAGCTGTGATTTATTTTTATTGTATACTGAATATAAAATCTTTCAAAAGCATTTTTAAAGTAATTTGAATTTTAAGGCAATGATGATACAACAAAACATGAGGAAGATTGAGGTAAGTATTTCTGCATGTGTTTTGACAAAAAAGATCTTCAAAAAATGTTAAATTCTGGAAACAAATATGATAATGAAGAATTGGCTAACTGAGGCTGATGAGAAAGCAATCATTTTACAGCCTCGGAGGCCATTCCTAGTTTTAGAATTATTAATATTCTATTACTCCTTGAACATTGTAACCAATGTCTTTCTCCATTATTTACTGGTAAAAACATTTGTTTGGTGAGCAGAAGACAAAATGCACTGATATCTGAATCCTCGCTGACATTAACAATGGGCCTGCATGGTCACCTTTTTACCCTTCTATTTTAAGTCATCCTGTCAAATTGTATCATTAAAACATCACAAATGACATTGGTCTTAGCATCTATGTTATAATAGAGAATTTCATCCTTATGTGGCTATGTAATTTTGCAGAATCTTTATGTCCAATTTACAAATAGGAGAAATATGCTTGAATGCCTTCTTTAAATTAAGTAGCTATTGTCAACCTTGACAGCTTTCCTTGTTAATTGTGGCTGCCAGTTTCCCAGCAGTGTGAGTGTTCACCTACAGGAATGTTAACTGAACCATGAGTAAAATTCCTGAGAACTTAACTGATAGTAAATTTGCCATATATTTATTTTGGTGTAAATCATAGTAGGATTAAACTTCAAAATGATTATTTTTAACTGAGAAAAACCTATACTCTATAAAATAAAAATAGTTTGTTTTTCAAGTGAACTATGCAGTTAAAAATAAAACTTTACATATTATATGATTTAATATATTGTTATTATATCAATATATAAATATTATATACTGTATATAATTTATATATATATATATACACATCTATTTATAATCTAGGATATGGAAATAATAAGAGATACCTTAAGGGATCTAATGTATTCCAGTCATTCTTTCCCACATGTATTTTAGATTAGTGGCATTTCCCCCTTGGTATTCTACATGGATCATTCTTACTAACACTATCTCTATTTTCTTCTTTTGTTGACTCAATTACATGAGAAATGAAAGTGACTCTTTGACAGCTTTAATATCCAGTCCAGGGAATAATTGTTATGTATCTTAGTGGAAGCATTTTTACCTATGGAACTGAAACCTCTAGGCCAGAAAACAATAAAGTCACAGGAATAAGAAATAGTTTTCTATTGGATCACTAAATATAGAAGTGAGTGATGCTACTTCTGTTTCTAATATCCAACTTCTGGACTGATATATTCTGGCTATTCAAGAAACAGTTGTCATATATGGAATGCTCATTTAGTATATAAACCTTTTGGAGAACCTTGACTCAGCCCTGCAATATTTTGCCACCTAGCTGGGTCTGTAGCTGAGTCTTTTGAGGGCCAATGAAGTCAGCTGCTTCAGGACAGTAGAGAAGGTGGTAAGACCAGTAAATTTCATGAGCATGTTCCCATTGTTGCATTTCTTTCCTTGTGAAGTGAGTTGTTTTGTCAGAAGTCATGCTGTGTGGGATACCAAAACAGTACATAGGTAGATGTGACTATTCTGTAGTCACAGTCACTTTCTTTCCTAGGCCACCCTTGTCTTAGCTCAATGTGCTCATGAACAAAGTGGCTGTGGTGGTGAAAATGGAAGTTATGCATGGGCTCAGCCACGTGGATTTCTATTCACCAAGACTGACCTGGCCAAGATCACTCTGAGTGCCTGGTCTGCCAGGCAGCACAGACCACCACTGCTCCAATATGGCATCATTTCCTGGGATGATCAGCCAGCTACCAGGTGACAGGGTGATTATATTGAATGGCTTCTATCATTCAAGGAGGCATTTCATTTTTACGGGAATACACATTTATTCTATAAACAAATTCAGATTTATTCTACATTGCCTTTTGTGCATGCGATGATTCTACCAAACTTGCCATTTGTAGATGTAACAATAGCACACAGTAAGCTAAATAAACATAAAATAAATATAATGATACTTTTTTTTTTAGAAAGATTTTTCTCTTGGGCGCCTGTGCTTGCTGAAGAAACCGAGAGACAGAAAGCAAGAAATCACGCCCCAGGGGGGGATGGCCACACTGCAATCCCTTCTCCTCCATTTTCCCCCCTGCAGTTTGGACATGCAAGCACACATATCCAGCATGAGTTTAAACTGCCAGGTCTGAGACTTGAACCACAGTCAACTATGTAGAAATCCAGTAATGTAACCATTACACCATCTGCTGGTTTCAATATAATGATAATTTTAAAAATATAAGAAATATATACCAGAATGGGAAAGCAGAGGTATAACAGTGTTTTTATTGTGAATAATAGCAATGCAATAGTGACTAGTGTCTCTGTAACGATTATTGTGCAAAAACTAAATATTCATCTAACAAAATGTATAATAAAATATTATTGGGAAGATATAACAGGGCTCCCCTACACATGTTTTGAGATTGTATGAAAAAGAGACCTACATCCTCATCCACTCACTGCAGACCATTGAAAATTGCTTAAAATAAAAAGATAAAGAAGTAGACATAGTTACATATTATGTGGGGACCAAATGTCAATACAAGATTATATAGTTAACAACATCAAGTGTTTGTTTCTGCAATGTGGAACACATAATTGGGAGAAAAAGAGGATTACTTTTTCATAAGTAAACAATTACTCATACACAACTTTGACTAAAAAATAAAGGTCAATTAATAAAAATAACTAAAAATATCAAATTCAATATCTGTCAAATGTAATAGTTAGGAAACATCTAGGATTTTGCATGCTTCTAAATATTTGAAATCTCTCATATTTTTATTAACACAGATAAGATTATAAAATGAGTGATTTTTTTACTATGTCCTCTCATTCATGTGTAATTAGACACACACAAACAGATGAATTTCCTTATAAAACTAAAGAATGTGTGTACATTTCATTTTTTGAAATTTATCACCTCACTGATCATTTGGCCTTCAAATGAAACACGAACAATGTATCCCCAATCTACTAACCTGGTTTTTTTTTCTTCAAGTATACAGATAAATTTGTTAACCTGGAATGCTATGTTCAGATAATAACTAAAATAGACACCTTTGTCTAGATGGGGAAATTGTATTATTTTGAATGCAGTATCAAGTCATTTTATTGTTTGTGTTTTTATTTTTACTTTTACGTTCTAAGGAACTCAAAAGTTACTTCTTTCCCAAACCCCACTAGTAGCAATGTATCATATTGTTTCATAGTTACTTATTTTCCACATTTTAAATATGAACATTGAATATAAATTATTTAAACATATGATTCTGCTTAATGGCTTCAAAATAATTATAGGCAAACATTTAAATCTACTTCTGCTGCATTTTGATGTCCATATCCACTGGTGGCCTAGATCTCAGCTTGATGTCACAAAGATTAGTTTTGTTTAGGACTTTTTAATTTTTGCCAAAACTCTGTCAAGGCGGATTGAAAAAAATGCCCTATGGTTTATTCTTAAATTTGATTGCAGCAATTAAGATACAATAAAGTTCTCATGGGGTGCTTATTGCATTCATGTGTGTGGGTACATTGGAAACAGTTCATTTATACATTACCTATTTTGTAAAGCCAGTTGGAAACATTTTATTATGCTTTGCATAATTCTGTCATCCATGAAAAAGGAAAAGACCCATCATTTGTCTTCTCTCTTTAAGAGGGTACAAAATCAATTGTAAAACAAAGCAAAACATATAGCAGGCTATACTAAGAATAAGGCAAGACCTTTAATTCCAGTATCAATATTCATTAAAGTTTTATATTACCTACCTACATTCTAATTACTCAAGTATATCATATGTGACCTCTCTTTCTTTCTATCAGCAACTATAGTATTTTCCTCTTATAATGAAGACAATAGAAATTCTTTAAGTGGGTGTATCTAGGCCAAAAAAAAAAAAAAATAACATAAAAGGGCAAATTGATTTTAGAACGCTTTAGCTAAAAGCCTACTAAATGAGGACAAAGCCCCCACCACGCTGCCTCTCCTGTGTTACATTGATTATAATGTCCTTGGCGGTAGAGGTCATGTTAATTTGATCACATCCAGAGATTCTAGGTGAAATACGTAGCACATGTGCAGGCTGCATGCTCGTTTGTCACATTATTACTTGCTGTCACTTTTGAAGGTAGGTGTCTTTTTGAAGAATGTACCACAGCTAGAGGGTCATGTTATTTGCATAAAGCTCTGAAAGCTGTCTTTCCAGAAAGAATGAGTGGGATGCTGCTTCGCTTTCTGTTTACAGAAAGCATATAGGGACAGCTGTCAGGAGCTGATGCTGTCTCTCTTGTACATGAGTAGTTCTCCAAAAAAAAAAGAAAAAAATTGCCAAACAACATATTAGTGGATTGTCAGTAAAATTTCCATTTACTGGTCTGCATGTTAATTTTACCACTCAGAATAATGTAGTTCTGGTCTGTTGTCAGCAATTTTTGCTTTATAATGTCAAAAGATGCCTATAAATTGAAGTGATTTACAGAAGCTTCCATTGCTTTTTGTTGATAACCAAATAATTTCCTTCCTTTACAGAATTAGCGGAAGAAGGATATAACTGTATTTTTAAAGCTATTACAAATGATTTCACTAAAGATCTTAGGAAGGTTTTAAAAATAACACAAGGTTAAATAATGTTATTGGAGCCACAAGTTGTATTATTATGCTCAGTACTAATGTGTTTTAGGAAAAGTTTAATTTACAAAAACCTATATATAGAAGTTGATTTAAGTTAAATTATATTTCAGAAAACTATATTGATAGGTGTACAAAATACATTTTTAAAATAATGTATCAAGTTGATCATTTTAAACAAAACTTGTGTTTTTCAAAATGATATAATAATGAAATTCTTCAAATATGTAATGACAAATTTTAAAAAAATCTTTCTTCTATTTAATGAGTACATAATTAAGAAAACTATATAATTTGCTACATAATTATAGATATGTTCATATATGCTCAAAATCTTTTGTTTTAAAAAAGGCAGAATTATATTTAATATAAAATAGAATATAGGGCCAACTGGTGGCATCAAGATTAAGGTGTTGAATATCATACAACTGGACAGCTGAGTGGGTTGAATCCCACACCTGGTGGCTTAAAAATCATGCCATGTATGTGTGCATGGATGCCAACGATACTGAGAAGAGAATGGAGGAGAAGGGATTTGGGCGTGGCCATTCCTTTAGGATGTGATTTCTCACTTTTCCTCTCTTTCTCTTTCTTTGCCTGCCTCCCTCTAGTGAGTGCAAATGCCCTATAGCAAAAAACAAACAAACAAAACAAAAAAACGAAAAGAATATAAACTACATTTTACTACAAATGCATTAATCAGCTTATTTTTTATTTCGGTATATTAAAGATGGCTCTAAATTCTTTGACACAGCACACATCAGATAGTGAGTCTTTCACTTTCCTCTGTGTCTGGACAGGAACTGTGAGTGCTTTTAGCAAGTGGCACATTTGATGGTGTTGCAGTTTCCAGGCTCAGATACAGAAATCTTCATTTATTTATTTATTTTGAGAGATTTTTGCTATAGAGCATGTGTGCTCACCAGAGAGGCACAGAGAGAGGAAGAGACAGAAAGCAAGAAATCACCTGCCTGGGGTCATGGCGATGCTGCAATCTCTTCTCCTCCATTCTTTTCTGGGGATTTGGGGCATGAATGCACACACGCCCGGTTTGAGGTTAAGACAGCATTCCAGGACTCATACTGAGGTTGGCCATTTAGGAGTTTGGCGACATAACCATTATGCCATCTGCTGGTCTCAAAAGTCTTTAACTTCTCTTATGGGACACTTTCTCACTGTTTGAACTGTTGCATTAGAAGGTTGACCATGCTGCTGGTGAGATATATGACGAGACCCAGTGAGTCACTGAGAAAGGAAACACCTTAGCTGAGCCATGCCTTCTGGGCAAGTAGCCTTCAGAGACAGCTGATGACATCTCTTCTCAGTGTTTTTTTCTGTTTGTTTGTTTCAGTTTGCTTTGTTTTGTTTTGGTTTTTGGTGTTTGGTTTTTGTATTTTTCTTTTTTTAGAGACAAATTGCCTGCAAAGCACGTGCACTCATGGGATAGACAGAGAGAAAGTGAGAAATCAACCCGCAGAGAAGATGGCTGTATCACAATTCCTTCTCCTCCACTCGCCTCTCAGAATTTTGGGCACACATGCACACACTCGTTGTGTGATTTTCAAGTCTCTTGGTACAGGGCGTAAACCACTGATGGCCCTGTGCAAGTCCATGCCTTAACCCCTGCACCACCTGCTGCTCTTCTCAGTTTGTAAGTGAATTAAGCACTAAACCTTACTTCAGTCATTTTGTTCTTGTCAGCCATAGTAAAAAATAGGGATAAAAATAGTTTCCACCCCAAGTTTTGTGCAAGTTAAAATACTGTGACTGATATGAAGTCATTAGCACATAGTCTGACAAACAATTGCACAAATTAGATATCAGTAATTATATTATTTAAGTTTAAAACATTAATATTTCTATTTTTTATTTTTTCTCTATGTTTTATTTTTAATTTTTTTTTCCTCTTTCAAAGAAACACCCTAGCCCTTGATAATCACATGTTGAATCCTTTACAGAGTTCAGGAGACTCCTTGCAGAATAAAAGTCACATTCTAATTACCTTTTTTTGGATATGTAAAAGAGTATCAGCAGGTATCAAAGATAACCAGAGGTTATGAGAAGGTCTTTATCCTTGAAGATGGTGTAGTCTGCGCCCTGGTCACTGAAGCTTAATATCTATAAGCAGAAGTTGTTGAAGAACTAGTTCTATGCATATGTGGCTACTCTCCTCCTGGTACAGAGTCTACATATTGGTGAAGGAATACATTTTGTCTGCTTGGCAACTTACAACACTATTTTAAATTTAAAGCCAAAAAAAAAAAAAAAGTCCATTACAAATTTCTTTCTCTCCACACAACACAAGCAATGCACATACTATATTTTAGTAAGACATAAAACTAAGTTTGCTAAAGAACATATTCTTCCACGTTTGCAGCTTTTCATATTTTTCTTACTTGGAAGCTGTTTTTTTTTTTTTAGCATAATTGATAAACTACTGATGTGGGAAATTGGGTGCATAGGCCCAATAACCAATGTAGAAACAGCAGTGAACCCAATTCTTTGTTCTGTCTTTTTGCATAAGGTCAGTCTCAGAGATTAAACAAGCCTAAATAAAAACAAAAACCCAAATAAATCCCCTCTGACACAGAGAAAAATCTCTCACTTCAGTTCTTCTTTGAGAACCCATTCTATGGGACCTACTCCCTTCCTGGGAGCTCTGTTCTTCCTTCCCTCTCTTAGTAAACTCTCAGCTTCACTATACCTTCTCTGTGCCCACATCACTGATTCTCCACGAGCACAAGGCAAAGAATCAGGTTCTCTGCTGTTCCTGCCTTCGGTATTGAGCCCATGCACCCCAACTTCCCACATCACTCCTTCTCATTTATTGGGAATCATTTATTCTTTCAGCAGCTTGGTGAGGTGTTGCTTTTAGCACATTATACATACTTCTCTGAGTTCAATGTCTGATGGCAGTATTTTACATGCCATTTAAGTTAAAAAGTAAATCAGTGATTGGTCCAGAGGTCTTCTTCCATTGTAACTAGGAGTAACGCAAAGATTTAGGCAGATGGCATTTTGATGGTGTGAAATGGAAGAAATTCTTGTCAGGTGAATGCATTTTCTATTTTTCAATGAAATATTTGCTTGAAAGATTTTAAGTTGTTTTCAGGGAGATGTTTTAGGTGGATGATGAGAATTTTGTAGAAAAAACGTGTAATATAGTAATTGGATGAATGCTATTTTTGGACATGAGTGTTTGAGTTTTATGCTCATACATTTAAAAATAGACTCATCAGTAGGGTTTTACATTTTTTTCTAATACATTTTAGCTACACTGGTGTAGGTGTATGGCAAGAAGAGAGCTGGGCTAAAGATTTTGGCAGCTCTGCCAAGTGGTTGTGACAGAGAGAAGGAAAGCAAGATGAGTCTAGGAGTATTTCCAACAGATCAATTTTACTAAAAGACCATGGATTCAATCTTCAGTAAAGAGAGAAGTTAGGATATGAGAGAGTTTATTAATGGTGATTAAGTGGTGAAATTCAAAAATAAAAACAAAGGACTGAGTAAAATAGAATATTTGCAGGACTGAAAATAAAACAACAGCTAACCTGGAAGGATGAGAATCTATTGTCAAATAGGACAATCGTAATGATATGACTATAAAATAGGGGTTGAAGTGGGTAAGACTGGCCTCTGGAGGCACGGGGATGAAAGTGTGAGACTAGAGTCTCAGAGCTATCTGGTGCTTCAGGAATGTTAATATTGTGTCATCAGAAAAGTCATGATGTGGGACCAGCAGGTGCCATGGTGCTTAAGATGCTGGACACTTCCATGTGGCCAACCATGGTTCGAGTACCAGACCTGGTGGCTTGCTTTCTCACTTTCTCTCTCTCTGTCTATCTGTTTCTCTCTGGTCAAATTAAAATAAATGAATAAATAAATAATTTAAAAAAGAAAAGTCATGATGTATTTTTCTATGCACAAATACATCATACATTTTCCAATGACCCATTGGGTGGGGGAAAAACACCAGTTGCTAAAGCTATCAGAAATAGAGAGGGACATGGGACCAGCAGTTAGCGTAATGGCTATGTTGTTGAACTCCCATGTAGTCAACTGCAGTTCAAGTCCCGGACCCAGTGGCTTAAACTCACGCCCGGTATGTGTGTGTGTGTGTGTTTCCAAGATCCCGAGAGAGAATGGAGGAGAAGGGACTGCGGCGTGGCCATCCCCCCAGGGGGTGATTTCTTGCTTTCTATCTCTCTGTCTCTCTCTGTCTTTCTGGCAAGCATATGCACCCTGTAGCAAAAACCTCTCCGGAAAAAAAAAGAAAAGAAAAAGAAAAAAGAAATAGAGAGGGACAGATGTCATAATTCTCATGACAATGAGTCCCCAAGGAGCTCTATTTTTTCAAAAATGTTGAGGATTAGTAATTTGGAAATGGCAATGATAGGAAAGAATATAGATGACTTTCTTGCAAACTCTGGATTACATGATTTAAGAAAGAGAAAAATAAATCCTCCATTCATCAGGGCCACAGATAATCAGACCTCATGTTTCAATTAGAACTATTTGGAAGCATCACAAAGGACATGGCAATTAAAAACTAGAAACACTTTGTAGTGTTCAAAGTAGACCTTTAATTCTATAGCATCGTGTAAGGCAGAGAGAAAGTTGGGAAATTGACTCCCTAAACAATATGATGTGGTATACTAATGTGGCTCTGAAGAGCAAGGGATGACTGAAATCCCGACCTTCATGGCGATAACTGAGTTAAAAGATCCGCCCTCACAGTCTTTGGCAAGGGTTGGGGAGAGGAGGAGGAAGATGGGTGGACAGCATTATTCGCTCCTATAATGTATAGTGTTATACTGGCCCAGCAGTACATGAAAGCTTCCTCTAAGGACTCTTCCCTTTTCTGTACCATCTCTCAGGTGGACGTGATGCAGCATCTGACTCAAGTGCTTGCTCCTCAAAGATGAGGATGCTACTATGAAATATTGCCATAGTGACTGAAGCCGCGGTGTGTAATTGCAACTTCTTTTCCATCTTTACAATGTTCTTTGAGTCCTGTGCGTGGTCATTGGGTGACTCTGGAAAATGTAAATTTAATCAGCCATGTGTTAACCTATAGAAAATACACATATGTAAGCATACATATATCTGTATATTTAAGCAGCTATCATTTTTGAGAAAGAAAACTATGTGGTAGATAAAGATTTAAAATGCTTCCTCAAAAATAAGAAGTATGAAATTCAACTGTTTCTCAATTTTTTTTTTTTTTTTTTTGGTTTTGCTTGCTTAAAACTCAAAAGCATCAGACCTACTGGTAGCAAAATGGCAACACAATGCTGTGTGAGACTGACAAAGAGTGAAGTGCCTAGAGTCACATCGGGAGGCTTCCAGGAACACACCAGGTACATATATGCCAAATGCCTCAGGCTGGCTGACTATGGGAGTAGATCATGGAATAATCACCCTCTTGGCATTGCCTAACTTTCTGTCTCTTCTTTCTCCTTCTCTCTCGCTCATTCATGGCAGAGAGAAATAAATAAATGTTTAAAAAATAGTAATAAACCTGAAAACACTTATCTGATGCATTGGTTGACAGTTTTAGATAGTGGTTTGTTTTAGGGCCGGCTCTGTAGCTTGGTGGAGAAGGCAACTGGGCCCCACATGGACAACACTGCAGTTCAGGTCCCAGCTTGAGAAGCACTCCTGCTGTACACGCAATGCCCAGAATCCTGAAAGAGGGAGCGATGGGGGAGACGGAATTGTGATGTGACCAATTCCTACGAAGGGGGGGTTCTCCTCTCCCTCTCTCTGTCTCTCCCTGGCAAGTGCTCATGCCCTCTAGCCATGATAAATGGTTTCATTTAAACGAATCAATGTTTTGATTTGATTGCAAAATCCAAAAGAGTAAGTTGAAAAGTGATTTAAAAAATAGTGTGTGCATGCTTGTGCGTACGTATATTCATATATACATATATTTAACTGACATAAGTAAAACACATAGATAAGTACCCAATACAGAGGAAGCACTACAATACTACTTGTTGTTAATAATATTTATTAATGTTACTGCTTTTATTGTTTATGAAATTGATATCTAGATGTTTAATACGAATTATGTGACTGCTGATTGTGCTCATTAAACCGAAGTTGGGAAAAACATTTCAGAAATATCAGATATATCTATAGTGCCCCGAGAATTATTATGAAATTATTAGAGACCAATGATTAGCATACTTGTCTTTTTAAATAGATGCATAAAACTTTCATAAAGATGTCTTTGTTTTTAGAGAAAGAGAGATTTTTTGCTATTGGGCACATGTGCTTGCTAGAGAGGCAGAGAGAGACAGACAGAAAACAAGAAGTCACCCCACCTCTCACCCCCCAGAGAAATGGCCACACCCTAATTCCTTCTCGTCTAGTCTCCTCTCAGGATTTTGGACATGTACGCGCACACATTTGGCGTGAGTTTTAAGCCTCCGAGTCTGGGACTCAAACTATGGTTGATTACATGGGAGTCCCGTGACATAACCATTATGCCATCTGCTGCTCCCACTTGCATAAAGATTTCTTAGAGCATAAAGTACACCTATTCATTTTGTTTAATTAAAAATTTATTTTGCAATTAGAAAACTAGATTTCTAAGATATTGCTAGGTTGTTGAAGTTACTAAATAGACCTTAAGTATAGCTGAGTGAAGAAAGCTAGGTAAAAGATTAAAAGTTATTGTTGCTGTTTCTTGAAGGCAAATAGTACTACACTGCAGTTGTCCATGGCTTAAGAGTAAATGACACTCATGTAGATTTGTTACTTTGTTAATATATTTGTTAGTTTGTTCTCTACTGAGTTGTCTGTACCAGTCTCCAGTAATAACATGTAAGGCATGGTAGACAGAAAGCATTTGAGAAGAAGCCCTGGTGGAACAGGGTAGTAATAAAGTTTCCTTAATTAGAATATATGAACACTGATGTGTTTGAGCAAAAGGTCAAGTAGCAGATTGTGTGTCTCCAAACTGACCACCTGGCAACTTAAAGTTGGCCTTTCAGATGCAGATTATAGCAGAAGTTTAAAATTGGCAAGTATTTCAACAGTGGGCATGGGAAGGGCAATGATTAGGGGAATTGTCTAGAAACTACATTTGCATTATATTTAACTAATGAAAAATTCAGTTGTTTATATCAAAGAAAGAGATTAATTATGAAGATATCTGATGAGGGGGCTCTATTATAACCTTCCCCTTCCCCAAAGGAAAACAAAACAAAACAAAAATTCTTGCAATATTATAGATGTGGAATAAGTCAGGTAATATGTTTTTGTTTACCTTATTTTCTCTGTTCAAATTTTAGAATCTCATAGTTGATTGCCGCCATCCTTTCACACATGTCTGACACTAAAGTCAGCATGTTCTTTATCTTTTAGCCTCCTTCCTTCTAATGTTCCAAAACTAGTGACTACTTAATAAGTAAACAAAATGGCCAGCAGGTGGCATGGTGGTAAGGCATTGGATTCCTACACGGTCCATCAGGGTTCAAATCCTGAGCCTGGTGGCATGAGAATCACACTGTGTGCATGTGAGTGCATGCCCAAAATCCTGAGAGGAGAATGGAGTAGAAGGGATTGCTGCATGACCATCCCCTCCTGGGGGAAAGGGGGTGATTTCTCACTTTCCCTTTCTCTCTTTCTCTCTGGCAAAGTGTATGCCCCATGGCCAAAATCTAAACAATAACAAAAACAAAACCAACAAAACAACAAAGATGTACCCATTAGCCCACATTACTGTATTATTGCTATGAAAAATCAGTGATTTTTAACAAACTCCTGGCTATTTGAACACACAAAAGATAATGTATCAGCTCAGATGGAGAAAAGTAAAGCCAGCAAAAATAAATGTTGTCTTGGCCGTAATAATTAAAGGGAGAATTTCTTTGAAATGTTACCACTTCCTTTATTTCCTTTTAGATATTTGACAAAGATCCATATGCATCTAATCTTACTCCACACAATATATGTGCAGAAAGAAAGAAGTATTGGTTAAATCATTAATATTGTTAGTCATATATACATGCAAATAAAACCTATTAATAGTTGTGTTTATCTGTTATTAAACCTAGAAGTGGCATTTTATAATATCACTTTCTAGCACTTGAATGGTATTTGATTTAATAAACATTGGTAATGCTATTTCTATAAACAGAGAAGTGTCTAAACTTTTTAAAGAGATATTTTACCTGAGAGACAGAGAGAGAGAAAGTGAGAAATCACACTCCCCCCTCAGAAGGATGGCCATGCCACAATCCTCTCTCCTTTACTCTCCTCTCGGGACTTTGACAGACACATACACATACCCTACGTGAGTTTCAGCTTGTCGGGTCCAGGATTCAAACAGCCATGAGCCATGTGAGGAGTCCAATGCCTTTACCACTTTGCCACCTGCTGGTCCTTGTCTAAACTTTTTAATGAAACGTATATCTTTAGAATGTTTGGGTTTGAACAGATTTGCAGTAATGTGGGGAAGAAGTTCAATGAGATGTTTATGTTTACTCTTTTAATGCTGCTAGAGAGACAGAGGGAGAGAAACCATCCTCCACGGGGGCAGGGTCACAACACAATCTATTTTTTCATTCCATCAGGATCTTGGGCACACAGGCACATGCATCTGGTATGTTTTCAAGCTGCCGAGGCTAGAACTTGAACTGAGATCTGCAGTGTGTCATCTGGCTCCCTCTGCACAGCATGGACCACTTCTTAAGATGCAGTCTTGTAATATATTAAGCCATGTAATCACTGAATAAAAATATGAAAAAAACACATTATATCTAAAATATTAAAATCAGCATAAATTAATTATTCAGCATTTACAATATTAAATTATAAATTAAAAAGCCTGAGTTCCAAAAGCTATTGAAATCATAGCTTATACATGGAAAGAAATCCCAGGTGATGTTTCTGAAAGAGCTTTATCTTTCCTACTTCGATTTCTACTAATATTGAACTTAAAACTCATTGGAATGAATTTAAGTAATCTATCAATATTTAATTCCAAAAGATAATTATGATTTCTCTGAGCAATTTTTCTGAAATCATAATGAAATTAATAATGCTCAAAATGTATTTCAAGAAAGCATGAGTATTTTCTTCAATAAATAGTAATGGAATATAAACATATGCTTCATAATATATGATTCTAAACATTGGCTGGCGGAATTACTAGAATAAAATCTAATACTAGAATAAAATATAAATGCTTTGTTTCTTCAGCTATTTACTAAGTTGCTACTAAGAATATTTCTCTTTTGAAGCTTAAAATGTCAAGACTAGCTCTTTATATTAATATATACAATCTTGTATTTTAGCATATTTTACAGTAATTATTCTTTCATAATTTTTTCATAATTAGCTTTAAACTAGCAGCTCTCTCTTACATTGATATGGTACAAATCTTACGTTCAAAATTTTGCTGATTGAAATGAAGTACTTTCCAGTTACAGGAATAGATTGTAGAAATGTAATTACTAAACTGGTGAACTTTTTTGTACATAAACTACACTTAGTGAATGAAGTGGGTAACTCATGGCAGGTTTCTTTTCTAAGGATCTCAAATTGGTGTAGAAGCTGTTCACTTTTATACTGCCTTGTTCGAGTACTGTACACCATAAATTGCAAGAGTTCTTTTGATATTCAAACTTGGAGCAGTAGTACTTTTAAATTTCACTTTCCAAAATTCACAGTTAAAACGGAATGACAAATGGGAGTACATAATTACATAATTTTGGGAGAATGTTTTCTGACACTATATACAAATGCAGATTCTGAGTATGTGTTGAAAACTTTGGGCATAATTCAAATAACAAATGGATGTTATACATTGACTCAGTAACTGAGCCCAGTGTTAGAATTCTAAATTTTGCAAAGATATTTATTATTTGTATTACAGAATATTACCATAATTAAGCTCTGGACATTTTCTTGGGTGCCATATATATTTGGGGGGGGCGGTGTTAAGGGAAAGTAATTGCCCTGCCATTAACTGGTCTTGAGAAAATAGGAAACTAGTAAACTTTTGTAGATAAACCTCAGCTTCTTCTTCTGGGTAAAATGGAGATTGTTGAAAAACCTATGAGATACAATAAAATTTTAAAATTCTTGTTGTCTATAATTTTACATAAGCAATAACTGTAATTAGCTCTACTAATTAAGAAAGAGTTACTAATAAGAATTTAAAATGTTGCCAAATATCAGTATTTCCAGTATCTTGATACTTGGCATACTTTATCTTGTTTTAACATTATAGTAAGGAATTATAATGTGAGATACTGGATTAATTAGGCCTAGCATCAATGGAGAATTCTGTTTTTTGTTTTATTTTTTAAGAGAGAGATTTTTGATATACGATACATGTACTCACCGAAGAGAGAGAGAGAGAGACAGAGAGCGAGAAATTAATCCCCCCTGGGGGGATAGCCATACCACAATCCCTTCTCCTCCATTCTCCTTTTGGGATTTTGGGCATATGTGCACATACACCTGTATGAGTTTCAAGCCTCCAAGTGCAGGACTCAAACCACAGTTGACGATGTGGGAATCCAGTGACATAACCATTACATCATCTGCTGGATCCAACCAACGGAGGATTCTGGACTGTGAGATGACTGGGTTCTTGTCTCATTCTCACAAAGAATTAGAGACGCTAACGCATGGAGGTCCAACAAAGCAGATTGTACGGAATGGATCACCAAAGGAGAGCTAGGCTCATGACAGGTGAAGGGTTATTCTGTAGCAGTCTGAGCAGTGGGACTGGCTCTCTGTTAAGGAAGTGAACTTCAAAAAATGGTTACATGTAGTGTTAGTGATTTATTATCCCATTCTTGTTGTCAAAGGACTGTAGCAATAGGTACTTCTTGTTAAAATGCAGTTAGTATATAGAAACTGTTACCATTTAAAGTTGTTTTGAGCCCAATCACAGGCAGCTATTTGTTAAAAGGTAGCCATTGTGACTCCACCTTGCTTAAAGCTTACTGGGTCTCTATCTTGGGCTTTTACCCACTCTCTGTTTAATATCCTTATCTCACTGCCTTAGTCATCCATGCTGGTAAAATAAATATTGATTATAGATTTCAACTTAGTCCCTCTGATTTAGGCTCAAAATAAATAAATAGTTTGTTTTTTTTTTTTTTTTTTTTTTTTCCTTTCCCTCATTTAACAGTATATGGTGTTAAAAGAATTTGTCACTGGGACCAGCAGATGGTACAATGGTTATGTTGCTAGACTACCATTTAGTCGACCACAGTTCAAGTCCCAGACCTGGAAGCTTAAAACTCATGCCAGGTGCATGTACATGTGTGCCAAAGTCCTGAGAGGAGATTGGAGGAGAAGTGATTGCATCATGGCCATACCCCCTTGGGGGGGGGGTGATTTCTTGCTCTCTGTCTCGCTGTCTCTCTCTGGAGAGTTCATACACCTTATTGTAAAAAATCTCTCAAAGAAAAAAAAAGAAAGAAAGAAAGAAAAGAAGAAAATAGCATTTGTCACCAAAAAAGAGAAGGTACAATTTTCTGAGCAGAAATATGTATAAGTTTGCACATACACAAAAATATGCAAATGTATACAAGAGAACCATATCTTTTTATAACCAGAATGTAGATTAGAGTGTTGTTAAAATATTAGTGTATCCTCTGGAATATGATGCGAAATAAAAGTATGGACAATGAAATATTGGCTTGAATAATTTATATGTAGATAGCTTTGAATGTACTTTTACAATTCTGAGATTTGTATTTCTCTTTTGTGAATAATATAGACAAAACACATTCCAACAGCTTAGGCATCTTGTTTCTATAATTATTTTTATTGTATTTTTATGTTAGTGAATCTCATTTATTTTAATATCCATTAAATGGTCTAACTCATGTGTTTGTATGTATGTGTGTGCATGTGTGTGGAGAGGAGAGAGGGATGGAGATGGGGAGGAGAGTTAATCTTCTATTTAAATGGCACTGTGTTATCAGAAACTCATGTACTTAAGAATTATGTCCTTGGGGAATAGCTGATTGCATTAAAGGTTATAATGCTGAACTACAATGGTTCAAGTCCCGGATCTGGCAGTTTAACTCTCATGCCAGGCACATGTGTGTGCCCAAAATCCTAAGAAGAGAATGGAGAAGAAAGGATCGTTATGTGGCCATTCCTCTGGGGAGGGGGGGAGGATATCTCTGTCTCTCCAGTGAGTGCACACTCCCTATAGCAAAATTCTCTAAAAAGAAAGAAAGGAAGAAAGATGAAAAAGAAAGAAAGGAAGGAATGAAGGAAGGAAGGAAGGAAGGAAGGAAGGAAGGAAGGAAGGAAGGAAGGGAGAGAGAGAGAGAGAGAGAGAGAGAGAGAGAGAGAGAGAGAGAAAGAAAGAGAAGGAAAGGAAAGAATCACGTCCTTGGGGGCAGTCTGTAGTTTGGTGGCTACTGGAGCTGAACCTGACATGGTCGGACTTGAGGTTGGAGATCCAGACCTGAGGAACATGAAGGCATGTTCCTCAGGGATAGCCATGACACAATCCTTTTCTACTCCACCGTCCTCCACTGTCCACATACTCTTTGGGGTATGTGCCTGGCATGTTTTTCAAGCTGCTGCATCTGGGACTTGAAACTTGCAACCAGTCATGTGGGTACCAGTCACCTTAACTACTATATAACCTAGCTGGCCTTATCTTTTTAAATTTTTATTATTTCTTTCCTTCAACTGATTTTGCAATTGTTTGTCACTGTTTTTCTGCTTTCTTGAAGTGCATCATTAGATTACTTATTTGATATATAGAGATATAGTGTGCATGTGTGTGTGCATGTGTGTGTGTGTGTGTGTGTATAGACTGAAGGTACTTATTACTATTAGCTTCCTACTTACCTAACAAAAAAAATTCAAAACTACTATGCCAATAAAGTTTTTTCCTTTAATTTTTTATTTCACTTTCTTTTATTCATTCCACCACACATTACTTAGCTTGGAAAGTGAAAATTCCAACAGGTGTACATTTCTCTCGAGTCCAGTATACAATATATAAAGTTATCTTCAATAGAATTAACCCAGTTCTTTGTCCCATAAATGACTTGCCTCTCTATTTTTCTCCTTAATGTCCTTCCTCATACCCTACTCCTTCACCCATTCTCTTCCCACACTTACATGGTATTCACAATCATATATCTGGAAGAACTATAAAGTTGCAAAATTACAATCAGAGAAGAAAATAATTATTAATTATCCAAAAACAAATACATTAAAATGAGGAAAAAAACAAACAAACAAAAACATCTTCCAGCAATAGCAATCAATGCCCTCTGCTAAAATTTTCTCCGATTTTATTTCCCCCACATCTACCTCTCTGGTTACCTTGTTCTTTGTCATTTCCTAGTTCATTTCCAAATTCTGGCTTGGAACTGGTTAATTTCTATGTCGTCATTTATGCAATATGGTAAGATATCTTCTAAGAGTGTAAGTTTTTAAAATTTAAACTGTAGTTATAAAGTTCTCATCAACATTTGTCCTTCTGTCCTGCTACATATCTGTGCCTTGATTTTTAGTGTTTATTTGCCCTATTTACAGAAAATTCTATAACTCTGTTAAAAACAATGGCTTACAGCTCTCCTTGTCTCAGAATAGTGAACTTTAGAACTTTGGGATAGTTGAGAAAATAGTTCAGAGTTAATGTCTCATGCAGAAATATAATTTAGCAAAAAGTGAATTAGAAATTAACTGTAATATAATAAAGGGCACTTGCATTGATTCGGGCTTTGTAACTTGGCTACTGTTTAGAAAAGATAAAAATAATACATGCAAATTAGATGTAGTTGGAATTATAGGAATTTAATAAAGATAGGTTAAAGAACCCAATTTGGTTTTAGTATTTGGAAGGTAAAATATTTTTTCAAGAGGCATCGTAACATTGAAAACTTGGTTTAAATTCCCTGCTTTTCTTCTCCAAAGTAATTTGGAATGATAGAAAGTGGAATTTCCGAAGAATTATACAGTATTCCATATCCCAATATTAATCAACATGATTAACAATTCTATAAAATACATTTAAGAAATAATTTTTGTGGCCTGTTTGTTGATTTTCCAAAATCTTCTACAAAAGTTACATCAAATTTTAAAATGTGTAATTTATTTTATAAAAAGTTAAATTTTATTTAAAGAAAAATGAATTTCTTGCTTATTAGCTTTTAATATTCAAATATTTTTAAATTCCTTCTAAAAGCATGTTATTTAATACATTTCTATGTATTGAAACAAACATACATGCATGAGCGCATTTTGTTACTGTAGTATAATGGAAGACACATTAAACACCTGAATAATAACTATCATGTAGAGCCTAGTGACTCACACGTGCAGTAACCTCCATTAAATGTGAGCTTTTATAATCATCATGGCAACGTTGTACTGGAACACTGTGCTTTGTAAGTGACTTAATTAATGCCATATAGCCTCAATTTCCTCATCACTCAAATGAAACCTAAAGGACAAATATAATGATCCTTGATAAACTTTGATTGTAAAATTAATTTATGAAATTGCAATTTTTTTCTTCATGCTTAATGGCACATGGACCCCCATTGCCGTGAATCTGAGGGCCATGAAGGGATTACTTTTATTCCTAGTCTCCACTAAGTCTATAATAATGTTGAAAAAGCAGTAGTAGCAACAGATTTGAGAGAGATCTGTTAACGTCAGTTTGCTAGTCCATGAGGAAGCAAAACCTACAAGAAAAATACTGTATGACATTTTTCTGCAAATCTATTTCCCACAGACAAAGCTCTATTAAATTTTCTAAGAATGGGTTCTGGCTATAGCAAAATCGAATGCAAAACTTTTCTCCCTCTCATTTGCTTTAACTTCCTTCGCAGCCTCTAAACATTCAATGTAAACCTACTTAGATATGACCTATCTTCCACCCCCAAGCCACATAAAATTTTATTTTTTTCAGATCAAATTAACACAGAATCTGTCTTTTCATTCCATAAGTAACATACTATTTTGATTTTCTAGTTGTGAAAAGTTATACAGAGGTACACTTCTTGTTCACATAGCTATGTCCTCACCAAGAGAATAATACTGTCACAAAAAGTGAAGAATTTGTTCTATTTTATTCCTTTAATTGCAATATGGACTTGGCAGATCTAGGAGCTCAAATGCTGGTGGAAGGAAAAGAGCAAAAAAGGTAAAAATAGGAGAAAAAAGAAAAATATACAGACATCTACTTTGAAGGATTGCAAGGCTACCATAATAAAGCAAAATTAGTTGTATCACCTTTCCATTAAATTTGTACACACAACAACTTTTATCTCCTTGTCATTGCATCAATTATCTAAAATTCTTTTCATTTTTTTAGAATTAAATTTTTTTTGAGAGGTTTTTGCTACAGGGCACATGCGCTTGCCAGACAGAGACAGAGAGACAGAAAGCTAGAAATCATCCCCCAGGGGGGACTGGCTACACCGCAATCCCTTCTCTTCTGTTCTTTTTTCGGGATCTTGGGCACGCACGCACATGTGCCTGGTGTGAGTTTTAAGCCACTGGGTCCAGGACGCAAACCGCGGTCGACTACATGGGAGTCCAGCAACATAGCCATTACGCTAACTGCTGGTCCCTAGAATTTAATTTTTTACTCATTCTTATGTTATAATTTCTAATATATGTGTAGTAGTTATACCTCCTTCCAGCATACAATGTGATTTTCCAAAATGTTTATAATTTGTATTATGATTAAATCAGAACAAGAAACATATCCACCATCTGAAACATTTATCATTACTTTACATTGTACATATTTGAAATCCACTCCTCTTACTATTTTAAAGTTTTTGCCAATTGTCATTACTCTACTGTTTTATAGTAGACTAGAACTCATACCACCTATCTACAGCATTCCACTTTATTCATACTCCTTTGCATAGAAGAATGGGCCCTCAGAATTCAACAATCTCTTCTCCACACCCTTCTCCTTTCTCCATAACCCATTACCTCATGACTAAACATTGCTGAAGAGATCATCGCCAAGAAGATAATAAGAACTGATTACCCATGTCTTTCCTAGAGACAATTGGGATTAACCTTGTCTTGCCTTCTATGTGCTATTTAACTCAATTCCTGTAAGAAATTCAAGATGCAAACCACTCTCACGCCTGAAAGTCTATATATCTTGAGTTCAATGCTGCATCCTACAAAGTTAACCCCAGCTTTCCACTCATGCCTCTCCAACTCTGTCAGCAGCAACATTCCATATATCCTCATTGCATGCTCTTGTATTCCTTCCTGCTACTTTATTTCTCTACTTAAAATCTCATTGTAATTTGAAGTTAATGTAGTCTTCCCTGGGTACCTGCAGGGGATTGTTGCCAGGATCTTTTCCTAATACCACAATCTGGAATACCTAACTCCCTCATATAAAATGACATAGTATATGCATATAAACCTATTTACATGCTCCTACATACTTTAAGTAATTCCTAGATTATTTACGATACATTCAATATATCATATGATGCAAATCATATCAGATACTATAAGTATGTGATATGTAAAGTAGTTGTGATATTATATTTTTAAATTGTATTATTTTTATTTTATATATATATATATATATATATATATATATATATATACACACACACACACACACATATTCCCCCTGAGTATATTTGTTCTGATACTGATTGAATCTGCAGTTGCAGAAACTGGGTGTAGAAACTACAGATGCAGGGGTAGGCAGATGGCATTGTGATTAAAGGTACTGGGCTCCATATGGCCGACCACGGTTCAAGTCCCAGACATGGTGGGTTGCTTTCTCACTTTCTCTCTCTCTCTTTCTCTCTCTCTCTCTCTTTTCCTCTCTCTCTCTCTCACTGTGTCCCTCTCTGGTCAAATTAAAATAAATAAATAAATGAAAATAAGTAAGTAAATAAAGTTAAATAAAATAATTATTTAAATAAAAGAAACTGCAGAATTCATGGATATGGAGAGTTGACATTGTATCTTCTATAATCTCTATTAATTGTTATGCTATATTAGATTTTTAATTTGTGTTAGTTTTTGTTCATATTTAAATTTTTTTCCTGAATTTTCTTGGCCTGCCATTTATTGAGCCTTTTAATGCTGAACTTGCTGATGGGGAATTCATGTAACTGAGGGATGAGGGACCAAGTCTATATTCTCTACAACCTTGTAAGTGGTCTCTGTTTTGTGTGTGTGTGTATGTGTTTCCTTTTCTCATCTACCTCACATATGATGAAGTCTGGAACGGAATAAGAATCCTCTTTACTCATTGACAGTTTAATATTGTTTCTCCTGATTTCTTCACAGATACTTGATACATAGATCCCATTGTCTAAGCAATCTACCTTTATTTTTATTTGATATTTTAGGACCTGGATCACATTTCCTTTTTAATCATTTATCTTGCTATTATTATTTAAGTGGTCTCTCTTTTTTTTTTCTTTTTTTTGGAGACATTTTTGCTACAGGGTGTGTGTGCTCACCAGAAAGACAGACAGAGACAGAGACAGAAAGAGAGAAATAAACTTCCTTTTCCTTTCACAGAAAGAAAACACACAATAAATAAAATGTTTCTGAGTCATCCCCAAACTATCCTCCTACCCCCAGTCTATGGAAGAATTGTCTTCTATAAAACTGGTCCCTGGTGCCAAAAAGGTTGGGGACCACTGCACTAAAGAACCCAGCTTAACAATTTCAAATTCCATCCAAAACTAAATCCTTCATTTTAGTACTTCTGTCCTCCCTGTTGCCCATTTTCTTACTTCTCTCACTAACCATCATTCTAATGATTCATTTACAATGTAAGCACCCATCTTATCCTTTAGTCTTTGTCAAACAATGTGGACAAAACACCAACAATGATTAAACTCTGATTTCCCATCTCTTATTTATATGTTGTCAGGTAGTTTATATGAGACTGGTGAAAAACATACAAACACAGCTGCTTTTCATCCATCCCACGGGTCTCAGGTAGAATATTAATACTGACTGCCAATCCTTTTACATGTCTTTAGTTATTATACTGCCCTGTGCGCCAACATTCATGTTTTATATTCTAATAAACATTCAATATCTTTCACTGTTATACATTTTCAGTTGCTTAATAGTTTCTCAATTTACAGATCAAGCTTTTTATTTTAGACTGATTCCCATGCCACTGGATATTCCTTTTCATCTTCCCATCTTAAATGGAGGGCTTAGTTCTCCCATTTCTTCCCTGCTTTATGTATACCCACTTTCCAGTTGGCATCATCTATACTCAAGCTTTTGTTTGTTGGCGTATTATTTTGTTTTTGTAATTTGCCATAGGGCATGCATGCTCACCAGAGAAAGAGGGAGAGAGAGAAACTGACAAGGCACTCCCCATGGAAATTGGTAACGCTGCAATCTCTTCTCTTCCATTTCTCCCTCATCTCTGAATTTGGGATTTATGCATAGACACCTGGCATGCTTTTCAAGCCTCTGACTCCGGAACTCAAACCATGTAGTCAGTCATGGGCATCCAACAGCCTGGGCATCCAGAAGCCTTAGCAACCAGGTCACCAACTGGCCTCATACTCAAATGTTTAAATGGCTTGTCTATAACGACGACTACAAAATTTATGTCTACAGCCTTGACTATTTATCTTAAATTCCAGATATATACACATACACACACACACACACACACACACACATATATGTCAGACATTTTAATTTTGGTGTTGTATAAAATTAACATGTCTAAAGACAATGTTTTATTTCTTTCAATATCTGCTCTTGTACCACCCATCTTTTTTTTTTTTTTTTTTTTTTGTGAGGTTTTTACTACAGGGCGCGTGCGCTCACCAGAGAGACACAGAGAGACAGAAAGCGAGAAATCACCCCCCAGGGGGGATGGCCACACCGCAATCCCTTCTCCTCCATTTTCTTCTCAGGATCTTGGGCATGCACTCACACACACCCGACGTGAGTTTAAGCACCAGGTCCAGGACTCAAACCATGGTCGACTACATGGGAGTCCAGCAACATAGCCATTACACTAACTACTGGTCCCTGTACCACCCATCTTTACTCCAATCTCTCGACCTCAATTATTTTCTGTTTCATTCATATAGTGGTCATATCCCAAATTATGGAAATAATCTGTACCCTCTTCCACATCCATATTTAGTCAATGAGGGCATGCTACCAATTATTGTTTTGATAGTTATCAAAATTTTGACCATGTTTTCCACCACTTCACCACAACCATTTTAGTCCTAAGACACATGTCACTTTATCACCCTCTTTGCATTCATCTTTGCCTTTCTGCAGTCTCATTTTTCCATACATTAACCAGCATTTGTCTGTTCAAATCTTTGCAAGGCAGATGTGAAATAAGCCAGACTATGAAAGACAAACACTGTATGTCTCCACTAAATATACACAAAATGTCTGCAGTGCATGACAGAAACTTAAAATTTGATGACATAATAGCTGAGAGAACAAGTGTAGATATCAAAGACTGAATGCAAGGGAGGTGAACAGTTGGGAGGAGGGTGGGTGGGACTCAGAAAAAAAAGCATTCAACAGATACAAGAAAGCAAGGTTATTTGTTGATATGTATTAAAATATATCCTTGATTAGATTATTAAACACTACACACATGCTTTAAAAACCAAATTATAAAATAAATAAAATTGGATAGAAAAATAAAATAATAAAGTATAAGAAACCTTTCCAACATTTCCATATTTCCATCTTAGAATAAAATCCAGTATCTTTTCTGTGACATAGAAATTAATAGTAGAGCTAACCTTGTATATCTTCTCACTTACTAGCTTTTTTTTTTTTTTTTTTTTTTTTTTTTTGCAATTCCTGAATAAGGCCAAGCATCTCCTTTAAATATTACTTTGAGACTTCAGGCTACTGTTACTTTGTGGCATATTCTCTCCCCAGATATTATTTCATTCAATATTCTCACTCAGATATTTCCTCAGACACTTTACCTCATCAGAAATAATACAAAATGAGATTTTAAACTGTTGCAAATGTAAAGTGATAGACTGATCTATGCAATCTCTAAACAGAAATGTACTGTTTAAAATTGTATGTAAATATAAAAGATATCTTATTGAGCATATTTGTTTATTAGATAGCTATAACTTTACTTTTATCAGAACTTTTTCTCCCCAAATTTCCCACAATCTTTGGGAAAGAGATTAAAAGCAATTACTAAAACAAAAATGCATTTAACCGCATTTATTTCAGAGGGATGATTATTTATGTTACAAAATGGATAAGACACCACAAATATCTCTAAAGAAAGAAAAAACAAAGATATTCAGAGCATTTTGTCAGATCATTATTCAGAATAATACCATTGTCGATAACAATTGCAAAGGATTGTATTTTAGAGAATTATTTAGAGACATTTTTCTTGCCTACCTTTAAAGGTTTCAAATAGTGATGTTGCACGTTCTTCCGAAAAACCTTCTGTGGTCTAATAAAGCATCTTGGCATGAAGTACTTTTCCTATAACACCTCAAATTTTCTTTCAGTCTATTTTCACTGATTTACATATAATCTTTGCTCTTTAATCTAGTCAGATTAATTTATTTCCATCAATAAATATCCAACATTTCAATTTATTGATGCTTTTCATATCGATTTTAAAAGTCCTATATCTACCTCTTTTTCCTGTTCTTGGAACATACAGATTAATAAATTACTATAATTTTCTGTTTGCATTTAAGATTTTGTATTCTCCAGAAGTCATCCTCCATTACAATAAAATAATAATAATAATAAACAAAAAATAAAAGAATGAAAACACTCATAATACATCCTATTATATATCATACCTTTATCCACGGATAAGAGCTAATGATTGGAATCTTATAATGTACCATATTTGAAGGCTGGTAGATAATTAACTGTCTCTGGGAGGAAAATGTAATTATTATAGTTGATGACAAAATTTTAGAGTGCTAATTGAATGGTTTGTATATAACTGAAAACTTTTATTTTTCTTATAAAAGGAATGGACACTTGAATTTATTCATATTGCATTTATGATGGCTCATTTTTAATATTATGAAATAAGAGAAATACCAAATTAAAGCATATGTGAAGAAATGTCAAAAGAGGGACCAGCAGGTAGCGTAATGGCTATGTCGCTGGACTCCCATGTTGTCGACTGCGGTTTGTGTCCCCAACCTGGTGGCTTAAAACTCACACCGGGCGCGTGTGTATGCGTGCCCAAGATCCCGAGAGGAGAATGGAGGAAAAGGAATTGCGGTGTGGCCATCCCCCCGGGGGGTGATTTCTCGCTTTCTATCTCTCTGTCTCTCTGTCTGGCAAGTGCACTAGTCCTAGCAAAAACCTCTCCCCCCCCCCCCAAAAAAAAAAGAAATGTCAAAAGAAAGAAATCAGCTAATGGGGAAGAGTTAAACTGAGCCTGCATTAAAATTGAGTATGTAGCTGGGTGGCTCAGGCAGAATCATTTAAAAGTCAATCTAGACTCAACTCAAGAAGTCTCAGTAAAATTTTCCAGACTAGTAGAGAAAGTACCTCTGGATTTTTCCAGTCCTTCCAATTCATTCAGAGGAAATATCTGAGTAAGTAGAGTCTTAGGCTGTTTGAGAGGCCCAGCATATTAACAATGATGATGATGAGGAGGAGGATGTGATGTTGATATGGATTCAGAGTTTTACAGAAACTAAAGAAATGCCTAGCCTATCTAATTTATCTCTATCTATAATTGATTTATAGGCATTACCAATATATTTGTGGTTTATTAAATGAAGAGTAGTGTAAGGAAGTTTAGTATTTAGTAAGAGTAATTTGTTTTAGCTATTACTCTTCACATGGAAAGCCAGACCTCAGTGGTGATAGGTGATTCGCAATGCGTAACATCACAGAATGGGGATAGGACCTGTGGATTGTTTCTAATGAACAAAGAATGGCAGAGGTGATGGGATCTTACTCCCTCGATCAGGCTACATTGTATGAGCCACACTATTAACATTCTGTAGTGAGAGAGACCCCCTTGCTGGCTTTGAAGTGCCATGCTTCTATCTGCAAGAGGGCCTGTGAGAGGACTCCATGTTGAGAAACCATGGGAGGCCTATAGGAAGGGAGTAGCGCCTAACTCATAACCAGCAAGAAATCCTGGAGCTTCAAGGGCATCAATTTTCCCAACTACTTCACTGATATTAGAAGTAGATTATTGGCAGAAAAGGCGCTAGATCAAAATGAAAGCCAACATCTTGATGGAAGCATTGTGAAGGTTCCACCTCAATAATCGAATAATTGTATCAGACTACATTGGCAGAGAGACCCAGCTAAGCTGACCCACAAATAGTGTGAGATAACAAATAGGTGCCCTAAACCCTAACTGCATGGTCATTTCTTACAAATAATAAGACACTAAAGCGATTTTTTTGTAATACCATTTTAAGAGTAATTTATAGAAATTTTTATTCTGACAGAGAAAATACTATTATAGGAATAGCTCAGGTTATTGCCTCTAATAACAAATTTTGCATTATCTTTATGCCATTTTTCCTTTAATTCATGATAATGTAACATAAAATATGAATATTAAGTTATGCCATTATTGGGACCAGCGGATGGCATAATGGTTCCGTTGCTGGACTCCCATGTAGTCAACAGCGGTTCAAGTCCTGGACCCAGTGACTTAAAACTCACACTGGGCATGTGTGTGTGCATGCTCAAAATCCCCAGAGGAGAATGGAAGAGAAAGAATTGCAGCATGGCCTTGAAGGGTGATTTCTCTCATTCTGTCTTTTTGTCTCTCTCTCTCTCCAGCAAGCACACACCCACTATAGCAAAATTCTCTCTCTAAATAAAAAAGTTACTCCATTATTTCAAGTTAATATGCTTACTAGAAAAAAAAAGTATAAACTATAGGTATAAAGTATAAAAAGGAACCCATACCTTATATAGAGTTTGATATAAGAATAAAGAAAGTGATATTTCATTAGAGGTAGATCTTTTATTTGTTTTTGTTTTTGTTTTTTTTTTTTTTTTTTGAGAGGTTTTCGCTATAGGGTGTGTGCGCTCGCCAGACAGACAGAGAGAGACATAGAGACAGAAAGTGAGAAATCACCCCCCAGGGGGGATGGTCACGCCGCAATCCCTTCTCCTCCATTCTCCTCTCGGGATCTTGGGCACGCACGCACACGCGCCCGGCGTGAGTTTAAGCCACCGGGTCCGGGACGCGAACCGCGGTCGACTACGTGGGAGTCCAGTGACATAGCCATTACGCTAACTGCTGGTCCTGAGGTAGATCTTTTATATTGTTAATTTTCTGGGCATGATTTTTTCTCTGCTGCAAACATCAGTCAAGTGGATGTGACAATGAGAAAACATGGTACAAACTTACATACTTCCATGCTCTGAAACTGTGTATTGCCAAGCCCATGGGAAAGATAGAAGCTTGTACTTATTATAACATATGTAAAGTTTTCTACATTTTCATCACCTGAACAAAGATGCATTATCTGTATCAATTAAATAACAAATAATGATCAGATAACATTGCTTACCTTTTCTACACTGTGAACTTAAATTGTATAAAAATATCAGCAATTTTCCCGCCCCTCCTGTTCCCAAGTATAGCTAGAGAATAATTTTCTAGAAGTCTATTTTCTCCCTTTAAGTGTAATGGTATCAGAGCAGCTCTCTGCTATCTTTCTAGGTTCCTGCTGCTGTTGTGACAGTCGGTGCTGGCCCTAATCTTATTGTTAATGTCAAAGACCAAGTGTGACAGCCCCAGACAAGATAGGCTCTGGTGAATGACAGAGTAATCAGTCTGGAAAAGAACTGGCTCATCCATAAAGGATCAGACGCTGGAAAGTCGCTATCAGCATGTTCACATGTTTGCCTCTTTTCTCATTGCAATGGCAGCTAGATCATTTAACATTGTATCCTTGTGTCAAAGATTATTTGAAATTCATTTTATTCTAATACTCTAAACCAAACAGGATAAAAATGTTGTATATGTCAGTATTATCAATATATGAAATTCAACATAATCTGAGTTCCTATTGTGAAAATCATTTAAAAACATGTTATTTTATAAACTGTTCAAACACTGTCCCTTAACCTTCTTGCATTCACAATGTATTTTTTTAAATTTATTTATTTATTGAGGAAGAAAGAGAGAAAGAAAGATACTCCTGATAAGTTGCATAATGCTGGAGTCACAATTCCTCCAGCCTTCTAGCCAGCCAGGATCATGGGTGTGCCCAGAGATACACCAGGTAAATAAGGGTTAGTCTTGGATCCAAACCTGTGGCCTGTCCTACAGTTGCAGCATCTTACAAAGCAGTGCCCAACGGCCTGCACCACTGCCATGGGTCCTCATGCTTGGCACCCTAAAATACAGTACTGAGCCATTTCTGCTAAGTGCATAAAGGTGTGCAAACTTCTTTATGGCTTTATGATTTCCATTCTATTTGATAATATTGAATAGTTTAAACCCATAAGTAAATTTTACTGATTCAAAAGACACATTAGTCAACTTAGTATACTGTATATGTCTGATCATTTTTAAGAACATGAAGAAAATCCATGTATTAATATTGTATTTTTGTGAAATGTTTTATGACATGTTATGTTCAGAGAATGAGAACATTTAAATTCCTTAATAGAATGTTATGTTAATATTGTGTTTCTAAGTTTCTTATATGGTTTGTAAATTGCATATTCCTACTTAATATTAATATATACTGAATATCTGGGACCAGCAGATGGTGTAATGATAACTCCGCTAGACTCTCAAGTAGACTACTGTGGTTCGAATCCCAGACAAGGTGGCTTGAAACTCATGCCAGACACCTGTGTGTGTGCATGCCAAAAATCCCAAGAGAGAATGAAGGAGAAGGAATTGCAACATGGCCCTCTCCCCCCCTTGAGGGGTGATTTCTCACTTTCTGCTCAGAGAATAAAGGTGTGCAAACTTCTTTATGGCTTTATGATTTCCATTCTATTTGATAATATTGACTATTTTAAGCCAATAAGTAAATTTTATTGGTTTAAAGTATGCACCCTATAGCAAAAATCTCTCTAATATCTGTATCATCTGTCTATCTGTCTCTTTCTATGTGTATATACCTAATATCTGCACTCTATAGCAGAAACTAAAAGATGGGAAGGTATAATAGGAGAGTGGGCAATTGTAGATAATAGAGCCAGTATAGGAGAGAGTGTGTAATATTCAGTGGGAAAGAGGAGAATCAGGGGAAAAAAAAACAAACAAAATGAAGAGTTATCTGTTGATGATAATATATATATAGTAATGTTTGACTTTATTAAATATGCACTGTATTCATGCTGGGAAAAACCATGTGGTACACTATAAAGATATACAGTGATTAAATGTAAATAAATTAAAGAAAGAAAATTGTACTACATCTTAAGAAATTTTAATACATGTATGTGTATACATTATAACTAATTTTGAGATAGACATTTTGTAATATTTCACTTCTCACTGATTTATCAATGCAAGAAAAATACAAATACTTCTCCAGTCATTGAAAAGAAAAAAAAATTAAAGTTTTATTATAGATGGTAATATAAATACACCATTAAATACATTACTAATAACTCACTTTAGAAGGTATGTAGGAAAATATGTCCTCATTATGATATACTTATGATAGATTCCCAAAATAACTGGGTAATGTATTTGGTATTTAGGTACCACATGGAAAGTTTAAAAAGCATTGATAGGAAAATGACTAATTATTTTAATTTTAATAAAATATTTTTGCTGATATATATTCTGGTGTCTTTTTAATAATCATATCAGTATTCTTAATAGCATAATTTCCCCATAACTTCATGATAAGTCAGTGAGTAATGAAATATGGTTTTATTTCAAAATATAATTTTACATGTCAATATTTATATTTAATGTAAATTTTGAATTTTCTATTTCTATCATTTTTGTTTCTTAAAATAATCATTTATTTTAGCAATATGGCCATTAGGCAAGACTTGAATTTTAAAATTCAGATTTATCTTCAAACAATTCTATTTTGTAACTATTTTTATAATTAATAAAAACAAAGAAAAGGATCTAAAAATTCAGAACTTTGTTAACTTTATACGGAGTTGCCTCAGGGCTGGTGGGGGTCAGGGGCTGGTTAAAAGCACTGGATTCCCGCATGCCCAGCCAGTTTGAGTCTTGGACCTGGTAGCTTGCTTTCTTGCTTTCCCTTTTTCTCTGTTTCTGTATGGTCAAAAATTTAAAAAAAAAAAAAAAAAAAAAAGGAAATAGATAAATAAATATTAAAAAAAAAAAAAAGTTGTTTCATTGGCCTGGGAACAGAGTGCTAGCTCTCTTCCTATAAAGACTATAATCTCATCATTGCCAATCCATCTTTATGACCTAATTACCTTTCCAACTCCCCACTTCCTAATTCCATTTTACTGGGTGTTTAGGCATCAAGATATGAATTTGGGAGATAAACAATTGTGTGGT
Organism: Tupaia tana; assembly: GCA_026018925.1. Classification (NCBI taxonomy): domain Eukaryota; kingdom Metazoa; phylum Chordata; class Mammalia; order Scandentia; family Tupaiidae; genus Tupaia; species Tupaia tana. Next base: position 68,595,766 of record JAKSZU010000005.1, read on the forward strand.
CCATAAGATATGTGCATATTTTCAAAAGAATGACAGTGATTAACAGAAAGATATTGAGTGGATTAGTCATTTTTTTGTTCTTCATCCCGTATTTCCTCACCTCTGACACTAACAGCATCAGTGATGGCCTACTTTTTTTGTACAGAAACAGAATCTAACCTCGGATGACCTTTATAAAGCTCACTTTTCTGCTTTTCTTCTTTAGAGTTTTCTGTGAAGTCTGGAGCAATAAACACTTTCAGCAATATCCTCTGTTATCAGAGAATGGAAAGCAGTGCTCAAATTCTCATGTGATGGAGAAAAGAAGACAGGATTAAAGCATGATCATGCCACATTAGGGGATGAATTATTTATTTATTTATTTATTTATTTATTTATTTATTTATTTACGTATTTTGTCTATTTCTAGCTAGTGCATGCACCTCTGGCCATTAAAAAAAAGTAATATGCATATAAGAATAATTTCTGGGGCTGGCAGGTGGTATGGTGATTAAGGGTGCTGGCCTCTCACATGGCTGACCACAGTTTGAGTCCCAGACCTGGTGGCTTGTTTTCTCACTTTTCTTCTCTCTCTCTGGTCAAAATAAAATAAATAAATAAGGTTAAATAAACCAATTAAAATAATAACAATAATAATAATAATAATTCCTCCCAGTACCAACAGGAGGCATGGTGGTTAAGGTGCTGTACTCCCACATGGTCGACTGCGGTTCAAGTCCTGGACTTAGCAGCCTGCTTTCTCACTTTACCTCTCTCTCTGGCTGTCTCCCCCTATTCAAACTAAAAAATAATAATAATAACAACAAATAAAATTAAATAAAAAAAGAATTCCTCATTCTTCTTTAAAAAAGACTAAGTTATTTTCAAAGAGTCTTTGTAATAAACTGCAAAAACTGGGAACAGCAGTTGGTATAATGGCTATGTCACTGGATTCCCATGTAGTCAACTGTGGTTTAAGTCGTAGACCCAGTGGCATAAACTCATGCTGGGCACGTGTGCGTGCGTGCCCAAGATCCCGAGAGGAGAATGGAGGAGAAAGGATTATGGCATGGCCATACCCCCGGGGGGTGATTTCTCGCTTTCCATCTCTCTTTCTCTCTCTGTCTTTCTGGTGAGTGCACCCGCCCTATAGCAAAATAAACTTCTTTAAAATAAAAATAAAAATAAACTGTGCAAAAACCTCTCTGAAGTTAACCCTCAGTCAACTGCTCTCTCTCTCTCTCTTTTTTTTTTTTTTTTTTAGAGATTTTTGCTATACGGTTCATGTGCTTACTGGAGAGACAGAGAGAAAGACAGACAGAAAGTGAGAAATCACCCCCAAAGGGGTTGCCCATACCACAATCCCTTTTCCTCCATCCTTCTCTTAGGATTTTGGGTACACACGCATACATGCCTGGCGTGAGTTTTAAACTGCCAGGTCCCAGACTCAAACTGCAGTAGACTATGTGGGAGTCCAGCAACATAAGCATTATGCCATCTGCTGTCCACAATCCTGAGTCAATTTCTAAGCACATCACCACTAAGATTTAATGTTGTTTTAAAGATTCACAACTTCTCAAAGGGGATTGAAGACAACACAAATAATATTTGAGTATTGCATGGCATTGCATATGTAAAATATTTAGGGTATTTTCCGGGTCCTGGTTTTAAAAAACTTTTCCTTTTTTAATTAAAAAGAATAAAAATGGTGGTCTGGCTCAGAAAACTTTATATAACCATTGATCAGTAGGCTGGTACATATTAGTGTGCAATATTTAAAAACATATATAAAAATAATCATAATGACTTCTTTCCATGAATTTTTGTGTTAGCTTTAGACCTGAAGGGGTCAGGTGGTTAATTTAATATAATTCTTTTCGATTTACAATCTAGTATTATTGTTTCTAATAGTATAGGATAAATATAGCATGTAATGTACTTGTACGAAGGGCAGTGTGGTGGCCCAAAGTAGGTACAACTAGACCCCCATGGGGGAGTGTCGGCGTCTGCCCCCGGGCTCGGCACTACTATGGAAGAAGCATAAAAAATGAGACAAAAGGTAGAGTAGAAATGGACACAGGCAGACTGAGCCTAGGTAGCCCAAGCGACTTGTGCTGCCCAGATGAACTGGATGTCTTTATTTATAGAACAGGGAGACGTTACACATGTATGTTTTACAACACTTCATACATTGGTTGCCAGGTTACAGACAATAAGAAGCAGTTAACAAATCTATGAGGGCTTAGTCACACCAGGCCAGGTGTATCCCCTGGTGATAATCCCATCAAGAGAAAATCTCATCTTCCTTTCTAATGCAGAGAACTAGCTGTTAGGTGTGGGGAAGGAGCTAAAGATCTTCTTGCACCACCACACCCAGAGTAGGCTAAGGAACCTTTCAGATGCAGAGCAGGGATTGGATTTTACCAAGATGTTTCTTGAAGTCTATCACATGTGTCTGTTGGAACGCACCTAGCAATTTCCACCCTTGCTCTGTCTGCAGCCAAGGTCAAGGAAAGACAAGTTACAAGGTTCTGCCAAACCCCAAAAGAGCATGTGGTGTTTGCTCAGAGCATGTCCCCACACCTCAGATTCTCTCTCTTAAACGTGTCCCCACAGGGGAGATCCTGGGTTTGAGTCCTGGAATGTGCTGAACACGCTGGGGGCTCATTTGAGCCAGTGATCCGGCTTGACTGAGACAGAGGGTGGCTGTTGGTGAAAAGCCCCTGTTGTGGGTGCCTATGTCTCTGTCTTTCTCATGTGCAATAAATTAAAATGTGAGAAAAAACATGAACACACACAAACAAATATTTTATAAGAAAACAAATAATTCTTGTGAAATTTGCTTGATCACTGAAATTCCCAACAATTGATATTTTTCTTCACTTAATGCAGATTGGAGCCATCGTGTGTTAACTCATATTTAAAAATCATATGCAGATCATCTAACAGAATTGTATTAAAAATGTACAATTAAAGAAATGTATTATCTGTTGAAGATATTTTGCAGTTTTATCAACTGTACTAGGAAGAAACGTTCACCCATTGAAATATCCACTTTGTGGGACCAGCAGTTAGCGTAATGGCTATTTCGCTGGACTCCCACGTAGTCGACTGCGGTTCGCGTCCCAGACCCGGTGGCTTAAAACTCACGCCGGGTGCGTGTGTGTGCATGCCCAAGATCCCGAGAGGAGAATGGAGGAGAAGGGATTGTGGCATGGCCATCCCCCCTGGGGGGTGATTTCTCGCTTTCTGTCTCTCTGTCTCTCTCTGTCTGTCTGGCGAGCGCACATGCCCTATAGCGAAAAACCTCTCAAAAAAAGAAAAAAGAAATATCCACTTTGTAAGCCAAATAATAATGTGATTGAATGTATAAAAGAAAATGAAATTAAATAAATAAATAAATAAAAAAGAGGCTATTAAGCTAAAAAAAAAGATTTACAGTGTATTTCCGGATGTATAATATAATTTCTACATTCTAATTTTATTTACTTTACCTCTGTAATTGGGCTGTAAGAGACTTTAAATATTTATTTTCAATATAATTCACTTTTGAGGTCAATATTATGGATATTCGAAAAATTCATGGAAATGAGCATTATGAAAGAGTTGCATAGATTCAAATAATTTTTGTACCAAAATAAAGTTGTATTTTAAATCCATTTTCTCGTGAACTTTTTATACTCCCCATGCATGTCATTTGCAAATACTTTATTAGTTCTAATAGTTGTTCTTGTTAGGGAGTCTTAAGGTTATTTGCTATTGGGACCAGCAGATGGCATAACGGTTACATTGTTGGACTCCCAAGTAGTCGATAGTGGTTAAAGTGCTTGACCTGGTGGCTTAAAACTCATGCTGGGCATGTGTGTGTGTGTGTGTGCCCAAGATTCTGAGAGGAAAATGGAAGAGAAGGGATTGCGGCATGGCCATCGCCTCTGTGGGGTGATTTCTCACTTTCTGTTTCTCTCTGTTTTGTCTCTCTGTCAAGCACACACACCCTATAGCAAAAATCTCTGTCTAAAATAATAATAAAAGTAATATGGTATGCAAACAGGAGAAAGTTACTCCATTTTTCTAATTTGGATGTCTTTTATTTCTTTTTCTTGCTAATTGCTCTGCCTGGAATGTCTAGTTCAGTGTTAAATAGAAGTGGTGAGAGTGAGGATCTTTATATTCCTGATCTTAGAAGGAAAACTTTCAGTTTTTCATCAAGTCTGATGTTTGCAGTGGACTTTTCATGTATAGTCTTGATTATATTGAGGTGTAATTATTCTACTCCTAGTTTATCAAGAGTTTTTTTGCTTGTATTGTTTTTCATGAAAAGTATGTTGAATTTTGTCAAATGATTTCTGGAACCATTGAGATGATCATGCCATTTTCATCCTTTATTCTGCTAATGCAGTGCATCACATCATTTGATTTGCGTGTATTGATGCACCCATGTTTCTAGGGATAAATGCCACCTGATCATGGAGAATGATCCTTTTAATATGTTGTCGAATATTTTTTCTATTATTAATCTACAATTCTTATTTCTATTAAATGTCTTCATTTTAAAAAAGACATTGAAATAAAAAGCTAGGTCTCTACCTGTATCGTGCTCATCTAATTATGTGAGAGACTGTCTCTTTTTTGGAGTCAGAGCATGATTAAGGTTGGGACCAGTCTGTAACTCAAATTCTTCATAATAGCTATAAACGTGCAATACAGCTTTACCAACAGTGGGTTCCATTTTTTTTTTTTTTTTTAAGTTACACTTACAGCATATGTTGCAGGTTGTAAAAGCATAAATGCATTGCACGTGCTGTTGAATTTTGTTTGCTATGGCAGTAGCTCTAGTGTTTTTAACAATGTTGTATGGCCTCAGAGTTGGGTCTGTCTGGTATGTGCATAGATACAGCATCTGCACAGTCTAGTATACAGATGAGTTTTGTTTACTGAGCTGGTATCTGTAATAGAATGCAAGAATGCACAAAGAGATCCTAACTCCCTCAGGGAACTTGCTATGGCATAACTGTGGTATCTGAGCTGTGGGTGAGTGCAAGAGAACCGTGGAACTTGAGTCTGGAGTGTTTGCACTCACAGAGGCACCATGATGACTGCAAGTCAGATGTACATGCATAGTTGGGAGATATGGTAGCTTCTCTGTTAGAATAGAACTGAGGCTGTTTGTGTCTGTGTGTGTGTTTAGGGCAAGAGAAGGGTGCAAACATACCTTCTCTGAGATTCCCCGGCAGGAGCAAAATGTTTTTTACCTAGTGGCAAAATACACTGAAGGTCTTTGAGGTACACAGGCCCCTGGTGACTATGGTGGTTCTCAGTATGTAATCAATACTGATCAACTCAATCTTTTCTTTCATTCCTCTGCCTCAGACTTGCAATTCTCATAATGATCCTTTTTATGTGGATAATCTCTGTTGTTTTGCCGCGCTATGGTGGTGTGTGTGTGTGTGTATACATATACATACATATATATATTTGTATATACACACACACACAGATTTTGGCTATAGAGCACATTTGCTCACCAGAGAGACAGCAACAGACAGAAAGCAAGAAATCTCCACCACCACCCCGGGGGGATGATCATGTAGTAATCCCTTCTCCTTCATTCTCCTCTTGGGATTCCAGCATGAGTTTTAAGCTGCCAAACCCAGGACTCGAGCCACAGTGGATTACTCCCTAGTTCAGCTATGTAACTATTACTCCATCTGCTGGTCCGAGTGTTGATCTTTAGTATCATCTTTAATGAGTCCTTGAGTCCTTTCAGAGCTGTTTTATTTTGTGAATAGCTATTTCTTTTCGGTTTTGTAGTAGCTTGGAAACTAATCACTCCTACTCTGTCAACTTGATCTCAAAGAGCAGATTTTTAATTGATTTTCTTCTATCCCCAATTTCGTGTCTTATAACTGACAGAGAGATAAATGTTGAATTCAATTAAAACAAAAAAAAGGTCATAATTGGTTCTAAGATAGGGTCCATGCAGTGGTACAGCAGTAACACAACTGGACCTACATGGAAAAAGCTGTGTACTGGAATTCCAGGACCTCTATGCTCATGACCCAGCTGGCCGAGACGGGGTGGACTGCACGTGAAGACCCTGTGGGTGCCTGTCTGTTTCTATCTCTCTGTGTATCTCTCTTGTGGAAGAAGTAAATAAAGTTAAAAAGCAACAAAACAAAAATGTAAAGCATTATTTGAACAAGATACCAAATATATATTGTCAGACATAACAACATGAATTAGTATTTCCTAATTTAATAGAAATAAAGTGTGAGTAAACAAATCTACGGACAGGATGAAAAACAGAACTTTCAATTCTAGCTACCTATCACATGGATTAATAATCTTGCAAAAAATATCTTTTATCTAACTCTGATAGACATTTACCATTATTATTTCAAATTATCATAAGTCTTTTATTTTTACACATAAGAATTAAGTCATCTTTTATTTTTTCCTTACTTTAAATTGGCGGGTTACAGAAAACCAATTAATTCATACATTAATTCTGATAGTTTAACAAATGAATACTTTCCAAGAGTAAAACTAGATCTATAATAGCTTGACATGGTTAATAATACTTTTTTGTAAAATGGGTATAATGGTATTGTTCTGATGATCAGCTAGTATGTACCTGCTCACGGAATAACATTTCTCCTTATAACGACTTTATGTATTCCCCCTATTAGGAAATAGCTATTATTTAAGATTTCTTAGCTCGATGTTGCTATGTTTTGTCATAATGTCTGGGAAAATTTTAACTAGAACCATTTTCCTAGCCAACAGTCTGCAAAATCTTTTCTATTTTCTTTCTGCTTGCAAGAAAAGTTGAAAGGTCTTATTTAGGAGCTTATGAAAAGTATTTCTTCTTTTCAGTTCTTTATTTTCCTGCTCTGACTCATACATGAACATCATCCAAACCCTTATTTCTGCTGCAGCTTAAAGAGAAGGTTCCATCTGGTGCATGGAACGATTGCAAACTTTTTTACTCATTTATTCTGTTAACCAGCTTCTGTCTTATTTTGAATTCTTAACTCTCAAATCTCGACTTTTTTGTTCTTTGTCATTCTTTATGCAAAATAATCATGCTCCTATTTTCTTTAATTTAGAGCACTTAAAGTAGACTTGTAAGAATAGTGTCCAAAGTAATATTAAAAAAACTAGTGACAATTTGTATATTAAAATTATTTGACTCAGAAACAAGTCTTCTCAAATCACATCAAATAAAAAAATCAATATAAGCGCATATAATAATGTTTTTGAGATCCATAACTTACTTCTATAAAAGACATAAATTTTTCTATGCCAAGATACTAGCAATATCTTAGCTATTTTTTCTAATACTTAGTAGTCTTATTAAAAAGGTATTGCTGGGACCAGCAGTTAGCGTAATGGCTATGTCGCTGGACTCCCACGTAGTCGACCGCGGTTCGAGTCCCGGACCCGGCGGCTTAAACTCACGCCGGGCGCGTGTGCGTGCGTGCCCAAGATCCCGAGAGGAGAATGGAGGAGAAGGGATTGCGGCGTGGCCATCCCCCCTGGGGGGTGATTTCCTGCTTTCTATCTCTCTGTGCCTTTCTCTGTCTGTCTGGCGAGCGCACGCGCCCTATAGCAAAAACCTCTCCAAAAAAAAAAAAAAAAAAAAAAAAAAGGTATTGCTGTATAATTATTTCTCTCTCTCTCTCTCTCTCTCTCTCTCTCTCTCTCACACACACACACACACACACACAATGACAGAGGTCACTTGCATTCTTCAAAGACAGAGAGAGAGAGAGAGAGGAAGAAAGCACTCCTGACTGGCTTTAGTGAGGGAGTGATGCTGCAATCCCTTCTCCATTTCTCCACACTGTTGTGATTTGGGGCCCAAGCCCGCCTACATGCCTTTTGTGTATTTTAAGTCCCAAGGCAGGGGTTCAAACCATCATAGGCAATATGATACCCTAACAACTAAATTAAAAACTGGCCTTTCCATAATTTACTGAAAAAATATGGCTGACCATAAAATCAACTTTCAAATTGATCATACACAGGGGCCAAAAAGTGACATAATGGTTAGGGCCACAGACTCCTACATGATTGATCTACTTTGGTTCTAGTCCCTGGTGGTTTGCTTTCTCACTTTTTCTTTTCTTTTTCTCTCTCTCTGGTGAACACATATGCCTTGCAGCAAACTAAAAAAGTAATAATAATTGGGACAAGCAGATGGCATAATAATTATGTAGTCAACTGTGGTTTGAGTTCCAGACCTGGTGGGTTAAAACTCACACTGGATGCATGTGCATATGTGCACAAAATCCTAAGAGGAGAAGAAATGGCAGTGTGGGTATCCTCCTTGCGAGATGTGTGTGTGTCTCACTTTCTGCCTCTCTGTCTGTCTCTGTCTCACTGACTAGTACACACATTCTATAGAAAAAAAACCTCTAAAAATAATAATCGTAAATAAAATGAAATAAATGTACATTTTAAAAAATTACCTTACACAAATAAAATAAATCATGTAATTGTCATCGCAGATTTAGAAAGAGAATGCTAGCTGCTTAATAAACTGCAATTTTCTTCCTCCCAGACCCACACCTTATGTTCCCTCCAAGCACATATTCAGCTGTGGCTCTGTGACTGCATTCCAGCCCTTGTCATGCAGGGTGTGTGTGTGTATGGACAAGCGGTGAACCACAAGGATGCGTGGGTACCCCTGCAATCTCCCTCCCAAGCTACATCTTCTGATGGTTTTATGTTTCAAAAAATATATATATAATGTGTATATATATATACACATTATATATATATTTCATATATATGTATGAAAGAAAGAATATATATATATGAAAGAAAGAATATATATATATATAAAAGAAAGAATATATATATATAAATAAGCTAAAGAATATATATATATATAAAAGAAAGAATATATATATATAAATAAGCTAAAGAATATATATATATATATAAAAGAAAGAAAGAATATACATATATATATATATAAAGAAAGAAAAGAAAAATAGGGAAGTGGATGGTGGAGGATCATGGGTGGAGACAGTGCAAGTTACAGGCAAAGAACAAGACGGTGCACCATGGTTTTGGAGTAGAAAGATGATCATGTTATCCGCCCCCAAGTCACATATCTAGCAGCAGAGAAAGCTCAAGGAGGACCTGGAGGTTGCGATCTCGAAGATTAGGCATAAAAGCCAGTAGCAATGTTCTAGAACCTGATGCCATTAACCCCAACCAAGAAAAAGGGGGCAGCTGCCTCCTTCAACAAGATGCCTTTGTAGGGACAGTGTCTGCAGTGGATGCCAGCATTGCAGCGTTCACATTTTGCTAGGACCTTGCAGGTGACCTCCAGGTCTCATATGGGGAAGAGAACCTGGCCTTCAGTGCAACATCACGGAGAGGAGTTCTTGAAGCCAGGCCCCCTTGTGCCGGTGATTAGCAGATCCACAGCTCACAAGGCTTCCCTGGATGCTGAGAACGCACCGATGGTTATAAGGATGTGCCCGCCAGCTTCCTCTATACACCTCCCACACACTGGCTGCATCTGCTCTGGCTTAATCCACAGTAATAAACCTGCTTTATTGTCCAAAAGAAAAAAATTATAAAAAGTATTTTTTGAAGTAATTTTTTTTTTGAGAAATTTTTGTTCTAGGGAAAGTGTAATCATGAGAGAAACAAAGATACAAAAAGACTGAAAGCAAGAAATCATCCCACAACCACCACCCCTAGGGGCGATGGGCACACTGCAGTTGCTTCTCCTTCATTGTCCTCTCCAGATATTGGACTCCCACACACTCATGCCCTGCCTGAGCATCAAGCCACCATTTGAGAACTGGAATCATGGCAGACCACGTGAGAGTCCAGCAGCTTAACCACTTTGCCACCTGTTGACAGGGAGGTAATTTTTTAAAAATCTATTTATTTTTGAGACATGAAGTATTAATGACTTCATAGACCAACCTTTCTCATCCTCTGAGCAGGAAAACTATCATTGGACTATCACTAGATTTATAAATAAATATATTTGCATTAGGTCACAAATAAAAATACAGACGTTAATGTATTATAGCAGATAATATAACCTAATTAAAGGGTTGTGTCGAACTGTTTGATAATGCTGAACTGAAAAAATGGAATTTCATGTGTATCTTTCTTATGAATACATCTAGATAATTTTAGATAATAACACTAAAAAGTTTGATAATGTTTTGCTATCTTTTAACTTGATCACTGATACGAGGTAACTTAAAAAGGACACCAAAACTAACCTGAGATTTTATCCTTAAACAAAAATCCTTAAAGAATACTGGCAGTGCTAGAGTCCATTTTTGTTTTTACATTGCTTAGGTTAAAAATAAAACACCCCTTCCTTCAAAATGATATTTTGGGGCCGCGGCCCACAGGCCCTGCCCCATCACCCGGGACTGCCAGGCCTCGGGCTCCCTGGCGCCCCGTCCCCCAGCTCCATTCAGACCACAGGACATGGCCTAAAGCCAGTGACCCTTCCGGTCTGTTTGGCGGGATTGGCTGGAGGGAACTGGAGGTGCCTCCACCCGTGGCACAGGGGCTGCCTGCCCAGACTGCCCAGTGGTGGAGTGGGCCTGGGCGGGGTGTGCCCTCTGGGGCCTGGTTCCCCAGGGCAGGTCTAGTGGACTCTGCATCTGCAGCTGAGCGGGTGACCTCCCTGGGCAAGGACTGGCATCAGCCCTGCCTCAAGTGTGAGAAGTGTGGGAAGACGCTGACATGGGGGGGGGGGCATGCTGAGCACAAAGGCAAGTCCTACTGCAACCACCCTTGCTACTCCACCTTGTTCTGGCCCAAAGGCTTTGGGTGGGAGGAGCTGAGAGTTACACTTTCAAGTAAAGCCAGGTGGTGGAGACCCCATGCCCAGCCACCACTGTACCACTGTGGATGCCAGGCCTCACCCAGACCCCGGGCTCCCTGGTAACCCCTTGTGCCCTCAATAAACCCGATTACATGGGGAAAAAAAATGATATTTTGCAGTTGTCCCAACTTTTTCTTCCTTTCTGATAAACACAATCTTCTACAATATGTGATGAAAAAGACTATAAGAATAGAACCATAATGAAAAGCAGTAAATAGATAAACTTGTCAGTAAGGTGGCATATTTTTTTAAATTAATGCTGAAGAAGGCACTATGTGCATAGGGAGAGGAGAGAGGCATTCTCCACAGGTTCCACACATTGCAATCCTTGTCTTCCAGCTCTTCAGGATTTCAGGCATGTGTAAATATATAATATGTTTCCGGTCACCTGAGCTAAGGATCTAAACCTGCAGGTAGTCAGTCACGTGGCTTCCAGCACAGCATACTGGTACACTACCAACAGCACCATCTAGGCTTCCTGGTGCACATTTGCAGTCATTTTAAAGAAGTTCTGTGCATTGTGGGACCAGCAGTTAGTGTAATGGCTATGTAACTGAACTCCCATGTAGTCAACTGCGGTTCGCGACCCAGACCCGGTGGCTTAAACTCACGCCGGGCGCGTGTGTGTGCATGCCCACGATCCCGAGAAGAGAATGGAGGAGAAGAGATTGCAGTGTGGTCATCCCCTCCGGGGGGGGGGGGGGGGTGATTTCTTGCTTTCTATTTTTCTGTCTCTGTCTTTCTGGTGAGTGCACACGCTCTAAAGTAAAAACCTCTCCAAAAAAAAAACAAAAAAAAAAAAGGAAAAAAAAAAGTTCTGTGCATTGTTATGATGACTAATGACCATGTAAATCATAAATCCAGAAAGGTATATTTTACTGCCATTTTAGGCTTATATCCCCTTCTCTTGCCCATAAAAATACATAATAAATAAATAAATACATTTTAAGAAGAGAATCTGAAGATCTTGCAAGAAAGCAAAAGAATAGTTTACAGCAGTGTGACTTTGTTAAATTGATAAGTTATCTCAAGGAAAGAATTTGCTTAATCTTAGACTAACTGGGACCAGCATGTGGCAAGGTGCTGGGCTGACACATGGCTGACCATGGTTCAAGTTCCAGACCTAGGGGGTTGAAAATCACACCAAGTGTGTGCGTCTACATGCCCAAAATCCCAGGAGGAGAATGGAGGAGAGGTAATTGCAGCACAGCTGTCCATTGGGGGGGAGGGGAGAGTGCTTTTTCACTTTCTCTCTTACCGTATTTCTCTGTCTTTCTCTGGCAATCATAGGTGCCCTATGGCAAAAATCTCAAAAAAAAAAAAAAAAAAAAAAAAAAAGATAAATTAAGAATAGCTGGATCTTCAGCCTTCCATTACTCCATTACTTACTAGATGTGCAGGGAGCTGGAAAGGCTCGGATTCCAACTTTTGGAGATTATAGATGACTTATAATGTACACTTAAACTAATTAATGTTAAGCATGTTGAATGTTCTTAATTCAAGACTTTTGGGATTTTTTTTTTTTTGGTTTCATTTCTTTTTTTTTTCTTTTTGTTCATATTTATCATATGGTATGTGGACTCACTAGAGAGGAACAGAGAAAGAGAAAGAGAGAGACCAGGACACAATTCCTTCTTCATTCTCCTCTCCAGATTTTAGTCATGCACACAGGTGCATGGCATGTCTTTCAAGCCATGAGTCAGGGACTTGAACTACATAGTCGGTCACATGGGAGCCAGCTGCCTTAACCATCATGCCACCAGCTGGCCCATTTCAAGGGATTTTAAATAACTTTTATATTTTGTTCATGTATTGGTGTGGAAGCCCTTGCCAGAAGACGCCCCATTATGGCGTAGGAGCTAAACACCTAAGACTCAAAGACAACTCCTTATTAGCATAACTCTGAGAAGTGGCCTATCAGAGCCCAACACGCCCGGAGACTTGGGGAAGGGCGGGCCCAGAGGGAATTTAAGGCGCGTACCCGGAAGCCTGGGGGAGAGAAGCAACTGAACCTGTACCAATAAACTTCACGGAAGAGATCTCGGTGTCCAGAATCGTTTGTCAACCCCCAACAAGTGGTGGCCCGAACGGGGAACGCTCCTCTCGCTCCTACCCCATGCCCTGTGGAACCGAAGGCTCAGAACTGTGGCAGCCGGCTGGAAAGTCTCGGACATAGAGACGGTAAGTAAAAAGTCTTGGAAGAAGAGACGGTAAGCAGTAGTCTCGGAAGGGAGATGGGAATTGATAGCGGGCGCTCCGTAAGTGGGAGAAAGCCCAGGACAGAAAATTAACCCCGGGAAATTCCGGTAAAGGGTAAATGGGGGACCTCCTTGGAGAGGGGAAGTGGTGTACAGCCATGGGCGTGGGACCCTCTCAGCCCATAGTAGGAGCGCTAAAAGTGCTGCTTAAGTTAAAAGACCTTAAGTTAAGAGATAAAACCATTCAGCACTTCATTGAGCAGGTAGATGCCGCGGCCCCCTGGTTTCTCCACTCAGGGCGGCTCACGACAGTTTGTTGGGACAAACTAGGTAGGGATTTAGACTTGGCGGCAGAGGAAGATAGACTCTCAGGCGGAGTAAAACCCCTATGGAGACTGATCCGAGCCTGTTTGGAGGATCAGCGCTGTGTGAAAATCGTGCGGGAAAGTCAGGAAGCATTAGAAACGGTCCGAGAAATGCAGTCACAAGATGGAGACGGAGGCGCTAAAATGGCGGACAAAGATGATAATAACGACCCTGAAGTACAACTGGTAGAGGAAGTGAAAGGGTGGGACATTGAAAGTGAGAAGGAGGAGGACCAGCCTCCTCCTTCCGCCCCGCCTCCCCCTTATAATCCAGCTGTGCAACAGCAGGGAGGAGCGGGAGGTGGAGCTTCTTTCTGCCCCAACGCTTGGCGGGGGGCCAGACAGCTTGGACCCGTCCGAGCATTTCCTGTTTTTGTAGAGTCACCCGAGGTGATGTAGACTGGCCCTGGACGGGTTGCCAAGCTCGGCGCCCTACTTGGACTGTACATCCCTTTTTCTCCTTCACACCTAAAATCTCCACAGCTCCAAATTCCACCTGGCCAGGATATAATTGGACATTTCAAAATCCTACACAATCAGTGGCCTCAAACCCTTTTGATATCTGGCTTCTTTGCGGAATCAACGGAAGTTGTACAGACCTTTCCCCTATGTCCATGTTATCGGGTGGCCGAGTTGGCTATGCGAACCTCACGTGGTCATCAACTGACCTTTTCGAAAAGTCAGTCACATCCAACCACACCTTCTGATCTGCCATAGTTCCACCAACTCCTGTTTGTGTAGCTCCTCCTTTCTTATTCCTTGTTTATAACGGCTCTGAGTTCAATCATACTATCAACTGTAATAGTAACATCTGCTTCTTATCTTTATGCTGGAACGCTACCGCTTTCCCACTGGCTATAATTCTCCGCCTTCCAGAACACCTACCTGTCCCCGTTGTTCCACCCTCGGCGCTTTCTCTCATTCAACCTAAATGGGACTTCGGTATCACCGCAGCAGTGTCCATGTACACCTCAGTACAAACTGCACACACTTTAAATAACCTCTCTTCCACCGTGGCCACGGCCTTAGACCACCAAAGAGCCCTTAATAGTCACCTAGCTGGTGGAATCATGATTCTAAATCAACGGCTAGATCTCGTTGATGAAAGAGTAGACACGCTTTGGAGACTTGCACGTTTGGGCTGTGAGTGGCATGCCCCAGGTCTCTGTGTCACCTCCATCCCATATGACAACTTTTCCACATCTGCTAACCTTTCTCGAGAGCTTTCTTCCTATATAACAGATAACTGGAGCAGTGGCTTTGACAACCTCCAGCGACAGCCGACCCCTACAGTAATTGAGAGGATGCGAGGCACAACACTGCACTACTGAGACCCTAATTGGGATCAGTAGGAAGGCATGTCCGGGTGCATATGGGTTACTGTCTAAACCATCCCATCCCCCACAAGACAGTGGACAGGCTGTTCTGAGTGGGTATCCCTGGCTGCCCACACAGGGTGGTAAATAAGTCCTCTTCTCTGGGGGCCCGAGACCTCTACCTTCTCCTCTCCAAAGAAAACAAAAAGGGGGAGATGTGGAAGCCCTTGCCAGAAGACGCCCCATTATGGCATAGGAGCTAAACACCTAAGACTCAAAGACAACTCCTTATTAGCATAACTCTGAGAAGCGGCCTATCAGAGCCCAACACGCCCGGAGACTTGGGGAAGGGCGGGCCCAGAGGGAATTTAAGGCGCGTACCCGGAAGCCTGGGGGAGAGAAGCAACTGAACCTGTACCAATAAACTTCACGGAAGAGATCTCGGTGTCCAGAGTCGTGCCTCCGACCGCAACATATTGGCATTTCTTTTTGCCATCCAAAAGAAATATACATTTACTTGAGCTGAAAACAGGACTATTGATTTTGTCTTACTGGGTTTGTTTAAAATATTTAACTTTAACTAAGTCCTTGAAGTTACAATCTAGCAAATATTGAAGATCCAAACTTTAGACTGCTTCCTGAATGCCATTTATGACAAGTGGAAAATAGCACCATCTACATATCTGCTCTTTTGAACTGACCTATTAGAATTTGATTCACTAAAATTTGTTTTCATAAATGCTACCTTTATGCAACATTTATTATCCTTCAACTCAAGTATGTCAATAAAGCCACAGACATTAAAAAAGTTATAATTCGAGGATTACATTAGTACTCACATGAAAATAAATAATTATTTTTGAAAGCTTATATGACTTTACTAAAATTCCTAGGCTGAATTTTCAGCTCCCTCACTTAAAACCTTGAGTTGGTTACTTCATTCTCTACACTAAGTTTCTTTACAATAAAAATAAGGTAATAAAAGTTAATGAATAGGTTTATTATGAGGTCTGAATGAAGTGGAATACTTCCCAGCTCATAGAAACTATTCAGTAAATGGGACCAGCAGTTAGCGTAATGGCTATGTCGCTGAACTCTCATGTAGTCAACTGCGGTTCGAGTCCCGGACCCGGTGACTTAAACTCACACCGAGCGGGTGTGCATGTGTGCCCAAGATCCCAAGGAGAATGGAGGAGAAGGGATTGTGGCGTGGCCGGGGTGGGGGTGATTTCTTGCTTTCTGTCTCTCTGTCTCTTTCTGTCTTTCTGGTGAACACAGGTACCCTGTAGCAAAAAAAAAAAAAAGAAACCATTCACTAAGTGTCACTTGCTACTACCCGCTATCCTCATTAGTAGCAGTCATGGGGTAATGGTATTACAACAGAAGTAGTTGGAGTTAATTTCGTATTTCTCAATCTTTGTCCATATGTATATCACCAATGAATCTCTTAGATAAGTTATGAAATTTTTCTCATTTCATCGAGAATCGGATGCCCAAACTATATTAAAAATATCTAAAGATACACAGGCTTAGCATTTATGGGTAATAATTTAAGTGAACCAAATTCTAATAGATCACTTTGAAAAAGCAGATGTAGACAGTACCATTTTCTACTGTCACAAATGGCATCCAGGAAGCAGTTTAAATTTTTGATCTTCAAAATGTGCCAGATTATAACTTTGAGGACTTAGCTAAAGTGAAATATTTTAAACAAATTGAGTAAGAAAAATATCAATAGTCCTGTTTTCAGTTCAAGTAAATGTTGCTGTATATTTTTTGGAAGGCAGAAACAAGTGCCAATACATGAACCATATATAAAACTTCACTTAAAAATCTCTGGAGTTAATAACATTTAACATGGTAAACATAGGTGATAAATATGTGCCACATAGAAATATTTATGTGATTTTTTTCAAAAGTTTCTTTTTTTCTTTCTATATTTATGTATTTTATATTTATATAAATTTCTCTGTCTTAGGGCATGTGTGCTCACTGGAACAAGGGAGACAGACACAGTGAGAGGGCAAGTGAGAAATAACCCCCCACAGGGATGGCCACATCACAGTCCCTTCTCTCCATTCTCATGCTGGGATTTTGGGCACACACATTTGCCCAGTGTGACTTTTAAGCCACTGGGTTCAGGACTCGAACCACGGTCAGTCATGTGGAGTCCAGTGACATAACTGCTATGCCATTTGCTGGTCCCTGGGATGTTTTAATTAGTATGCACCTTGCAAATTATACATTCAGCATTTTTTGAAAATTTAAAGTACATTAAAATATATCTTAAGAAATGCACAATCTGTACATATTAAGCAAACAAATTATTACCATACGTTAAATATCAAATGAGAAGAAACTCTGAAGACTAAAGATTTACTAATAATAAACTTTCTTTGAAATGTTTTGAGATATAAATACTGAAATCTAATTTCTCGTGTATGATTGCAAAACTGTGAAAACATTTGTGCTGATATTCATTTCCAGCTTCATTAATTTATTTTATAGGCTCTAATTGGTATTCTGCTATATTCTGAAACTAAGTGCTTTTAGTGGTAGGCAATAATACATAGGGATTTTTTTTCCTCCTGTATAGCTCTTGAGATATTACTAAGCACCATATATTGTGTTTGGCAAGAGGGTTGGAGAAAAAAACATGTCCTGCCCTCATTTTATCAAAAGAAAATGAAAATGGTTATTATGGTTATCTATAATCAATGAGAAAAAATAGGTCCAATGTTCTAAGAGAGCACTAGGTGATTCCTATTTAAATATAGAGCTTGAATACATGTGTATGTTAATTTGTTACAGGGTGTTCGTGCTCACAGAGAGAGAGAGAAAGAGAGAGAGAGAGGGAAAGTGAGAAAGCACCTCCCAGGGGGATGACTCTGCCCTAGTCTCCTTTCTTCCATTCTCCTCTCAGGATTTTGAGTACACACATGCACACATGTCTGGCATGTTTTCTAAGTTACTGGGCCTAGGACTTAAGTCATGCAGTTGGCCGTGTGATATCCAGCCACCTTAATCACCAAACCACTGGATGATCCTAAAGATTGTATATTTATCCTTTAGAATATTCAAATATTTTAGCTTCATTGTAATACTTATTTACTATCAAAGGACATTGATTTTTAAATGAGTCAATATACCATGACATGAGTCCAGTCTATCCGGAATATTGAAACTATATTATTAATAATGCTTTAAAAATTAGTTTAGTTGAAATGGGGCTATACTCATATGCAAATATGATGGAGATAGAGACAATACATTTATTAAAGAAATTCTTATTTCTTAATGAAAATAATCAACCAGGGAAAATAATTGTATCTAAATAATTAGTAATTTAAAAATATCTTTAAAAATAATATTCCTTTGCTGTTTTAATTTGTTTCCACTTGAATTTACTGAACACTTGCTTGAGGTGTTACTCATGTATCAATTAATAACACAGGTATACTTCGCTCTTTCACATAATTTACAATCTGGTAAGGGTAGGAAAGCACAAATAAATAATTCAATACATGTGAAAGTGAATCTCAAATGATAATTGGTGATAAAAGGTCAAATAAGAAAGATGATCGAGTTGTGTGTAGGGTGACAATTTGGCCATTATGTTTAGGTGGCTAGACATGTGGAGTCTGAGGTGACAGTGTGTTATCTGAAATTTGAATGTTGACAAAGACAAAACCATGTGGTGATATAGACCTAGGGGTGGAATGTGATATGACAGGATGAAAATGTTTAAAAAGGAATTTTTAAAACAATAGCCTTTAATCTACGTTTTAACTCTAAAATCCAAGCACACAATCTCAAGGTCATTGAACCTCCTTGAAATTATAAGAAACTCTGTGTGTGTGTGTGTGTGTGTGTGTGTGTGTGTGTAAGAGTAGCAGAGGGGATGGAGAAGAGGGAAAGAAAGAGGAAGAATAAGAAAGACAGGAAGAAAAGAGGGAGGAAATGATGAAGGATAGGAAGGAGGGAATTAAAGAGCACCAAGAGATAATCTTGATTATATAAATTGACACTTCTGTTAGTGCACTTTATTTCACTCAGTTATCACTGAGATCCAAGATCTAGTTCAGTTTAAGTGCTATTATAATAGAAGTCTTCCTATCCAGTATTTTCCAAATTGGGATGAGCAATAAATAAATAAATAAATAAGTCAACTCTTTCGGCCAAGTTCAGTTATTTCATTTCTATATTACTAGCTTATATAGTTTCCTAGCTTAATTAGTACATTTGTTAAATTTGTTGATCTTTTAGAAGTTTAGTTTCTTAATGAGTGTTTTTGACACAAGCAGAGTAAGTTTTAATTTGTCATTTGCTTTGTACTATTTATTATTATTATTTTTTAAATTTTCATTATTTTTTTATCAGGAATTACTGCTTGCTTAGAAAATTGGGAAAGGCAGAGAGGTGATAGCACTTAGAGAATGTAAGCATGCCATCTGTTTGGATGAGGATGCAAATAATAACAAACATTGAGGGCTTCAACACTCCAGGCAAAACTGGATTCACATTTGTTTTCTTTTTGAAAAATCTTTTTTTTTTTTTTGCTTACATGCTTTTGTGATTAGTTAACTTAGTAACACTTCTTTTAAAAAATAGAGATAGTTATTCTGAACTAACAAGAGATGTGTATCAAAATACATGTACAAATGCATTAGGTAAACCATTTTCTCTAAGAAATATAACAATTCCTTCAGCTATATCTAAAAAAAAAAAAAGCCAAAATGATAAACTGCCAAGTTGAGAGGCTTAATTAAGGAAAAATTATACCATTTTAATTGCTTCTGATCTCTTATTATTTTTATCTTAATTAATTACTTCTGCTTTGGGCAAAATAAAGAGAATTGAAGTGAGTGGAAGAAGAATTAATCAAATTCCACTCAAGTTACTTGCTTGTTACTATTGTATTATATTGGAAAGGAAAATGAATCCTTTGGATAGCCTCAGGATTGAAGGTACCTTTCGATTACTCACTCAACCCTTTGCTCCACATTTATCAATGACCAGGTGTAAATCATTTTTAAAGCATGAATGACAAGTTGCCAAATTCTGTCATCTTTATTGACTCTCAGGAGGTAACTTTATGAAAAATAAAAATTTCTATGTAATAATTATTTATTCTATATAATAAATATTTTAGTTAGGGTTTTAACTTATGTTTCACCCAACTTCACCAGTGTAAATTTAACTATTTTTCTACTTTTCTTCTTGAAATAGTGGTATAATCAGAAAGAAAACCAATGTAAATGACTGATAAATAATTCTAGGTAACTTAATAAGTATATTATATGTTGTAATAGCTTTTCAAATAAGTTATAGCTAACTCATTATTTTTATATGAAATATGTGAAACTACTGCATGGACTGTCTATTACTGATTTCATTGTTTATATGAAAATGGCACAGTATATATCCCTTATGGATAGAGAGTACCATAAACAGATAGCAATTTAGCATATGACTAAATATAAATGAAAACAAAGGGACCCTTTCCTTGATAAGGAATAACCCATTAACTGAATTTATGAATCTAAAAAAAAAAAGTTAAATCAACTTGTTTAATCAACAATTCCAAAGAATTACATATTGCTGTCTGGGAAGCAGATGGCTTTCCTGCTGCCTGGCCTGCTGCTTCTGCCTGCCACCTTTTCCATTAGCAGCTGTGATTTCTGGAAAAAATTAACTTCTTCATTGCCTATATAATGTGTCCATAACCACTATCAAATTTCTGGAAAAAATTAACTTCTTCATTGCCTATACGATGTGTCCATAACCACTATCAAATTTCTGGAAAAAAATAACTTCCTCATTGCCTATACGATGTGTCCAAAACCTCAATCCAACACTTAGAAATGACTTGTATCCTCTAAAGAGAAATGAGAAATAGAAACAATTTTAAAGATAAGCACACATTTCCAGTATGTCTAGACTCTAAAATTTGTGTGAGAGATCAATGCATTTCTTCCCACTTTCTTTAATCTCACTCTTCTCACTCCGATTCTTCTTTCCAGATTGTTTCCAGTAATCTTGGTTTTTTGTTACAAATTTTTCTTCAGTGGAAAATTTGTTGAGAAATTAATATAACAGAATGAGGAGGATCATGAATAGTGTGGTGTACATTACTGCTGTTTCTTTACTTTTTAACTATTTAATTGACATAAAAACTGTACACATTTATGGGGTACAATGTGATTTTTGGTACAAAATTACGTGTAGTGATGAGATCAGGATAATTATTATACTCATCCTCTCAACCCTTTGTCATTACCCTCTATTGGGAAAATTCCAAACCCACTTTTTTAGCTTCTGAGATGTACAGTAAGCTGTTAACTATTGTACATTCACCAGCTATAATTTATAAAACCGCAGATTATTCCTCTTATCTATCTATAATTTTATTTCAATTAGCTAACATTTCTCTATTTCTTGGATATTTATTTATTTATTTATTTGTTGTGGTTTTCAGGCCACCACGCCCCAGACTTCAACTGCAGTCGGTCATGTGGGAGTCCAGCACGCCAACCAACACACAACCTACTGGCTCTCATTTTAATAAAGCATTAGTGATTTACTTCAGTCACACTATTAGATATACCTTACTAATTATTAAATCAATTATATGCTTACTTGATTAGGAGAATAAGGAATGGATTTTATTACATCTTTTTACTATCACTGTAAAAAATATACTCCATAAAGTTTGAGATGGAAGGTACTATTATAGTCCAATAAATTTACACTTAATATAAAAGACATGTATTTTTTGACTTTCTGCTATAAATATATGTTTTACCTAGACCAACTGTGAGCTTCTGTGACTGGGAACTATCCCAATCAGAAGTTATATAGCTATTTAATATCTTAATATCATTTCTTAAAATTAACAATCATATTAAAACAATTAAAAGAATATTTGTTTTGGCCTGAAATGCTAATGTTTAACTTATAAAGGATACAGAAAATTTGAACATTTATTATAATTTAGATATACATGTGTAGCTAAAGCCGTTCAAACTTCTTCACAGTAGCCTTAGAATAAAATCAGTGGCAAATAAGTCAAAAATTTCTGATTATATATTTATACATATTTTATGTACTTTAGACCTTTTACATACATAAAATATATACATTTTCCTTCCACATTTAAGGTCTAAAGAAAGAAGTATAATACTTAAGGACTCGAAATTTGAAGCAATCTGATGCCAATGCAGTGAATAAGAGTTGAAGTAGTTATTATCTTAGCTACTTTCTAGGTAACTCTTTAATATTTGCCAGAGAGCATATGTGTTCATCAGAGAGAAACAGGGAGAAAGAGGGAGAGAAAACACCCCTAGTGGGGCATGTTCATACAGCAACTTATTCTCCTTTATTTCTCCAAACTGCTAGGATGTGGGGTACCCATGCACCAGTGCCTGTTTTATTTTTCAAGTTACCAAAGCTGAGATTTTAACTGCTATGTTGTCCATGTGGGATCTGGTTTCCTTAACCACTGGCCCATGGAGTCAGCCTTATTTTTCTATTAATGATTTACATTGATTAAGGGAGATAAAAATTGTGCTCATTATATGAGGAGAATGCTACTCTAACTGCCAGAATTTGCTAATGGTAAAAAAAAAAAACAGTCATTTAGAGATTGCACCAGAAGCCAGTTATTGAAGAAAACCATCTTGGAAGAAGTCTTTTACAAAGCAGAAGGAAGAACTGCACAAGCAAGTAAAACAGAATAACTAAAATGTAAACATAGGAATATAAATACATACAAACATGGAAACGAAAGTAAAAGACTAAGTGATAGTGGAAAGAGCCAAGACAAAAGAAAATAGATCAAATATATTTAAAGATAGAGGGATTTTTAAAAATTAATTAAGGCACCTGGAAATTATATAAAGACCCTATGAGAGATTAGATAGATAAGCAAATAGAAAGATATATAGATAAATATTCTCTCATGGGAGCTTTATTTTGTATATAAATATAAAATTTTATTTATACATACACATATATATATGAGTAATATAAATGAGTAATAAAGATTTATTATTTTATTTACTTTTTTTTTGAGAGATTTTAGCTATAGGGCACATGCATTAGCCAGAAAGACAGAGAGAGACAGAGAGAAAGAAAACAAGAAATTGCCTCCCAGGGGAGATGGCCACGCCGCAATCCCTTCTCCTCCATTCTCCTCTTGGGATCTTGGGCATGCACGCATACATGTCTGACATGAGTTTGAGCCACCGGTCTGGGATTCGAACTGCAGTCCACTACATAGGAGTCCAGTGACATAGCCATTATGTCAACTGCTGGTCCTGAGATTTATTATTTTAAATAATAAGTGAAAAATACAAAAATATTTTGTTTAAAATATTATTTTGCTTATGTTTTATTTTAAATAACAGCACAGAGCATTCTAGAATTATTAAAAAAAAGATTGAAAATAACAGCAAAGAATACCAAAAAAAGATATAAAATGCTAAATAATTAAGAAAAAATGTAAAAAATAATTATCTGTTAGTGAAGATCTATCCCAGATCCTGCCAGCTACACCTTTTGTTATAGGAAAAATCTGAGCCCAATTAAATTTAACAGTTTATTTGAATAAACAGTAAGTATAGATCTGACTAGCATGCCTGACAAAAATTGGTTCAGAACGTTCCACCTACCGCATGTGCAACTTAGAACAAAGATAATAATATACATACCAAGGAAGTGGCATGAAAAGCCATCTGTCTCGGCTGCAGGTGGTATTCATCTTATTGATCCTACTGTGATCAGTTGACAGCCTGTGATTCACTCAGTTGATGTGACTGGCTGAGGCTCAGATGCTTGGTTACCAGAATATACTCCTAGATTAGGTTACAATCTCCTTTTTCTATGGAGACTGCTTTTATCCAATTTATTAAGACAATTAAACTGTGGCTTACAGATCTAACCCTGGTTTCATTCTCTTTAGAAGGGGGCAAGTTAATGAGACTTAAACTTACCCATACAGACCTTTACCTACTTCATGTATGCCACCTTGACTTAGTTCCTGTACATATTCTTGAAATCTCCATCTACTATAGTCAACCTTGACTTACTTCCTATTGTCAAGAAGTGTATACTCTTTTATAGCCACAATTCTGGTGACTTTGATGTCCACCAGTCTATGATCAAAAGCAGAATGCCTCTGTAAAGTTTGGGCCCTAACCCATGATCAATATAGATAAGACAAGAAAGGTTCAGTCACTTCTAGTGAGTCTACTCACTTCAGAATACCCAAACCTGATGTGGTCTTATTTCTTAAGACTGTTTCTTAATGGGTTGTGGGGGGGGGGGGGGATCCATTTCCTCATGTGCACAAATTCACCAAGGTGAGCCTTGAAGAAAGAATCTTATTGTCGGTCACCCCTATAGCTTAGCATTCAAGGAGGCAGGAGTGTTACAACTTGAGTTACGGCTCAAGGGCTACAGTTTATGTCTCAGATCAGATTCCCTGAAAGTAATAAGGCTGGCTTTTTAATAGAGAAATAGATATTGCTACCTTGCTCCTATTGGCCCATAAATAAAAATAAAGAACCGGTAAGGCCTTTCTAGGTTAACATGAGCTTCACTCCCACTGGTCCATTTTCAAATCCTTTCTGCAGCTGAGGTTGATTTTAGCTAATTCAGCTTTTTCAGTGCATGAATCCTGCAAGAAAACTTACAAAAACAGTTTTCTTTTATCTTTTGTTTGTTTTTCAGTCTAGTTCTGGCCATTTATACTTGCCCAGGATTTTAAGTGCCCAACTTTCGTTATATATTTTCTAAGAAAAGAATTAAAAAGAAATCTTTAATTGCCTTGATAGGCTCATGATCAGTAACATAGATGTTTGCTCAACAAGACCAAGATGGCTACAGGGAATAATAGTAAATAGTGTTATTTATTTTAAAACTATTATAACTATTAAACTATATTATATATTGTAGAATAAAGTCAATATATAGTTCTATTAATGCCAACTGGCATTAAAATGTTCAAAGACACGTAAATATAAACAATAAAAATGTAGATGCAATATAGTAATCTTATAGTTGAATTAGAAACATAGATATTAACATATTTTCTAATGATACACACACACATACACACACACACACAAAGATTTACACATGAACACACTCACATACACATACACTTTTCCTAACTCCGTTCATGAAAGAAAGGCATGGAAGCAGTAACAATTCAATAGCATTGAACATTTGTAGCATCAAAATTTTGAAATCTAAATGTCACTTCTACTAAAGGGAAACAAGGATATTTGTAAAAACAGGTCGTTATATGTCAGGAGCAAAACAAACACAACGTACAGGGAAAATCCAGTCATCTTATTTTGCTTAACAGCAGAGATATTATTAAACATCCTTTGGAATATGTCAAGAGGACACAGAAACAACCTTGAAAGAGCTGTTTCTGACCTAAGATGAGTGTATTTAATCATCAAGAAAAATAGCTGGAATTTTTATACACAAATTGTTTATCTACATATTTCTCTGTGATCTACCTAACTATGCATTGAAGGTTGTTAGGGCACCAACTCATACTATAAACATTCATAAGTAAAAGTAAAGAATCAATAATATGAATGATATTTTAAACTATTTCCAGGTACTGAAAAACTAATTAGGAAAGTTCTTCACATGAGATTCTAGCTGTATTTGTTTCCTAGAGCTGCTATAAAAAATTACCACAAACTGAGAGACTTAGACACAACAGAAATATTGGGTCATTGGCAAATATGTATTTCAACAATAACTGAATTGAATCCAGCATGTGCTAACCTAAATTAAAATAGACATATTATGAGATATATTTTAAAAACCAGGAATTAAAACTCACATGAAACCAAATTTCTTGATTGGCATCTTGAGCAATCTAAAATACTAAATGAATAAAAATGCCTCCCTAAAAGATTCACTGCAAATAGCAAATGAAAAAACTAAGAAACAGTCTAAAGACATGAGGAAAGAGAATTATACCCTGTTTTTTTTTTTCTCTTTATTCATCTTTATCTCAATTTTCTGAGTCTATTAAGCTTTTGTTCAATTACTTTTGTAGAGCTGGGAGAATTGCTGAAAACATTCAAATTCAACTTTTAGGGTTTTTTAAATGAAAAATTGGTAAATCTGCTGTCTAATCTTGCACACAAAGGAAAAGGGAGTCAAGTTCATAAACTTAAGCAGTTTAAGACTTGATATTTTTAAAGTTCATTAAATTAGGTCATTTTTATTAAATAAGATTATTGCCGAGGACAACCAGTGGTATGATGGTTAAGGTGGCTGGAACCCACATGGCCAACTGTGCAATCAGAGTTATGGATCCACTGGCTTGGAAAACATGCCAGGCACATGTGCATGAGTGCCCAAAGTCCCTAGAGAAGAATAGAGAAAAAAGGATTGTTGCTTGGCCATGTCTCCTTGGGGATGAGTTCTCACTTTCCTTCTTTCTCTCTGCCTATCTCTGGTGAGCACACCTACCCTATAGCAAATTAAAACAAAAAAAGTTTAATTAAAATGATATAAGTAATTCAGGTATAATTATTAAGAACAAGTGATTTAAGTAGATGTACTTAGATAAAGTTTCAATATAAGAAATGTCCTTACTCTATTAAAAGACTTTTTTAAGAATCATTTATTGAATTTAATTTTTTAAATACTTTCTTTATTTAAATTTTGTATTTATTTTTTAATTCAACCATGGAGTAGCAGAGTGAGAGTGAGAGAGTGAGAGTGAGAGAGAGGGAGGTCTGGGATTCGAACTGTGGCTGACCATGTGGGAGTCCAGCACCTTAACCACCATGCCACCTGCTGGGCCCATAATTAAATTAAAAAAAAAAATTGATGTAGGGCACTTGTGCTCAGCAGAGAGAAAACAGAGAGAGAGAGAAAGAGAGAAAGAGATGGAAAGTGAAAAGGCAGTCTGCCAGGTCCAGGACTTGAACTAGAGTCCAACACTTTAACCACTATACTATCTGCTGGCCCTATACTAAAAGGTTTTAACATCCTTGTCACAAATGGAAAATTAAGGCTAAAATAAAATCTGTACAATATTATCTCCATGCCAAGAAAGAAAAAAAAAACAAACAAACAAACAAAAAAACTAAAAGGTAAAAAAAAAAATCCTTCTCTATAATTATTTATTACAGAGTTATGAAAGATATTTGGGACCAATAATAAACATGCTCTGAATGATGAAATGCCGTGTGAGAAAGTACATGCTTCTAGAGTTATTCAGACTGTTGGTATATACCAGACATGATAAGGAAAAAATATCCAAGTATATGAAATATGTGAGTTACACATTTGGTAAGAAGAAAATTATAAAAAGGCATGAAGATGTTTAAAGGGAGTATTTAGAGGATATTTTAAAATAAGGATTTATGGGGGCCAGCAGGTGGTATAGTGGTTAAGTTGCTGGACTTTCACATAGGTGACCACAGCTTGAGTCCTGGACCTGGGTGTGTTTGTATGCATGCCCAAAATCTTAAGGGAAGAAAGGAGGAGAATGGATTGTGAGGTAGGCATCCCCCTGGGGAATGATTTCACACTTTCTGTCTCTTTGGGAAGCACATGTACCCTATAGCAAAAAATTTCTCTCAAGAAAAAGAAAAAAAAATAAGGATTTATGAAGAAAACAGAAATAAAGCAAGAAGGAATCCCTCCAAAAAGAAGAGAGAAATGTGAACATGAGGATGTATTTCTGGTTAAAAAATAAAAGTTGTAATTGTCCTAAAGTAGAATGACTCGATTTGTTCTGTAATGCAAGGTGGAGTATAGGAAAAACATGAATGAATAAGAGAATAAGAAAGTTGTAGGAGCTTTGTGTATAATGAATCTGATGACAGCGATTTTATGTGTGACAAAGGTGCCTAAGATTAAATTTAAAAGGATATTTATAAGCTTTTCTATGAAATTGAACATTCATACTAAAAGTATGCAAAATTAGAATTAGAACTGTGGTTTTCTGCTAAAACAGTCATGTTTCCTTAGAGTATTGTGTGATTAATACTCATTCCAGATATGTTCTAAAATTCCCATAAATCTGATTATGCTACTGAATTAGGTATAAATTTTCACAGACCCCATTAAAATTGTTAAGATATGTAATATAAGTGGACCTCATGAGATCGACGCAACTCAGCTTCTTTTTGTTGATATATGTAATAAAGGGCAGAATCCATTTGATTTGGAAAAACAAGTTTAGCATTTAAGAGAAGATGGGCATTCATCCCTTTGTTTACAGTTCAGGAAATATGATGACTTTATCACATTTTGCTCAAATTATTCTTTCTGATGGATTTGTGAGTTATTTCTAGTCTCTATTTCAGTGGTGGTACCATAAATATTTTTATCTACATGCTAGTTACTATGTTGTTTTTTTAAATAAAATACATTTTTAAAACTCAGATTTCTCAATAAGAGAATATATATATATGTGTGTGTGTGTGTGTGTGTGTGTGTGTGTATACACACACACACACACACACACACATGATTTCATATATATATCTATATATATGTATATATAGACATATATATGATTTCACTACGATTGCTAAATATTCCTAAATAAAAATCTTAACATCTCTATATGTATAAGTAACATATGAGAGTATTTGTTTTCCCACATTCATATATACAGAGTTTGATGATGGATTTTTAATAGATAGGGAATTGTATCATTGTGAATTATGGGTATGTATTCCTATGTAAGTAATATTGATCATTTTCCTTAAAGACACAGAAAGTCATTTGTATTAATTTACCTGAGAACTAATGGTTTATACATTTTAAGATTTTCCATGATGATAGTGTTTTTCTTCTTAATTTTAAGTATTTCTTTATATGTTCATATGTTAGTACTTCACATGTAATAAATGCATTAGGTTTAACTTGTATTGTTCTGTTTTGTTTTTAGTTTGGAGTTTGTCTTTTGAGTTTTCTCATGGGCAATTCTGTATTTGTAATGCAGCAACACAAGATATATAAACATTTTGTTACATAATGTTAAAATGCATTTTGAACCACCGAAACAGGAGAGATTGTATGCTCGACTTAGAAAGGTTACTTGAGGTGGGTACATTTTAATATAAATATTTAGAAACATGGTTTTCTATAAAATAGAATTTTGTGAACATTAGAAGGATTTTTCTTTTTTGTGTATACATTTGTATTAGGTCTTCTTAAAAATCAGAAAAAGAAAATTCATGGCTTTGTATTAATTTTGGATTGCTGTTTTAAGAAATCACTCCACAGTGACATAAATCAAAACAAATTTATTGCTTTTTATTTCTGTAAATAAAACAGACACACAACAGAGATATCCATGGGTTAAAGACAATTTTTAGGCATTCCTTTCTGGAGTATCTGAGAGAAAATTCACTTTCTTGCCGTTATCAGCTTCTGAAGAACTTCTCATACTCCTTACCTTAGGACCCTCTTACTCCATCTTTAAAATAAACAGCATTGGTTGCATCTATCTGACCATCCCCCTTTTATTCTGTCCAAACTCTAAATATACTTAATTTTACATGTATTTTTAAAAGTAAGGCAGATTTCCTCATAAAATAGTCAGGTATTCAAAAAGTGTATTTGCAGCCACATACTATTTCCTATGTTTTACTATTTGATTTCTTTTTTTAAAGATTTTTGCCATAGGGTATGTGTACTTGTTAGAGAGAGACAGAGAGACAAAAAGTGAGAAATCTCCCACCAATGAGGATGGCCACACCACAATTCCTTCTCCTCCATTCTTTTGTCAAGATTTTGAGCATACACCCACTTATGCCCAGCGTGCGTTTCAAGCCACCAGGTCCAGGATTTTAACCACGATTTTCCATGTGGGGGTCCAGTGCCTTAACTACTATGCTTCCTGCTGGATCCACTATTTTAATTTTATCTCAAATTAAAACACAGTATTTCTAGTCCATTAGAAAGCTTTTCTGGGACCAGCAGATGGTGTAATGGTTACGTTGCTGGACTCCCACATGGTTGAGTGTGGGAACCACAGTTCAAGTCCTAGACTAGGCGGGTTCAAATTCACACCTGGCACATGTGTGCGTACAAGCCCAAAATCCTGAGAGGAGACTGCAGGAGAAGGCCATTTCATTTCTCTGGTGGTGGGGGGGGTGATTTGTGATTTCTCACTTTCTGTCTCTCTATTTCTCTTTGTCTCTTTGGCAAGCACAAGTGCCCTATAGCAAAAATCTCTCTCTAAAAAAAGAAAACATTTTTACAAAATAGGTACTTTTGTTCTAGAAATCTTATTATGTTTTCTTTCTTCCTTTTTTTTGGAGAGGTTTTTTTTTTTTTTTTTTTTTTTTTTTTTTTTTTGCTATAGGGTGCATGCGCTCGCCAGACAGACAGAGACAGAGAGACAGAAAGCGAGAAATCCCCCCCCCCCCCCCCCCCGCCAGGAGGGATGGCCACGCCACAATCCCTTCTCCTCCATTCTCCTCTTGGAATCTTGGGCACGCACACACACGTGCCTGGCATGAGTTTTAAGCCACCGGGTCCGGGATGCGAACCGCAGTCTACTACATGGGAGTACAACGACATAGCCATTACGCTAACTGCTGGTCCTGTTTTCTTCTTAACTTAGATCTCATAATTGTATATCTCTATGGTATATGATATGATTTTTAAATATATGCATAAAATACATGACATTCCAATCAAGAATATTACCATATACTTCATTTTCAGCAGAGAACTTAACATTCTTTTCTCCATTAAGTGTTTCCTTTTTCTCCCTCTCATACTCTACCATCTACTCCCCTACCTTACAGTGTCTGATATCTACAGTTATCATCCATACTATTATTTGTTCAGATCTTTAAATTTCTGGCATGCAGTGCAGACATTTGGTGTAATTTGAGCAGAAATACGCATTTAATTTCTTTCTGGATTGGCTTACTTTGCTTAAAATTAAGTCTATTTCATCCACATTGAACCAAATGATAGGGTCTTAGTCTTCCTTATGGCTGAATAATAGTCCCAGTATATATAGACCACAGTTTTACCAATCCACTCATTAGTTATTAGGCACTCAGGCTGGTTCCATATTTAGCAGTTGTAAATAATGTACGATAGACATGGATGTTGCAGATATCTCTGTGTCTGAATATTTTCCATCCTTTTGGTAAATATCAAGGAGTAGGATTACTGAACTATATGTAGCTCTATCTGAAGGTTTTTGAGGAAAATTTATAATGTTTTCCACAATGGCTGTGCTAAATTACATTCCCACCAATAGCGTAGGAGAGTTCCGTTTCACTACAGCCTCACCAGCACTTGTCATTCTTCATTTTGTTTTGTTTTGTTTTTGTTTATTTATCAAAGCCATTGTGACCGAGAAATAGTATCTCAGTGTGGTTTTCATTAGCATTTCCCTTACTATAAAGGATGCTGAACATTTTTATGTGTATTTTGGATATTTGTTTGTCTTCCCTGGAGCATTATCTTCATCTCAGCCATTTTTTGTTTATTTGTTTTTATTTGTTTTGGAGAGGTTTTGGCTATAGGGCATGTGCGTTCCCCAGAAAGACAGAGAGACAGAAAGTGAGAAATCACCCCCCAGTGGGGATGGCCACGCTGCAATCCCTTCTCCTCCATTCTCCTCTCGGAATCTTGGGGACTTATGCACACGTGTCTGGTATGAGTTTAAGCCATCGGGTCTGAGACTCGAACCACGGTTGGCTACATGGGAGTCCAGTGACATAGCCATTACACCAACTTCTGGTCCCACAGCCATTTTTAAATCGGGTTATTAGACTTTTCACATGTGAGCTGCTTCAATATTATTTATTCTTGCTATCAATGCCTCTCTGATTCAGTTTGAGAATATTTTCTCCCATTTTGAGAGTTATCTCTTCACTTTAATTCTTGTTACCTTTGCTGTATAGAAGCTTTTTAGCTTGATATAGTCCCATTTGTCTATTTTTGGGGATTATTGTCCATGCTTTATTTATCTTGTAATCATTTCTACCACTGAACATAGGTGGGATAGTTCACCACTCATAAGGACTGATGTAATTAATCTGGTCCCAGACAGAAAATCCAAAATTAATCTTCTAATCTGCACAGTTCTTTTTGCCATTTAAGGTAACATACTCACAGATTTCATGGATAAGTTTTGGGGAGTGATGGAGTAGATACAGGCATTGTTTTGCATACTGTAGTACTTTGTTCTGCCTATTTATATTTTAGGTTGAACCGACAAGTAATTTGACTTTATAGTTAGTACATTTACTTAAATTTACTTTTTCTTTAGTTGTATATATCCTCAAATATTCTTCCTGTGGAATAAAAAAAGGGATATTATAAGTCTAAATAAAGAAGTTGCACTTATAAATTGTCAGCTCAACCTCTAACATATGATTTTTCTTTTTCTACCAAATACCCACATAACAGTAATTTTCCTTAATTTATTTTTAAATTTTTCTTTAAACTTTAAATATTTAAAAACTTAATTTCATTCAGTAGTTTCATTTAAACTACATATACATATATATTACATTCACTCAAATACATTGTGAATGTATTCTTTAAGTGCCATATTTTCTCTCCTTAACATGAATCATTTAAATCTGAATTTAAGGATGAATGAATTCACAGTTTAACAGTTATCACTTTTTTTTTTTTTTTTTGCACTAGGGAATAAAACATACCCTTAGAAATTAAGGTTGAAGTTAATTTATTTCCCATTTAATTTACAAGTGCTTGAGTCATAAATTATGTACTACTGTGACTTAATTGTATGTTATGCTAACAACACAGGAGTCCAATTTCAAAGGAAGAGCTAAAGTTGTAAGTATCTTAAATTATTAAGGAATTGTCAGATAATGGTGGAAATCAAGAATTGGAAATTAGGTAGTTTTATTGTTATTTGATCTATATCTAGTATAGGTCATTTTCCATCTAGCTTTCATTTTCAGGCTTGCATATTTAAAAGAAAATGAAGTTGACTTGTTTTGGGGGTAGTTTACAATATAAACGTTGAAAATATCTCTTTTTTAAAAGGTTAAGAAAATAAACTATCATTGGTTTAAGTAAACTATAAAAGATATTTAGGCTGTTTCCATATCTTGACTATTGTAAATAATGCTGAAATGACTTTTGTTAATAAGACTGTATTATGTACTGAAATTTTTCTAAGACAATAGATTTCAAATGATGTTATGGCTATGTTAATTAGCTTGAGTGTGGTAATTATTTCTCTCTCTCTCTCTCTCTCTCTCTATATATATATATATATATATATATATATATACATATATATGTATATATGTATATATATATACACACACACACACCCATATATAATTTTTATACTTTATATCTGTAATTTTGGATTCCTTCCAGCTCTTTGGAATTCTCTCTCTCATACTAGCCAGTTCTTGACAGTAAAGGTTGGAAAATGTGCCCTCAGGACAGCAAATGTCCTGTCCTCTTTGGTTTGTACCTCTTTTCACCACATACAATCAAAATGTTCGTTAATCTTGTTCCTCTTTATTCCTCTAGAAGTTAATTCATTTATATTTCTAAGAAGCTATTATTTGCAACCTACCTAATGTTTTCATAATATTAGGACCAGAATGAAAGTCTCATGTAAATTTCAGCACCTTAACCTGAAGAAGTTCATAGCTTTATTTTTTGGAAAGCTAAGTAAAATAAATGACTTACTGGGAAATTAATATAAAAATTCACCCACAAGGACTTAGAAATACTGAATAAATTATAATATAAATTGTAGGCAATTTGTAGGCAGTTTTACCAAACATGGGTAGATTTGTTTTCTTCTTATATAAATGTTTCCAGAATTCAGAAAATAATT
Source organism: Tupaia tana (assembly GCA_026018925.1). Taxonomy (NCBI): domain Eukaryota; kingdom Metazoa; phylum Chordata; class Mammalia; order Scandentia; family Tupaiidae; genus Tupaia; species Tupaia tana. Next base: position 68,629,365 of record JAKSZU010000005.1, read on the forward strand.
GAAACATTTCTACTCAGGATTACATGGGAATAAATTTGTTACAAAATTGAACAAAGGTCAGAAAATGTACCACAACAAAAGCCTATTTATGAAAAAACCAGCAGTAATATTTAGCCAAGGAACAGATTAGGAACCAGAAAAGTAACTGACGGGCATATTTTATGTAGGGGCAACTACTATGCCATCTTCTCTGCAATCTGCCTCAGTAGCAAGCATCTGAGCTTTTCTGACAGTTACCTATTCTAAAGCAGATCTTTATTAATTTACTTCTATATTTCTATAATTGTTTTCATTATTTTATAATATTGTTACTTAGTTTTGAATGCTGTTTTATGCATTTAACTTTATATTTTTTAAATATAGATTTTAAATGTATTTTTTTCAATGAGTGGAATGTCTGGCATCCACTGTTTAAAATATCCTTTTTTTGGAGAGCGAGAGATTTTTGCTCTAGGGTACATGCTCTCACCAGAGAGACAGAGACAGAAGGTGAGAAATCACCTCCCCCCACCCCCCAGGGGAGGATGGCTATGTCACAATCTCTCTTCTCCATTCTCCTCTCAGGATCTTAGGCACACACGCACATAAATTTTAAGCTGCCAAGTCAAACCCCAGTCGACTATGTGGGAGTCCAGCAACATAACCATTACATCATCTGCTTGTCCCTAAAAATGTTCTTATTCTTGGGGCCAGCAGGTGGTGTGGTATTTAAAGCACTGGACTTCTACAAGGCTGTGTTTGGGTCCCACATCTGGTGGCTTGTTTTCTCACTTTCTTTCTCTTGCGCACATATGCCCTATAGAGAATTAAAAACATATATATTAATAATAATAATAACAAATAAAATTAAATAAATAATTATTTTTTAAAAATGTTCCTAATTTTAAGGGAAATAATTAATGACAGCAGTAGTGCTATTGGTGGAGGGACAATAAGCATCTATTGGAGGCAAGTGTAGGCTGACCGTGTGCCAGCAGCAACTCAAACAGTCTGTTCCTTCTTTTGGAGAGGTTTTTGCTACAGGGTGCGTGGACTCGCCAGAAAGACAGAGAGAGACAGAGAGACAGAAAGCGAGAAATCACCCCCCAGGGGGGATGGCCATGCTACAATCCCATCTCCTCCATTCTCCTCTCGGGATCTTGGGCACGCACGCTCACACGCCTGGTGTGAGTTTAAGCCACCAGGTCCAGAACTCGAACTGCACTTGGCTACATGGGAGTCCAGTGACATAGCCATTATGCCAACTGGTGGTCCCACCAACCAGTTCTTAAGATGTTCCTATGGCCACATATTCCTGGCTATCCTGGTATCTGCCTGTTTTTTACTAGTTGTACATATTTCTCTTTATTTGGAAAATTTTCAGATATTATTTCATAAAAGAGGTTTTCCATGCCTTCAGCAGATTCTTCATCTTCTGGAATACTCATTTATATGGACATTTGGTCACTTCATGGTGTCTAGAATCCCTATGTGTTGTCCTCATTTTTTCTTTTTTTTCGCTGTTTTTTTTTTTTTTTCTTTCTTTTTTGGTGATTTAGTCTATGTTGGATATTTGAGACTTTGTCGTCAAGGTCAGAAATTCTTTGCTCTGCATGGTTCAATCTGCTGTTAATGCTTTCTAGGAAGACATTTTTTTAAAAGAATTATTTAATTAAATTAATTAATTAATTAATTAATTTGAATTTGGAGACAGAAAAAGAAAAGAGAGAGGGGAAGTGAGAAAGGAAACTGCCACGTCCAGGACTCAGTCTGTGGTCAGCCGTGTGGGAATCCAGCGCCTCTAACCACAACGCCAACTGCCAGCCCCAACTTTAATTTCTTATATGGTATTCTTCGTTTCCTGAAGTTCTGTTGATTCTTTTTTCGGCTGTCTGTCTATTTCTTTATGAAATTCCTCTTTTATATGCTGAAATAGTTTTCTCATTTCCTGGAACTGATTGTTTTCTCTTGCATCTTGTTGAGTTTTATCACTATGAATATTCGGAATTCTTTTTCTGATATTCCCCTGTACTTCTCTGTGCTGTCCACTGTTGATGAAGGGCTACTGTGCTCACCTGGAGAAGAGCTACGACCTTGTTTTCTCATGTTTCTTCAGTATCTGTGTTGGTTTCTAGTCATCTGATGCAGTATTCACTTTTTCTATTTATTGGAGTAGATTCTCTAGTGTTGCTAGAAGAAATTTCAGCCTTAGCTCATAGATGTGTTCCTATTAGAGGCTCTGTCTCCCAGGTCAGAGCAGTAATGGGTAACTTCAGAGGTGTTTGCCTCCTCTACCAAACATTCAGCTCTTGATGAAGTGGTAGCAAGCTAAGGAAATGGAACTTGGTGAAGAGGATCAAGTCACACGCTGTGCAAAGCACAGTGCATGGGTTAGTATACCAGAAGTTTCAAAGTTGCTTCCTGGCCCCAAGTGTAGACTCACCATAAAGCCTCCCCAGATGAGCTCAAGACACCCAGCAGGTGGGTGGGACCAGGCCAGGCCACTGGAATGGTGGGGACAGAGTCCAAAAGTTTCAAAGTTGTCCCCAGGCCCCAAGTGTGTACTCACCCTAAAGCCTACCAGACCTGGCTCTTTTTTTTTCCCCCCAGAGGAATTTTCCTTAGGATGTGTGCACTCCCTGGAAAGAGACAGAGACAGAAGAGGGAAAGTAAGAAATCACCCTTCATGGGGTATAGCCATGCTGTAATCCCATCTCTCCATTCTCTTCCTGGGATCTTGGGCATGCACGGACATACACTTGGCATGATTTTCAAGCCACTGGGTTTGAGACTTGAACTGCGACATAAGCACCACACCATCTGCTGGTCCCAAAACATAACTGTTTCTAAATAACTTGTTGTGACATTGACCTATGATATGATTCCAATTTTTTTTTTTTTTTTTGGAGAGGTTTTTGCTATAGGACGCGTGCACTCACCAGACAGACAGAGACAGAGAGACAGAAAGCAAGAAATCACCCCCCCAGGGTGGATGGCCACGTTGCAATCCCTTCTCCTCCATTCTCCTCTAGGGATCTTGGGCACGAACGCACACGCGCCCGGCGTGAGTTTAAGCCACAGGGTCCAGGACGCGAATTGCAGTCGACTACTTGGGAGTCCAGCGACATAGCCATTACTGTACTTGTTGGTCCCAATATGATTCCTATTTTAATCTCACATTATTTTAAGTATTATTGCTATTATTTAATAATAGATTTTGATACTGTATAGAATAAGTCTTTTCTTATTTTTTCACAGGTATTAGCTATCCCTACATATATTCTTTCTCTGAAATGTCTTAAATAATCATGTTATAGGGCCATCAGTTGGCATAGTTGTCAAGACACTGGACTCTCACATAGGCGACCACAGTTTGAGTCCTAAACCTGGTGGCATGAAAATCACACCAGCCATGTGTACATATGTGGCCCAAATACCAGGAGGAGAATGGAGGAGAAAGGGTTGCAGTGTTTCCTTACCCCATCAGGGCATGATTTTTCACTTTGCCTATCACTGTCTCTCTCCAGTGAGTACATGTGCCCTTGGAAAATCCTTAAAAAAAAAGTTATATTGTAAAAAATTCTGTCAAAGTAGATTTTTAGCTTAATGTTGAAATAATTAAGAACCTTCCGTATTTTATTCCAGAAAAGAAGTCTTTCCACGCATACATGTATTTCTTTTTTATTAATATTTTATAACATTTTTATATAAGTACAGTTTTTTTATAAGCACAGTTTTTTTATATAAGCACAGTTTTTCTTATTTATTTTTATTAATAGATGTTATTTATTTTTATGTTTGTTAGTGGAATTTTCCTAATTTTTTTTTCTAAATAGTTACTTCTAGTTCTTGGTAACGTAATTTATATTAGTAGGTTATTAAAAATAAATATGATTTAACTAATTACTTTCCAATTAGTAGTATTAACAATCAATAAAAGTGGTGGAAATCCCAGACAGAAGAATAGAGGCAATTGAGAATGTTGTCAGAGAATTACTTTCTTGAAGAGCATTGGCCTCCAAAGTCACTTTTTTGAACAATTCAAGTAATAATGCCAAATGTATTTAAATTGTTTCAGAGCCCAGAAAGAGAAAAGGCACTCTGAAATTCTTTTAACAGATTTGGTATGCTATTGATTCTAAAACCTAAAAGTATAGAACAATATCATTTGTGAATATTGAGCAAATACCTTAAATAAAATATGAGAAAGTATAAGGAAGAATGTTCAAAGAAATATGAAGCATGGGAAAAATGACTTTATTTCATGGTTAAATAATAGAAATAAAAGTAGAATAAAAAAACAGAAACAAGCTTAAAAATGCAACAGTGGGAGAATGTAAATCCCCTAGCCCATTATTACTCAATAATTACATTAAAATGAATGTGATAAGGCAAATTAAGAAGCTATATTTGGCAGGAAAGATTCAACCCATCAGTATCTGTTATCATATGTTCAATTATTATAATTAAATTAATTTAAAAACTATTAGATGTTGGGACCAGCAGGTGACATGGTGATTAAGGCACTGGACACTCCCACATGGTCAACCATGGTTTGAGTCCTGGACCTGGTGGCTTGCTTTCTCACTTTCCCTCCTTCTCTCTCTCTGTCTCTCTGTGTGTCTCTCTCTGGTCAAATTAAATTTTAAAAATGAGTGAATAAATAAAATTAATAAAAAAAATTAGATGTCAAGTTGAAATTTTCAGTTTTAATATTAAAAAATCAGCTCATTTTTTATATGCGTTATGTACTAATTACATTATGCTTGAAGAAATGTTTTCATTTACAATGAAAATATAACTGTGAAAACATCTGTGAGCTGATTCAACAAGAATGTTTATAACTTTTCTGGAGATGCATTCCTAGGTGTCACTACTCAAATCTCTTTACATCTTCTGTTCAATAAAATTTCATTCTTCATTTTGTTTACACAATTACTGGACAAGTTTCTGGAGATGTATGTATGCACCTCAATGTCCTGCCTCCTCAATTGTTTATTTGAAGAATATCCAATTATCATAAAACTTGTATATAATATCAAGTTGTGATAGTCTCCCTAGAATGTTTTTGCAGAATTTCTAAAGCATTTCTCTCATGTTTTTAATAAGCATTTTTTCCTATTGTTTTTTAAAATCAACAAATCATTGAATAATGAGGGAATACACCATTACAGAGACAATAAGCTCTTTGGTAAATGGAGAAGGAAAGTACAGTAAGCCAGTTTAGAACACACACATACAAATTTACATTTCTCCAGTTTCTTGTACTATAAGTATCTTTTCATATACTGCTAATATGTGTATTGCTCTTTTCTATACAGCATACTTATGTTATTTTTTCATTTTAGTACTGGATCATTTGTGCTTGATTCAAGGAGATATTTATTATTTATTCTTTTAAAAGTTATATGTATCATAATATTTCTGGAATCATTATTTACCTTTATATTTTTATAACATTTTCTTAAAAAATGAGAAATAATATTGGTAGAATCTTAAAGTTTGAAAGCACGTATATGTATATATGTATAAGCTTATTAATATATATGCCTATATAGAGGGACAAAGAGAGAGAGATGTATGTGTGTGTGTGTATATATATACACACACATACACACACACACACACACACACACACACATATATATATATATATATATGTATGTCATTTTTATTGATAGAAATGAGATAAATTTCACTTTAAGGAAAATTTGTATTGCAGTAGCTTTTAGAAGGAAAGTTTCCATCTACATTTTACTAATATTTGTATTCTTTTCAATTTTGTACATGCAAATACATTAGATTTGCAATCTAAATGATCATCAATAGGTAAATTGTTAATTAGTTGCTTCATTCACAATACAATGCCTTCTTTACAACATTTTTATACACTTATATATATTTACATTATTATTACAGAAATTAAGTTAAAAGAGATATAAATAGAAAATGATGTATATACTATGGCTTCATGTACATAAAAAAACCCACCATACATGCATAGAATAATGCATAGTATACACATATATAGAATAAGATTGCATATGTCCATATGTCTACGGTTGCACATAAACACTTTCCAGATTACTTAGCCATTGGAGACGTACTGGGATGTGCCAAGGGAAATTGGCTCTTTACTTAGGAGAGTCCATGGTGATGAAAATGAACTTTCTATTTTCACTCTAGTATTTTTATAATAAATTGCATTTCTACAAATAAGATATATCTATACTTTAAAAACAATAAGTGAGAAATAAGCATATAAGTGAACTAAATTATGGTTTAAACTAATTTCTGTATAGAAAACTAAGTAAATGTGATTAGTACATTCTTACATGATTCTTAAAATAATAATTATCATCACAATAATAAATATGACTTTAATGAAAATTATACATATATATATATATATATATATATATATATCCTTTTATGAGAAGATTAATACAATTTCTCAAGCAAGCAATAAAATTATAATTATAGGGACCAGCAGTTGGCGTAGTGGCTATGTCACTGGAATTCCATGTAGTCAACCATGGTTTGAGTCCTGGACCTGGTGGCTTAAACTCATGCCAGGCGAGTGTGCATGCCTGCCCAAGACCCAAGAGGAGAATGGAGAAGAAGGGATTACGGCGTGGCCATCCCTCTTGGGGGTTGATTTCTCGCTTTCTGTCTTTATCTCTTTCTTTGTCTTTCTGGTGAGCACTCACGCTCTATAGCAAAAACCTCTCCAAAAAAAAGAAAAAAAGAAAAAAACATCATAATTATAGCATAAAGGTCTAATAGAAAACATGTATATAGAAGCTAATTTTTTAAAGAGAGATTTTTACTATAGGGTATATGTGTTGCTCAGAGAGACGAAGACAGAAATTGAGAAATCACCATCTGTCGTGGGTGATCACAGCACAATCCCTTCTCTTCCATTGTCCTCTCAGGATTTAGGGCACACATGCGCACACACCTGCCCTGAGTTTTAAGTTGCTGGATCCAGGACTCAAAATGTGGAAGTCCAATGACATAACCATTATGCCATCTGCTGGTCCCAAAGCTAAGTATTTTTTAAATTTCAATTTTATTGGTGAGCACCATAAACTTAAAATAGTTAAGTTTCCTTTAAATTATAAAGAGTATATATCTAAAAACAATACTTAAGATAATCTGCCTGTAGAAGAGCAAGAAACAGTCTATCTAAAATTAATCACTAGGGTCAGCCGGTGGTATAGTGGTTAAAGTGTTGTATTCCAACATGGCCAACAGCTCTTTGGGTCCTGGATCTGGCAGCTTGAAACTCATGTTGTGTGTGTGCGTGTGTGCCCAAAATTTCAAGGAGAATAGCGGGGAAGGGATTGCAACATTGTCATCTCCCTGGTAGGGATTTCTTATTTTCTCTCTCCCTGTCTCTCTGGAGAGTACACATACCCTATGGCAAAAATCTCTCCTAATTAATTAATTAATAACCAAACAAAGAACAAGGATAAGTTAATACATTAAAATGGCTGTGTGCTGTAGCATAAAGAGTAGAAGCTCTGTCATCTGCTGTCTTGAATTTAAGTTTAGTTGTGGCAATTGGTGGCTGTGTGACCTCCAACGAGTCAATTTATGTGATCTATTCTTAATTCATTATTTGTAACATGAAATATACTCATGCTTATTTCTAAATTGTTTAAGAAAAATTAGCATTTCCTCCGTATTATGACAATTTTTGTAGAAATGTTAAAACACATAATAATTACCTACAAAATATAGGTGTTATCATACACTTAACTTCTAATACCTAGATTCCCACCACTTTCAGTCCTAGCAAACCTTTCCAATGGTATTCATCAACTATAATGTTTCATTTAAAGCTGGCTTAGATGCTGTGCATATCGGTTGGTACTGTCGTCTTAAAGTATTCAAGTCTCCTTTTTTTGTTCTTGACCAACTTTACCTTTCTTTTCAGTGTTTCTGTTATATGAGATAGGTAAAGTAGCTTGTTCAATTCCTGATAAATGTACTCAGGACTATGTTCCATAAAGCTAAGTTAGTTCATTTGAATACATGCAGTTTTCTGAAAGCCCAGTGAGCTTGTATTATTTCACAGACACTAATCAAATATGTACTGATCACTTAGTGAGAAATTAGTAAGATACTATGCATAAAATCTCACACTGTCCTTTTACATACTTACAGTAGCTCTGTCTTGTATTTTATCACATAGGTTTACTAAAAACAATTATATTTCATTATTTTCCTACAAGTTCTTATATTTTAGAATGACAAAGTGCTTTCTACATAATTATTGAAACAGATTTGTATTAAGTAACTTGTCACTGAATATTTTTATTACAATATATTGTTTTGATCATTTTTATATACTTAATATTTTCATGAGTCATCATATAACCAGATAAAGAGAATACTTAAGATTTATTGGGACCAGTAGATGACATAGTGGTTATGTCACTGGATTCCCACATAGTTGACTGCAGTTCGAGTCCTGGACTGGGAGGCTTAAAACTCACATCAGGTATGTATGAGTGTGTGCACAAAAATCCCAAGAGGAGAATGGAGAAGGGATTTCAGTGTGACCATCCCATATGGGGCATTGTTTCTCACTTTTTGTTTCTGTGCTCCAGTTAGCGTAGGCGCCCTATAGCAAAAATCTCTGTCAAAAAAAAAAAAAAAAAAAAAAAAAAAAAAAAGAGAGAGAGCAAGAGAGAGATTTATTGTTTTTGTTTTATGTTTAGTCTTTCACAGTCTCTAACCAAATATCTCTTATGAACAAAGACACAGTTTAGAAAATGTTGAGTACCTGAAACTTTAGACCAGAGACATGATAATTTGCTTTACAAATTAGTTAAATCTTAATTTTATTTGTTAACAATAACACATTCAGCTTCTCAGGTCTTCTACTAGCACATAATATATATCTGGGCTAAAGAATGGCTAAGAAGTAATGAACCAACAATTTCTCTAGATGTACTTCTGTATGAAGCTCATCCTTATTTATTAGGAACAATGTTTGCAATCTCTGAATAATGACCAATTTATGAAAATATTAGGTGGGGAGGCCAACAGGTAGTGTAGTGGTGTAGTGGTTAAGGCACCGGATTCCCACATGGGTGACCCTGTTTCGAGTCCCAGACCCTACAGCTTTAAACTCATGCCAGGCATGTGTGTGTGCATGCCCAAAATCTCAAGAGGAGAATGGAGGAGAAGGGATTGGAGCATGGCCATCCTGCTTGGGGTTCTGATTTCTCACTTTGTCTCAGTCTGTCTCTGGTAAGTGCATGCACCCTATGGCAAAAAAACTCTCCCAAAGAAAAACAAAGAAAATATTAGGTGTGATAATTGGATAATATTTGCTTGCAAATGCTCCATATATGTTATTTGTATATGCTTGTAAATATTTAAATATTATTTATTATTAATGAATAATCGTGTTTTATAAATGTAATTATATTTAAATGAGGTGATTCCTATATTTATATTTGATATTAATTTTTTTAAATATTAAAGGATTATTTTAATAGGTAGCAGCAAGTGTTATTAAGTTTCAATAACAATAAGCAAGGTATATTATACCTTTCATTTCACTCACTGTGGAGTTAATAAGGTAGAAATAAATACTATTGGGCCATTAGAAAAGTCATGGTGCATTTTTGCATAGAAAAACATAGGCTAAAAATGCATCATGACTTTTCCAACAACCCAATATAATGTAGAATGAGTCCTACTCTAAGAGCCAAACCTGCTATTTTGAATTGCCTACTGTGTAAGATTCATTAAATACACAGGAAAGCTCTGCCTTGAGAAACCCATCTTCTACTTATAGTTTCTCCTACTTTCATACAGATTATTGAATTATAGGACTATTACCACAGTGTATTAAAACAATTCCTTCCGAGGGAGTGACATTTATTTATATTTAGTTAGAATTCTATTTATCTGTATGTTATTGAGCAGTGGAAAGTTTTCATACATAACTATGTATAATATCACGCGTTCCAACTAATAAATCAAAAAAGTAACATCTTTGTTGTTGTTGTTTTGGGCTTTCAATGCTATAAACCAGAATGCCTTCATCATACATTAATACGTTAAAATTTTCAAAAATTATCACAAGAACTTTCTGATGTTGTTTCTCATCAGAAATTAGTTGTTACCTAAGACACCATGATGTCATCTATGTAGTTCTGGACTATTTTCTATTTTGGAAGAAATTTTGAAAAGTGTGTTTTCTCTTTCTTTCTTTCTTTCCTTCTTTCTTTTTTAGGTAAAATACATATAAAAAAAGATAAATAAATTTGTCCCAGGCCAAGCAAATAAAAATTACAGTAATCAGATTAGCAGGTGGCATATTTGTTAAGGCAGTGGATTCCCACATGACCAACCACAGTCCAAATCATGGACCAGACACGTGTGCATGTGTGCCCAAAATCTCAACAGGAGAATGGAGAAGGGATTGTGGTGTGACCATCCTCTCTGAGAGGTGATTTCTTACTTTACCTCTCTCTTTCTCTCTTTGTCTCTGTCCTGTGAGTGCACAGACCATATGGCAACCATCCCCCCCCCAAAAAAAAAAAATTATAGTACTCAAAGATATTTTTAATGAATTAAAGCTATTTTTACTTAGAGTTTTCTAACTACAACTAACCACTATACATCACCTTGGATAGAGGAGAAAAGGTTAAATAGCAAAGTAGCAATCTTAATTTAAAGCTCATGCATTTTATCACCCTTGGCGTTTTTCTTTACTTGCTGTCATAACAAAAGAAATTGTAAATTGGAACACTTTATTCTGAGAAACTTGCTACTGAAACAAAGTAATTTTTCTAAACTCTTTCTAAATTGACTGCCTTTTAATTTTAAAGTTAAACCATGCAAGTTTCTACAGTTTCTTTATTCTACCAGATGAATCCTTAATGAGTTTCTGTCATAGCTTATTTTCCCTTTCATGTTAGTATAAATTAACACTTCATTATAAAGCATTCATTTATTTAAAACAATGTTTTCCTTGATGGAAATGAAGAAGTAAATATTAACCACAATGATTAAGAGCAATTAATAGAAAGAGCTGTTAAGTCTTTAGATTATATTACTTGATACTGTTTTATTTTTCTATCACAGATATTTCCAAAAGAACTGGCAATAACAGCCATGCATGCAAAAAATATTTTACTTACCTGAAGAATAAGATTGTTATAATAGTTTTTATTTTTTATATATTTCTGATGCGGGATCTTGAAGTGTATGGGCCCAAACCAGTGCCGAAATCAGGAACACAAGGTGTTCAGGTTCTAGTACCATGCTCACAAAGAATTAGAGATGTGGACCAATGACAGAGTAATAGAGCAGAGTTTATTAAGAGAGAGAGAACAAAAATATCTCCCAGAACAGAGAGTAGTCCCGAATGAGATGCAGAAGAGAAACTGAGGTGAGGGGTTTTTGTTGTTGTTGTTGTATTATTAGACTTTTGCCATATGGTGTGTGCACTCACCAGAGAGAGAGAGAGAGAGAGAGAGAGAGAGAGAGAGAGAGAGAGAGAGAGAGAGAATGAGAGGGAAAGTGAGAAATTACCCTTCAGATGGGATGACCACACTGCAGTGCTTTCTCCTTTCTTCTCCTGGAATTTTGGGCATGCATGCATGCACAGGAATTTCAAGTCACAAGGTCTAGACTCAAACTGCAGTTGGCTAAGTGAGAGTTAACCTTCGCCACACCGCCAGCAGGAACCAAGGTGAAGGGTTTTTAATCGAACAGTCTGAGCAATGGGCTGACTCTCTGATAATAAAGTGAGTTTTAGAAAATAGAACTGGCAGGTGGAGTGGTGGTTAAGGGTGCCGGATTCCCACATGGCCAATTGAGGTTCAAGTCACAGACCTGGTGGTTTGCTTTCTCTCGTTCTCTCTCTCACTCTCTCCCCCTCTGGTCAAAATTAAAATAAATAAATGAATAAATAAAGTTAAGTAGAATGATTCTTTTAAAAAAATAAAAGAAAAGAAAAGAAAAGAAAAGAAAAGAAAAGAAAAGAAAAGAAAAGAAAAGAAAAGAAAAGAAAAGAAAATAGGTATATGGGGCCAGTATGTCGTGCAGTGATTCAAGTGCTGAACTCCCACATGGCCTGCTGAACTCCCACATGGCCTACTGCAGTTTGAGTACGGAACCTGGCTGCTTGAAAATCACGGCCGGCACATGTGCGTGCATGCCTAAGATCGCAAGAGGAGAATGGAGGAGAAAGAATTGCAGTGAGGCCATTTCCCCTGGGGAACGTTTTCTCAATTTCTCTCTCTCTGTCTCTGTCTTTCTCTGGCATAGTTACTGAACCAAGAAATGAGGAAAAATTTTTAAAAAAAGTTACATGGTAGTCTAGGTAATTTATGATACTATTCTTTTTAGAGTACAGACTATAGCAATCTGTACTTCTTGTTAGAATGTAGTTAGCAAATAGAAACTGTTGCCCTTAACAATAGCTGTTTTGAGTCATAATGCAGCCAATTCTGTTAAAACGTAGCCACTGTGACTCCATCTTGGGTGATGCTTACTTTGTTTCTAATTTGGGATTTGACCCAATCTAGTGCTATGTCTCATTTATCTCTTACATCACTTTTAATGCCCAAAACCCTAATTGCTGGCAAATATGGTCAAATAGAAATTTCATTATATTACATAATTATGACCTAAGAGTGTATAATAATGAATATTCAAAATAACTTGAAAAAAGATTGTCTATATTTTATAGTTTATGATATCTGTTTAAAATTTATTACTGTATCTATATTATTATCCTGTAATATGTTTGTCTATTCATTTTCTATTAAACAGTATGTTCAGGAGTCACTAAGTAGCATGTGGTTAAGGTCTGGAATCCCACATAATTGACAATAGTTTGAGTCCCAGACCTGGCTCCTTAAATATTACTCCAGGCACATGTTTGTGCATGCTCAAAATCACAAGAGGAATATAGAGGAGAAGGGATTGTGCTATGGCCATTCTCTTTAGGGGGGTGATTTCTCACTTTCTCTCTCTTTGTGTATGTCTCTCTCTGAGAAGCGCTCACATGCTCTATGGCAAAAACCTTCAAAGAATAGTATGTTCATACACATGACTCTATAACAAAATAATACTAAATGATATTATATAACCTGCTATTCTGTTTCACATATATTGATGTATATTATTATGTATATATATTGATGGGCATATAATACATTTCTTATAAATTCTTTCAATGCTACTGCTCTGGAAGCAGACATGGAGGTGGCAATCAGCACCCAAGAGATCTATCATTCTGTGGCTGTAAAGGAAAAGAGTAAGGAAGTAGAGTTGGACAGAACCTTAGTGTATGCTCAGTACTAATATGGTTGATCCAGGAGGGAGCATCTTTCAGAGTTGTTCCTATTTAGGAAAGGGCAGTAATTGCATTGATTAGTTTTTGTTTGTCTGTTTGTTTTTGTTTTGTTTTGTTTTGTTTTGGGAGTTTTTTTTCTATAGGGCACCTGTGCTTAGCAGACAGACAGAGAGAGACAGAGAGACAGAAAGTGAGAAATCACCCACCAGGGGGGATGGCATGCTGCAATCTCTTCTCCTCCATTCTCCTCTTGGGATCTTGGGCATGCACGCACATGCACCCGGAGTGAGTTTAAGCCATTGGGTCCGGGACTCGAATCACCATCGACCATGTGGGAGTCCAGCGACATAGCCATTATGCCAAACTGCTGGTTCCCATTGATTAGTTTTGAATGCAGGCTGCCGAAGGAAAGAGAGATGACCTTCAGTGATGTAGTTTTACGTCAGAGAAAGAAATCCAATACAGGACTGACAAATGGTAGGAATTTTGTTGCAAAATGCTCTGTAGCTGGATTCATAAACATATTATAGCTTGCTGTTCAGTCCACTCTACAGAGTCCGAGAACATCTCTTACAGCCTTCTGATAGACCACTTCTTGAGTGAACTGAGAAGAGAGAGCTCGTGTGTTGAACTACAGCTGCTGGTATTGTGGCTCTTCTTGGGTCTATAACTGATACTCAGAGTTTCCTCTACTACCTATTTAATAAATTGTTCTTACGTCCAGGCAGAAGTTCTAACAGTCTTGGTGGCTTACTGGTGGCATGACTGAGACTCTCCTCCCTGAGACAGCTGTGTCATTGTTCACCTGTTGTTCACACAGCATTGGTGGATTTATCAATAAAACATCAAAATTAGGCAAAAGAGTGCCAAAAGGCACCAAATGGACTATTTGAATGTCAAACACATTTCCTAGCTATCTACCTACTTCCTCCCAATATTCAGGTTTAATCTTCCCTGACCAGATGATGAATCCTTTTCATTCCTGCTGAAACCTTGGCACTAAGTCCTTGAAAGCAACAATTGTACTTATCATTTTAGATTTTTGCCATTGAGTATGTCTCTCTCTGGTGCTTACCAGAATGAGACAGAGAGAGAGAGTGAGGAATCACCTCTGGGGGGATGGTCATGCCACATCCTTTCTCCCCCTTCTCCTCTCAGTATTTTAGCATGCATGCACATGTGCCTGGTGAGATTTTCAAGCAACCAGGACCAAGACTCAGACCTTCATCAACCATGTGGGAGTCCAGCGCCTTCACCACCATGCCACCTGTTGGCCCCTGGATGTTATTATTTCAAAACACTCAGTGGATACCATGGTCTAGTGCTCATGTATTTATGCATCGTCTTTGTGTAAACTGTGTCCATAGGTCTGACATGTTATGTGAATCCTGTGCAGGTGAGTCAAACATTCTACGTGTTTGGGGAGTGGTGTTTCCTGAGGCTCTGAATGTCTAAACATAACAAATATTCTTGGAATATGTGCCTATTTCTTTAAAAAATGAATGACTTCCGCTTCTAAGAGAAGAAATCCAAGACAGCCAACCTGCTGTCAAGTAGCCAGATCTTCTCTTTACCGGTTGGAGATTCAATATGTGATTTTTTGCAGCTGGCAGGCGGAACACTGAAAATAGTAATAGCTTCACCAAGCTTAGTAATAGGAAATCATGCTGCTATGGCAGCTTATAACTGCCAATTTTGCCACCATTTACTTCATTCTTGAGTTTTCTGCATTAATCCTAGGATGGCCAGTAACAGTATTTTGCCAACATCAAATAACCAAGTTATTTTATCTAATTGGTTGTTTAGTTCTCTTCTACAGTGATTGCCCTCTTTTGGGTATTTACCTGTGATAGGATTTTTTTTTTTTTTTTTAATTACCAGTGTCTGAGTGCACTTGTCAGAGACAGAAAGAGAGGGGGAGAGAGAAAGTGCCAACCAATCTGATGTCATCATGCTAGGTTCTTTCCTTCCATTTCTCCATTCCGTTGGGATTTGGGGCATGCATCACATGTGCCCAGTGTATTTTTCAAGCCACTGGAACCAGGATTAGAAATAAGTTTGGCTTGGGACCAGCAGTTGTCGTAATGGCTATGTCGCTGGATTCCCATGTAGTCAACCACGGTTTGAGTTCCAGACCTGGAGGCTTAAACTCACGTCGGGTGCATGTGCGTGCGTGCCTGACATTCCGAGAGGAGAATGGAGGAGAAGGGATTGTGGCATGGTCATCCCCCCAGGGGGTTATTTCTCACTTTCTGTCTCTCTGTCTTTCTCTGTCTTTCTGGAGAGCACATATGCCCTATAGCAAAAACCTCTCAAAAAAAAAAAAAAAAAAAAAAAAGAAAAGAAAAAAGAAAAGAAAAGAAGAAAGAAAATAAATAAGTTTGGCCATGTGGTCCATACCCATGGACAACTGGGTATGGGGCCAGTCCTGTAATACGATTTTTAACTATTATGGTCATTTTTCTATGTTTATGGGCAGGATTTGGATGAGAAGAAAAAAAGAGGGTAGTTTTTCTTTGCAAAATTTGAAATATAGTGTTTACAGATCAAGTAGAATATGTTTTAAATAATCTAACTTTTTACAGAAACTCATTAATAATACATTGGTACAAATTAATTATAAATATATACTAGGTTGTCAGAAAAGTCATGACGCATTATTTTTCTGTTTTTCTATGCAAAAATGTGTCATGACTTTTCTGACTACCCAATATAAATGACTTAGAGGTGATTAGGAAATGGATAAAGACACCTTTTTGTAAAATTTTTTAAAAAGAAAATTATTTTAACTTTTTATTCATTTATTCATTTCAATTTGACAAGAGAGGAACAGAGCAAGAGAGAGAGAGAGAGGGAAAGCAAAAAAGCAAGCTACCAGGTCCAGGACTTCAACCTCTGTTAGTCATGTGGGAATTCAGCACCCTTAACTACCATACCACCTGCCAGGCCCAAGACATGTATTTTAAAATGCAGTATGTATGATACCAGCAGATGTTAAAATAGTTATATCGCTGGACTCCCATGTAGTTGACCATGGTTTGAGTCCCAGATCTGGTACCTTAAAACTCATGCCAGGTGCATGTGCATGTGTGCTCAAAATCCCATGAGGAGAATGGAAAAGGTATTGCAATGTAGCCATTCCCCCAGCAGGGGATTTCTCACATTTTGTCTTCTATCTGTCTGTTTCTTTGGCACGTGCATTTGCTCTACAGCAAAAACGTATTTAAAAAAAAAAAAGCTGTATGTTTTTCACTAAGTACACATAAATAAATAATGTAAAAGTTACTTATTATCAATACTCAAAGACAAAGGTCATGAAGACGGCATTGCTTCAGAAATGTAAGAAGTTGTTATTTTAAAAATGCTACCACTAATGTTGTTATTTTACAATATTAGTATTACATATTAATGTAATAAATGATATCACAGTCACTGGGATGAAAATAAAGTTATCAGCAAACAATCTGCACATTACCACCACAAATATGCATAACAAATACCTATTAGTCATTATTTCATGGGCATTGCCAACATGCCCTATTCAAAGTTAATGACTAATTAGCACTTCCCTCCAAAAAGACTTGATTAGTGTATTGTCTGAAATAAAATTATAGAAGCTATCCCTAACATTCTACAATCAAGATACAGTGAATCCTCTTATGGTAGAATAAATATCTGCTTAAAATATGCATGAGTGGAAACCATGCTAAAAAATACAAATCTAATCAATTGATTTATCAAAATGCTAATGTCTAAGATACCACACTGGTCAGTACATTAAAACAAAATGGCCTTCCAAAAAAAGAAAGAAAAAA
Source organism: Tupaia tana (assembly GCA_026018925.1). Classification (NCBI taxonomy): domain Eukaryota; kingdom Metazoa; phylum Chordata; class Mammalia; order Scandentia; family Tupaiidae; genus Tupaia; species Tupaia tana. The sequence continues at coordinate 68,646,492 of JAKSZU010000005.1, forward strand.
AAAAAAAAAAAAAAAATGGCCGATATGGTCGATCAGTTGCATTTATGTATGTCTATGTATTTATCTATGTATCTACCTATCTATACTGCATGTGGTGGGAGGTGGCAGAAACACATACAGTATTTGTGCACACGCATATAGGCACAGACACACATATACTTGAATACACATAAATATATTAGATAACCTGAAATTTGTAGCTGATTTAATACATGACGCTTGAGTGTTTTTGTTGGTTTAGTTTTGTGTTGCGTTACATTAAAAAAAATGAAAATAACATGTTTCAATTTTGGTAGTCCTCTTTTGTAAAATGTGATTCATGTTATTACATAAAATAAGGTTTATTTCATATACCTATTATCTGATTTCCTATAACTTTGAGTACCTTTAATAATCATTATTCTTAACTTGTAATCACTTTTCATACAAAAGCCTATTTCAGTAACATGTTACACGTACCATTTTTGTTTCAAATGATTCCCTGCACTCTCAAGTAGTATAACCACTTGGCCTTTATCTGTTCATGAAACAACTTAGTGACTGTCATAAGAACTATCTGAAGAAATTCTCTTTTCTCTTGCTAATTTATAATTTATCTGAGAAAAAAAATCCAGTGAAATTCTTATACCACTCATGTATTCCCTGGTTTGGGAAGAGATTCTAGTTCATGTAAATAATATATTATTTACACAAACAAACATTTTTAATCATTTTAAGGCCCTTCCTAAATTACTACCATGTTATCAGGAAACTCTATTTCGTTTTTATTCCAAAAAATATATTTCCCTTAACATTAAAAAAAATTATCTAAATTTTATAAAACAAAACCAAAACATCTGTGCAGCAGAATGTGAATATTCTAACTGTTTTTTTTTGGGGGGAAACTAAATTTTTATTTTAACTTTAGTTTATTAGAAGACATTACCTGTGTGTTTCTAACAGAAAGAATCCTATTCCCTGAATATAAAAAATGTACTTCCTTTTGTCTCTAAGGATTGATTTCTGAATGACTTTCTTTATGAAATATGAATTAAACTTTCTTACTTTTGTGTAAAGGAGAAGCATTATCGTCTTTCTTTAATAATATAACTCATAGTTTTAAAAGAGTAATCAACACTTTTTGAACACTTGCCATCATATGACGTTATGAATAACATGGGAAAGATTTGTGTGGTAGGATAGGGATGAGTATGTGTGGAATATAGGGACACTCTAAGATAAGAGAGTGACTGAAGAGTGAGGCAATTTTCAAACATCTCATAAGCAATCTGGTCAAAGGAAAATCTTTTGGGAGATCATAATTCAGAACATGAGATCTATGGAGGCTCAGAATCCACACCAAATACATGCTTAGTTTTTGCTTGGGTGAAAAAAAAATTGTAACTTCTACCCAGGACTTGTAACAGAAAATGTTTCTGCCTTTATGTGGAAATAAAGATCATTGCCTGATATGTGACCATTTATGTTTATCTTATCTTCATGTAATATCTGAGTTGTCTTTCAAGGACAGTTCAGATCTTCTATACCTCTCATCGGGACAGTGGTGAGGCTGTTCTGTTCACTGACTTGGGCTAAAGCCAAACACAGAGATAAAGAAGGAGAGATTTGGGGTCTAGAAGGTGGAGTTATTGTTTAGGTACTGGACTCCCATATGGCCAACTACAGTTCGAGGTTGGACCCGATGGCTTAAAATTCACGTGAGGCATGTGTGCATGAGTGCCCAGAATCCTTAGAGGGGAATTGAGGAGAAAGGATTGTGGTATAGCCATTACCCTGGGGGATGATTTTTTGCTTTTTCTCTTTTTGTCTCTTTTTGTCTCTATCATGAGTGCATATGTCCTCAAAAACATCTCAAAAAAGAATGAGAAATCTTCTCTAGTAAGTCAAACTTCAAAAATTACAGACAAGTACAAAGACATATTCCAAATCAAGCCACAATAATTATTTCATGTTACTCTCTAAAGTGTTAGAAAATGTTGTGAGTCATCTCCAATAATATTTTTTATCATCTAAAACTTCCTTCTTTATTACATTTTAATTTTTCAAGTATTATCAATACTTATTCATTTTAAATCTATGACATATCATTTTTCTATGATCACATTTTATATAATATAGCAATAAATTTTCAACTTCTTTTCCAAAAATAGAGTATTTAAGTTATGTTCTGAACTAATAGGCTCTTGTGTGTTTGCTTTGCATCCTAACTAATACTTGTGATGCTTAATTTCTGTCCTCCTACTTGATCCAATGGATCCTAAGTATTAGTGATTGAGCTGCTCAGAGTGAAATTTAGACAAGGAGAGCATTTTCTCATTTTAGGTGTTTATAAAAGCTGATAGCCTTTCAACCTACCCAGGTAATGGATCAGAGAAATATAATTATATGGCGTGTTTTGTTTTAAAAAATCCAAAAATCGTAGTAATTTTTTTAATATTTAATTTTATTATTATTTATTTAATTTGACTAGAGAAAGACAGACAGAGGGAGAGAGAGGGAGAGAGAAAGAGAGAAAGTGAGAAAAACAAAGTGCCAGGTCTGAGACTCGAACCATAATCAGCCATGTTGGAGTCCAGTGTCTTTAACCACCATGCCACTTGCCAGCCCCAAATCTTAGCAATTATTATGCTTCTCTTTTAGTAGGAGTGGTTGAATGGTGCTACATCTGTGTTTCACTTCTAAAGGAATATCCTGATATCGCATGTACACACACACACACACACACACACACACTCACATACATGGTGTTCCTGGAAACTTCATTCAGTTGGCAGACTCCTGAATTTTCATTAAGTTTATGTTTTTGCCTCTACAATGCATATGCTTCATTCAACTCACTCAGGGACATGATCCTCTCTTCACATCAGGCCTTGACTTTATAAATATTACAGCTTGGTGTGCTATATTCCGGGGTACTGAAATGATTGGGGTCCCTGTGGATTAATTAGACTGTTCAGCAGACGAGCTGATGCAATAGAGAGGTAGGAAGATGAGGGTATACTGCTTTTTTCTGAGAGATTGGCACAAATTGCATCTGATGTTTCCTCTTAAAAAATCAGGTAAAAACTGACAGCAGATGAATAGTTTCATAACAGGAGATGCATTAATTTTCTTCTCTATCGTTTTTAAAGACTTATCTGTCTCCTGTACAGACCAATCTGGTGAGGTAAATGTGGGTATACTAGCTACCCTTGTCAAGTGTTTAATAGCAGTGCTCACTTATGCAATTCCCCCAGGAATGCTTTTATTGCTCTCTCTCTCCTCTCTCTCTCTAGATTATATATATATATATATATACATATACACACCCATACACACTGCCTGAACCACCATTCCAATAAGTTAGCCCTATAGTAACTCTTACTTTTTTAAAAAAAGAATTATTTATTTATTTATTATCATTATTTTTCACTTTCACCAGAGAGAGAGAGAGAAAGTAAGCTGCCCAGTCTGAGACTTGAACTGTAATTGGCCAAGTGGGAGTCCAACGCCTTTAACCACTATACTACTTTCCAGCCCAATAACTCTTACTTTTAAAGTAAGAGAAACAAGCTAGCATTTCTAATTGCTAAATATGTGTATTTTAGTAATACATTTAGGCCTGGTACATTAGGTAGTTCGGTGGTTAAGGCAACTGGATCTCACCTGGCCTATTGCAGAGTTTGAGTCCCAGATCCTGCAGCTTGAAAAACAAGTCAGGCCTATATGAGTGCTTACCCCAAATCCTGAAAGGAGGTAAAAATGAAGGAGAAGAGATTACAGCATGACCAATCCCCATAAGGATGCTTTCTCACTTTCACTTTCCCTGTGTTTCTCTCTCTCTTTGACTCTCTCTGGTGGACATGTACACTCTGGTGTGCGTGTGTGTGTGTGTGTGTGTGTATATATACATATATATATATATATATATATGTGTGTGTGTGTGTATATATATATATGTATATATATAAAATCTGGGAAAATATTTATTCATTGGATTGATAAATGTAGAAAACCCATGATGAAACAGAATCAGTTCCATGATCCATTCTGAATAGTGGACCATAGCAGTTCATTTCTGGATCACAAAGGATTACTGATAACTCAGAAACAGTGTCTAGTAATTAATCAAATAAATAGAAATGTTTTTTCTTGAGCGAGTATACCAGTAAATGACGAAATATCTCTTTGAGTGAAAGGAAAAGAAATGTTTACAGTGTGTAATTGAATATTAATACAGAATCTTTTTTTAAAATCTTAAATTATAGCCTTGTCTTCCTTCTTTCCTTCAAGTGTTACTGCTTCTTTGAATTTGGGACTTGGGTGAAAGGTCACAACTCTTAATTGTAATGGCTCATGTACGTTTTATTAATTATTAGACCTAGATTTATATTTTGACATGGAAAATAGTGTGGTCTTGGATGGTCACCTTTTCTTCCCTGATAATAGCAGTCAGTTACCACCAATATTCCAGTATGCCCACATTCCAGTTATTGGGTCATCAGGGAAGTAATGAAGCATTTTTACATAGAAAAAGATGTCATGACTTTCCCAATGACCTAATACAAACCTGTTGCCTATTATGGTGATTATGTCACCTATAGATGTTAGGTAATATATCTCTGCATTTAACACTCTACGATTCCATCATGTTCACTGAAAATAGCTAATTTCAAAAATCTCACATACTTTTTCTTGACCTGTAGAAGATAACTATTGTGGTGTTTTCAATGCTATTAGTTCAGTAGATTCTTCAATGTCACTGTGAATTGAACAATTCCTTGGCCTAGTCAGTATATAGTTGTGAAATAGCTAAAAAAAAAAAAAAAAAAAAAAAAAAAAAGTCATATATATTGTATCAGTTTTAAGATGTATATTTCCTCAAATGTTGGCATACCCTCCGGTTATATGATTCCTTATCACATATGGAAATTTAGGCATCAAAATTTCAATAGTCTATTGATAGACTATTGAATTCTAATATCAAGTCATTGGCATTTGCTTCCTGGCAAGAGTCTTCTTGTTTCTTGCAATCATCTTTCGAAGGACCATCTTTTAATACCATTACAATCAGGCTGAAATTCCAACATGTAGTTTGGAGGGGGAACAAATGTTAAAACCATAGTATAGGGCATGGCTCTTGAACCAGATGATTGGGTCTATACCACTTTATTGTGACAAGAAGTAACTTCTAAGAATACCCATTTTCAGTGGATTTAGAAAATCAAAATAGATCTATTTTGATTCTTTATTCACTCTACTAATCAAATGAAGAGCTGGAATAATTTTCAGCTGCAAAAACTATGAGATATAATCCATTATCTGTAAATAACTCTTCATTTCTTTAAGGTAGCTTAGTTTTACATCAATTACCATACATTCCCCCCATGTTTCTGCAGGCAAGAAAATTGTGTTATTTACTACTTAAAACTTTTTTTTCCTGATTAGATATTTTCTTGTTCATCAAGTGGCAGTTTGAAGTTCAGTGGCAATTAGAAATGATGGGAAGGGGGAAGAGAGAGAACCAATGTCCTTTGTGATTGTCTTTGGAAGCCTTGATCTAGGTGAGGCTAGTACAAGATAAACAGAGACAGCAGTCAAAATCAGACAGGGAGATTTATGACGACAAGGCAGGCCCAAGGTTTTGAGAGGATTGTTATAATCACTTTTATTCGATTCCATTCAACTGTCCTCAGTGTACCTCATAGGGTCCAATGCTCTACCATCTAAATTTGAGATGAACAACTAGGTAAAACTAGTCGCTAATTGCAGCATAAATAACCAACACGCTGGATAACCTTAATTTTCTCTAGATGGTTTCACCACAACAGTTGTCATATCTATTAATACTTTTCTTTCATTAGTAACTTCATTTTAGGTGGTAGATATGATTTCATGGGAGTTTACTTGATAATGTTAGAGAACTTACTGAATTATTTGAGTGATTGAAAACTTACTCTAATTGACCTCTTACTTCTAAATCCACTGAAAATGGGTATTCTTAGAAGTTACTTCTTGTTACAATAAAGTGGTATAGAATCAATCATCTGGTTCAAGAGCCAAGCCCTATACTATGGTTTTAACATGTGTGCCCCCTCCAAACTACATGTTGGAATTTCAGCCTGAGTGTGATGGTATTAAAAGCTGGTCCTTCGAGGGACCAGCAGTTAGTGTAATGGCTATGTCGCTGGACTCCCACGTAGTCGACCGCGGTTCGAGTCCCGGACCTGGTGGCTTAGACTCATGCCAGGTGCGTGTGCATGCGTGCCCAAGATCCCGAGAGGAGAATGGAGGAGAAGGGATTGCGAAGTGGCCACCCCCCCCTGGGGGTTGATTTCTTGCTTTCTATCTCTCTGTCTCTCTCTGTCTTTCTGGTGAGCGCACGTGCCCTATAGCAAAAACCTCTCCAAAAAAAAACAAACAAAAAAAGATGGTCCTTTGAAAGATGATTGCAAGAAACAAGAAGAAGACTCTTGCCAGGAAGCAAATGTCAATGACTTGATATTAGATTTCATTTTCAGAACTGTAAAATGTAAGTTTTTCTTATGTATAAGTTACCCAGTCTCAGGTTTTTTGTTATAGAATCACAAATGAACTGAGACAGTCTGTTGGTTATAATCCAAAAATTTTTGCTGAATTGGCAATCTGCCAGAATCTTACCACCTCTGACACACTGCAAAATGAATGTCCAGTACTGTCCCTTTTTTCCAAATTCAAGTTACTGTGAATTTATCTGATGGATGAAATTGTATGTAATTCTCTAATTGGAACTGAAAAAAAAAAGTTGCTGATGTTCTAGTGTTTTCATTGCAGATGATGTTGAATATTTGTTAAATCAGAAATCCACAATGTTGTGGCAGGCAGGTAACGTGATGGTTAAAGGTACTAGATTCCCACATGTCTGACCACAGTTCGAGTCCTGGACCTGGTAGCCTGCTTTCTCCCTTCTCCTTACTCTCTCTCTCTCTCTGTCTCTCTATGGTCAAATTTAAAAAAAATAATAATAATGAATGGAATTAAATGAATAAATAATTCTTTATAAAAAAGAAATTCACTATGATGACCATATTTAAAAAATATCTCATCTACTGACAGAATCTCTTGAACACTCATCTTTTTTATATATTTATTCCTCTTCTTTCATGTGATGAATTAACCATAATTCATTATTTTTTTCAGATAGACGAGACTAATACCCATGATCAATTTACTGGACTTTTCTAAAACCACTCCAGGATTCAAGGACTTTACCAAAATTTATGACCTTAAATTTTTGGAAGACTTTTTGAACACATTTTATTTGTAATATGTGCCTTAGTTATTATACTGAATGCCCTAGAACTTGCTGCCCTATAAGCACTTTTGGGAAAGAATTATGCCAAATTTCAATATGTCAAGCTGTGATTAATCAACTTTATTCCCCCAAAGATTAAATTACTACTGCAAAAGGTCAATAAATGCTAATGATTGTTATCTGGCCTTAGAGCTATGAACAGAATTCTTTAAAAATGATTAAAAAAAAGGAAAGTCATTTTGGAATAACTGATTGGAACAGTCAACTAAATTTGTTACTTTTATTGTGAAAACCTTTTTTATTTATGACTCTTAAACAATCACTGTTACATTCCTTATAAGATGTGGTGCTACAAAGAACAAAATGAGTTATATGGCATAAACATTGTCCTCTATTCTCGTAGCACAATGCAAAGAAAATAAAACTTCATTCTTTTGTTTAACAATGCTATCAAGTACGAAGTGTGTGGAATATATGGCTGGTAATATTAATTGTTCTGATGCATGTGTATAAGGAGAATCCAAAATGTTCTGTGGTATAGATGCAATGGACTTCTTGAAAACATTGCTTTTTAAAAAAATTTGCTCTAGGAAAGTGTGCTCACCAGAGTGAGAAGAGAGAGAGAGAGAAAGAGAGAGAGAGAAAGAATCATCATACAGGGGGAATGACCCACCACAATCTGTTCTCCTCCATTCTTTGTGGGCATTTTGGCCATGTGTACACACATGCCTGGCATGATTTTCAAACTGTCCACTGGGACTCACACCATGCAGTCAGACACATGGGATCCAGCTACCTAAACCATCACACCACCAGCTGGCCCAACATTTTGCTATTAAATCTCATTGAAGTTTTATTACTTAAATGAAAATGTTTTCTCATTTTACAAATGAAGAAGTGAAGACTCTAAGATGTCATATATTCAGTCACACACAGAGGGTATGATTTATTCCAAACTCCATGTATTTCCATAACACCATATTATTTAATATCTAAAAGGATGATCAGAAAAGTGAACTAGCTTTACCACAATGAGTAGATTAATAAGCCCCTCAGTTGAAATGCAAAGCATTTTAGATGGCTGAAGAAGAGAATAACTTGTTTTGAATGGAAAAAAATAAATTATGAAAAGCAGTGATGATTATAAAATGATGATCATGTTTAAATAAGTAGAGATTTAGATAAAAACAAATACAAAGATCCAATGATACACAGATGTGGTGTGTAATTGGGGGGGTGGGCAACAGCTCTGTTAGATATTGTCTGGGTCGGGGGGAGCTAAAGAATGCCAATGTGACTAGAGAATGTAACCTAGTCACTGTGGATGATAGTCCTACGAAATGCCCATCCAGAACCTTTCACTCCCATTTGTTGAGTTGATGAGAAGAAAGGCTCTGTAGGTCTCTAGATTTATCAAGTTTTCATGTTTGTGCTAAGATCATTACTAATGTTAATAGCCACTTGTGGTAAAGAGGTGTCACAAGATCAAGTTGCATACGGCAGTAATGCATCCTCCTGTGTTTATTGCACTATAATGTCAATCACTTCTGCCAGTCATTGACACGTAGCCTTTAGAAGAGCATAAGGCAGGAGCTGAACTAAAAGCTGAATACTCTCAGGAATGTTATGTAAACGAAGTGAGTAGGCATCAACTGTAAGACTTTGGGATAATGCACTGTGTATAAATAACAAAATGGCCTTCTGTTTTGTGAAGCTATATTCAGATCATCTTATTACTTCTATTTCAAGATTGTCACCAGTGAAGGCTACACACAAAACCCAATCTCAACTGTCAAAACATACACAAAACTATTTCTTCATATAGGATCAAAAGTAAAAAGATTTTTTGATGGGTAAATTGTTGCATTGACATACTATCAAATTATACCCTGAGCTAAATGTAGCTTCATTAATATCATTTATATGTATTATGCAACCTGCCATAATATCCGTCTGACCAGGCTTCCTGCAAGGCCATAGTCAGAGAGGTACTTTAATGGAAAGATCTATCGTAAACAATCTATATTGGTGGGTAATACCACAATGGTCTCAGAAGTATTCAGCTCATGCACCAACAGCAGGCAGGCTAACAGCCCTGTCGTCTAAGTATTTAAGACTTATAGAGAGCATCAAAGGGGAAAACAGAGAACCAGTAACTTTCAAAAAACTTACATGAATATTTTAACATAAGCCCCAGCTGAAGACAGTAGAAAATGAAGACAAAAAGCTGCCTACAGAAATCTGTGAAATGCATTTTTATTAGTTTGCTAGGGCTTCCATAACACAAGGTACCACACTCCTAAGTGGCTTAAAAACGAGAAATTAATTTTCCCACAATTCTGAAGGCTAGAAATCTGGAACTAAGTTGTCTGCAAGACTCCTGTCCCCTGAAGCTTTCCTCTTCAGTAACTAAATGGCTACCTCTCACTGTGTCTTCACATGATCCTCCTTTGTTTACACCTGTGTCCAAATTTCTTCTTATAAGAATATCAAATACATTGGATTAGAGTTCACAATAATGACCTCATTTAATGTAATTACCTCTTAAAAAAACCTCCTTAGGGACAGCAAGTGATGTAAAGGTTAGGGTACTGGATCCCACATGGCTGAGTGCCTGGTTCAAGTCCTGGACATAGCAGCTTGAAATTTATCCTGAGTTGGAACCAGCAGTTGTGTAATGGCTATAATCGCTAGACTCCCATGTAGTTGACGGTGGTTTGAGTCCCGGACCTGGTGACTTAAACTCATGCTGGGCACATATGCATGCGTGCCTAAGATCCCGAGAGGAGAATGGAGGAAAAGGGATTACAGCATGGCCATCCCCCCTGGGGGGTGATTTCTCCCTTTCTATCTCTCCGTCTCTCTCTCTATGTTTCTGGCGAGTGCACATGCCCTATAGCAAAAAAAAAAAAAAAAAAGAGGAAATTTATCCTGAGCACCAGTGCATGAATGCCCAAAATCCCAAAAAGTTACTGGAAGAAAAGGGATTGAAATGTGACCATTCTCCCTGAAGAGTGATTTCTGACATTTCTTCTCTCTTTCTCTGTCTCTCTCTAGTGATTGTACATGACCTATAGGAAGAAAACATAGACTGTACATGACCTATAGCAAAAAAAAAATAAAATAAAAATAAAATAAAAAAAGTGAATGAAAAGACTGTGCCTAGATATACAGTCACATTCTAATTACTAGAAGTTAATATTGCAACCTATGAATTTTGAGGTGGAAACAAGCCATCCCATATCATATATGAGTGATACATACATGATCACATCACTTATGTTACTAGCCTCTTCAGAAGACAGCAGGTCAGTATGCTTGGAGTCTTGGGTGGGGACAAATATAGAGGAAGAAAAGAATTAAAGCTATTTATATAAATATATGCATATTATGTGTACATATTACACAAACATATAGGATTTTAATGCTCTTATCTAGTTCATAAAATTTTTCTTGAAGGCAAAAGAATGTGATAGAAATTGTTATGTAGAATATTAAAACTAGAAAATATGAGATTTATAAATAGAATAAAAATTTATTGAAAGTTTAAAATAGAAATTCCATCTAAAATTTTGCCACTATTTCACTTGAAGAATGATTAAGGGATTAAGGACAGAATAAGAGTGGACCAAAAATAAAAAATTCAAAACACTGAAGTTAAACCCAGCACCCTTTGGAGTCCAAATGAACATTACATGTAAATTAAAATGAACAAACAAACAAACAAATTAACCTTCATAGCTTCAGACTGAAAAACTAAAAGTGTTCTGATGCTAATAGAGATAACAGAAGGAGATATTTGGAAAAGGGGTAGAAAAAATAAGATTTCAGACTTTGCAATTTTCTTCTTCAAGTGGAGATAGGCCAACAGGCCAGAATTAATTAAAATCAGGGTTAATTAATTCACTAAGGATCAGGAGGTCAGAATAAAACTGTAAATTTAGAATCAGTGCATATAGAGAAGATAATGGTGGTGCTATGAATAAAGAAAGACATTATGTAGAACACTTTTTTTTTTTTTTTAAGGTTTTTGCCATAGCATATGTACATTTGCCAAAGAGAGAGAGAGAGGGAGAGAGAGAGAGCAAGGGAAAGTGAGAAATCACTCTCCGGGGAAATGGCCACATTACAATCCTTCCTCCAATCTCCTCTTGGGAACCTTGCACATGTTCCCAGTATGTTTTTCTAGCTGCCAATTCTGGAACTCAAACTGCATTTGGCAAGGTAGGAGTCCAGCGCCTTAACCATATGCCACCTGATGGTCCAAAACATTTTTAAAGAGACACTGTAATGGCATTTTATAAAATTCCTCCATTTAAAGATGAGGAATGCTAAAGACTGATTTAGGATAATTTGATTAAATAAGAAAGAGTACAATTGCTCAAAAGCAAAAGATTGTATATTAAGAAACACAACAAATTTTTTCTTAAAAAAGTAAATAAGGGGGCCGGCAGGTGGCGTGGTGGTTAAAGGTGCTGTATTCCCACATTGCCAACCATGGTTCGAGTCCTGGACCTGGTGGCTTGCTTTCTCACTTTCTCTCTCTCTCTTTTTCTGTCTCTCTCTGATCAAACTGGATAATAATAATAAATAAAGTTAAATAATTCTTAAAAAAGTAAATAAGGTAAAGACATAAAATATGGAATTTCCTACATTTGATTTCACACTAGATTTGTTGGGGCATTAACATAGTTATTTATTTATTTTTTTAGAGAGAGATTTTTTGCTATAGAGCATGTGTGCTTGCTGAAGAGACAAGGTGAGAAATCACTCTTCAGGGCAGATGGCCATGCTGTAATCCCTCCTCCTCCATTCTCCTCTCTGGATCTTGGTTATACATGCACACATGCTGAGTTTAATTATTTATTTATTTATTTATTTATTTATTTATTTATTTTGAGAGGATTTTGCTATAGGGCATGTGCACTCACTGGAAAGACAGAGAGATACAGAGAGACAGTGAGAAATCACCCCTAGGTTTAAGGAGCTGAGTCTGGACTCAAACCGTGGTCAACTACATGGGAGTCTGGTGACATAAACATTATGCCATCTGCTGGTCCTGAAAATAGTTACTTTGAATGTGTGTTCTTTAAGATATTAGACACATAAGATATTACACAAGAAAGACTCGCATTCAATTGGATAGTGTCTCAAAATTTGACAATGGAATCCTTGTCTTTCTTTCTTTATTTATTTCTTTTGCTTTTTTTTTTTTTTTTTTTTTTTGACATGTAGTCTATTTCACTGACTGTTGAATTAGGGAGTGACAAAAAAAGTAAAGGAAAACGTTTCTAAGCATAGTACTTTTATCATGAGTATTAGGAAAAGAAGCGGAGTACTGAAAGTTAGTGTTTGAGACAGAATGTGTTTGTGGACATCAATCAGCTGGTAGGTTGGTGGTTAAGGCAACTGGATCCCATATGGCTGACTGTACGGTTCAGGTCTGGACTCATCGGCTTGAAAAACCCAGAGCATTTGTGTATGTGTGCCCAAAATCCCAAGAGGAGACTATGAAAGAGACTGTGGCCATCTGCCCTGGGGAATGATTTCTCAGTTTACTCCCCTTTCTCTCTGACGAGCACATGTACCCAATAGTGAGAGAGAGACAGAGAGAAAATATGTTATATAAACTTGACAAACAGTATTTTTCTCTTATCCTAGTAGATGAGAAAATTTTGATAGAAGGTATTTATACAGAATGCCATAAAGGATTCTCTAGAAAATTCTCAGATTCCACTGAGATGTTTGCTTGGCTGATTTTCTACATACATCTACTTTATGGAATGCTTATTTTTAGATTTAAAAGAAATACTGCTTTTTAGACTGTAAGTTATTCAACATAAAGAGTTGATATATATGAATTAATATGAAGAAATATGTGAAGGGAGATTACCTTTATTCTGTTCTTGACATTGGCATATTTTATTTTCATTATGCAGAAAAATGGAGGTACATGTTTCAAGTGAACAAATGAATGGTCTTTGTTGTGAATCCAAATGATTTACATATTTATAAGGTATTAAAATCATGCCAGATCTTTCAACACTAGAGAAATAATGCTAACTCAAATTTATTGATGAAAAATAGATAAAATATTGAAATTACTTTATATATGTGTGTGTGTGTGTGTGTGTGTGTATATATATATATATATATATATATATATATATACTTTTCTCATTATATTTTTTAGTATTTCCAGGTTTGCAATTGATTAGTTCAACACTCCAGTGAGCATTGACCCTCCCTCTTCTCCCTCATAACAAATCCAATCTATTAGGAGAGCATATTGGCTCCACCCTTCCTCACCACTCCACTGCTTAGAACCTGGTAATCACCCAGCAACCCCTGCCTGGACCTCTGCATTATTCTACTAAATAACGTCCCCTCATCTGTCCTACAATCTAGATTCAAGGTAGTAGCCAGGATGATCTTTCAAACAGAAACCATGGTCTCAAAATCTCCAAGAATATCTGATTTCTTTATAAAGGAGAATCCTTATAATGTACTTACAATGATTCCCAAGGCTTTCCCTCAATAGGTTGTAAAGTGAAGGTCATTTTACCTAGGAACATTTAGCAGTGTCTGGAGACAAATTCAATTGTCACTCCATGAGCTGGGGTACTTTGTTGGCATCTGGTACACAGAGTCCAAGAAAGGACCCATTTTGTAAGACAAATAATAATGTGATTGAATGTATGGAAGAAAATGAAATGAAAAAATAAAAAATAAAAAAGAAGAAAAAATAATAATTTATGTGGTATAGAACAGCCATTGCACAACAAAGAATGAGCCAGTTCTATAGTGTCTAGCGTGAGAAAGTCTATCCAAATGATATGGATGACATTATGGTTACATTTCCTTTCCCACTAAGCCCTTGCCCCACCACTCATTCACTTCAGTCAGTCATCCTGACTCCCTGTCGTTCTTAAAACACACTAGGAACACTTTCAGATTTTTGTACTTTGTTCCAGTTTTGCCTCTGCGTAAAACACCTATCATTCAGACATCCGCAACTTCCTTATCTTCTTCAATCTGTATTCAAAGCTGTCTTCTCAGTCACGTAAACATGACATCTTTCTTAGACCTACAAACTATCCTCTAGCTGTGGTACTGCCATCTGCCTGGACTAAGTTTCTTTTTTTTTAATAGTCTAGCATTTTACATTCTATATACTTAATATATGTTGAGTCATTTGCATGTGGATTTTTTTTTGTCTTATCTTACCAAATTATAAGCTCTCTGAAGAAAGATATCTGTACTTGTTTTGGTTGCTGATTCATACCAAATACCTGGAAAAATTAGACACGTAATACATATTTGTCAACATAACTAATTCAGTTTTCACATCGTTTAGTTTATTTCCAAAGAAATTTAGAGTACATTTTTTTTACTAGTTAAAAAGAGTGGCAATTTTCCTCCCCTAGTTCAGTGGGCATGACCTGTGACTGAACATAATCTTGTTTCTTTGATTGTTTTTACTTCTGTCTGCAAGAGACGAATTTCCTAAAAAGAATTTAGAATCTTGTTTTGTATTTGTTTTTTTTTTTTTTTCCCCCATGCTTTATGTGGGAGAAACACTACAGAAGGTTAAAACATTCTGACCATAAATCCTAAAGAACAAAAAATTAAAACTTGTACTTATGATTACCCATTATTTAGTATTTTTCTGTCTTTTGAAAAACCCAATGCATTATAACAATTGTCCAAAATTTCCCCATTTACATATTTATATCTCAGTAAAACAGCTCAATGTAGGTCATTACCACTACAGCAGGAGACAACTCATTTGGATATTGGAGACTGATTAGTTGCTAGGCTGTGCTTGTTAACATGCAGACCCTTGAGTGAAGATTACATTTGCATATTTCTTTTCTCGTCCAGGATGACACACATTTCTCTTTGCCTGCCTAATACTATTATCATGTTTGAACATTCTTGTCTTGGGAATTAATTTTTTACAGGTCTCTCTGTTTGCTTCACTTCTTCACTCTATTTTTGATTCTTTTTAAATGTATGTTTATATAATTCTGTCATTAGCTAGTTAATTGTTCAAAACAACATTTTCTTTGATGCTGTTTTATTTTTTACTTTGGGTTTAACTCCTCAGAGAGGATATGGTTAGGATTTGACCATGAGGTGTTGTGCTATTTTTAATATTTATGATTTGTACTATTCTCTCTGCTCCATTTCGAGTAGCATGTTTATTATCTTAAACATTTTAAATGTGTCTATTTTTTCCAAAAACACTCCCTAGTCTCATTTCTACTCTAAAGCAAGTGTAACAGTGCAGCACTCAGCAAATGGATATATATCCCAACAGTTACACATAGAGCAAAGGATTATGTATTATATAAATATATAGAAAATGCCTCTGAACAAGATATATGCGTATAAATATAAGCTTAAGATCTATAATTGAGTGCTTATACTTTCATGCAAACTCTTACAAGTGATGAAGAGGAAGGAAAATGATTAGTGGAAAAAAGTTCAAAAAGGGAAGAGAATAATAGAGGACTAGAAGATGATTTAATGTACTTCTGGCTCAGATGGTGAGGAAGTTAAGATCACGTTCGGATGCATTTTCTCTGTTCCCAACAAAGAGCAATGCAAGAAAAAGTTAACAGTAGAAATAAGAAATCACAGATTCTTTCAAAATCAAGTCAACTTTCTCCTATGTCCAGAAAATTAAAAAGAAACACAAACAAAATGTAGTATTAAGGTCATCAGAGCGTTTTGCTTTATATTTTGAGTCTGATGATGATCTTGATTTTGATTCTTAACAAGCCAGAGGGCACTAATAATGATAGAACTCAAAAGACTCATTCCAGAGGATTAAAAAAATAATAATGAAAATACTTTGTGTCTGTGGATATTAAGAAATTCTAACAGAAGCCAATAATTTTGAAAGAAAAGATAAAAAAAAAATGATGACCTTTCAGAAGTCATGACTTTGATTCTTTAGGTCAAAAAAAAAAAATCACAGAACAACTACCAATGATAATAAATAAACACCTAATATATATTAACTATAAAACATCAAGGATAAAAAGAAAATCTTAAAGGCTATCATAAGAAAAATTCAGATTACCTACAAAGAATGATACTGGCAAAGAGTAGTGACGTTAGTAGCACACAACAGCAACAATAGGGTTAAATCTATCTGTTGTCGGAGAATTTCCGAACTCCTTCTTCCTCATGACTTCCTTCCTTGTTTAACTTCTTTAGAACTGAGCACTAAGATTTTTTTTTGGAGAGATTTTTGCTATAGGGCACGTGCGCTTGCCAGACAGACAGAGAGACAGAAAGTGAGAAAACACCCCCCACAGGGGGTATGGCCATGCCACAATCCCTTCTCCATTCTCCTCTCGGGATCTTGGGCACGCACGCACACGCACCTGGCATGAGTTTAAGCCACCAGGCCCGGGACTCGAACCGCAGTTGACTATGTGGGAGTCCAGCAACATAGCCATTATGCTAACTGCTGGTCCTGAGCACTAAGTTTTTTGTGCTTACTTAATAAGTATTGTGTATACAATTTGAACTATTCAAAAACAAACATGGCATAAAATGTTTAATTTTATGAGGCATACATTTGGCTGTTGAAAGAGACTATTATTTACAAATTAATCCTTAAGAAAATGAATGACATATACCTGCCAATTGGTCCTGCCTTATTCCTGTTTTTGCTTTATGATAGATGCCAATGTCAATCTCCAAGATCAGTAGATAGGTAAAAGAAATGTCACAGCTGTGCTGTACTTTTTACATGTCATAAGACATACAAACGGACAATGTGTATTATCTGAAGGAAGGGATAAGTTAGCTATTTATGTGGAAATGTCCATTTGAGATTTCATATATATTTATATTTATATATGTGTGTGTGTGTGTGTGTGTGTGTGTGTGTGTGCATGTGTTTCAAATCCTTGTTCTTTTGGGTTGATAATTTGCTGAACTCTATCAAAAAGTATTGCAGTTATTAGGCTTACAAGCGTGATTCATTAGGATTGCAGGTGAGGAATTTCATAAAGCAGTTACCTGTAAAATCTAGTTTTTTAATTATTTGCACCTGAAACATCTGTATATTCAAAATCTGAGTCGTTTCACTAAAGAATCATGAAGAGTTGAATGATTTGTTTATGTCCAAGGAAATAGGGAGTGATAATAACAAAAGAGTAACACTAGGAGCCAGCAGGTGGGATAGTGCTTAAGAGGCTGGACTGTCATAGGGTCAACTTGGTTCAAGTCCTGGACCTGGCGGCTTGAAAAATCACACCTGGCATGTGTGTACATGTGCCCAAAATCCTGAGAGGAAAATGGAGGAGAGGGATTCTGATGTGCCATCCCTCCTGGACAGAGATAATTTCTCATTTCTCCTCTCTCTGGTGAGTGCATGGGCCCTATAGCAAAAACTGAAAAAAAAAAAAAAACAAAAAAACAAAAAAACAGAGTTACACTAGTTCTAGAATAAAGGATTCTAATGAATGTGCTTATTTATTTCTTATTTTGATATGGAGTGTGTGTGTGTAATGTATTATACACATGGAAATATTTTATGACTTTTCTCAATCGTCTGCCATCCATAATTATATACCTTAGTAGTACATTATTATATACCTCAGTAAATAAGGTACTGAGAATATTAAAGGGGAATGTGATTCAGCAAAATAATTTATATCTCCTACAGTGGATAGAGCAAAGGTATATCTTTTGAGAAGAGAGTTGGAGTGTTTTCAGTTGTGTAAGAATGATTACGTTATTTTGTTATTGCTTTAATTTGGATTCAATCATGGTTAAGTGATAGATATTGATGTCAAATTGATAAGGGATAGACTGTAGTGGATTTCTGATATGTCAGTTGTACTTGGGTAAGGACTACAGCCTCAAAAGAGAAATAGTTGCAGGTTAGTTTCAGTCACAGAAAATACTTTGAGCACAATTTATGCGATTGAACTCAATCGTCCAAAAAGCAGCAATCGTATCCTTTTTAGACCAAGAAGCTCGACAGGCACAGAACAATGTCTGCTCTTACGGCAATGTGTTCTGGCACACATTAGCCTAGTGCCTCACCAGGCTTTCAGCAACCTCCACTCACAGATTCTGAATCTAGGGACAGCAGTGTCCATTCCAGGGTCAGCTGTTCGGGTCTTAGGCCCTGCCATTTCCCCTACTCCTGAGCCAGGGATATGATAAAAGGTGCAAGCTCCTCTGACATACTGTCCTTTTGAAGGTTTAGAGAGGGACAGAAAGCAGCACATGATCCAGTTTGTTCACACCGCTCCACACTTTCCTTCTCACATCCACATTCTCTTCCCATCCCAACTCCACTATATGTCCTACTATTTCAGGGCCAGGCATGGAGTCGAACATGGCCTTTCAGCCAGCTCTCTTAACTACAGGAAACTAAATTTTTATAGAACGTTCTCTAATTCACGTTAGTCTTCATAGCCTTGCCCCTTCAATGAAACCTGATTGATACTGTTCTAGAAATTCAAATGACATGGTAATCATGTTACAATTTAGTAATGTGTTGAGGGTGTGTGTGTGTTAATCAGTCTTATTCTTTTGTGTTGGACACTTTCAGAATCTAGTGTGTTTCATCTTACTGAGTTAATTAAAATGATGACGTATTGGACATATTTTGAAAAAAAAAGTTTTTATGCTTTCAAAATGTTGTCTGCAGATCCCGTGCACCTAAGTCATCTCTGACCTCTGATGCTTGGTAAACAACAGAATCTGTATCTGTTTCCAGAGATTTTGATTCATTAAATCATTAAAATGGTGATTATCAGAGTCTTGAAAGGGTGTATGTGGTTTGAGGAAATGATCAGAAACACAATATTTTAGTTAGAAAGGAGGAATAACTTCAAGAGATCTATTGTAATGTATGGTGACTATAGTTAATAACTATGTATTGTATTCTAGAGATCGCTAAGAGATTATGTTCTAAATGTTCTAATCACATGAAAAAAAGTTTGCCAGTAAAGCATAGGTTAATTAACTTGATTTAGTCATCCCACTATGTGTGTGTGTCTGTAAGTGTATATGTGTGTACATGTCTGTGTATATACACACATTTTATAACTTATCATTTTTTATTAAATTTATGTAATACCAAAGAATTTGAATTTTTAAAAGCATTTACTCATGTCAGAGTAAGTATCAGTGGTTAAATATCTATTGACAGGAAAACATAAAGCCATAAGTTTATAAAAGGAAATCATGAGTGATTTTATACTTATGCCTAAAACTATTTCAACCTAAAAATATAAGAAGTTTTTTATTATATATAGTACACATGTTTTGAAAAACCATACTGAAGACAATCTGGCAGTGCCATAATTAAGGACTCCACATTGGGAATCAGATCCCACATGACTAACTGCAGATTGAGTCCCAGCCTTGGTGACTTGGAAAACACTCTGGGGATTTGCATCTCTATGCTAAAAATCCTGCTAAGATGGAAAAGTGGAAGATAAAGGGCTGTGACATGACTACACTTCCTTAGGGACTTCTCTCTCCTCTTTCTCTCTCTCTTTGGCAAGTGAATATACCTTCTGGCAATAAGATAAATAAAAAGTAAAAAAAAGAAAACTACAGTATACTCCACCAAGATGTACATTAATTATATATAAACCATAAATCTCAATTAAAAACAAGTTGTTGAAACCATAAAGAAATGGGAGAGCATTGCCATAGCTGCTTAGAGAAACATCCTAAACTGCTATTATATTTTGTTAGAGCAACAAAATATATGTTGGAATGAAAAATCCAAAAGACTTATTTGAAAAATGCAGATGAATAGATTTGAAAATATTAAAAAAAAAAAAAAAAAAAAAAAAAAAAAAACTATTCTATGCCAGGCCAGCTCTGTTGTGCAGTGGTTAAACACGGTGCATTGGGAGCTGGATTCCACGTGGCCAACAGTAGTTGAAATACTGGCCCTGGTGGCTCAAAAACCATTTCATGCATATGTTTGCACATGCTGAAACTCATGACAGAAAGGAGAAAGAGAAAAACAGATTGCAGTGTGACACGCCCACAGAGGGGAAGATTTTATTCTTTCTCCTTCTCTCTCGTGAGTGTCCATGCTCTCTGGGTGCTCTTTCTCTCAATAAACTATTATCTTCTCTTGAGATAATGCCCTCTAAGTCTTACTCCGGGCTGTGACAACTCTTATTTTGCTTTATAAAGTACTTTCACATTCATTGCTTCATTTTATCTTCCAAGAATTCACTAATATTAACATATTGCCTTCTGTTTTTCTTCTAATGTAGTAACAAACACTGAATCTTTATTAAAAACAAATTTTAAAAAATACTGACTCATCCATAATATTTACGTGTTATGTTTCCTTTGTATAATGCCTTATATTTTACAAAGCAACTTAACATAATGATTCTAATTTGTTCATTAATTCCGTCCTACAAATCTTTATTCCTATTAAACATAGGGGAAGACTGACGAGAGGATACACTCCCTCTGCCTGTTACACTTCCCTTCCCTCTTCATTTCCTCTCCCACTTTCCAATGAACTCCTAACGCAATCTCTTCATAATCTCCTTGGACACACTAAAGTAAAGTACTTTTTAAGCTTTATTTTCCCACTGATTTACTTATTTATTTACTTTTGGACTTTGCCATAGAGCCTACGAGTTCGCAGGAGAGACAGAGACACAGAAAGAGGGAAGGTGAGAAATCACCCCGCTGCCCCAGGGGAAGTGGCCACACTGCAATTCTTTCTCCTCTATTCTCCCTTGAGATTCTGGGCATGCATTTACATGTGCCCAGTGTGATTTCCAAGTCGCCTGGTCGAGACCTTGAACAGTGGTCAGCCATGATAGAGTCCAGTGTCTTAGCCATTATGCTACCTACTGGATCCTCCCCTTTATTTTTAAAAAGGTTTTATACCTACCTAATGCTTTATTTTATTACTCAATCATATTTTATTCTTTATTTTTTGGACTTTGTCAACAATCTCCACAGCTAGAAAATAAGCCCCAGCGTCTAGCAATTATATGTTTAATCAACTGCCTTAGAAACAGTTGCTTAAAAGTGCCTGGTGTAAAATGAAAACAACAAATATTTGTTAAGAAAGACTGAACTAGTAAGCTTAAGCTTTTTTTTCCTTTTTTTTTTTTTTTTTTTTAAGTTTTTGCCCTCAGGTGCATGCATTTGCCAGAAAGAGTGACAGAGACAATGAGAGGGAAAGTGAGAAATCAACTCTCAGGGAGGATGGCCACCCCACGCCTTCTTCTCTATTCTCCTCCAGGGATCTTTGGTATGCATGAACATGCACCTGGCATGATTTCCAAACCACCAAGTCTCAGACTTCAACTGTGGTTGGCATCTGGGAGTCCAGAGATGTAAACCATGTGCCATCTGATGGCTCCAACTTCTATCTCAAAAGTTTCATGTTTTGTAATTTGGTGGTGGGAAGCAGTGATTCCCAGTAGATGGTGATCAGACTATGTTGATTACATTATGGAGGCACCAGATTCATGAACAGATTAATGATGTATCA
This sequence comes from Tupaia tana, assembly GCA_026018925.1. Taxonomy (NCBI): domain Eukaryota; kingdom Metazoa; phylum Chordata; class Mammalia; order Scandentia; family Tupaiidae; genus Tupaia; species Tupaia tana. The sequence continues at coordinate 68,668,292 of JAKSZU010000005.1, forward strand.
AGAGACCCAGTGAGCTCGAGAGCTGGTTTTTATAAAAGAAAGCTGTCAGAAGCGCTCACTCTACATGCATCTGCTATCTGCTGTGTTTCCACTGGCCATGTTATAGGCCAGTCTATGCCTTTGAACTTTCCAACTGCCAGAATTGTCAGTTAATAAATTTCTATTTTTTTATATACACCCAGTCTCAGGCATTTCTGTTAGCCATGCAAAAATAGACTAAGAGAATACATTTTTAAATGTTTGATATAAAGGCATTTTTATATGAGGTATGATTAAGATCACATAAAATGGGTCAGGAGAACATTTTTAAAAAACGCAAAACACTTTATTTCTATTAGCAAAATTTAAAATTATACATGTATATTAATTAGTACAAATAACCAAAAAATGAAGAATATATTCTCATATTAAAAGAGAAATATTGGAAATAAAAAACTATGTTAATCTAAGAGAATGACAAAAGAAAAAGAACCAAATAAAACATGTCAGAAGAAAAATACATACTAAAACAGACTCAAAAAAAATTCAAATATGCCAGTAAATAAAACAAATGTAAATGATTTAAAATCACCATTGAAAAGTCAGATAAGATTAAACTGGATGAATACTAGACAGTTCCAAGGCCAGGTAGTGCAGAGGTAACACACCTAGACGAATACGGGAAGGCCCTGAGTTTGCATCTGGGACCTCCCTGTGCACACTGGGGACACATGTGGGTGCCCATGATCTGGGGTGAGACTGAGTATAGATCCTGGTGTGGGCACCATGTTGGAAATGGCTGTCTTTCTAGCTGTCTAAATTTTATGGACTAAATAAATAAATATACTTAAAAAAAAACTAGATAGTTAAAGATTTTAAATAAGGGTAAAATTCAAATAGAGAAAATCTCTTCTAGGAAATAATGAACAAATATCTTCTAGGAATAATGACATTACTTTCTCAGTCAGTCTACAAATAATGTTAAAAATGTAAATAGAATTATATAACATGTAGATAATAAACTAAGGAATGGGCCTTAGGCTGCTATTATATTGTTAAAAGAAATTCCTGAGATGGGGTGATTTATAAAACTAGAGATATATTCAGCTCATGACTTGGAGGTCCAAGGTCCGGGAGCTTCATACAGTGGGTATCTTACAGAGTCCCAATCACGTCACAAGAGTGAGCAGCTCTCTGTTCTGGTCTCATTCTCTCTTATTATAAACTCACTAGAACACAGTCATGGAGGCCACATCCTAAGGACGACCTTAAGCCTAATCTCTTTCCAAAGGCCTGCCTTTTGGATGCCATAATTGGATCAAGTGTTCACCCTCTTAATACCTTACAATGACTTTACTGTACTAATACCTTGCAATGACTCAAATATGAATTCTGGAGGGACACAAACAATAGCATTCCACTTCTGGTGCCCCAAATTCATTATAGGACTGGACCCCCAAAGCATCAGGCAGCCTTGTCCTCCTAGCTAGACTCAGTCCATCCTATCACACTCTCCAGTTGAGTCTTGGGCTTGCATTTCTTTTTTCTTTTTTTTTTGGAGAGGTTTTTGCCATAGGGCGCGTATGCTTGGCAGACAGAGTGAGACATAGAGACAGAAAGCGAAAAATCACCCCCCAGGGGTATGGCCACACCGCAATCACTTCTCCTCTATTCTCCTTTCGGGATCTTGGGCACGCATGCACATGTGCCCGGCGTGAGTTTTAAGCCACCGGGTCCGGGATGCGAACCGCGGTCGACTATGTGGGAGTCCAGCAACATAGCCATTACTCTAACTGCTGGTCCCCAGGCTTGCATTTCTTTCAGGCAGGAAACTTACACTGATATTTTCATAGTTCTGGCATTCTAAGGGTGATCCCACCTCTGTGGCTCCACTAGACATAGCCCTGGTAGGTACTCTCTGCTAAAACCCCCCATTTCCACTTCACACTGCCATACTTTCAGCTCTCTTTTGCAGCTTTGCCCCTGTGAGAGGCCTCACGTCTGCAGAAGCACTTCCACATTCAGGCCACCAGCATCTTCCTCTTGCACATTCCAGAGCGGAGGCTGGAGCAACAGGACAAGCTCCACCTGAAGCCAAGGACTAGGGGGAATGATGACCCCAAGGTCCAGAAGAAAAGGTCCCTACTCCTGGCCAGTCCCTTGAAGTCACTGCACTTCCCTGCACCTCTGGAATTGCAATAGGACAGATATGCCTGCAGGGCTTCTCTTCTAGTCTCCTGAGAGTTATTACTTGAATCTCTTCTAATCCTGCTAATCTCTTTAGAGGTGGTTGCTGCATTATTTTTTTTCCTGAAAACGTTCTTTCACTTTTTACCTGGTGCCCAAGCTGCACGTTTTCCAATTTTTTGCACTCTATTCCCATGTTAATTATCATTCCTATCTTTAAGTAATCTTGATCCTCCTTCATATTATTAAATTGAATTAGCAACCATGCAGCACCCTGTACATTTTGTCTTTAAATTTCATTTGTCAGGCCTTTGTCACTTTTCAAATTTGCCAAAAGGCATGTGCTCACTGGAGAGAGACAGGGAGAGCAAGAAATCAACCCCCACGGGACATGTCATGCCATAGTCCCTTCTCCATTTCTCTATCTTTTCATCATTTGGGGCATTCACACACATGTGCTCCACATGTCTTTAAAGCCAACAAGTTTGAGACACAAACCATGCAGTCAGCTATGTGGGACTCAGCTGTCTTTAACACCAAGCCCTGGGCTAGCCCTATCACTCTCTCTCTCTCTCTTTTTTTAGGTTTTTGCAATAGGGCATGTGTACTCACCTGAGAGAGACACAGACAGAGACAGAGAGTGAGAAATCGCACCCTAGTGGGATTGTCATGCTGCAATTCCTTCTCCATTTTCCTGTCAGGATTGTGTACACATGCACATGAACCCAGTTGAGTCTCAAGTCACCAAGTCCAGGACTCGAACTGCAGTTGGCCATGTGGGAGTCCAGCGCCTTAAACCACCATGTCACCTGCTGGCCCCTGGGCTTGTCACTCTTAAATTCAGTATTCTACAATGGTTAGGACATGAAAATTTCACAGTCATATTCTTTGTTACACTGTGGTACAGATGAATTTTTCTCTAATTTCCAGTAAGATACTCCTCATTTTTCTCTGACATCTTAACAGAACAATCTTTTTTTAAAAGGAAAAACAAAGTTTGTTTACTTCTCCCATGAATAAGAGAAACAAATATAAACAAAGAGACAGAGAGACAGGCATCTTCAACAGGGTCCTGACACCTGGTGTACTCAGGGAGGTCTCCAGAACCTTCCCGCTTGGGTCACCCTCATATGTAGTATATTGCATTTTTACTACTGTACTCGTGTCCAACCCCCTCAGAATGGCCCTTACTGTCTATATTTCTATCAGTATTCTGGTCACTAGAATTAATCAGTCTCTAAGAATTTTCAGACTTTCTCTAGTCTTCCAATATTCTGACCCTCTACCAGAATCACCCTTAATGCATTCTTACATTCTAAACATTTTCCGTTCTGTTTTTCCAAATGCTTTGAACCTCTGTCTATTACCCAATTTAATAGCCACTTACACATTTTCAGATATCTATAGCAATATAACGTTGCTCAGTACACCAACTTTTAGTCTTAGTTTGCTGTTGTGTTACTAACAGAAATACCTGAGGCAGAGTGATATATAAAAGTAGAATTTTTTTCCAGCTCATGTTTTGGACATCCAGAGGCCATATCTGGTGGGTATCTTGCAGGCTCTCAATCACATCAGAAAGGCAGACACAGAGGATTTGTTCAAATGCCTCTCTCCGTTCATGTCTTTTTCCATGTTCTGATCAACCCAGCTGAATTCAATCATGGGGGCCATCCTTAATGATCTTAGTCTCAATCTCTTTCCAAAGTCCTTACCTTTGAAGACCATAATGAGATTAAGCTTTCACCCTCTATTTAAAAAAAAAAAAATTATTTAATTTTATTTACTATTACTATTTTTTAATTTGACCAGAGAGAGAAAGAGAGAGAGAAAGATGGAAAGTGAAAAACAAGTCACTAGGTCTGGGACTTGAACCAAACTTGACCATGTGGGAGTCCAGCAACCTTAACTACCATGCCATCTACCAGCCTGCAGTTTCCACCCTCTTAACCTCATTACAATGGCTCAAACATGAATTTATTTTTGCGGGGGACACAAACCATAGCAATATGTATCCAAATAAATGTTAACACAAAAACATTATTTGAAATAAAGATGAAGTAAGATAATATAAAAATATAAAAATAACAAAGCCTGAATATATCTAAAAAATATAACCAAATAACCTTCTACCTTGCAAAGCTAAACTGGTAAAATAACCAGAAACAAGTGATAAATTACAGTAATAAATGTGTGTTTTAAACACGCCTCGATCAGAAACTGATAGTTCACCTTCACATAATAAAATTAGTAAGTTCAGAGAAGATTGAAATAGCAATACTCTAAGCTTAATTTAATAACTATATATTCAATCCTTCAGCCAAAGATTAAAAAAATAGAGATTTTTTTCAAGAACACATGAAGAATATAACAATTTTACCACTCTTTGATCATAAAGATGTTTCCATTTTTTTTCCCTGCAAATGCTAGGACTTGATATTACTCAAATTAAATTTAAAATAAACAATAAAGGTTAAGAAAAAAAACACTCCCCAAATGTTAACACATAACTATCTCCTAAATTTTTGCTCTCTAAATATTGCATTCTCCGTGGAATAAATGTTCAAAATTGAACAAAACTTTTATTTTGAAGGCAAAGTTGGACTTGATATAAATTTACAGACTTAAAGATGTCACTTCTTTGGGCTGTTTGTCACTTTACCAACCCTCCCGCCTTAACCTTCTGCGTAGCTGGTACTATAGGGATGCTCCATCACACCTGACTTTTAGGGTGTACTTTTAATTAAAAGTAAATTAGTTAATTTCAGTTGGTAATATAAGAAAAAAATGGAGAAAAAACAAATATGGATTCTTTACAAAGCTATTGGAGAAATGAAGGTCAGTATTTCTTTTAGGATGATTAATAAAATATATGTTCAGTGCAAACTGTATTTAAATTCCATCTTTAAAAAAAAATTATTTTAGGCTTTTGCCACAGGGCCCATGCACTTGCTAGAGAGAGAGAGACAGAGAGAGAGAGAGAGGGAGAGAAAGAAAGAGAAAATGAAAATCACCCACCAGGGAAGATGGGCACACTGCAATCTTGGTAAACCCACTCGTGCGCCGGGTGTGATTTCAAGTCACCAGATCCGGAACTTGAACCTTGGTTGATTATGTAGGAATTCAATGCCTTAAGCTCCATGCCACCTGCTGGGCCCTGAATTCCATTAAAAAAAAAAAAAAAAAAAAAAAAAAAAAGTCCACTTAGGTGGGGTAGTGGTTAAAGCAGCTAGATCCCACATGATCAATAATGGTGTTCAAGTCCCAGACCTGAGAGCAAGATCATGATATAAAGAACAGGTGTGATGGAATTAATTTATGATGAGACAAGGAATATATTTTTCATAGGAGTTACCGAGAAATTTGAATGCTTGGCTTCCTGACTGTTTTCTGTTTATTTTTGGCTTGCTTAATAGACAAGAATACCTATTGAGACTGGGGGGAGAAAGGCAGATATTTCAGAGGCTATAGGAATGTGATTAAAACTTAGCAATAAGTAAAGGTCAAGCGGCTGTATGTTTAGATACATAAATAAAATGGTGAAAAAGTTTCTATTTAAACAAGCATGCACATATAGTTTGTTTTATTCATCATGCATAAAATATCTTTATTTTCATATTACTAATGATTGCTCATTGCTATACCTGCTATGTGACCGTTGGCTTTCAGCACATCCTGCATGCATATACATGCTAGCCAAAATCCCAAGGAGAGAATGGAGGAGAAAGGATTGCAGCTTGAGCATCTCTCTTGGAGGGTACTTTCTCGTTTTCCCTCTTTCGCTCTATCTCTGTGTCTCTCTCTGGCAAGTGCCTGTGCTCTAAAGTAAATTTTAAAAAAAGAAAGAAAGAAAGAAAGAAAGAAAGAAAGAAAGAAAGGAAAACACCTAACACAAACAGAAAAGAAAAACCTATATATATGAATAAATGATGCATATTTTGTGTTGGTTGATTTCATGTACTTAATAAAATTATCTATAAAATCATATTTTTCATTTATTTGGCACTATGTTTTTTATTTTATTGAATTAAGTGAGCATCTAAATATATAATGGCAATAGAAAGAAAATTTTAAATTTAAACATACATTACTAATGACTTATCCAAAAGCCATAAAGTTACATGCCAGGAGTGACACTTTTTTAAAAAAAAAAAAAATCTTTTCTTGTTAAAATATTTGAAATATTCTTTCTCACATTAAAAGTTGTTTTCACTTTGGAGAACAATTTTTGATTTATACATAATACTCTGCTTTTCATAATCATATACAATGCTAAAGATGCAATGGTAGTAGGCAATTGTATTGGAAATGCTTATTGTCCCCAAAAGTACTTATTTAGTCAATAGCCATTTCTCAGTCATCATACCCTTATTGGTCCAACACTAAGTAAGGGGCATTGTGGTAGCTTCAAGCATGGATCACAATGACGCCCACACTTTGGTATTAACCTGATACCACAATCTACCAAAGTTGGTTCATGTTGGTTCATATAGTAGAAGTGGTAGTATATGGCTTCCAATTACAGGTTATATATTAAAAACAAACAAACAAACAAAAACAAATAAATATTTTCATTTGGAGAATCTGCAGCTATAAAAAGCATAATTACTTTATGGGACCAGCTGCTAATGTAATGTTTGGGTCGCTAGAATCCCACATGAGTAACTGTGGTTCAAGACCTGGACCCAGTGGTTTGACATGCATATCATGTGCATGTGTGTGCGTGCCCAAGATTCCAAGAGGAGAATGGAGGAGAAGGGATTGTGACATGGTTATCCCTCCCTGGGGAATGATTTCTTGCTTTCTGTCTCTCTGTCTCTCTCTATCTCTCTGGGAAGTGCACGTGCCCTATAGCAAAAATTTCTCTAAACAAAAAAAAAATGTATAACTACTTTGGCACACACTCTCTGCCCACTCTCAGATCTCATACAATGAGTGAAGTCCTGTCTGGTGAAGCCTCATAGAAGCAAGGAACTGAAAGTGCTCCTCAACAGCGACGTGTGTGGGACTAGATGAGGAACATTAATCCCAACCAAGTCTTCAGAGACATCCAGCCAGCAACATACCGATGCCTCAGTGTAGACCCTGGACTAGAATCACCAAAGTAAGTCACTCCCAGATTCTTAATCTTGAGAAAATATGTGATATAATAAAGATTTGTTTCGGGGCCAAATACAACAATTTTATAGCTTACAACTTACATTTTTTTTATAAGTTATAATTTATACCTTAAAAAGAGATGTATAATACAGTCATGTTTTTACTAAATAACTTGCTGGAGTGAAGGGTGAAGGTTGAAACAATAGAATGTAATTTTCTCTGTAGGAATTTGCCTAACACATATAGAAATTTATACTGTAATCAGATTCTTAGCACCAATACTATAGCGTGTGTGTGTGTGTGTGTGCGCGCATGCATGTCTGTGTGTAGGGCGGATGCACTTCCCAGAGAGACAGAGAGAGATTAAGAGAGAGATTAAGAGAGAGAGAAAGGAAGAAACCAACTCCCAGGGAAATAGCCACACCACAATCCTTTCTCTATACTCCACCTAGGATTTTAGGTAGGCATGCCCATCTGCCCTGCATGAATTTTAAGCCACCTGGTCTAGGACTCAAACCACAGTAGGCCATGTGGGAGTCAAGTACCTTAACCACAATGCCACCTGCTGGCCCCCACCACCAATGCTTTAATGCTCCATTTTATATATTTTTAATTGCCGAATAAAGAATATGTGGATTTATGGTGCACAACATATTTTGATAAGTTATAGTTTATGGAATGTCTAAATCAAGCTAAGTAGCATATACATTGCATCACATATTTATTTGTTATGATGAGAACAATTAAAATATATTTTCAAAATTATAATACATTGGTATTAACTGTATTCATCATGTTGTACAACAGCTCTCTAGAATTTATTTCTTCAAATTTAAATTTTGTATCCTTTGGAAACATCTTTCCAAGTCCAATGATTTAATTAGATGAGGTAATTCTATTGAGATACTGCATATTTGATTGTTGACCTACTAATATGCAAATAAAATGCAATTTTAATTGAGCTAAGCTTAGAAATATCCAATCTTAGAAAATAGGCACGATCATTATGAAAGTGCCAATACAGTTGCTATTAACAGCATAGGTGATAGATTAACTGGCTATCACAAATTCAGAGAAAGTAATATATTAAAAAATACAGCTTAATTTTATTAAATTGAATGGTATATTATTTGATGGAATTCATTAAACATTTTTTTTCTAAAAAGGATGCAATTCTGATGGCTCAATTCATAGGGTGAGTTGTTCACTCCATATTTATATTTGATCCAGTTAAACTGACTTGTCACTTGGAATAGAGATAAGAATTTTTTGGTAATTGCTCAATTACTAAGCAAAAAATATATTAATTATCTTTGGTTTTACACTACATTAAGATAATTAATAAGTTTTATGCAATAATAATTTGTTTCCTGGCAATTGTATCAGTCAGTGTCAAGTCCAGGATGCAGGAATCATTCTAGAGCTTGGAAATAGAGAGAATTTTAATGTAGAAAATGAGTTACAAAGTTGTTTGATGGACCTTAGGAACAGAAGGGACAGAGATTCATCAGCAGTTCGGAGGTTGCTCAGGCCTGGGTGAAGGCGTGCAATTTCTGCAGCTTTGGCTTCTGTCTGGAACCAGTTTCTAAGGGAAAACTATTTCTCCTGTTGGACTCCAGGAAACTGCTTTTTACTGCGTTTAATCCCTAGCCTACCTCCATCCTCCCACTGGAATTATCTAGGTGCTAAGGAAGTTAGAGAATGTCCTTTTAAGGTTTCCCATTCTGTGCACTACAGAAACAAGCTCAGACGGGCAGGAAGCACTGAAAGCCAACAGCCACATAGCAGGTGTAGCAATAAGCCATCATTAGTAATACCAAAATAAAGATATTTTATGGATGATGAATGAAACATACGATATATGCATCCTCATTTAAATTGAAACTTTTTCACCATTTCATTAATGTATCTAAACATGCAGCAGTTTGACCTTTATTTATTCCTAAGTTTTATCACATTCCTATAGCCTCCGATATATCTGCCTTTCCTTCCCAATCCCAATAGAAATTCTTATCTATTAAGCAAGCCAAAAATAAACAGAAAACACTCAGGAAGCCAAGTACTAAGCTGCACCACAAATTAATCCCATCATCCCTGTACTTTATATCATGATCTTGTTCTCAAGGATCAGGCTTTATCTATTTTATACAATTATCCTCTGCCATGTAATTACATTAATGTTTTCCTCCTCTTTGGCTGTGTGTGTCTAAGTATGTACATATATGTGTGTGTATGTATATATGTGTGAATATATACATACATGTAGATGTATTAAATTATCTTGTTAAATTATCTTGCACCTTGAAGCCATTTAGTAATTGGCTGGTTGGAAAACTCATGACATTTTTTTTTCCTGTTTTTCTATGCAAAAATCCATCATGACTTTTCTGACGACCCAAAACATGCATGCTTTCATTTAAATGTGCTTATTCAAAGTTTTGAACAAATTTTCTTCACTTTCTCACTTCTTATTTTCATATACCTAATTGGTTTTACTTAGCATCCATACTCCATATGACATTGAAACTTCTTGAAGAATGATGTTAGCCAACAACCTCATTTTGTTTATTTTGTGTTGCTTATGTGTAGTATAGTACTATAACTGTTGGTACTGTGGCCCAATTACTTTTGCAAATTTCTTTTGCAGTCTGTAAGAACAGCAGGAAAAAAGGGCCAACCACAGTGGCACAGGTGGTAAGGTGCCAATGTACAATTCAAAGCCATATGGAAAGGCCCAGTGTTCAGACCCTGAGGTGACCTGAGCGTACTAGGAGGCCCATAGACATGCCAATTATTTTGTCTGGCTGGAGAAGGGTCTCAGTGTGTCCGTCCACTCCAGTCAGAGTCCCTTCCTTTCTCTCTAGCTCCCCTTTTTTCTCTCATGACAGATGAAATACAGTTAAAAAAATAAACTCCACTGGTGTTTCTGTGTTTGTAGATTCTTCTGTTTTCCTCTGAGTTCTGCCCATGCTATAATTATTTTTCCCTAAATACTCCAAAGAAATTTCATCCCATCCTATGCCATGATCTAGTCCATACAAGAGATGCCTAAAGCCATCTGTCTATTTGGTGAGTTTCAAATTGATGTATCAAATTATTTTCAGCATGAAAACAATCTACATGTCAGAGAGATATTGCTCAACGCGATGTTAACAATGGAATTTGTTACTCAATCTCTGCAAATCTTCCCATCCAGATATATATCATTGCTAAATAAACAGCACCACCATTCTCTTAGCTATGAATACCAGAAGCTGTATTGACAGTTTCATGACTTCTATCATCAACGCCAGTTGATGACCAGCTCTTGTTTCTTCTCCCCCTTTCATATTTAACAGAGTTATATATTTTCTTTTGTAGCTTACATTGTCTGTAGATTACTTTTTCCAATATCACATAGTCTCTTGGCATTCATTCTTGTCATCTTATAATACACTTCTGTTATTTCAGTCTGGGTATTTGTGACACCAGTCAGTGCAGTGACATGGCCTATGGTAAGCCACAGGAGGCCAGTGTGATGCTTTTGATATGCCCAATTTTTGGATTACAGATGCATACATTCCTTTCATTATAAATGAAAAGATCTGTTATTAATATTATAATCCACTTTGGAGTTTTTCAGGTATCTAAACAGTCCTGTATCCATATATTAAGGGTAGCCTCAATTCTCTTTGGTTCTCTAAGACTAATATCCGTCTAATCAACCAAATGGCTTTGTAATCATCTAAGAGTAAAAGCATGTCGGTTAAAGGTGACCTTTACATTAGAAACTAAGAGATTGGAAAACATTTTACACAAGTTTTTCATGATTCAGTAATGAAGCATCTATATTTATAAGCAACTTTGCTATAACAGTAGTAGGAGAACAGTGTCTAAATGTACTGAATGGAATATAATTTTGCTAACACTACTTCCCAGATTTTTTAGGTTTTCCAGAATGCTAAAGATTTCATACTGGCAGAGTTCAAGTAAAGTCAGGATTTATATATTTAATATAGAAATAGCATGAAAAAACATAAGAGAAATACAAAATTAGGCAAATAAAAAACAAAACAAAACAAAACTAACGGTATATAAAATGAACTACCTTTCTTCACCTCAGCAAATGGTTTAAATATGTCAAAGTCATGTAGTTGGCAAATAATGGTGCTTGATTGTAAAACCTAAATTTCTAATGTTTGCTATTTTTAAGGAATGTTGAGTAAGTTTAATTTTCAAACTTAAAAAAGAAAATATTGTTTGATAATTTGCTTAAACTTCACTTTACTCAACATTCTTGTGACGCCCCATAGATAAAAGAGTGAAGGCATGCTTGTTCACATACTAACTAAAGTAGGTTTAATTCCAAATTTTAGTTACTGACCTCAAAACAATTATGGTACTCAGTTGAACATCATTTTCTTTCTAATTACCTGAATAAATTACTGTGTTCACTCTGTAGTGCTTTTTGATTTCACTTTGCCTATTGTTTGCTCTCAAACCGAACTGTCAACATTCTGAAGATGTTTTTCATTGGAGGCATTTTGTTTTCTTTGATGGAAATGAATAGTTTGAAGTGATTTTATTCTGTTCTCTGACAAGCGATACAATAGAAAATGACCATCATATTCTGGAGAACGTTCTTTCATCTTATAATTTTTTTTCTGCTTTTTTAAAGAAACATTCAGAAATGGTAAAAGAAAAAATAAGGACATTTTTAAAATCCAGAAAAAATGTAAACTAATTTTCTTTGGAAATTTCTAATTTGGCCTTATAGATGGAGTGTAGGTGCAGTTGCTTCATTCTATTGAAATACTTAAGCATGTAATGGACACTTGACAAGTAATTTAGCATAATTTTTTTCTAAAAACATTCTTTCCTAAGATTATTCTTTTGGGATATTATTCTTAGCTTCACCTGCTTTGATTTTGCCTGACTCACCAGATAACAAATATTAATTTAGCACAATGTAGGTTATTTTTTCATGCTCTGCAAATTACTACCTAATTGGAGAGAGGAGAAAATAAGAACGGGTTTCAGTCTTTGAGTGACCATTTCAAATAAAATTATTTGTTATAATTATCACATGTGGAAAAATAAGTTAAATTCATGGTAAATTTGCTTAGTTTTAGATAGTTCATGAACAATGAACAGTGAGATCAATATCATATTTTTTGATCAGAATAACTTGGTCACAAAATTTATTTTTTAAGTAATTCTTTTCTAATTTGACATGTTACTATCATTTTCACCTTAACTAAGGTGAAACACATGAAAATGTTTTCCTGGGACCAGCAGGTGGCGTGGTGGTTAAGGCGCTGGACAGTCCCACATGGCCGACCAGGGTTCAAGTCCTGGACCTGGTGGCTTGCTTTCTCACTTTCCTCTCTCTCTCTGTGTCTCTCTCTGGTTAAATTAAAATGAATGAATGAATGAATAAATAAATCTTTAAAAAAAAAAAAAAAGTTTTCCTGACATTTTTTTGATGAGGGTTTTACAAGAAAATAAGGGAAATATTGTTAAACTCTTGAGTATAATAATTAAGCACATATTTGCTTCTGATAGACAAAACAGAGCACCAGAAAGATCTATGACCTGCTAATAGAATGTTTTAAAAGAGAAATTTATAGAATGTCCTAAATAAATATACTCCTGGGCCTTTATGAAAATACCTGAGTATTACCACAGAGTATTGTGGGATAGCTGGTCATCTATAAGCCTTTCTCAGAACCAACCAAAGTGTCTTTTCAAGTCTATAAAGTTTCCATTTGTTACATATAATCTTTATGGGATATGCTAAATATGAATGGTGAAAGTACAAAAGCACACTGATTTACTCTTTTTTTACTCCTAAAGAAAAATCTTAGGACTTTTTCTTCCTACTCTGATACTCCCACCACACATACACACACCAATATCTCCCTTCTGTTCCCTCACATTCTAAAATCTCATCTATGTATAATTTTTCCAGTCTCTGCAGCCTGATCTGAAAATTTCACAGATCAGCAGTGTAAGAAAGGAATAGTCACTATTTTTTCCACTATTTCTGTATCTACAGTTTCTCCTCCTTCTATCTTTCCTCCTTACCTTCCCATTTCCTTTCCTTCCCACTTGTTTTTACTTCCACTAGCTCTGTCTCTCTCCACCTCTTCTCCTTCCACCTATTTACCCTCCTTAAATTATTATGCTACTTCTACTGGTTGTCCTAGGGTTGAGGGGGGAGAAGATGCCAGGGGTTAAACTTATCTTCCTGAAGCGGTGCTATCAAAATGACCATTGGTGACTTCTCTGTTGTAGATATGAAGATTCTATTTCCTTTTTCCTTCCTTTGATTTTGTGGGTCATTAATATTCCCTTAATATATATCTTTCCTGACACTATTTCCAAGAAAGGTGATTTTCTGAAAAGTTGATTCCTTAATGTTGCACCTCTGCTCCTGCATTTCATGGTATATAAGCATTCATGATATAGTGCCAGAGTTCCCTCAAGTAAGGCTTTTTAATACAGCTTTAGCCTAGCTGATTCTAGGGAAAGCCTAAGCAAATTAGGCATGCTCTTATGCTAATGTGGCTTATATCTCTTCCTGATCACTAGGAGTCTGACCTAACTATTACAGTATGTGTCATGATCCAGAGTAAAACTCAGGAGACAACATATCAAGAAAAAAAAAGAAAATTTACTGAGAGAAAGAGCCATTGGGGTTCTGAAGCTGGAGGTCCCTCAGCCCACCCTCTAGGAAGGAAAAGGCTCTTTTATAAGGTAATCAAGCTATCCTGGGAGACTGTATATGAGACATAGGCAGGAGAGTTTGGAACAGTGAGATAAGCATACATGAAACATTTGGTGGGTCTTTTTCATCCATCTCTAGGCAGTTAGATTCCCAGTACTCATTGTAGGCCTTTATCTGCTATTTCCTGGGTCAATGTGACCTTGCAGTAGCAGCACCTGCAATGTGGGCTCTTGCCAAAACCAATTATGCAGAAGTTCTACCTTGATTCTTTACCAGGCCTGGAGCAATACCAAATGGTGCTCAGGAGAGTTTTACTGCATGGGACCTTACAGTATGCCATGACCAAATCCACATTCCATGCAATGTTTTATAACTTGGTTTCTTACCTGAGAATCTAAGTATGCTATATTAATATCATTCCTTAGATTTAATTATACAATGGAGTGTATAGGACTATCAGCCTGAAAGTGTTAAATATTGGTGTTAAGCTGCCAAAGAAGGATATGTTTCACTGTATGACCGAAGCCTGATGTTACTCACAAAAGGAATGGACTACGGAACCGACAGTTAGCGTAATGGCTATGTCGCTGGACTCCCACGTAGTCGGCCGCGGTTCGCGTCTCGGACCCGGTGGCTTACAACTCACGCCGGGCGCGTGTGCGTGCGTGCCCAAGATCCCGAGAGGAGAATGGAGGAGAAGGGATTGCGGCGTGACCATCCCCCCGGGGGGTGATTTCTCACTTTCTGTCTCTCTGTCTCTCTCTGTCTGTCCGGCGAGCGCACGCGCCCTATAGCAAAAAACCTCTCAAAAAAAAAAAAAAAAAAAAAAAAAAAAAAAAAAAAAAAAAAAGGAATGGACTATGTACTATGTAACCTATCACATAGTATAAAATTTAATATAATCCAAAAGTTTTAGAATTAAAGGTTAGGCAAAGAAATAATGCCGGGACACATAAATACAAAAAAAATCTACTCCTATATGATAAAGAATAAAAGCACAAATTTACTCAGAAACTGACTATTTTTAAATATAGCTGATAAATATTAGCAATTAAAATCTGAACTTTGATGACTCATTTTCTTTCTTCTCTCTCTTTTTTTTTTTTTTCCAAGAGAGATTTTTGCTGTTGGGCACACGTGCTTGCTGAAGAGACAGAAAGAAACAGAGAGACAGAAAATGAGAAACCACCAACATCACCCAAGTGGGGATGGCCACACTACAATCCCTTCTCCACTCTCAACATTTTGGTCATGAATGCACAACACCCAGTGGAGTTTTAAGCTGCTGGGTCTGGGACTTCAACCGTGGTGGACTATGTGGGAGTCCAGTGATGTAACCATTACTCCATCTGCTGACCCCATGACTGATTTTCTTAAATGGAAAATTCTTCACAAACAATGGAATCTCCTTGAACTCCAAATTTTGGTAAAAAACAATTTCACCATAATCCAGTAGATTAAAATACTATGTTGTCAGGAAAGTCATGATGTACTTTTCTGTTTTTCTATGCAAAAATATGTCATGACTTTCCTGAACACCCAATACATGGACTAATTAAATCCTATCAGATAATTAAGTGTGTATTGTCTTTTAATTGCATAAATACTACGACACGTTTTCAATTTTTTTTGAGAGATTTTTGCTATAGTGTGTGTACTCTGACCAGAGACAGAGAGACAGAGAGGTAGAAAGTGAGAAAACACTTCCCAGGGGAGATGGCCATGACACAATCCCTTTTTCTCCAAACTCCTTTGAGAGTTTGGACATGCATACACATATGTCCAGCCTGAGTTTTAACGCTTCGGGTCTGCAACACAAACCATGGTCAACTACATGGAAGTTCAGCAATGTAACAATTAGCCATCCACTGGTCCCACTTTTTCAGTTCTTACTAGTTTTCAAAATAACCTGTATGATCAAAATATGATATATGTATTTCTCTCATATATTATCTTTAGATTTATCTTTTGCTTTTACACTGTCCCTCATTTTTCCCCCCTACAATCTAGAATCTTATTTTTTCTATTAGAAGTTCAAAATTTAAATGTTTTAAAAGAATTGTTTATTTTTATTTTATTTTCATTTCTGTTTTTCTTTAATTTGCTATAGGGTACATGCACTCAACTGAGAGAGACAGAAAGCGAGAAGGAGAGAGAGAGGAAAGGAGGAAAGCGAATTGCCAAGTCTACGACTTGAACTACAGTGAGGCATGTGAGAGTTCAGTGCTCCAACCTCCATGCCATCTGCTAGCCCCAAAATTCCATGGACCAAGAAAAATGAATATATGGTTTAGGTGTTTCCTTTTCTGTCTGCTTTCATTTCTTAGTTTGGGATATTCTTTCTTTGCAATCTGTATAGTAATATTTGATAGCCCACCACCATGTTCCTATAGGAAAATTCAACAAAACACAATAACTGAAAGTCTAATTCTCTTTAGCTATTTCAATAGGTAAGTATTTACTGTGCACTTAATATGTACTAGAAGTTGTTCTAAATCCTGATACAAAGATAAATAAAACATTGTTTCCAACACAGAGGCAGTCACAGCCTAAAGGGAAAATGAAATAGGCTTGTACTTCTTGCCGACATTTTCATTCATCCTTTTCTTCATTATGGGAACACTTGATAAGTCCCTGCAGTGTGTTTGCTCTTAGACGTAATTCAGAGGTGAATTAGAAGGCATTTAACTAGCTAAAAGCTCATATTTTGTTGCTTTTTTGTGATATCACTCTTGCTACTAGTCAGGATTGAACGAAGCAGTCCAATTTTAGTGACTAATCTTCTGCTCTTCTCCTTAATTCTAGTTCTAATGTTGTATCTCAATTATTAATTGGGACCTTTCACTTGACACTACTTAATGAGTTCCTGTTGTAACTTGTCTGATGCACGAGACCTGGATAAAAGTTATTTCAACCTTTCCTCTTGCTGTGGCACTGGAGTTTTGCTTTTTTACATTGCTCTGGGAATGGGCTCTAAGTAAATTTATCTGTTTCCCAGGTAAGAGTCACTTTTCTGTGCCCAGTAAGTGGCATGGTGGTTAAGGCACCGAATGTCACATGGCCGACTGCTCATTTGAGTTTTGGACCTGGCAGCTTGAAAGACACACCAGTTATGTGTGCATCATGGCCAAAATTCCAAGAGAAGACCGGAGGAGAAGGGATTGAGTGTGACCACTCCTCCTTGTGGGAGTGATTTCATTTCTCACTTTCACTCTCTCCCTGTCTCTCTCCAGAGCAAGAACATATCATGAGAAAAAAAAAAAAAAAAAAAAAAAATCTAACTTTGACTAAAATCTAAAAACTGACTATAAAATAGTCAATTTTTTTCTTTAAAAAATAATATGGGACCAGCTGTTGGCCTAATGGCTATGTCGCTGAACTCCCATGTAGTCGACAGCAGTTTGAGTCCCAGACCTGGTGGCTTAAACTCACGCCAGGTGCGTGTGTGTACATGTCCAAAATCCAGAGAGGAGAATGGAGGAAAAGATATTGTGGTGTGTCCACCCGCTCGGTGGGTGATTTCTCAATTTCTGTCTTTCTGGTGAGCACACGCACGTGTGTTCCCTGGAGAGACAGAAAGAGCCAGAGAGACAGAAAACAAGAAATCTCTGCCCAGGGGGGATGGCCATGCCGCAATCCCTTCTCTTCTATTCTCCTCTCAGGATTCTGGGCACACATGCACACGCACTCAGAGGGAGTTTTTATTCGCTGGTTCTGGGACTCAAACCACGGTGGACTACGTGGGAATTTAGTGATATAATCACTACGACATCTGCTGGTCCCAAAATAGTCAATTTCTTGCCATCCAGGAAGCACATTGAAGAAAGTCTGTCTTTTCTACTGTTCTGTGTGGCTCCACAGTTTAGATCCTAGCAGAGCATAAATGATCTATCTCTCTCTCTCTCATATATATATATATACATATATATATATATATATATATATATATATATATATATATATATCTTTATTTATTTATTCAAATTTGATCAGAGAGAGACAGAGAGAGAGAGCAAGAGAGAGAGAGAAAGTGAGAGAGAGAGAAAGTGAGAAAGCAAGCCAGGTCTGGGACTCGAACCGCTGTGGGCCATGTGGGAGTTCAGCACCCTTAACCACTATGCCGCCTGCCCGCCCCCAAAAATCGTGCACTCACTGAGAGAGACAGAGAGAGTGAGATGGACCCGATGCCACAATCCTCCAGCCTCCGTAGGTTTTTGCCATAGGGCAGGCACCACCACGCCCAACGATCTATATATTTTTTTATTAAATTTTTAAATGAATTATTTATTTAGTATTATTATTCTTTTCCAACTTGCTGTAGGGTACATGTGCCCACCAGAGAGACAGAGAGAGAGAAAAAGGGAGAGTGAGAGAGCAAGCCACCATGTCCGGGACTTGAATTGCAGTCGGCCATGTGGGAGTCCACCACACCACTTGCTGGACCTTCTTCATTAAATTTTTAACACCTAACTTAAATCTTGCTTGTATTCATTTCAATCTATTTCTTCATTTCTTGTGCTATTTGTCTAGACCTCAGTTGCATATTGTTGCATTTAGGTAGTACACTAGCTTGTTAAAAACTTGTTTTCCATATTTTATCTTCTTTTGTTTTTTCTTGGTTTGTCCTACTTCAGTGATGTATGTAATTGTAGCTTTTTTCACTTTCCTGATTTCTATCTCTGTCTATAAACACCTGAGCACCTCTCCTTAATATTATAGTATGACCAGAAAATTACTGGAGCACAATATTATGGTGCTAATAATGGCAATGAAAAGTAATATTTTAGGACAGAATAATGTGAGATAATTATGTCTGAAGGGGTCAAAATAGATATCATAAAAACGATATTGAAAAACTTGATAGGATATTAGCCAATTGAATAGCAGAGGAGTATGTAACTTTAAGCAAAAACTCTTAGACATGATAAAGAAGACTAAGATCCAGCAACAATAATGAGTTTTGTTTAGTTACACTGTGGAAATAATTCAAGAGAGTGTGAAGAGCTAGAACTGTGCATTAGGGTAAGACAGACAAACAAAAGAAACTGCTGTAAAATGATAATAACTTTGAACTGTATCCTTTGGCAAATAATTTTATTATGAGGGATTAAACAGATCAGATCTGTGTTTTAGGAAAAATACCACTGGTGTTGCTCTGTTGCTGAATCTGAAAAAATAAATAAATAAAAAGAGTAGAGAGCTGAGAGACAATGACACCACTTAGGCAGAGAAGTTACCTAGAAACAAACCATGACTCAGTGGGGCTCAATTAGGTCATGTTAAAAATATTACAATACATATATTATTTAGTTCTTTCTTTGGGTAGTATGTGAGAATGTCTTTTTTTTTTTTTTACTAATTTATTGAACAATGAGTTATGGGGGCCAGCAGGTGGCATAGCATTTAAAGAGCTGGACTCCCACATGGCTGACCTAGGTTAGAGTCTCAGACCCAAAACTCATACCAGGCATGTGTGCATGTGTGTCCAAAATCCCTAGAAGAGAATGGAAGAGGAGAGTTTGTGGCATGGCCATTCCCCCATGAAGTGATTTATTGCTTTCTCTCTCTCTGTCTCTCTGGTGAGCACATATCCCATAGCAAAAATCTCTCTAAAATCAAACAAACAAACAATGAGTTATGTACCAAGCAAATTACTATCACACATATGAATACAACATCAAACAAAATTGACAAAAGTTCTTGATCGTGTGGGGTCATACGCTACTTCATTTCTAGTATGTGAGGCAGGCATTAATCGGATACTCTATAAAAATGCAATGTGGGAAATGATGATAAGTACTGTGAAGGCAATTAGACAGGAAAGAAAATGGGGGCAAGAGAGTGGTAGGTATTTTAAATGAAAGATCCTAAGACCACCTGAAATTGAGAGAGAGAGTCATACAGATCCCTGAGAAGGAACATTCCAGGCAGTGGGAAAGTAAGTACCAAGGTATTATTTGGATGGGGCAGAGTGAAAGACCAGGAGAGCAGTGAGAGCTGAAGTCATAGAACAGAAAGATGTGTAAAAGCTATTTCTATGAGGTCCATACTGTTTTTACTTGAGGTGTAGAACCAGAAGTACATCCTCACTATATGGACAGATTTTCTATTGGATTTTAGAGAGATTTGAGTTTCCTGATGAAAAATCTGAAAGAAACATCCATTAAAGCTAGTGGAGGTTTGACTTAGCAGTTCAGAAGGCAGATCAAAGATACAGGGTAAGAAGAGCCATCTAATAAAAATGAAAATATAGTTTCTAAGAGTAGAAGAAAGGAAGAACTTAGTCAAAAATGAGAAAGATATTTTCCAAAAAGCAGATGATAGACATTAATAATGCTCCAGAGAAGTCTTGTAGGTAAGAAATGAAAGGGTCATTGTATTTGGCAATTAAGATGTTATTACCTAAACAGGTCTCTCTCCTTGAATGGATTAATAGATGAAGGGAGAGAGGACAATGCTCTGTGGAATGTGTGAGGACAACAAAGGAAGATGAAGGCTTGAGGAGCCTGGGCTGTGAATGGATGGAGAAAGTTATTGTTTGTTTCTATCAATTTATAGTTGGTTATAAAAGAGTTTTTGTGGGACCAGCAGTTAGTGTAATGGCTATGTCGCTGGACTCCCACGTAGTCAACTGCGGTTCACGTCCCAGACCCAGTGGCTTAAACTCATGCTGGGCGTGTGTGCGTGCGTGCCCAAGATCCCAAGAGGAGAATGGAGGAGAAGGGATTGCGTTGTGGCCATTCCCCCTGGGGGGTAATTTCTCAGTTTCTATCTCTCTCTCTCTGTCTGTCTGGCGAGCGCACGCGCCCTATAGCTAAAAAAAACAACAAAAAAAGAGTTCTTGTGTAATTTAAAAATTAATTCCCACATACCATTCTTGTCAAATTTAATACAAATACCTTCATGGAACCTACAAAACTTATCTATTATGCTGTAATTAATGGAGTTATTTGACCATAGAATAGAGTCTAGTAATCTGACAAAGTAGAAAGAACATGAGATCTCAATGTTAAAAAACTTGAATTTTAGGGCAGATTTTTTCAAATAATGTTGAGGAGGGTGTACAACTGTAAACATTAGTTCATTTATTCATAAAATAGAGATACTAGTAATATCTTCCTTAAAAGCCTATTAGGAACATGAAATCAATAAATATATAACTTAAGAAAATCAAACTTACAATATTGGTTCTCATTCTGATTAACAACAGTAGTTTGTTTTTTGTTTTTGTTTTAGGTTTTTGCCATAGGGTGCCTGTGATTGCTGGAGAGACAGTGAGAGGAAAAGTGAGATATCATCCCCCAGGGGGTATGAACACATTACAATCCCTCTCCTCCGGGGATTTTGAGCATGCACTCACACACACCCAGAGTGATACTCAAGGCACCAGGTCTGGGATTCAAACCGTAGTCAGCTGTGTAGAAGTTCAATGATTTAACCAGCATGTCACCTGCTGAGCCCCAGGAACAGAAGTTTTAAAGAAGGAAATTGGTGACTCAGATTTCCATGAGTTACAATTTATCTCCTTAAGATTTCAAGTAGGTCATATTTTCTGAATCACAAACGTCCTTGAAACAGTAATAAAAATAGAAGAATTGGCTCAGGCATGGTGGCAAGGTGGTAGGGCACCACTGCAGGATGCTGGAGTCACACTGGAGGCCAGGTTCAGATTCTGAGTCATTCTGAGCACACCAAGACACCCTGTGGTTTTAGGAGTCTGGGGAAAGGATCATGGCTCCTTACGGCATGTCAAAGTTATTGCTCCCTTTTTTTCTCTTTCCCTCTTCCTTGACAAAAATGACTAAACTTTAAAATACATATGTTTATAAATATTAACCAACCTAAAATGTATAACTTTCCTTCATCTTTGACCAAATTTTTTGTTTAAAATACTTGCAAGTGATTTTTATTTAGAATTGCCTCTTGTGTAGAAAGCTTTCTTTTCCTGGTTTATATGCTTTAAATGTGTTTATTGCAATGTTTAATTTCACTAGATTTTACCTGGAACTGGCAATTATTCTAGAATATATATACCACAACATACATTTATTTGTATGTGTACACACACACACTCACACAGTGATTCTAAAAACATTTTTTGATAGTCTGTTGCAAATAGAGTACTTTTGATTTTCTTCATAAGCTCATCTTTCATAACCTTTGGATTGAACACTTTATATGGCTTTCATGTTGCTCTTTGAAACTGTATTTCTGATACCTTTAACATCAAATAGAGAACAAACCATACTAAAGCACTATCACAGTATAGCCCTGAGGGGACTTCAGGATAAGGCTCATGGCACAGTATGTTAACCAGTGACTCATTTGGGTACTTAAGCTTTTTTGGCCTTTTTATGAAAAGAAAAGGTCAGATTCATGTTGCTAATATTCCTAAGAATATAGATTTCTGACTCTCTCCACTCTCCTTTAAAACCAGGATATAGTTCAAATGCCCCCACCTTTTCAATAAAACATCACTTGGACTCTCTGTGCACTTGGTATTCAGACTAGCTAGACTTTTTTAAGCTAAAATCATGAAACGACTTCTTGCATATGCTTTGCCAAAGATTTCAACTGTAAGCTGTTCCTTTCAAAAGTATAGTGGAAAAAATCAATGTTCAAAAGGAAGACACATGTTAGTTAGAGCTCGAGTATTGAAAATGAAAGCTGTACAACCCATTTTGATAGATATTAGTTTTAGACTCTCAAATGTTCAGAAGTAAATTTTGCATTTTATTATTTATTTACTAAGGGATTTCTTCTTTTCCCTATGTCTTTCGTATTTGATTTTTAACTTTACTTTTCTGGAGTATCTTTGATACAGTGACAAAAACATGATATTTTATATTATGGAACTCTGCGTTTGAATATGGATGTCCTTTGACAATTTGGACTGAGCAAGTTACTTAACCAAGTCTGATTCTTCCTCTTTTGTAAAATGGAAGAATATGAACAAGGGTTTTCTCTATCTTCTCTTTATGTTATTTTGCTAATTAAATAAAATAATGTATATACATTGCCTGATGCAAAATAGAACCTCTGTAACAATTGGCTTCTTTTGAATATGTTTGGTCATGTTATGGTTTTAAAGTAAATGGCCTGAAATTATTTTATGCAAGCAGGTACAGCACTGATAAAAAAAAATATGCTCAAAAACAAGTTAAGGGGGAAAATATGAAGAGAATAAAACATAATAACAAATACATTATCAGATAAGTGAACTACCATAGGGGTATTGCTATTCAATTACTTTTGTTTTGTTTTACTTTAAAATTATTAACTTGGGGTCAGCCAGTGGCATGGAGATTATGATGGCTGGATCACACATGGCTGGCTGTGCTTTGAATCCCAGTCTGGTAGCTTGAGAAACAAACTCAACCAAAATCCCAAGAGGAGAATAGAGGAGAAAAGATTGCAGAATGGCCATCCCTCTTGAGGGGGGCTTTCTCACTTTCCCTTTCTCTATCTGTTACTCTCCAATGAGTGCATGCATTCTCTCGCAAATTTTAAGAACAATAATTATGAACTTTGTCTTTATCAGCTTTAATTCTGATTTAATTACTTATTTGGATGAATTTCTATAAGCAAGGATGTGAGAACAAATCAGAATATATTTTAAATAATAATTATCAATACTGTGAACTGCTTTGAGAATATATAGTTACATCCTTATTATTAATGAATCTATTTTATTTTATGAACATATTTTTCCAAAGATATGATCCTCCAATTAAAAATGTTTTATTAGAATTTTTCTATTGATTCTGCATTCTCAGGTCTTATAGACCATGAGGTTCAAAAATCTCAACATAATGTATTTGATATCATGAATATTTCATACCCAGAATGAGTTTTCCAAAACAAAACAGTCTAGGACCAGTAGGTGGTATGATGATTAAAGTGCTGGACTCCCCCATGGCCACTGTGTTTTGAGTTCCAGACCTAGTGGCTTGCATTCTCACTTTCCCTCTCCCTCAGTCTCTGTCTCTTTCAGTTGAGTGTGCATGCCCTTTGGCAAATTAAATAATAATAATAATAAAATAAATAATTCTTTAAAATATCTAGAAACCGTTATCACAGAAGTTAGGACACATAGGTACAATGAAAGGATATTAGATCATAAAACTTAGCTACTAAATGTGTGTCACCACCTTAAATAATATATATAACTTTAAAAGACATATTTGTATCAAATTCAGTCATTGTCTTCAAAATAAAATGTAAAAAACTTCACTAACAAAATTTGCCAAGGGACCAGCAGACGGTGCGGTGGTTAAGGCGCTGGACACTCCCACATGGCTGACCATGGTTGGAGTCCTGGTCCTGTTAGCTTGCTTTCTCACTTTTTCTTCTCTCTCTGTGTGTCTCTGTCTGGTCAAAGTTAAAAAGTAAATGAATGAATAATTAATTTTTTTTAAAAAAATTTGCCAATAAAATACATATTGTGGTGTTTATCAAAACCAATAAATTGCATCAACTTTTTATTATAAATAGGTAATAAAAATCTAATGAGTAAATATTCAGAAATATCTTAAGATTAATTTTAATTAATAATCTGATTCTGTATTTAATAAGTTTTTACTATTGTTGTTCAGTATGTGCCAAATATTGTTGAATTCTAGGGACACAAACACTTAGCAGACCCACAGAATTAAAGCATTAACAAGATCTGAGTAACACTGAATAAAATGGAAATTGGAAAGTATATAATTTCAGAAGAAATTTTGCCAGTATAGACTATTTTTCATACTTCATGATTTTATACTTTTACTAACACTATCAATCAGTAATCAAAATATTTACAAATTCTACACTGACCAAAGGTCCTCTTGTGTTGACTTTTGTTTCAGCAGCACTTATGCACATTTTAGTATAAAGCGCTAAAGATTTATGAATGATCACCATGTGATTTACACTATGGGAAAACATTTTGACAGTTCTGTGATATCTATGGCTCAGAAATATAAATTTGATCCACACATAATCAGGAATCAGTGACATGAATTATTGAATAAAATTTTTCTATTTCTTTAAGAAGGATTAAAGTGATTTTTACTAAACAGTTACATACACACACATACACATACACACACACACATGTACTACATGTAAACTAAGCCACTCATAAAGAACTGTAAATAACACATTATATGGCTCCTTTTTCAAATGTGGCATATGTTGGAATTTCATCTGAGGAACTTCATCATTACTGGCTGTCTTCCAGTTATATATATATATATATATAATATATATATATATATATATATATATATATATATATATATATATCTTGAATTTTTTCATAGATATATGTGTCTATTTGGAGCTTTTCCTAAAGTGAGTAGTCAAGATAAATTTGTATCTTTCCAATATTTCTTCCTTTTGCTTATCTTTTGGTGTATCATTTAATTAATTTAATTATAAGCTTGTCCTTGGCTCCTTGGCTGGTAAGTTTACAATATGGTTTTTGTTATTGAAAAAATATTCTAGAGGCATATTTTTTCTGCCATAATTAATTTATGAGACAGTGAACAGGTAGTAAGATCTGGAAAGGAATTTAGAAGACAGAGGAAAAGAAGTATTGAGAAGATATGAAGTTCTCCCTGTGGACTAAGAATAGTAGAAATGACTCTGGGAGGTCAGTAGGGGGTTGTATGTGATATTGTGCAACCATGTCACTCTCTTGTACATTGAGCTTTGGTGTGAGTACACATATACACATAATAAAAAGAAAATTTAAGTTGTTGTAACATTTACTGTAGAAAACAAAGCTTAACTTTTTATCAGCTATTTTTCAAATAAAGTTCCCAGCAGTTATATTTTGACAATTTTTTTAAAGAATTATTTTATTTAACTTTATTTATTTTAATTTGACCAGAGAGGGACAGAGTGAGAGAGAGAGAGAAAGGGAAAAAGCAAGCTGCCAGGTCCGGGACTCGAACTACAGCCAGCCATATGGGAGTCCAGCACCTTTAACCACCATGCCACCTGCCAGCCCCTATATTTTGACAATTTTAAAGTCACTGGCAAATTTGAAAGCAAAATTATTTATTTAGCAAAATTTTATATGCATTATATTCTTTCAGGCATATAGTGATATTATCTTTTGGCCAATATGTCTTTTAATACATAAAAGTTTTCTTGCAAGGATTCACTGGGATCTTGTCTTTTGGTATTGATACTGCAAGTACACTCTTGATATCTTCAGAGACTGGTATTGATTTAGTTTAGTTTTCCATTTGGATTGTAATTTCTTACAACCTTGCATTGGCATTTTCTGGGGAATTTTGTGATGGCAGAAAGACCTATAAATGTGAATACTGCATTCCTATTTATTTCCTAATGCTTAGACCATTTCTTAGCTTACTCAATTACATTATTTAGCATTTGCCTCTGAAGAATCAAGAATATATAATTTTTTGTAAAAATAATTAACATGTTGTAACTAGCACTAACACAAACAAAAATCAAAAATATTTTATGGATATAAAATTGAATGAGCAGAAAGCTTTCCAATAAAATTGAATTTTGGAATTCCAACATTATTACAAATTTGGAAAAGAAAATTTAAAGTTCTAGTTCATGAATTAATGCAAAAAGTAGATTCAAAAATTTTAGCAGTACTATTCTATGGGTGTGTTTACTGCTTTTTTGTAAAAAGTATTTATGTGTGAAAATAGAGTTTCTTCATGGTATTGAATTCATTGTGCATAAAACAACTAAAATAGGAAATATTTTATAAAATATAATTCACTAAGGATGTTTCACTGTCACCACATATTTGTTTAAAAATATTGAAAATACAATCGGAAGAACAGCTATCATATGGGAGTCAGAGTACTGACTGTGTGTGCTCTCCTCTCCTAGGTTTTGGTAGCAGAGTTTGTGCAAAGGCTCTGTCTCACCACAACAGTCTTGTAAATTAGGAAACATAATGGCATATTTGTGATTAGAAAATACACCTTAACTAGGCATATTTGGGTAAAAATTTTAGTCTTGTCTTAATAGAAATCAAGGAGTTCCTCAAAAACATCATGGAAAAAAATGTGTATTATTAAAAAATATTATAAATTTCAATGTTTTTTGCACCAAGGTAACCTCATACTTTAATTTTATATTTCCACAGAATCTTGAAGTCCTCTTAAATATTCTACCTATATTTTCTATCTATATCTATATAATTAAAGATTTGGCCATATGGCATGTGCACTTACTGAAGAGAGACAGAAGGAAACTGTGAGAAGGAAAGTGGGAAATCACTCCCCGCCTGCCCCCCTGCCAGAGATGATGGTCATGTTGCAAACCCTTCCCCTTCATTCTCTTCCTGGGATTTGGGGCATGCACACTCCTGCAGCTGAAATGATTCTTCAGCAACTGGATCTGGGACTCGAACCTCTGTCAGCCAAATGGTAGTCCAGTGCCTTAACCACCATGCTACCTGCTAGTCCCAAATTATCTATTTTTATTAAAGTATTAAAAAAGCATCTTTTCTTCTAATAATAACACCTATTTTTTATAAAATTGTACTGAATTTCTTTTTTTTTTTTTTTTTTTTTTTTTTTTTTTTTTGCCATGGGGCATATGGACTCACTGGAGAGAGATACACACATGCAAGGAAAAAAAGAGAGAAAGAGATAAATCATCCCTCAAGGGGGTGGCCATGCCACAATACCTTCTCCTCCAGTCTTTTCTTGAATTCTGTGCACATATACACATGGGCCCAATGTGATTTTCAAGCCACTGGGTCCAGGACTTGAACCATGGTGGGCCATGTTGGGAGTCCAGCACCTTAACCACCATACCACTTGCTGGCCCATACTAATGTTATTTAAAATCATGATTATGGGGCTGGTCCCATAGCATAGTGTGTAAGGGAGCCAGATCCCACATAGTCAACAATTGTTTGAATGATGGCCCCTGTAGCTTGAGAAACATGCTGAGAATATATGTATAAGTATCCCATATTCTGACAAGTGGAGAAATGAAGAAGGGATTTCATCTTGACCACGATTCATGGGAGAAATGCTTTCTCCCCTTCCCTCTTTCTCTGGCAAGTGCACACACTCTCTGGCAATCGAAAAAATTTAGTAAGTTAAAATTAAAAATAGCTTTTTAAGTAATTAAGTATAAACAATACAAACAATATAGACATTATATAAAAAGTTTTAGAAAATTGTATTTACATTATGGCATGTTCTAATACATTTATTTAAACTCTACTCATCTATCATAAATATACTAAACCATGAAAAACTGTCACAAAGAGAAATACTTCACAGTCTCAGTAAATATGAAGTTATTTTTTGTCACTTTTTTTTTTTATAAAACTACACTATTACACTACTGATAGTCAAAGTGTGAATGAGTTCCTTTTTCAGCATCTCCTGCCAATAAGAGCTTCTGAGATAGGTTGTTGGTTGAGTATTCGGTGTGATTTTACCTGCTGTAGGTATTGATTAGAGAAGGATGCATTGTATGAGCTAGCCACTTACTTGCTGTCTAGTTAAATTGGAACTTATTTCCAGAATAGCTTTATAAACATTATGGGTGACGTGAGTAATAACAATCACTGTGAAATTGATGTAGTATAACATAGTCATGTTAACTACACTAGAAATATTGTACTTATGGCTAGCTGTTTAGTGCAGTGGTTAAATACTGTGCAAAGGAAACTGGGTCCTACATGACTGGCAGTGCAAATCCTAGTCCCTGTGGTAGATGCACGTGTGTGGAGGAAAAAAGATAAGGGCATGACCATACCACTGTGGGGACTTTCCTCTCGCTCTTTCTGACCCATGCCTTATAGCAATAAAAAAAGAAGTATTATATGCAGTTATATATGTGGATATAATACTATTTTATTGTATGTAGTAAGACCTTTCATAAATGTAAACAGAAAAATAATTACATTTTTAGAAGATAATTGAAATTTTACCTGACTCGTAAAATTGTCATTAACCACACATTTTAACACATGGCCACAATACTCCCGATGGTACTAGTTTATACAACAAAAATATCTGTCTCTTTTAGTTAGCAAATACATAAAGTATCTTCCTGTCTAAATGCAAGTGAGATTAAACAAAATATATTAAAACAAACAGATAATGATATACAGCATAAAGTAGATCAATTGACTGGTTCAGGGAAACTTTTACATTGCAATTGAAAAGTCAGATTGATATTATTTGAGAAGGAAAGAATGGAAAAGATGAATTTCTATAAGTGTTGAAATTTATCAGAGAAAAAGAACAATGAAAGAATGATTATCATGTGTATAGAATTGTATGTTTCTCTCCAATGATAATTAAGAAGAGTGGATATTTTATTTCTACTGAAACAGAGGGAAATGATACCAAAAAGATAGCTTATAGTCAGGGCCAGCACTGTGTGATGGTTAACGGATTGAATTCCCACTCGACCGACTGTAGTTCGAGTCCCAATCCAGTGGCTTGAAACTCACACCTGGCATGTGTGCATATATGCCCTGCTCCCAAGAGGAAAAATGGGGGAGAAGGGACTATGTTGTGGACACCCCTCCTGGGAAATGATTTTTTACTTTGTGTCTTTCTGTCTCTCTCTCTCTCTCTCTCTCTCTCTCTGTCTCTCTGACGAGCAGACGAGCACATGTACCCTAGAGCGATAATCTCTCTCTCAAAAAAAAAAAAGGCAGCTTTTTCTGAATTGATTAAACTCTCAATCTTAAAATATGGTGCTTGATTTATTTTTTTTATAAAAAAGTTGATTCTTTGTAACTAGTTGTCCTTTGTTCCAATGTTTATTTAACATTTTATTGATTACTACATTTAGCAAATTTTCTCCCTGTCTGATCACTTTAAAATTAAGTTGAAACTTTGTATGTGGGTCCATCCACTCGAAAAAGTAACGGTAAAATATATGAAGAGGAAGAGACAAATACATAAGGTGAATCCGGATCTTGTAACTCTCTTGATAGATGATAGACCAGCAGACACATATGTATGAATATATTAGTGACTAACATATATTTTAGTTACTGAGTAGTCAAGTTGGAGTAATAAGAATTTACTATCTCAGTGAGTTATTAAACAAAGTAGGAAATTCAAGTTCAGAAATTTTAATGTTCAGTTGAAGACAGGACAGATTTATATCATTTTGGCCCTAAAAAGTTATAAGAGATTCATTAAAGATAGAAAAAAATATTTTCTTCATGTTTGAGTGACAAAGGACAGTGAAAGTAATCTAGTGAAGCAGATTTTTTTAAAAAAATGATCACAAAAGAAGAAGAAAACAGACCGTTACAGTGTTAAGAAAGTAGCAATACTTTTTAGAGCATATCTTTCTGAGGCTTCCCAGGATCTTTGAACTTGTCTTTTCACACCTTCACATGATCCATTTGCAGGTGCACAGGTATTAATTGCTCTTTTCTTGACAAGTCAATTAAGAAAGATTTAAATACCTCCTTACTTAAATGTCTGGAATGTGGTCCATGACAAAAATTCCTTCAGATCTGGTAGTCTTTCTGATCTACTGCATGCATTATTAACATTCGTACTCTGACATTGGGAACCATGGTCAACTGTTGGTTTTATCTGCAGCCCTTACAATTATGCTCATAAAACTTTTATCTCTAATAAAGCCTTAATACTTCATAATTGTTTTAGAGTATGATAAAGTGTGATTATACTCAGTGATTTGGAAAGAAGAAATTTACAATAATACATTTCTTCTCTTAACATCTTACCCTAGTGAGGAAACCTTATTTTCTTTAATAGTTTCAGTACATTCATTGAGCAAATAAATTATAGATAGTTGTACTATTAATACAGCAAAACGTTTGAGTAACTTGTTCAAGATAGCACAAGTTGATGAAGGCAAACACAAACCCAGGAATTTTCAAAGGATTCAAAATGAAAAATATCGAATCTAATGTATTTTGACTCTACTATCCTGTACAGAATGATTGTGTTCACATATTATGTATTCAAAGAATTAAGCTGACAAAAAGCCAAAAGGCAACTGATAAATTCTTACTGTTAAGCCTTAACTATTGTTTATGTGGTGAATGTAATGAATGCTATCTTTATTACTTTTTTTTTCAGGAAAGGCTTTTGCCATAGGGTATATGTGCTAGCCAGAAAGACAGAGAAAGATGGAAAACAAGAAATCCGCCCCTGGGAGTGTGGCCATGCTGTGATCCCTTCTCCTCCATTGGCCTCTCGGGATCTTGGGCACACATGCACACGTACCCTGCATGAGTTTAAGCTGTTGGGTCTGAAATTCCAACCATGGTCGACTACATGAGAGTCCAACCATGTAACCATAATGCCATCTGCTGGTACCTGTGATGCATACTATCTTAATCAGAGTTCAAATATCAAAATCTCAAATAGATATAAATTTAAGAATTTCCTTATGATTAATAGATTTTTTAAAAATAAAATAAAGTGACATTAAGTAAATTCTGGTTTAAATGTTGAGATTATTTACATTTCCTATAGTTTTATCTTCCCAAGATTTGAGAATATAATTAGAACTTATTCATATATTGAAATATTGATAAATGTTATAAACATAGTTTAGTTCCTATAAACTTTATAATGGCAAATCACTTATAGCCTTGAGAAATTTATTTCAATGTTCTTTTAGTCAAATTTTCCAGAAGAATATGAGTTATGTAACTTATTTATTACATAAATATCAATATAGTGTTTCCTTTTCTTTAAATCTTTTAAAAAAAATTGTTTTAAGGTTTTGCATAGGGCATGTGTGCTCACTGGAAAGAATCAAGGAGAGAGGGAAAGTGAGAAATCCCCCTTGAGAGGGGTGGGTCACACTGCAGTCCCTTCTCCTCCATTTATCTCTGTGATTTTGGGGAGGCACATGTAAATTTCTAGCCCAGACCTGGGGCTTGAACTGCAGTCATCATGTGGGAGTCTAGCACCTTAGCCACTGTGCCACCTGCTGGTCCCTCTTCATGGGTTTTATACTTTTAGATTTATTGCTCATAAAATTAAGAAAGAGCTTTGGTAGAGGCTCAGATGAACTCCAAATTATTTAATCTATTGATTAAAAAATTATTTAGGAAAGCTGAAAGGAAATACGTTAATTGCCAACAAGGATTACTTCACAGTGAAGAAATTATATGTCATTTTTTTCCCTTGTATTGTTTAAGTTTTCTTAATTCCCTATAATGGACATTTGTTATTTTTAATAAGAAGAACAAAATCAGCTAAACTTTTAAAGAGATAAGCTCATTGTCATGTAAGAAAGAGCAAATAATTCTGTTTTAAAATGAAATGAGAAGATGTATGCAAGTCTAAGATGGATTGGAGCTGAAAGGTGAAGGACTTTAACATATGGGTTTACAAAAATGTATAAATTACTTTTAGTAAAACAATAAAACTAAACCCTCTGTGACAGAATTTGATATATGAAAATGAAGATTTATAGACTTTTTTCCCAATTTGATAGGCAATCTATCCACTATGACATGTTATTTTACTATTTTTAATAAATCTCATTTTAATTTCATTTCTGTATAAGTTCTGTACTCTGTTCCTTTTATCTGAAATAAATTATTTCTTTATTTTTGCCCAAAGAATTCTGTTTTCTATGCCATGCCCATTTTCTCCCCCTTCTAAGATGAGTTCTTTTATATGACCTCAATTGATTTTACTGTTTTCTAACAAAAACTCATCTAAATTTTCAGATTCAAAGTCTATGCTAAAGTTTTACATTCAAAATTTTATTTCTTTTGCTTACAAATCTGGTAATTTCTAGAGTGTTTTGTTAAAACAAAAGAAACACATGGATTACAAAGTTTATATTGCAAATGTTAGTATAAATTGGTATGCTTCTAGTACTATGTGTAGCAAGAAAAGTTGATATACCTGATAAGGTAGCCAAATAGCAGAAAAGAAACTGCCCTTTTATTATTAATAGATTATAGATTACTTAATTTTTAACATCCATTAATTCATAGGAAGTAGATTCCAGAAGCTCAGACTCCTTTCCATTCGTTCTCACAAAGTGTGCTTCATTGGGTGGAGCAGGCTGGCTCTTCAGTTGAACCCAGGTACCTTTGTTTTTTGGCTTCCTTCTTTTTCAGATCATTTTCATTCATGCATTTTAGGAAGCTATCCCTGCTCTTAGAATGCTTAATATGCTCAATACGCACATTAATTCTGTTGGCAAGAATCTTGTCCTTAACTTGTTTGTTCACAACAATGCCAACAGCATGCTGGGTAACATTGTCGATTCTTCCAGTTTTGCAAAAATGGTGACATTTGTGGGTCATTCTGTTTCGAACAGTACACATTCCCTTGGTGTCTACAATATCACCTTGCTTGTAGATTCACATGTATGTTGCCAAGGGAACCACTCCATGTTTTCTAAAAGGTCTAGAGAACATGTATTGGGCTTTTCTCCTCTTTCCCTTTGTGTTCATCATTTTGATTAATTACTGGAAGATGGTGTTTCCAGACAAAAGTGTCCTTTTTTTTTTTTTTTTTTTTTTTTTTTTTTAGAGAGATTTTTGCTACCGGTCGCAAGAAACAGAGAGAGAGAGACAGAAAGGGAGAAATCACTAACCGGGGGGATGGACACACTGCAATTCCTTCTCCTTCACTCTCCTCTTGAGATTTCAGGCTCACACTCACACGTGCCCTGTGTGAGTCTTAAGCCGCTGGGTCTGGAACTCAAATGTATTTGACTACATCGGAATCCAGCAATGTATTCATTACACCATCTGCTGATCCCAGGAAACTGACATCCTAAAACAAATGGTGTGTTTTTAAAACTTAGGAGAATTTACTAATGTATAAATAAAAAGTTATTTTAATGATTATATATTCATTACTATATGTGGCTCACAGTTTCTGGGATGGCCACAATCTATTTAGAACATGGAAAATTATAAAGAAATATTAAAGGGTGAATGATATTGTAATAGCAGATATTCAAAAATGCTATGGCACCTCTTTCAATTTATGGAAATCAGTGAAGTCTTCCTTAAACAGTGTTATAAATTAAATATTGATAGAATATTTGGATATTGCGATCAGACAGTAAATACTGCCAGGTTCCATAAAATCAAGATGTTTCATATGTGACCTAATGATTTTGTCTTGAAAAAGCTGATATGTCTTTGGGATTTTTAAACCACCATCACAAAATTCAACGCTAGCTTTTAAAGCACTCTCTGGCAGCACTAAAAAGATTGGATTAGGTTTGGAAGCACATTCGATTCATAAGGCCTAATTAAATGGCTCTAGTCATAAGCTAGAATCGGTTGTTATGAAAAGGCTCTTAACAAAATAATTAGGGGGGTGATTGGAAATAAAGACATTTTGAGAGGTATTTAAGATATTGATTAACCAAATGTAATCACTTATTAAGATATCAGCTTAGAAGATGAGTCCAAGCCTACTTTATATAATGACATATAAACAACATAATATTTTACTGCACAGCAGGATGCAGAGATAAGCTTACTTTGGCCAGAAATAATGGCATGAAAGAGAACAGAGAAGAACAACATACATCTATACCTGTAGCCAATTTGGGTATAATGGGAACCTCTGGTAGATTACTTCTGCATTTCTGCTTTTATAACTTAGTGAATTAAAAATAGTACCAGTAAGTGCAGATTTGGAGGGCAGTTAACAACTGATGAATGAATTTTGCACAAGTGAAATGAATCAAAGTACAGATATTGAGCATGTGAGTGGAAATGTTGGTCTGAATTCCAGGAGACAGCAGTAGGAGATGGAGAGAAAAATCTGAGACTTGCCAGCCTTTAGGTACAAAGAATGCTTCAGATAACAAGGCCAAGAATACTTCAGATAACAAAGGAAAAAGATGAAGTGAGAGCAGGTCAGTAAAAAACCTCAGGTAAGACTATAATTTAAGGAGGCAGATTGAGATGAGAATCTAAGAAAAACACAGGCAATAAATAAAGAAAGAAGCTACAGGAAAGAACAATATTTTTATTACAGAAAGAAGAGAAAACATGGAGGTCACAATATTATATACTTTAGAGGACTCAAATGATAAAAACAACAAGAACTATTGAAATTGAAAATTATAATGCCTTTGATATTGGGGAGAATAATGCAATGTAATGGTGGACAAAGTACAAAAGAATAAATATGAGATTGAAGATTGATGACAACTACAGGCTATTCTTAAGAATTCCTGCTCTTTGTGTTTTCTAACCAAACTAGGTACAGGCTAGGAATCAGTCACTTGCTGCCAGAAAAGTCGAACTCTTACCCAGGAAGTTTATCAAGGAGAAAGGATTTATGAAGGTGATCGTATATAGAAGATAGTTTCATTAGCTAATAAGACTGTCTCTTCAATTATGTTCAGGGAATTTTACAGAGAAAAATTCTCATCCAAGTCTTCAACCAGATCTGTGCATGCAAATGAAGGATAGGAAATTTTGCAACCGTGATTGGTCAACTCACGCAATAGTTCCATTTATCTGTGATTGAAATTGGTACTGTACTAATTGGTCACTCTGCTGCAGCCAGCATTCACACAACCAGCTGTCCCCCACCCACTGCAAGGGGGGTAACCCTTAGGTCTCTCAGCCTTCCCAGCACATGAACCTTCCAAAACACCTACAAAACAGCACTCATCATCAGGTTTCTCCCATCCACTTTATTGTGACCTTTTACATTTGGGAGAAAAGGGAATTACTCTGGTAGCTATACAAGATGATGGTGGGATGGCAGTACTTAACGTTAATTTTTTTGTTTCATTTTATTTAAAACAAGGTGTGAACAAGGCAGAAGGATCAATAGGACAGGGGGAGAATGTCAATAAATCTAAAGAGAAGAAGACTGACAGTATGAGATAACAGTAAAAGGGTGTGGATTCCAGAGGAAAAAATAGAGAAATAACACTTCTTCAGAATAACAAATCACCTTTGACTCCAACATAGGTTAAGAAGGAGGTGGTATTACAGTGAAGATAATTTTCTAAGTGGAAAGGGCAAACTATTGATGGATTTTGTAACTCATCAAAGCTATTATCTTAGGAATTAAGAGGAAAGTTTGCCTATTGTGTGAGAAGAGGTCTGTGAAGTAAGAAGTTTAAGAACCAAGGGTAGTTATAAAGGACCAAGAACAACAGTGATATTGAGTTAAAAATCTTTGTGAACTTACAGCTCATGCTCACAAGGTTTTACTTCATCACATTCAGAAAAAGATTGGAAAGGGCAGAGGCTGTTTTCAACAATACCTATTGCTAGAGACTTGAAGAGACAGACAACCAAGGAATAAAGGGGTTATTATTTGCAAAAAAAAATTAGTTAATTAATTAATTAATTCTTAGATATAAGATATAACATGTTATACGTTAGTAACTATAGTAGAGTTTTTATGTTACCATAACTAAAGGAACAAATTCATATCAGGATAATTGTTCACATGAAATTCTGAACTCAAAAAAGCTGCAAACTCATTTAAAGTACTATTGAAAGCAATTTTTAATGAATAATATTTAGTATAGCATTTTATATGCTTAAGGAATTCATACTTCAGTATTTTCAGAAGAGGTGTACAAAATAAATAAAAACATAATTTCTTAGGCAATTCTTTCAGAAATTGTAATAACACAAACATGAAGAATTGCATCATCTAATCAACTTACTGAAAGACTGAACTTTTTTTTTTTCTTTTGAGAGAAATTTTTGCTATAGGGCATGTGCACTCTCTAAAGAGACAGAGAGACAGAAATCACCTCCCAGGAGAGATGGCCATGCCAAAGTCCCTTCTCCTCTCAGGATTTTGGGCCCAGCATGAGTTCAAGCCACTGCGTCTGGGACTTGAACGACCATCGGCCATGTGGGAGTCCAGTGACATAACCATTAAACCATCTGCTGATCTCCAAAGACTGAGTTTTATACAAAATTTCAGGCATACAAATAATCCCAGTCTGCAAGCAAACCAGGGAGAAGTCCAGGATTACCGCTATAGCTGTTGTGCCCTTTGCTACATAAGAATGTGTTCTGGAGCAGAATAGTGTGTGATGTCTCTAAACAACGCATGCAGCTACATGGAGTTGTTTTCATCATGCCGTGTCCTTATTTTACAATTGGACAGTCATAGATCATGCAGGCTTTTTCACCAGGGATCCCTGCTCTGTTTATTCTATGCAATTTAAACAGGTACATCATGTTCAGAGCATTCTCTAGATAAGGGCTCTTTCACCAGAAAATGCTAGTGATATGTTTACAAAAGGTTTATCATTAGACTGTTTATAAGGTTATTGGAATAAGTTATTCTTTTTTTTTTCCTTAGAACTATTCCTCCAGTGAAATGAGAGAATCATTTTTAGGCATACTGCTAATCATACTTTTCCAGAAATATACTTTTATATCTATCAGACAAAGTGAGATCCTCCAACATTCATTTGACTGTCTAGCTTCTCATTGATGAATTATGAATATAAACAGAATTTTATTTGTGACTCCTCGCCAGGCAGTAGTACCAAGTTACTTCTGGCCTCTTTTGGCATGTTTGCTGATACAACATCAATTCAGTTAGATTTCTGTGGTAAATAAACTCATGTATTATGTCAAGAGCTGCTTTACTGATAGTTGGATCACTTTTATCTGTAAGACCGCTCTGTCTTATAGATTAACTTGACTTAGAAAAAGCTACTTTGTTTTCTATTTCCTAGCCTATTAACAGTTTTTGCAGATGTGATATAATCTAATTCTCCCTACAAATAACAGATTTCGAGATATATGAATAGATATATCATAGTGAAATATAATAACTAGCTAACCTAGCAATATACTTCAGGACCAATCACAGTTCTCTTAATTTTTGAACTTGGAATGTTAAAAACTATCCAAGGCATTTTATATTTCATAAACTTATAAACTGCTCATTGATAAGAAAGTGCATTTGTACAAAATATAACAAGAAAATCAGGAGAAAGCACTCCCTCGTACAGGAGCCTATGGTTGAGATCAAATGATCTTACTGAACATTCAAACAGATCATGAGAGCTAACACTTTTAATTGGTTTTGTTTTTATTTGAGAAAATATCACCAAAATCTATAAACCAGCCAATAAAATGACACGATTAACTGCATCACATGCTGCCAAAGGGTCCAACAAAATCATGAAAGACAACATCCCTCGCCACAATCAAAAGGTCATTATTTTCTTTCAATACAGCAGTCTCAGCACTATGATGAAGATGAAATCCTGATTGAAATTGCTCAAATGAGTCAAATTGCATCATGTGTTAATGTAATTGATTACAACCTCCAACACTTCTAGCAGAGCCTAAATTAAAAAATGAATGATGGTGGTGTACTTTATCTACCAGTAATGAAGCTTTCTTCAGCACTTCTAGGTCAGTATAAATTCATGGTCATTTGAAGAGCTGACCCAGAGCCAAAAAAAATAAATAAATGCTATTTTAATGCCCATCCATGGCATTATGATTATCAATAACCAGGTACAACACTAACGACTGGCTTTTGTTGAAAATCCGCTTTCCACGTTCTGAGAACCAGTTTGCTAATCTTGAAATAAACAGCACTAAAAGGGGAAGTGAATTAAGAGTAAATTTAATGTAAATCAAAGACCATTTATTCGTATCTATTCTGGTCTTGTGAGTAACTGCTACCCTAAACTGAATTATCACAGTCATATATTGTGCTCCTTTCAAAAAAATATATATATAAAGGGTATATTGTTACATCTTGATGGTCCTCCCTATCTTGGTGTCTCTCACAGATTGTCAAAATACCATTGGGATATTATTGCTTCAGGTGCACATTAAGAGGATTCCAAGGAAGACTATATAGGAGGCAGAGACAGTCAGGAAACATGATTCGATAATTGCAGATATTTAATCAAACAAGTTTGGGTCATCATATATCTCAATAAGGAAAACAGGTTAAAAATTAAGTGTTGTTCTATGAAAATAATAGGCAACATTTATGGAATAATTACTTTTTTCCAGGAATTTTTATAAGCAATTGACCTACGTATGAACAAATTTAATGTTAGTATTAACTCCATAAGGAAAAGGAAGACAACGAAAAGGAATTCTACCAATTCTATTTACCTATAAAAGTTTGCAATTCAGTTCAGATATTAATATTTTGATTCAAGAGCCTATACCAGCATCTCAAAGCATCACTATGCCATGTTTTCCCATGTTTTCTAACACTTACGTGGTTGGTGACAATGAAGAATACAATTCAGTTTTTACTGTACATTTTATGACCTTTCACAGCACTTGCACGTCCTTTAAATACCCACTCATCCATCCTTACATACTTTAAATGGCAACAGAAACCTCAAGGACAAATTCCTAAGTGCCATCATATCTGTATATAAATGTTATGTCTGTACGTGTCAAAGGGCTTCACTGATAACTGAATTATATTCAAAAACTTTCCAAAGGAAAAAAGTGTAGGAGAAAGTGTATATTGTCTTTGGATTAAATTGTCTATCACTATTTGGCTTTACACTAGCATTGAGTTACAATACAAAAGAAAAAAAAAGTTTATAATGCTCTGACCATAATGAACTAACTTAGCAGAATGACATTATGACAGTCAAAATATTCTCTCTTTCAGACATATATTGAATTTTAATCTTAAACATATAAGATATGACTAGAAGGAAAGTATAAGATATTTTGAACTGAAGTAACAATGCACAGATAATTTCACATAAAATCATCACTAAGTTTTATTAAGTACATTAGCCGTCTCATCGACTGATTTTCGAAGTGTCAGAGTGACCTAGCAAATCACATCTACTGACAAAGAAAGTGAGTATAATTAAAATTCCACCTAGGGCGAAAGCTAATAACTGACAAATGAGGAGAAGGCAAAAAAGTTATGTTAAAAGGTGAATTAATAACCTTGAATGAAATAACAACACTCTAATGACTAAATTTCACTGACAGCTTTCCAGATCCTGAAGTCAGTCACTTGTCCTTTTAAATCAAGTGTCCAACGTGATTTGATCCCAGGATTGATTAAAACACGCTAGCTTCTATTTTCTCAAGCCATTTCAAATCTTCCTATCAGTAGTTGTTTTGCTTTTAATTTTTTCTGCATTGATTGCTGAATCCACTTTCTGATTTTCGCTCCTGTTTTACGGCTCTGATTTCCCATTTAGTCACATCATAGGTCATAAAACCGGGCTTTGTTCAAAAGACCACTGAACTTAAAAAGAATATTTAATGGACGGTGAGTCAGCACTGACTGAGTTTCCGTTTTACTACTTACCCCATGAATTGTGTTGAATTTAACCTCCTTGAATATATGCTCCCTTCACCATATAGGAAATTTTAAAATAACGGTATCTGCAGATTCCTTGTAAGTGACAAATGTGTTAATTTGTATGAGTTTTTCAGCTGTACAGATGTAAATGATTTTCAGTCGTTACTGACAGGTTAACAATACCCAAGGGCACAATTAGGAGACAGGAAAATAGCAGCATGTATCATAGATTTTGAGAGGTTAAGATAATATAGTACGATGTATTCAATGAACTTTTTAATTTTACCAACATGAAGAGCTCACTGCCACAGAGATAAATGTATCTGTTTTTACAAATATTTTGAACATAGTTTCCTTAATTATGCTTATCTTTTCCAAAAATAAATTATTCATGATTTACTAATCACATACATTTGGAATATGTGCTGTACGGAAAAAAAGGGATGATATCTGTTTTCAAATGGTCACAAGACTATTTTAGAAAATTGTACCAAACATAAAATACTAGATTAAGGAACTAGAGTGGTTTTCTGATCCGACTTTGTGAATTCGTGACTATTTAGGAGGCCCAAATTTATTTAATTTAATTATTTTTAAATGAACAGGACAAGGTCGTTGATAACACCTCTCAAGTTCAGTGACTTCGATGTAGACTATTCCTGATTTCCTGTAACCTGCGTGTCTTCAAAATTTGATCTTAGGGTAAAGTTCAAATACTTTAATCCTTGCTCAAGTATGTATTCTCTTGACATTTGCATAATTTCCTGTCCTAAACTCTGTCTTCTTAAATGGAGCTATGAATAGAGCCTATATCATAGACTATTTTGAGGATCAACTATTAGAGTTCAATTGCTCAGCCAATATTAGCTGTTATTATTTATTATGATGATTGTTATAATTAGCTGGTGTGGAAATAAGACTTCCCAGTATTTCATGTTAATCAACTCACACACTTACTCTCTTTTTTAAAGTATGTGTGTGTTTTTTTTTTTTTTTTTTTTCTTCTATGGGTCAGAGAGACATACGGAGAGAGACAGAGATGGAGAGAAGCAGTGCCTCTGGCAGGGAACCAACACTGCAGTCCACTTCCAGCTTCAGCCAGTCCCAGATCACGGGGTGTTCTTGCCCAGCATTCTCAGAGAGGTCTCTGAATAGGAACCTGGAAATCTGTTTTACCACTGTGCCATCGCCCAGCCTCCACGACTCTCTTTGCTTTCTCTCTCTAGAAGAGTCGTTCTGCAATGATGTTGAGTCATCTTTTTTGTTTGTTTACCTTCTAAGTTCTTTTTAATTTTTCCTTTTTCTGAGAGATATTTTTGCTAAGGGTGCATGCGCTTGCGGAAGAGACAGAGAGATAGAAAGTGAGAAATCGTCTTCCCAGGGGGATGGCCATGCTGCAACCCCTTCTCTTGCATTCTTGTGAGATTTAGGCACACAGTCATACGTGCCCAGAGTGAGTTCCAAGTCCCTCCCTCCCCTGGATTCCAGCTACAGTTAGTCATGTGGGAGTCTAGCACCTTAACCACTAAGCAATCCGCTGGCACCACCTTCTAAGTCCTTAAACCTCTCCTTTACTTGGCTTTAAATAGGTATAGCCACTTAACAATGTCACATCGAAACATCATTCTTTTCTGAAGCATTTTCTGTTTCTCTTTAATCTAACTTAACCCTCTCTTCCAACAACTTTTTGCATACACTTTCAAAATAATAACTTACATCCTATTGTAATGAATTATACATCTATTTCTCTCCTGCAGGAGTGAGTCTCCAAACAGGGAAAACCTAGACTTCCTTTACTTTGGTAGTTCAAGGGTCCAAAGGTTCCAGATAAACCTTTGCTAAATCTATAAATATTAGCATATGATAATGTAATCCTAACATGCGTTATATCCTTCCAGTCCACTAGCGCCAAATCCATTTGATCAACATAGTATTTTCATACTTGA
The DNA here is from genome assembly GCA_026018925.1 of Tupaia tana. Taxonomy (NCBI): domain Eukaryota; kingdom Metazoa; phylum Chordata; class Mammalia; order Scandentia; family Tupaiidae; genus Tupaia; species Tupaia tana. Next base: position 68,710,462 of record JAKSZU010000005.1, read on the forward strand.
GATAATTGTTTCAGTTTTTCAGATTATAATTCATACAAAGAAAACCAAATTGCCATATATTTTACATGAACATATTACTTTGAAGATCTTGTTGCAGAAATGATATACTGTGACAACTTTACCTTCCGTGTCTGTCCTCCCAATATTATCCTTCTCCCAACCTGCAGAAGGCTCACTCACCTCCTCCAAGTTGCTGCAGGAGTGTCATGTCACATTTTCACAGAGGATTCCCTTGAGTACCACTCCTGCAGCCCTTCTCCCCTTTTCACCATCTTCTCACTGTTCCCTCACATCCCTCATCATCTTCTAAATGTTATGCACTTTTTGCACTTTTTTTCTTATATATCACACCTCAACGAAATGTAATCTCCCTGAGAGTAAGAACTTTTATATATTTTGTTCATATTATAGTACCTACGCAAGAAGATGGTCTAAGCAGGCACAAACAATACTTATTGAATGCATGAATAAATGAATAAAAATGGATGGCAGACTAAGGGAAAGCAAGGAGAATGGAATTTTAAGTAAAACATACTCAGTGAGGTAGTGTGATTAAAGAGATGCTGGAAGAGTCAATTATTGTGAAGTTTTGAGAAGCCTTGTTTTCATGTCAGGTAATAATCATAATCAAAAAATTAATAATAGCAGCCGATGTATACTGAGTAATTATCATCAGTGTATTATAAGAAAGAAAAATGACTCCTTTATGAAGTTGAAGTGTGTACATTGTATACCTTTTAAATGATGTGTATTGAGTATGTGCAAATATCCATTAATTATTATGTATGTATCAATCACCTCCTGAGTACCTTGCAAGCACAAATGTTATAAGCATAGTTTTCTCCTTCATAAAATAATTTTCATAAGGATCTTGTACACCTGTTGCCAGTACCAGCAGACTCTCATCTTGATCGGCACACAGCATATGAATGATAAAAATGAACAACAATAGAAAATAATAATGATAAGCATTTATAGATTAAATTATATGCAAATTCAATTTGTAGCAACTTCTGATTGAGGAATTAGAATCTATTTCCTCTCTGAGATACAGTTTTTAGAAGATGCCTTGCATATAATTTCAAAGCTATGCCATCATCTCTTAGATCTAAAAGACAATAGAAATCATGTCTAAATGAAAATATTAAGCAATTTTTAAATACAAATCTAAAGTCCTGAACTCATGAGCCTCTAAATTAAAAAACAAAAAATGGGCCTAACTGTGACATTCTATCATTTAGAGTACAGCAAAAGCTGTTGATAAATCACCTGTTTTAAAACTTGAATGTAAAAACTGCATTTGAAATTGGGTGAGATTTTTTTCTAACATATTTGTGTGTTACTCTGTAAGTAAAATGATATGGTCAGTTCTAAACCAAAAAAAAAAGCTTAATAAATAAGGAGATTTTTTAAAAAAAACATTAATTTAACAAATCGTGTTCACACTAAATGGGTATCTTGATATTTAATAAATTAATTTTAAGTAAAACAAAATAATGATGTAAGATATAGTTAGTTGCACTCTGTGCTGGTTTGTATGATATTATTCTTTTTAAAAAATCCTTTGTCAAATAAATTTTGCATACATTACATTAACATACAAACTTTTAAAGTAATAAGTAATGTGCTATAACTATAAGAATCAGAGAAGTACACACTATTTAATCTATAAAATTATATTCCTTCAAACTAAAAATCAAAATAGTTTTAGATCCTGATATAGCAGAAATTTTAATGGAGAAGGAAATGGAAATAGATTAAAGAATATATCAATGTAGATTCAGAGAAGAGAGAAAGTTATAAAGAAGAAAGAGGAATCAAATAAAAAGCAGTAAGAACTGAATGAGCAATAGCACTACCAGATTTAATTCTTTTTTTTAAAGTAACATCAAAATAATATCATTAGAGCAATTTTGTAGTTGGACTTGTATCTACTTCTTAAATGCCTTTTGGATTTTGATGCTGTAACTTATCCTACAGTGAATGTAGGAGGATTGCTTCTTTTTCTTGGTTTGGAATATGAACTCATAAAATCTATAGCTTCAAGTATAATAGCAGTATGCGTGCATACTTACGTTTACCTATTTTCTTGTTTGTCAGTGATTAATAAATGTCTGTTTGTTATTGCAACTTTAAAATATATGTGAATAAATCTCTTAAATTCACATCACCACTATATTAACTGATGGGTAGAATTATATGTCAGGCTGGTCCAGTGGTCTGGTGGTTGAGGCAGCTGGAATCCAATTGACCAACTGAATGATTTGGGTCCTGGACCCAGGAGCTTGAAAAACATGCTGGCCATGTGTGTGTGCCCCAAATCCTGAAAGTAGGGAGAGATGGAGAAGGGTTCACAGGGTCACTATTCCCCACAGTGGGGGTGCTTTCTTTTTTCTGTATCTCTGTCTTTCTCTGGTGAGCACACATTTCTTGTAACGTGCACACAAACACACACACACACACAGGAATGATTTCTTTTATTGCATACAAGAGGGGAGGATTTTCTAAGGGAAAACTCTTATTGTTGTTTTTTTTTTTTTTTTTTTTTTTTTTCATATTACCAAGTGTCCACTATATTCAAGACACTAAATTTAGAGCTTAGTAGAAGGCCTAGTCCATTGGGTTGTTTAATAGACATTTGTGAAGGATGACTGAAACATTTTAACAAGCACTTTTCATACAGTCAAGTATTTTTCAAAACATAATTTTGAATGGCTTTGTAGGTTATCTGGTTTTAGTCACCATATTACAGATAACTCAATTTTTTGACTGTTTTTTTTTTTTCCTCATTCTTTGCAACTAGTAATAATACTGCAGTGATTGTCCTTGTCTATGTTGAGCTTTTTCCCCTTCAGTATACCTAGGTGTTGTATTATGAAAGCATAGAGTACATTCAACCTTCGGAGATGTCAAAGAACCTATGCTGAAGGTAACATTTGTGTAGATTATAGTTTAATTGTGACTTCATGTTTCACTTTACATTTCCCAAATTAATAGTAAGATATACCTACAATACATTTATTATTAGAAAAAAGAACTCAGAGTCACCTCGATCAAAAACTATCTACATACTAATTCAGATACATGAATGAGTAATAGCATTAAGAAAATATTATTAAACAGAAATAATATATTTTATCCTCTAGAAATTCTGCTAGCCTTTTATTTGCATCCAAGAGAGCTAAGTTGCTATAGTAAATTATATTAATTGAACATCCACTAAGTTTAAATTTTAAAATTTATTATCTATTTAGAATAATTGAATATCATAGATAAGAAGGAATTGACTTTAAAAATACATACAAATACAAAATTTTATTGGTATTAGTTGTAAAAATTAAAAACTTAAATTAAGTGTTCCTTTATTCTTTTTTTTTTTATAGACCACAGATTAGTTTATTTTTAACACCCATCATGCCATGAATTCATAGGGAATAGGTTCCAGTAGCTCAAGCTCCTTTCCATTGGTTCTCACAAAGTGTGCTTCTCTGGGTGGAGCAGGCTGGCGTTTTAGTTGAACCCAGGTACCTTTCTCTTTGGCTTCTTTCTTTTTCTGGTCATTTTCCTTCACACGTTTTAGGAAGCTATCTCTGCTCTTAGAGTGCTTAATATGCTCAATACGCACATTGATTCTCTTGGCAAGAATCTTGCCCTTAACTTGTTTGTTCATGACAATGCCAACAGCATGCTGGGCAACACTGTAGACTCTTCCAGTTTTGCCATGGTAGCATTTGTGGGGCATTCTTTTTTTTTTTTTTTTTTTTGGAGAGATTTTCGCTATAGGACGCCTGCGCTCGCCAGACAGACAGAGAGAGACATAGAGACAGAAAGTGAGAAATCACACCCCAGGGGGGATGGTCACGCTGCAGTCCCTTCTCCTCCATTCTCCTCTTGGGATCTTGGGCACGCACACACACGCGCCCGGCGTGAGTTTTAAGCCACTGGGTCCGGGACGCGAACCGTGGTCGACTATGTGGGAGTCCAGAGACATAGCCGTAACGCTAACTGCTGGTTCCCTGGGGCATTCCTTTTTGAACAGTACCCATTCCCTTAATGTCTACAGTATCACCTTTCTTGTAGATTCGCACATATGTTGCCAAAGGAACAACTCCATGTTTTCTAAAAGGCCTAGAGAACATATATCAGGTGCCTCTCCTCTTTCCCTTTGTTTGTCATTTTGGTTAATTACTGGAAGATGGCGGTTCCGGCCAAAAGGGCATGTTCCTTTATTCTTCATGTGCAAATAGATTATACTTATGGAGAAAAAAGTTGCCTAATCAAATGCATAAAATTTTCATGCAATTATGCCTAAAATAATTATTGGACAATACAGTTGGCATTTAAACTTCAAAACAACACAACTTCATTTATTTGAATGTAATTTATACTGTCTATACTACTTAATAGGGTTATAGAAGAGGATGTCATGATTAACTTTCTCTGTTCTCAGTGAAATTTCAAAAATTGGAAATTTAAGGGTATCTTGACATTGTCCTTCCTATGGCTTGTAATTCTTGAAACTATTCCCATCCCACCCAAAAAAGAAAAACAAAACAAAACATGAATGTAACTAATAAAGCTTCTAGAAGGTAATCAGACCATAAAACATATTGTCAACTCAATCTGAAATACTTTTCATAGAAATACAAATGTAAATTATGACAGATTTCTTTAGCAAGTGAGCAAGAAAAAAAATGGCAAGTGTCTAACCATTTTTATACTGGGAGAAAAAATTGCTCTTACTTTTAGTAAAGATGGAGTGTTTCAAAAAATAGAATTTGATGATGTGTGTGAATTTACATGTTTTCTTTGGAAAAATAAAACATGTGGTATTTAGAAAAGACTAAAAAAAAAAACAAGGTAGAAAGCATTATAAAAGCAAGAATGTAAGATAGTTTCTGAATTTCCTACCTAGCATTATAAAGTCTACCTCAAGAACAAAACTGAAAATATAAGAGAAACTAACCTTTGTTAAGTATAAATCTGTCACAACAACTCTGTAGGCTCAGTAACATTGCCCTTATTTCCCCAAGAGGCTGCAGAGTCCTCAGACAGGTTAAGTAACTCGCACAAGGTCACCTCAGAAATATGTGGCAGACGGGGGCACCTATCTAGCTTGGTTTTACACTAAGCCCACACTCTATACATTGTGTCAAATTGTCTCCATATAGGCAGAAAAAAATGATAGAGAAAATTGGTTGAAAATGATAAAACAGACTGGAAAACCTAAAAGAAAGAAATTTTGCTTTATCATACATACCATTTTTTCTTTAGCTGTAGGATGACTTCTCACATTTCATTTGTATTTTTCTACTTGATTTTGAAATTTTGTTTTTGTTTCTTTGATCTTTATTTTGCAAGCCTCATATCTGTCTGTGGATTTTTAATACATTTTTCTCCCTCAACCTGTATTTCCCATTTAATGTTGAACATTTGTTGGAGGCATCATTTCCTAGAGAGGATTCTTTAACTAAAACTCAATGTTCTGATCATTAAAGTTTGATATAATTGACATATTCACATTAACTGATTTTTGTCTTGATATAGAATTGTATTTTATTATGTATGTTGTTTCACACATAAATGAATTAAAACATTCACGTAACATCATAAAAATAATTGATGTAAATGAAGGAGACTTTATTTTAAATAATAGAATAATATTTTCCTTTTATACTGTATTTTGCAACTGATGAAACATAATAACTCAATGGTACAGTTAGGTACTAACTTTGTAACAAAAGTGTTCAATGTATTTTTTAAAGTGTTCTAAATTAGGTACTGAAATATATTTTGTTAACTCCCCTTACCTATCAAAATATTGAGTTGATGAATACAACAAATGTATTATAATGTTGCCACATGAACAGGTTTTTATTGTGCACATGTATACAGTTTTATGTGTTTATACTTGTAAATATGCATATGTACATCTTAGTTTGTGTGTATTCGTGTGTTTATACAAAGAGAAAGAGAAATAGTTTCATAATACAATGAATAGTACAAGAGTGCCACCTTCTGGATTTAATATGTTTACTGATTTCTTCTCATAATATCACTGGCTTCCTAAAAGTATTCATAATGAATAATGTTTCTTGTGAGTTTTCCCTATATTTTACTATATATACACATTTTGTTTCAATGTTAGTACTTTGCAAAAGTCTCTTAAAATCTATTTATATATATATATATATATATATATATATATATATATATATATAAAGATTTTCTAGATAATATAGATTTCAAAATTTACTCCAGATGCAGAAATTTGTACAGTATACAAAGCAAAATCCAAAGAACACAATGCAATGCAAACATATATTTAATAAGAGATTTAACACATTCATCTTCAACCAAAGTAATGATAAATTTACGATAAACACCAGTGTCTAGTATCTTGTGCAATATAGAATAGCAAAACACTTTTTTTCTAATAAATAGATTTCACTGATATTTTGAATTTATATATATACCTAGATTCTCTACCAAAATTGTTAAAATTAATAATTTATTTCAAAATAACACACATTATTATGCAAATACATCCATATTATTAGGAATGATTAGAAATTATGTGAAACGAGCAAACCTGCCTTGGACTTAAAGAATACACATTCTTGGGACCAGCAGTTGGTGTAATGGCTATGTCGCTGGACTCCCATGTAGTCGACCATGATTCGAATCCCAAACCCAGTGGCTTAAACTCACGCCCACGGCGGGTGTGTGTGCGTGCATGCCCAAGATGCGAAGAGAATGGAGGAGAAGAGATCGTGGCGTGGCCATCCCCTCTGGGGGGTGATTTCTTGCTTTCTTTCTCTCTGTCTCTCTATGTCTTTCTGGTGAGTGCACATGCCCTATAACAAAAACCTCTAAAAAAAAAAAAAAAAAAAAAAAAAGAAAGAAAGAAAAGAAAAAGAATACACATTCTTTTACCTATGATCCTAGACTGCCCTAATACACTAGGAAGCTGAGTTAAGAGGTCTTTCTTCACCTACACTTTACACAGCAAATCAGAACTTGTTTTGAACTTAAAATCTGATCAAGTATTTTCAGAAGTATACTAATTCAAAACAGGGATAAAGTGTAATTATTCATTTTAGTTAAACCCTGAAAATTGTAGATTTTTTTATATTAAAGAAATATTAAGGGAAGAGATGTGACTGGTCACTGTATTAAGGACAATTGTCTTATAGTTTTTACTTTTGTTGGTCTTTCCTTCCTTCCCTCTTTCCACTGTGTTTTTTTGGTTTGTGAGGTTCAGACATTTCCTGAGCCTAAAAAATTATACATTTTTTAATCTTTCTATTTTGCACATGATTGTATAAAGATCTTAAATATGTCTGAATAGATGTACTATTTTTGTGGTAGACACTATTTTATCACATAATGTAAATGTCCTTAGCCATTCTAATATTAATGCTAATTTTATGTAACCTATTTTCTAAAAGTCTTTTCAAGAACTTCTAATCCACTCTTCTTTGGAAGAGGATTGGGAGCTCAAGAATCATGATACTTCTCCTTTATCTGTGTAAAATTGTGATAAGACATTTTAAACATGGCATAATATCCTTGTCCAGATTTCTTGCCCTTCAAATATTATTCATTCACTGTTGAATCCCCAAATGATCATTCCTCAAGTATATTCAACTAATGGAAAGATGGAATATATGAAACAAAATGAAAGTAGATAATGAAACAATTCATTATACTAGAAGAGGACTTTTAAATGCTTATGACTGAGTGATTTTTATGTAATTCAAATAATCAGAGTATTATGGAAGATGACTCACCCACCCTATTAAAAATAGCACCAGGGTCATGTATGCAGGTTTCTGGACTAATTCGTATCACACAGATCCCAGTGATGTCAGCATGTGTCCCAAATATAAAAAGAGTACAATTTGTGCATCAGGGATTTATGGGTTTACAAAAATAGCACTTTACTGTCTAAATATAAGAGCTTAGAAATTCTTGAGCCTAATAACAAGCAACTTCAAAAATGTGTGGTAAGCTCTCTTTAGATGTATACATAGCCACCATGAAAATTAATAGGAATTAAGCATACTATTAAAAGGACAACAAATTCCTTTGAACCTCTGGCAAAGTAATTTTCTGCATATTTCATTAAATTTATTTCAACTGAAATCTCTTTCATAACTCCACATTTTAAAAGAAATAGACCATGTAAGTACTTCAGTTAAATAAGGTCTTCCTATTTTGAATAAGTTGAGAAAAGAGTATAAATTAGCACGCTAACAGTCTCTCAGCTGTGTTGATATGTAATGGGGGTTCCAGAAATCAAGACTAAGATTTGTGTATCTTATAAAACAAAATCTCAAATCACCTAAGAAATTATTTTGTGGATCCACTAAGGACCTATAAGTGTGAAGGACATCTGTTTTACTAAGAACGTCTTCTTAATGAAAGAGAAAATTGAACATAAAACTTTGATGCAAGAATCAAAGTTAATGATCGAAGGGGAGGGTCACTTGTAATTTCAGCTTGATATAAGTTATGCATTACCTCTATACTAGACCTTGCAGTTCCCGTCAGGATTTTAAGAACATGGCACTGTGCAGGACATATCAAATAAGTTAAAGGCTATCATCACTGAAGTCTACTAAATCATTGAAAGCCCAAGACTAGGCATCTTGGTAAATTTCCTCCACCATTTTTAAAGTAATGTATTCAATAAAGTTAAATATGATGACTTTTTACTGGTTGAAATATAAGATGATTTCCAGATCAAGCCACCTAAAAAACATGCCATGGTGGCCAGCCAGGTGGCATAGAGGTTAAGGCAGCGAGACCCTACATCGGTGATGGCACAGTTGGAGTCCCAAACTTGGCAAAATAAAAAACACACCAGTCATGTGTGCGTGCATGCCCAAAATTCTGAGAGGAAAATGAAAGAGAAGAGAGAGCCATGTGGTCTTCCTACTGGAGGGTGCTTTCACACTTTTTCACTCTCCCTCTCACTGTCTGCAGTTCTCTCCAGTGAACACACATGCTCTATAGCAAAACAAAACAAAACAAAACAAAACACTCCAATCTAAAAAATAAAATAAAATAAAATAGAATAAAATAAAATAAAATAAAATAAAATAAATAAAATAAATGCCAGACATTTGAGCACATGCTTAGAATCCTGATAAGATGGAAAAAGGGTTATGGAATCGCCATGCCTTAGTGGAGAATTTTCTTTCTGTCTTACACACTCATCCTGTGGAAAAATAAAGAAAGAAATAAAAAGATCAAAAGTAGGAATTCGTCTAAAAATTCTCTACATCCTTTGCTATATTGATTAAAACATAATAATGATAATCTTTTCAAATCATTCACAGTCACCACATATTAAAAAATTTTGCACTGGGGCCAGCAGATGGTGTGGTGTTTAAGGGCGCTGGACTCCCACATGGCCGACTGAGGTTCAAGTCCCGGACCTGGTGGCTTGCTGTCTCACTTTCTCTATCTCAATCACTCTCTTTCTCTCTCTGGTCAAATGAAAATAAATAAGTGAATAAATAAAGTTAAATAAAATCTTTCAAAAAATTATTAAAAAAATTTGCACAGAAAATGATGAAATAGTCAATCCCAAATTGCCATGGAGGAGAGCTAGAGCTAAGCCTGGACAACTTGTATTTATTTATTTTTTTTTAATTTAATTTTATTTACTATTATCATAATCTTGTTTATATTGTATTGAATCACATATGTCTTTACAGTGTATTACATTTCTTTTTTGAGCAGAAATGTGATGCATATCAGTAAAGACAATGGCATTACTATCCACATCCTCATCATCAAATAGCTTTTCATTGACTTTTTTCAGATTTTTATTATTATTATTATTATTAATCTCATTATTTTTAAATGTTCAATCACTATATATCATTTGGCTTGTAAAAATAATTTACCCACATGAAATACTTCTCAGACCAGTCCAATTGAAAATACTATACATGTTATCAATCGGTAATAAACCATATCTGTGTCCCACTAATGTCATGTCTGTTTATTCTCTTGTTACCCTTCTCGATACACTGCCTCTTTCCTGCCCCATTCCACACTGTCTTCAGCATCAGTAACTATTTTCACTGCTTTTATGCCCTCCAATATTTTCATCTCTACTATAAAGTGTGAATAGTCGGCATATATTAAGTGGATACACACAATATCTTCCTTTCATATCCTGGCTTGCTTCACTCAGTAATAGATCCTCCATATCTGACCACTTTCTATCAAATACCAGGGTCTTGTTTGTTATAGCTAAATAATATTCCACAGAGTATTTGGGCCACACTGTTTCCATCCATTCATCTGTCTGTGGACATTTGGATTAGTTCCAACGTCACAATAAACAAAGAAGTACAAGTGCTTTTCCTACTGAGCATTCTCCTGTCCTTTGGGTAGGTACCCAGAAGTGGGATTGCTGGATCAAATGGTAGTTCTATTTGTAGATCTTTGAAGAATCTCCATATTGTTTCCACAGTGACTGAACCAGTTTAAACTCCCACCAACAGTGTAGGAGAGTTCCCCTTTCACCACATCCTCGCCAACTCTTATCACTTTTTGTATTTTTAATCTTCATTCCAAGAGGGCTTAAGAAGTATCTCATTGTGGTTTCAATCTGCATGTCCCTTATGATGAGGGATGTTTAGCATTTCCTCATATGCTTTTTGGCTGTTCTCTTCCTTAGAGAGATTTTTGTTCAGCTCATTTTCCCATCTTTTAATTGGGTAAATCATATTTTTTTTTCAGGTAAGCCGCTTGAGTTCCTTGTGTATTCTGGTTATCAGTCCTTTGTCTGAGGAATATTTTTAAAAATGTTCTCTCATTCTGAGGGTTATTGATTCACACTAATTCCTGTGTCCTTTGCTGTGCAGGAACTTCTTATCCTCATATAGTCCCACTTGTCTATTCTAGGGAATATTGCCTGTGCTTTGGGAGACTTATTGAAGAAGTCTTTGCCACCCCCATGTCTCCCAGTTTCTCCAGTATTTTCCATCAGTAGTTATATAGTTTTGAGGTCTTAGGTCCAGAGCTTTCATCTATTTTGAGCTGATTTTTGTTAATGGTGAAAGATAGGGATTCAGTTTCATCTTTCAGCAGGTGGATACCCAATTTTTCCAGCACAATTTACTAAACAGATTTTTCTTTTCTGAATGAATTGACTGGTATCATTTGTCAAAATCAGTTGGCTGTAAGCTTTAGGTTTTATTTTTGGGGTCTATATTCTATTCCATTATTTCACCTGTATGCTTTTGTGCCAATACCGTGCTGTTTTGATTATCACAGCTTTATAGTATATCTTGGGGTCAGGGAATGATATGCCTCCCACTCCATTTTTCTTATGCAGGATTGCTTTGGCAATATGAGGTCTTTTATGATTCCAGACAAATTCTATGATTGTCTTTTCTATATCTGTGAAGAATGTCTCTGGTATTTTTATTGGAATTGCATTAAATATGTAGATTAATTTGGGTAGAATTGCTGTTTTGATTATGTTAATTCATCCAATCCAGGAACATGAAATATCTTTCCACTTTTTTATGTTCTTTCCAATATCTTTTTTAAGAATTTCATAGTTTCCTTGTAAAGGTCTTTGACTTCTTTAGTTAGGTTTACCCCTAGGTATTTTATACATTTTGTGGCTGTTCAACTTGTTTGTATATAGAAATGCTATAGATTTTAAATGCTGATTTTGTATCCTGCCACTTTACTGAATTCATTTATTATTTTGAGAAGTTTTTTCATGGGAACCTTTGGGTCTTCTAAGTATACCATCATGTCATCTGCAAATAAAGATATTTTCAACTCTTCTTTGCCAATTTGAATGCCTTTTAAATTATTCTCCTTTCTGATTGCATTGGCTAAGACTTCCAGCACTATATTCTCTTTTTTTTTTTTTTTTTTTTTTTTTGAAGAGGTTTTGGCTGTAGGGCACATGTGCTCGCAAGACAGAGACAGAGAGACAGAAAGCAAGAAATCACCCCCCAAGGGGGATGACCACGCCATAATCCCTTCTCCTCCGTTCTCCTCTCGGGATCTTGGGCATGCACGCACATGCACCTGGCGCGAGTTTAAGCCACCGGGTCCGGGACTCAAACCGTGGTCGACTACGTGGGAGTCCAGTGACATAGCCATTACGCTAACTGCTGGTCCCTTCCAGCACTATATTAAAACACAGTGGAGAAAGTGAGTAGCCTTGTCTAGTACCAGTTTGTAGTGGAAAATTCAGTATAGTGTTAGCTATATAGGCTTTTCATTTACAGCTTTTACTGTGTTGAGATATAGCCCTTCGATACTAATCTTACTGAGAGTTTTAATCATAAAAGGATGTTGTATTTTATCAAATGCTTTCTCTGCATCAATTGAAATAATCATATTGATTTTATCTTTCTTTCTGTTAATATGGTGTATTATATTTACTGTCTTGCATATGTTGAATCACCCTTGCAACCCTGGGATAAAGCCTACCTGGTCATGATGAATAATCTTTGTTATATTTGTTGGATACAATTTGCAGGTATCTTGTTGAGAATTTTTGTACCTATATTCATCAGAGATATTGGTCTACAGTTTTCCTTTTTGTCATATTCTTATCTGTTTTAGAATGAATATGATGGAGGCGTCAGAAAATGAATTTCTTATTTATTTTTAATGAGAAAAAGATTGAACAGTGTTTTTGATGAGGGTCTCTCTTTGTTGCAGTTTTTCTCCCCAATTCTCAGTTAGCTACAGCCTCAGTAAGCACCACTGCACCAAGGCTTTTAGCTTGGGCCAGGAATGAAATCTGGGCATCCCAATCACTGTTTAGTGGCACTTGTTCACCTGCATTACTGCAACTGAACTGGGAACACTGAAATTTTGATGAGTCAAAACTTACAATATGATAATAATCTAAGCACCCATCTACTGGAAAGAGCCATACTCACACAGGTTGAAGTCTGAACTTACTATAAAATGCATGCTCTCTGTGTCTTGGGAATGTGAGCTGCTAGAAACACATTACTTTGGAGCAAAGGTGAGATACTATACATAAATATATTATCCTTGATCCTAGAGTCTACATTTTATTTCAGTCCTTTCTCCAATTTCTTACAGTGTTGGTCCAAGCTGTTGTTACCTGGGAGCATTAATTTCATCCTTGAGGGAGAGATGAGTAGAGGATCAAAGAATTTCTGGATGCACTATGGTGAGGTTTCTTCCCTGCTCTTTGCCATGATTTCTATTAATCATGCTGGGACCAATAAGACATGCAGAACCTTATATTGAGTACAGGATTCTCTAAAATGCCTCCTTTGACATTGCCTCCAGAAAGTAGCAAATAGAGCCCATCTTTTCTAACTTAATGGCTGAATTGTGAAGTAATTAAACAAATTTACTAATTCATAAATTAAGAATACATATGTAATTTATATATTTTATTTTAACATAAAAATAAAACCAATGTATCAGTGCTAAGGCAGTTAATTAAAATATTTTTGCATATTACTCCTATAAAATGTCTATTTTCATTTTCTACCTTATTTAAAACTGGCATAGATGTTGACGATAACTGAAAAAACATTCTGAATACAGAACACTTCTGTATGCTTTATTCTTTTACCACCCTGAATCTTAAAAGTTCTTTGTCAAAACTAATTTGACAGCATTTTTTTCTTAATGATTCCCCTTAAGGGAGTATCTCCAAAGTATTTCACTTAGTGCATATAGAACAAAATAAATCCATTCTCCCCATACTTGTGCATCATCTTTGTGAGTGTTACTTTAACAACATAAATGAAATATACACTATAACCAGCATAAATAGTCAAGAAAGTAATACAGTTCATTCTGGGTAAGCATATAAATTTTGAAAATAGCCAACTGGCATAGATACATGAAAAAACATAAATACTGGTTAATCTCAAACATTTGTTACACAGAAATACAGTAAATTATGAAAGTTTGATTATAATACCTTGTCAGGGATCAAACAATAGTGAAAAGTAAATTTCAATACACATTCCTAACTGAGCCTCATTTCCACAGAGGAATGGAATTCTCCTAAGTAAACTTTCTTCTCATCTTTAAATAAATTAATTAAATTTTTTTTTTCTCTATCATGTCTTTATTCAACAAACTCCCTATACCCTAGTTATATCTGTTGTTATTATTTTATTTTATTATTTTATTTTATTTATTATCATAATCTTTTTATATTATATTGAATAACATATATCCTTACAGTGTATTACTTTTTTTTTTTTTTTTTTTTGACCATCAGGATATATTTTATTTTTTAGAGAGAGTTTTTTTTTTTTTTTTTTTTTTTTTTTTTTTTTTTTTTTTTTTTTGCTACAGGGAGCATAGCATGTACTCACTGGAGAGACAGAGAGACAGAAAATGAGAAATCACCCCCCAGAAGGGATGGCCACACCACAATCCCTTCTCCTCCCTTCTCCTGTAGGGATCTTGGGCACACATGTGCCTCATGTGAGTTTTAAGTAACTAGATCTGGTACTCGAACCACAGGCAACTCCGTTGGAGTTCTGCAATATAACCAGTACATCATCTACTGGTCCCTCTATATCCTTGTTGTAATGCCACATTCATATCTCTAAGAAAAGCCTGATCTTTTTCCTCCACAGCTGTAGCAACTTGAGTCATTTTCTTCAGTAATCAAACTCATCACTTCACTTTGTATCTGCCAAGTTGGTTAGCTTGACTTCAATTAGTTTTTTTTTTTTTTTTTTTCTTTCTTTTTTTGGAGAGGTTTTTGCTATAGGGCACGTGCGCTCGCCAGACAGACAGAGAGAGACAGAGAGATAGAAAGCAGGAAATCACCCCCCAGGGGGGATGGCCACGCCGCAATCCCTTCTCCTCCATTCTCCTCTCGGGATCTTGGGCACGCACGCACACGCGCCCGGCGTGAGTTTAAGCCGCCGGGTCCGGGACTCGAACCGCGGTCGACTACGTGGGAGTCCAGCGACATAGCCATTACACTAACTGCTGGTCCCGACTTCAATTAGTTTTGTGTCTACACCTGACATTCCACTTAGTCAATAAGAGACATGAAAGTACTATATCACTATTATAACTTCCACAATATTTAGAGAATGCAATCAATTACCTAGGAACAAATGCAAATAGCTACTTTCTTTTAGGACCTATATAGATACAAATTTCCTTAAATAATGGTATTTGGGGGCTGGCAGGTGATGTGGTGGTTAAGGTACTAGACTCCAACGTGGCCAACCACAGTTTGAGTCTCAGATCTGGCGACTTGCTTTCTCACTTTCTCTCTCTCTCTTTCTCTCTCTCTCTCAGGTCAAATTAAATAATAATAAAAATAAGATTTTTTTAATTTAAAAAATAAATAATGGTATTTCAGATACAAAATTGAAATGCTCAAAACCAACATATGTGACAATCTAATTTAAGGATATAAAGTCAAAGCTCTCATAGGAGAGAAGGGAAAGAACAAACAATGCATTTAGTAGATGCAAAAATGAAAAGTTACCTGTTGATGATAATGTATGTGGTAATGTCTTTGATATAACTAATATGTGCTGTATTCATGATGGGAAAAACCATGATGTACACTGTAAAGACATATAGTAATTAAAAGTAAGTTAGCAAAAAATCTAAAAACAAGCAAACAGAAGAAATCAACTTGGTGAGTATTGAAGCACACACATGCACAGACCTTATAACAACATAAAGCATCTATAAGTCTTGTTCAGGGTTGTTGACGGAAAAAAAAAAAAACAACTGTTAAATTAATAATTAATAATTAATGTGGTTTATTTCCAAGCCAACTGTGAGTGACCTAGGCCCGAGAAGAGGCATACATGCCTTTTCTCGGAGTGATCATGTACAGAGGTTCCTTTTATTTGCTTTTGAGATTGACAGACAACATTTAGTGAAGAGATTTTTCCATTGGTCTGGCCAAAAAAGGCGGGACATGTAGAAGGGGTGGGGGTGGGGGGGGGTGGGCCTTGTAGGTTATAGGTGGGTTCCACAACTTTTAGGTCTGGTGATTGGAAGGGAAGATCCTTGTCTTAGTTAAAGAAAGGCTTAATCTACATCTCAAGGAAAAGGGAAGTTCTGTGTCTTGGGAAGAAATAAGCAAAAGAATACACTGTAATAAGTTGAAATATACATCTCAAAGATACTATGCCAGGGACAGGAGGTAGGAAGAATCCTGTTCATAGAAAATAAATGGTCTGTTAATGTTTGTGGGCATGACTTCCCCAGTCCCTTTTGGAAAATAGAAAAGTAGTCAGACTTCTGTCCACAGGGTCAATAGTTGAACTAGGTATTTTACACTTTTTCAAAGCTCCACAAGGGATATATGTATTTTTTTGTGAGTGTGTGTGTGTGTGTGTGTGTGTGATCATTTACCGTATTTTATAATCCCACAAGTGATTCTTAGATGTGCATCTCCTGCTTGAAAGTACTTTCCTATACTTGATAGCCATGCACTATAATAGAATTTTAATTATTTTAAAGAAAGGCATGGAGTAATGTATGGAGAAAAAAATAATAAGAGCATTTGTGGATTCATAATAACTAAGAAGTTACTTCTTTGTGGCACTGAATCCAAAATATGTAAAGGAAATTTTCAGTGAGTAGAACTTTCTATCCAGTGATTGATTGAGTTATTATCCTTCCAATGACTGTGGAAGATGGGAATTCCTCTTTGGTCTCTGATATCTGAGAAATTGTCTGGGCCTTTCTTAATTTTTGGAATTATTTATTTAACTCCTGTGTTTCTGCTATTTCAATTCTGAATTGAATAAGGATTCTCATTTTAGGAGCACCCACCAGTTGTTCCCTTGTATCCCAAGAATAGGTCCTTTATATTATTTTATTTCTTGAAATTGAAAAATGTCCTCAGAAATATTGTTGAACTTAAATTGTTTTTGTTGATGTTTACTTAGCTTCTATTCTCCAATATTTGTTCTTTTTCAAATATCCTTGGCTCTCAACCTTTTTCTTTTCCAAGTCAGGAATAGCTTTGACCTCTTCTGTTGTGATAAAAGGGTCACCTCTCTTTAAGTGCAGTGGGACAACATAAATGAAATTTCTGTCATATTCTATTTTCTCCTCACACCCTTAGGTGTAAAATGAATTTTTAAAACGTTGGCCTTATTCACTCTCTATCATATTCAAGATAAATACTATTTTCTGAATTTAAACATATTACCTTTTTTTTTTTTTTATAATGATTTTCTATGTGGCAGAGAGGTTTCAGGTTGATCATATTCTTCTATGAATTGCTGATATATCCTTTAGAAATCCCCAAATTCTGTCCATTGTTAACAGACTGTAAGATATTCTTTTGCTCAACTGCTGCTTTTCTCTAATTCTGAGCAAATCATTTCTCGGTTCAGAGAGTATCCAGCACACACTCTGTACTGTCTCTGCTTAGCCACAGTTTACCACAGTTTTATTGATGATTTTTTTCCTCTTCTCCAATGCAAGAAAATAACTCCTGTACTGTAAACGGCGCATTTTTCTTTCTTTATTGATAGAGGCAACTGTTGTACTGGTTTTGAACCTGTATTCTGCAGCTCTGAAATACATAACCGTGATCAATGGTTATCTAATCAGCAATCCAAATCCAGATTGAGAGGCTGAGAAAAATTGCCACTAGGCCATAGGATTTCACAGAAGTTCATCCTATAATGGTTCCTTTTGTGACCCTGAATGTTATCCTGAAAAGAATAAAGAGGGAGAAGATTTGTGATAGTCCATATAATGCCAACTAAAGCTTCTGGAATTAAAAATCCAATGGCCTAAATAAATCACACAGGCAAGCTGTGCTTTATTGAGTGAGTTCACCCTAGCCCATATAAACTTTATTGCTTTTACAATTTGAAATCCAAAATAAAACTCTTGAGGTCCCCAAATTAAATCCTATACTCTGTTATGCTATAACCTGCCTGCATGGAAAATTGTACACCAAACTGCAGGAATATTTCTGAGTTTAGTTCTAAATGCAAGAGATTCTAGTTCATTAATTTTTTCATGTGCATTTATTCATGCATTCCTTCAACATTTTAAATAGTTTTTAATTAATTTATAACAATTGGGCATTAGTTATATGATACAGTGCGATTTTTCATTACATGCATTTGAGTACAGTGGGAAATAATAAAAATTAGGGCAGAAAACAATCCATCATCTCTAAGACTTATCACTACTTTGTTTTTGAACATTCAAGACCCTTTCTTCTAGCTATTTTGAATTACACATTAAGTTGTTATTAACTTTAATGATTCTACTGTATTATCTTAAAACTCATTCTTCTTTATATCTTAAAGAATTATTTATTGTTCTTTTTAAATTTTATTTTAAATAGATTTTTGTGTGTGCTTGATGGAGAGACAAGAGAAAGATAGACAGAAATCAAAGAAAAAAAAAAATCACACCCCTTTGGGGAATGGCCAGACCACAATTCCTTCTCCTCTATTCTCCTCTCGGGATTTTGGATACACATGTATAAATGCGTGGCTTGAGTTTCAAGCCTCTGGATCCAGGACTTGAACTACAGTAGGCCATGTGGGAGTCCAGAGGTCTTTTATGATTCCACACAAATTCTATGATTATCTTTTCTAGATCTGTGAAGAATGTCTCTTGTAATTTTATAAGAATTACATTAAATAGGTAGATTAATTTGGGTAGAATTGCCATTTTGATTATACTAACTCTTCCAATCTAGGAATATAGGATGTCCTTCAACTTTTGGGGGTTATTTTTAATGTTTTTTTAAAGATTTTTATAGTAGAGGTCTTGAAATTCCTTGTTTAGATTTATTCTTATGTATCTTATACTTTTATGCAGCTCTAGTAAATGGGATGACTTTCTTCAGTTCTGCCTCTGTCTGCTTATTGTTTGTGTATAGAAAAGCTATAGATTTTTTGGATATTGAATTTGTATCTTGCCATTTTACTGTATTCATTTATTACTTTGAGAAATCTTTTAGTGGAATCTTTGAATCTTCTATGTATATAATCATGTCACCTGCAAACAGAAATAATTTAAACTCTTTGTTCCCTATTGGAATGACTTTTATTTCATTCTTTTGTCTGATTGCATTGGCTAGGGCTTTCAGCACTATACTGAAAAGGCATAGAAGAGTGGTCAGCCTTGTTTTGTAGCAGTTTTTAGTGGAAAAGCTTTGAACTTTTCCTCATTCAATATAATGCTACCTATAGTTTTTTCGTAGATGGCTTTTATTATGCTGAAAAATGATCCTTCTATGATGGTTTACCTGAGAGTCTTAATCATGAAGGGATGCTATATTTTGTCAAATGGTTTTCTGCATAGATTGAAATGATAATATGGATTTTATCTTTCTTCCTGTTAATAAGGTGTGTTACGTTTATGGTTTCCCATATGTTGTTGAACCTCTCTTGCATCCCTGGTATAAAGCCTACTTGACTGTGATGAATAATATTATTCTTTTTTAGATGTTGTTGGATATGATTGTTAGTATGTGGTTGAAAATTTTTTCATCTATATTCATCAGAGATATTGGTCTGTAGTTTTCCTTTTTTGTCTTATCCTTATCAGTTTTGGAAATGAGGGTGATGGAGGCTTCATAAAATGAATTTGGGAGGGTTTCTTCCTTTTGGATGTTTACAAATAATTTGAGAAGACTAGGAGTTCCTCTTCTTTAAGAGTTCTGTAGAATTCAGGAGTGAAGCCATGAGAACACAAGAGAAATACAAAGCATCATTAGAGGTGCTATAAGTAACTATATGCCAACAAGCATGAAAACTTGGATGAGATGGACACATATTACAGGAAAAGGAAACCACAGACCAGTATACGTCATGAACACAGATTCAGAAATTCTTAAAATACATATTAGCGGGGACCAACAGTTGGCATAGTGGCTGTGTTGTTGGATTCCTGTGTAGTCGACCGTGGTTCGAGTCCTACACCCGGTGGCTTAAACTCAGGCCGAGCATGGGTGCGTGTGTGTCCAAGATCCTGAGAGGAGAATGGAGGAGAAGGGGTTGTGGCATGATCATCCCTCCGGGGAGTGCTTTTTTGCTTTCCGTCTCTCTCTGTCTTTCCGGCGAGCATACATGCCCTATAGGAAAAACCCTGGGACCAGCAGTTAGTGTAATGACTATGTCGCTGGACTCCCACGTAGTTGACCACGGTTCGCATCCTGGATCCGGTGGCTTAAAACTCATGTCGGGCACGTGTGCATGTGTGCCCAAGATCCCGAGAGGAGAATGGAGGAGAAGGGATTGTGGAGTGGCCATCCCCCCTCGGGGGTGATTTCTCGCTTTCTGTCTCTCTCTGTCTGTCTGGCGAGCACATGCATCCTATAGCAAAAAATCTCTTAAAAAATAAAAAAAGAATGAGGAAAAAACCTCTCAAAAAGAAAGAAAGAAAAATACATATTAGCAAATTGAATTTAATTTATAAAATGAATTATACTTCATTATCAAGTGGGACTTATCCCAGGTACACAAAACTAGTTTAATATTTAAAAACTGATTAATGAAAGCAATAATAAAAATATTAATAAAAAGGACATAAGCATATCAATAGATTGCAGAAATAGGATTTGACAATATTTAACACCTGTGTGTGTGTGTGTGTGTGTGTGTGTGTGTGTATTAGAAATTTTTGCCTTAGGGCATATGTGGTCACCAAATAGATAGAGACAGTGAAAGGGAAAGTGAGAAATCACCCTACAAAGGGGATGGCTACACCTCAATCCCTTCTCCTTCTGGAATCTTAGGCAGACATGCACACGTGCCCAGTATGATTTTCAAAACACTGGCACTCAAACTGTGGTCAGCCATGTGGGTGTTCAGTGATGTAACTGCAGTGTTATTTTCTGGTCTCTCTTTTTATAATTTTTATAAACTCCTAATAAGATAAAAAGAGATAACTCTGTAACTTCATAAAAAATAAAATATACAAAAAAAGTGTGTCTAATGCCAGACTTAATACTGAGAAACTCAAAGCTTTCTAGCTAAGATCAGGAGCAAGGTGAATTTGCCTTCTCTCATCACTATTTTCTGACATTGTACTGGAAACTCTAACAAATTCAATAATAAAATTGAAGGAAAACATGTATACAAATCATAAAGGAAGAAATAACCCGATGGCATAATTACCTATATTGAAGATCAAAAAAACTAATTAAACAAAATCTGAAAATAATATGTGACTACATAGGGTTGCATGATATAAGATTAAGACATAAGAGTAAACTGTCTTGTCTGTATGCCCGCAATGAACAAATGGAATTTGAAATTAAAAACACAATATCATTTATATTTGCAGCCCCCAAAATAAAATCTTAGGTGTAAAACTAACAAAATAAGTGTAACAACTATATGAAATAAAAAAATGCTATTAAAAGAAACCAAAGACTTAAGTAAATATCAAGACATTTCAGGATAATGAATGGGAAGCTTCAGCGTTGTCAAGATGCTGGTTTATCGCAATTTGACCTATAGACTACACACAATCTCAATAAAATACCATCAAGGAATTTTGTAGGTATTGAGAAACTCTTTATGAAGTTTTCATGAAAGGATACTGGATAACCAACTCAACCTTAAACGAGAATAAGGATGTAGAAATCATATTACCCAACTTCAAGATTTATTATGAAGCAACAATGACTAAAATACTGTTATGTTTTGAAAGAATGGACAAAAGGATCTTAGGAGCAGAACAGTGATCCTGGAAATAGACATAATTATAGTCAATGCATCTTTGACAAAGGAGCAAAAGCAATACAAAGGCAGAAAGAAAGTGTTTTCAATAAATGATGCTAGAACAAATGGGCATTCACATGCAAATAAATGAATGTAGACAAAACTTTCTATCATTTTGGAAATTAACTCAAGCGCTCACTCCATAGCATAGTGGTTAAAGGTTGTACAGTGGGAGCTAGATCCCACACGGTCAATTATGGTTCAAATCCCAGCCCTGGCAGTATGAAAAACACACCAGGTGCATGTGCATGTGTGCCCCAAATCCTGAGATAATGGAGAGGGAGAGGAAAAGTAATTACAGTGCAACCATGCCCAATTAGGAGTGTTCTCTCTCTCTCTCTCTCTCTCTCTCTCTCTCTCTCTTTCTCCTGTATGTGCCTTCTGGGAATAAATCCCTTACATATTTTAAAAAATTAACCAAAATGGATTCAAAGATCTAAATTTAAAACCTTTGTCTATACAAATGCTTATAAATGAATGTTTATAAATGCTTTACCCATATTTGCACAAATTTAGAAGCAACCAAGATATCTTTCAGTAGGTAAATATATAACTAAGCTATGGTACATTTAGACCATGAAAGGTTAATTATCACTAAAAATAAATAAACTATCAAATAATAAAATGGCACAGAGGGACTTTAAATGCATATGACAAAATAAAAGTCAATCTGGTGCCAGATTTGTAGCCTGGTGGTTAAGGGAACTGGATCCCACATAACTGACTATGTGGTTGGTGTTCTGGACCCAGCAGCTTAAGAAGCACACCAGACACTTGTGTGTGTATGCCTGAAATCCTGAAAGGAGGGAGAGATGGAAGTGAAGGGATTGCAGCCTGATCCTTCTCAATAGAAGGTGCTTACCCCTCAATCTCTCCTTCTGTTTGTGTGTCTCTCTGGCAAGCACACACTCTCTTTAGCATAAAAAGAAAAAAAGAAAAGAAGACAACTGAAAGGCCTACAACTGCTTTACTCCAATTCTATTACATTCTAAGAAGTGCAAAACTTGGAGAGTAAAAGGGCCAGTGATTTCCAGGTATCAAGAAAGAGGAAAGAATGAGTAAGTAGAGCACGGAGGAGGTTTAGGGAACTAAAAATGCTCTGTGTTGTATCATGGTGGATACATGTCATTATCCATTTGTAAAAACCCACAGAACCTACAACACCAACAGTGAACCTTAATATGAACTGTGGACTCTGGGTCCATAATGATGTGTCAAGGTGGGTTCATCCACTATAGCAAATGTAACGGTGTGGCCGGTGACGTTGATAAAAGGGAAGCTGTGCAGGGGATATGTGGGAATCTTTGCACATCTTTTTAATTTTGCTGTGAATATAAAACTGCTCTAAATATGAAGTCTATTAAATAATTGCGAACAGCTGCAACACAAGGAAGTCATTATATTCCACAGGAAGTTACAAAGGTCAATGGCTCTGGCTAAAGGTGGAATAAAGCTTTGCCAACTCAAGCTTTTCAAATGTACATTTACCAACAACCACACAATGAGAGACATACTTCACATAGCAGCGTGACAGAAAAAGACAGAGTGGTGAACATCTGTCCAAAATGTAATGGGAGATACAGTTCCCTGGATAAAAGACAATAGGAGTATTGCAGAGACTAGTTAAATACTTGAATTATACATTTCTGTAAGAGGGAACAGAAAAAGATCATGGAGCTAAGATACCACTTACTTTCTCTCTACTTTGAATAGTTTCAGAAAGGGTACACATTTTACAGTTGATGTAAAGTGACCTAGTAGAAAAAAGTCACTGCTCAACTGACATAGCAGGAGACCTGAATAAAAGGGCATAGTCATGCTGAGGATCACAAAGACAAAAAGTAAAAGAGCCCTGGGCAGTACCAGGGCTAAATGTTTCATTTAGTTATAACTGGAGAGCTATGTTATCAGTTCTCTAATAAAGAGTGATTCATCCTTCTCTTCTATTTCTATCTTGTTTCCTTATGCTGTCAGAACTCTGAGTGCTAAATAGAACTCGCTGTGGAACACAACGGAATGCCAAAGTCTCCATAAAGCAGACAGAGAGATCCTCTAAACATTTGACCCACATCACGTCCTTTATGTGAACAGAATTAATCAATCATTTTCATACACTTAGAATAAACATCTTACTTCTTGTCTTGGTTAATAGACTATTTAAGAAATGGTTCTGGGACCAGCAGTTAGTGTAATGGCTATGTCGCTGGACTCCCGTGTAGTCGACCATGGTTCGCGTCCCGAACCCGGTGGCTTAAAACTCACACTGGGTGCGTGTGCGTGCATGCCCAAGATCCTGAGAGGAGGATGGAGGAGAAGGGATTGCGGCATGGCCATCCCCCGTGGGGGGTGATTTCTCACTTTCTGTCTCTCTGTCTCTCTCTGTCTGTCTGGCGAGTGCACGTGCCCTACAGCAAAAAATAAAAAATAAAATTAAAAAAAAAAATAAAAACCTCTCCAAAAAAAAAAAAAAAGAAATGGTTCTGGCCAGCTACACAATTACACTGTCAATCACCTCTCTAACCCATTGTTCCTTCTAATCCTAGAACGACATGTATATCTATCTATCTATCTTGTATATCCCTTTTCTAGTTCTCTACGTGGCTGGCAGTTTATTCTAATTATCAAATTAAATATAATTCTTTGCCTTGAACATTCAGTCCCAAAATTGTCCATTCCTGTCACTCTTGTTCTTGTACTGTTTTAGGGTACATTACAACTTAATATGTGTTGTTTGTCGCTAATTTTTGTTTATTGACTGATTTTTGTCTATTTTCTTCCACCAATCCCTAGCACTCTGAATTTAGGAACTTTATCCCTAGTGTTTATTGCTGTATCATAACAGCTATTCACAAGGTAGGTATTGAGCACATTTTATAGATGAAGGAAAAGGGACAGAAGGAAGGAAAAATAGAAAATAACTCTCCTAATCCTGGAAAACATGTATAAACACCTGTGGCCTCTGGGATCCTTCAATACCAAGGCTAGAAAATAGTAACTATGAAAATTGCTAAAATTATTGGAAAATGTAGTTCCAAAAGCACAGCAGGAGGCCAAGTATGTTAGCTCAAATAAGTAGCTCTTACTTGAGAGTATAAAATCTCCAAGATCAGGAGCCAAAAATCCAAATTCAGAAAGTGAAGCCTAAAAATTGAACAATTTTTAAAAAGTATTGCATATACCAACTTCTCCATTGATACATGCGAATACATGAAATCAAAATACCACTATCTATATTTTTTTGAGAGGTTTTTGCTATAGGGTGCGTGCGCTCACCAGAAAGACAGAGACAGATAGACAGAAAGTGAGAAATAATCCCCCATGGGCGATAGCCAGTCCACAATCAGTTCTCCTCCATTCTCCTCTAGGAATCTTGGGCACGCATGCACATGTGACTGGCATGAGTTTAAGCCACTGGGTCCAGGACTCGAACTGCGGTCGACTACATGGGAGTCCAGCAACATAGCCATTACATCAACTACTGATCCCAATACCATTGTATTTTTTTTTTTTTTTGAGAGGTTTTTTGCTATAGGGCGCGTGCACTCGCCAGACAGACAGAGACAGAGAGATAGAAAGTGAGAAATCACCCTTCAGGGGGGATGGCCACGCCACAATCCCTTTCTCCTCCATTCTCTGGGATCTTGGGCACGCATGCACATGTGCCTAGTGTGAGTTTAAGCCACCAGGTCCGGGACTCGAACCGCGGTCGACTACATGGGAGTCCAGCGACATAGCCATTACGCTAACTGCTGGTCCCTCAATACCATTGTATTTTTAAAAGAACAGAGAAATGAATCTTTAGAACAGAATAGTGATCCCAGAAATAGACATAAATACAGTCAACTCATTTTTGACAGAGAAGCAATAACCAGATAACATCCAACAGTTGTATGCATGTTTTAATCTTATACTGTACTTCTTGATTAGGTTTCTTATCAAACTATCCTGGTTTTAACCTTGTCATTGTTATACACTTATTACTATGAGTTGATTATTTATGTATAATTTTCTAAAATTCGCTTCTAATTTTGACATTACAATTTTCCCCGGAAACCAACTTAAGGCTATCCCTCCAACACAAACATATATACACAGATATGGAGCACTTAAAATGGAACATTCCATTTTATCTTTTATTTTAGATTTTTATTTATTGATTGGTTTAATTTGCTAGAAGATGCATGAAAAGAAACAGAGTGAAAGAGACAGAGAGGAACGAAGAAGCAGAGAAAAAGAGACAGGGAAAAAAACACTGAGAAAGTACCCCCCAGGGGGATATGGGAATGGTCATATTGTAATCCTTTCTCCATTCCTCTTTTGAGACTTTGGGCATGCACACACACACACACCCTGTATGTTTCTTAAACCACTATGCCTGGGGCTCAAATTATGCAGTTGACCATATGGGATCAAGCTCTCTTCACTAGTAGTCTGGGAGCTGACCCTCAACCTTGCATTTTAACCGTCCGTCTACGTAGAATACTGTGTAGACCCTGGTCTGATACCAGCATACTGAGGTCATAAAAGCTGTCAGGTGGGATACACCAGGCTTCACTGTCACTATGGCAGCTGTGGATCAAGAAATCCCTCCCCCACCACTAGAGAGAGAAACCATTGACACTAATACTAGTGAGGTATAGGTCACCACTGCTCTATGGTGGCTCGAAATCTGATGACACTGATACAGTGTCATCTATTTGAGGAGAAGAGAAGACCCTTCTGCTTATCCCCTCCCAGGTATGGGATAGGACCCCACTAAGATCCCTAGTCAATCTACCTTCTTCATTCCAAATTTTTTATTCCTTTTATTATCATAGGTTTTATTGTTGAAGTGAATTTAACTGCATTAGAAGAAAGCATCAGGGAAAATGAGTCTATTCCATATTTTTCCAGATCTGAAAATTGTGTGCATGTGTATGTGAGCATGTGTGTGTGTGTGTGTGTGTGTGTGTGTGTGTGTAGAGTATTAAGGCAGGATCTCACTGTTAACAATCTCCTGCCTCAATGTCCTGAGTAGCTGCAATTACAGGCACTTGGCACCATGACTGACTTTTTATAAGGCCAGCCTGGAAATTAGTCTGGGCCTCCCATGTGATATTAGTCTGCTGAGAAGTAGCATCGAGCATGCATTGCTGAGGTTGGGCCAAAACTACACTTAAAATTATATATGGGACCAGCAGTTAGTGTAATGGCTATGCCACTGGACTCCCATGTAGTCGACCATGGTTTGAGTCTTGGATCCGGTGGCTTAAGCTCACGCTGGGTGTTTTTGCGTGTGTGCCCAAGTTCTTGAGATAAAAATGGAGGAGAAGGGATTGTGACATGGCCATTCCCCCTGGGAGGCGAGTTCTCACTTTCTGTCTCCCTGTCTTGCTCTGTTTTTCTGGCGAGTGAATGCACCCTATAGCAAAATCCTCTCAAAAAAAAAAAAAAAAAAAATATATATATATATATATACACATTAGCTTATATTAGTAGTATCTAGCCCATGTTTTTTTTTTTTTTGTTTGTTTGTGTGTGTGTTATTTTTTTTTTTTTTAATTTTTATTTGTTTTTGTGAGGTTTTTGCTATAGGGCACATACATTCACCAGAAAGACAGGGAGAAACAGAGACAAAAAGTAAGAAAAGAAATCACCCCCATGGGGGATGGCCATGCTGCAATCCTTTCTCCTTCATTCTCCTTTCAGGATCTGGGGCACACATGCACATGTGCCCAGTGTAAGTTTAAGGCACCATGTTTAGAACTCGAACTGTAGTCAACCACATGGGAATCCAGCTACATAGCCATTACACCAACTACTGGTCCCTAGCCCATGTATTTTTGAAATTGTAGTACAAATACAAGAAATTACGTGCAATAATGTACACAGTTCTCTTAGGAACTCATTCAGAACTTTGTAATCAAGTAATGATAGCTGTAATTGTTATCATTTATTATGATTCCTTGATTGTGTGTCATTCAACATTTTTTTTGTTTGTTTTTGATTTTCTGGTATTATCTGATGCTCATATTTCTTTTGTGCATGCACATGAATGAAATGTGTTTGATAACTTTAAATATTTTCTCTCAGGGTCAGCTGGTGGTATGGTGGTTAAGACAGCTGGATCTAACATGGTCAACTGAGCAGTTCAAATACAGACCTGGCAGCTTGAGAAATGTACCGGGAATATATGTATGCATACCCAAACTTCTGACAAGAGAATGGAGAAGAAGAAATTGCTGAGTGTCAGGGATCAGCAGATGGCATAATGATTACATTACTGGACTCCTGCATAGATAACCATGGTTTGAGTCCCAGATCCAGTGGCTTAAAACTCACACTGGGCACCCAGAACCTGAAGGAGAATGGAGGAGAAAGGATTGCAGTGTAGTCTCCCACCCTGGGTGGTGATTTTTTTTCTTTCTGTCTCTCTGTCTCTTTCTGGCACACAGTCCCTGTAACAAAAATCTCTCTCTAAAAAGAAAAATTCTGAATGGTTATCCTTCCCGGGGGTGATTTCTCACTTTCCATTTCTCTATTTCTCTTCAGCAAGCATATATATTGTATAGCAAACTATGAATATATTTTCCATCTCATTTTAACATACAATTCTAGAATGTAAGAATTCTCTCCTGCATCATATAAAAGAATGCCATTTTGGTAGGGTTCATAAATAAGAAGTATCAGATAAAGTGCTGAAATAAAAATCTTTGAGCTTGAATTTGTATAATCATCCTCCTTGAGATTTCTAATTTCTCTATAAATTGGAAATTCATTTGATAATCTACTATTTGAAAAATTTTCTGCTACTATGATGTATTCAACCTGAGTGAGATGGCATATTCTTTCCTCATAGGTATAAATAAAAATATAAATTCCCTCTGTTTATTCCCTTGATAACTAAGATTACACAATAAAATAAGTGGATAACTAGCTATTATAAACAAATTCACATCTACAAAAAGACAGAGGGTTAAAATGTATTTTGGTAACATTATTGAAGTTTAGTAGAAATTTCTGAAGGTGAAGTTAGAATGAATGAATGAATTGAATGATCATCTCTTCCTATAAACCTACTGGACATATGTTGTTTGAAGGAGAAAGTATTTCAAGACCTTTCAGTGGTATATGTGATTCAGTGTAGAGTGTATAAATATGATATCCAGTCGTAAGGTAGACAAAGATAAAAAACGGAAGAGTGAGCAAGGAAATCAGGGAGCAATATAAATACAGATGAGTAGCGAAAACACGATTCAAATTTTAAAGAAAGCTTTTCAATAGCTGACATGTTTTGGTCAATATTTTATCATCAGAGGGGCCTGTAGGTGGCATGGTGATTAGGGGCGCTGGACTCCCTTTTGGCTGGCCATGGTTTGAGTCCCAGACCTGGCAGCTTGCTTTCCCTCTTTCTCTTTCTCACTTTCTCTCCACCCTCTCTCTCGTTCTGATCAAATTTTTAAATAAATAAATAAATAAAGATAAATAAAATAAAGGAAATAATTCTTTAAAAAGTAATTTATTAATAGCAATCTTTTTTCTTTTTTCTTAAAAAAAATTAGAGAGAAAGAAAGAGAGTTTTTTTGTTGTTGTTTTTTTTTTTTTTTTTTTTTTTTGAGAGGTTTTTTGCTATAGGGTGCGTGTGCTCTCCAGAAAGACAGAGAGATAGAAAGCGAGAAATCACCCCCCCAGTGGGGATGGCCACGCCGCAATCCCTTCTCCTCCATTCTCCTCTTGGGATCTTGGGCACGCATGCACATGTGCCCGGCGTGAGTTTAAGCCGCCGGGTCCAGGACTTGAACCGTGGTCCACTACGTGGGAGTCCAGCGACATAGCCATTACGCTAACTGCTGGTCCCAAGAAAGAGATTTTTGAACAGGATCTTGCCATACCATGATCCTTCCACCCTAGCCTCACAATTAGAAGATGGTAAACATGAACGTAAGATGTGAGGAAGGCACATGCCTGGATTCCAGACCAATCAAAATGCACAGAACCTATGGTCATCGTACATTCTATTAATTTGGAGTATATAGACGCTTTTTATTTTTATTATGGTAGCATATTTCTTTTCATTTGATAGAGACATTTCTAGGCCTAAGAATAAAATAGAATCTACTCAAACTCACGTTCAAATTAGAAAATAATCATGATTGCGACCATTTAGTGAGTATTCAGTATGCGTCAGTCTGTTTGTTATATACATTAATTCAATTCATCCTGATAGAAAACCTAATAGAAACCAATATTATATCCCCATGTTATAGATATTGTAACTGAAACTGAGCAATCATTTTAAAGATAAATCTATATTCTTCCTTTCTAACCATGAATACTGAATATGGCATAAAATACAAGATATAAGCCTGTGCAATGTTATGCCACTTGCTCTCTGACCCCGCCATAGTCACCATTTTTGTTTGGTCTCTAGAAATTTTTTCACTCGTTTAGAGACTTTTCATAAGTGGTTCATTGTGCTTGAAAATATTGTACAGATTTTCTTTTTAAACTTTTATTATCTTTTTTTGGGGGGGAGTTTTGCTATAAGACAGGTGTGTTCCCTGGAGAGACAGACAGAGGGCAAGAAATCATACCCTGGGGAGGGAGTGACTATGCCACAATTCCGTGTTCATCATTCTCCTCTTGGGATTTTGAGCATGCATGCACACATGTCTGGCATGAGTTTCAAGTCTCCTGGTTCAGAACCTGAACTGTGGTCAGCCATGTAGATGTTCCAAGACATAATCATTACGCCACCCTGCTAGTCTAAACATTTTATTATTTTCAGAGAGGGAAAGTGGCACCCTTTATAGATCTTCACACCGCAACCTTCCCCCAGCACTGCAGCTAGCAAGGGTCACAGGCACACCCAAGGGTGTGGGTGCTCAGCCTGCTGAAGCAGACTTTGACCTTGAACCCAGAGCCCTCCCACATGGTCTTCAGCATCACACAGCAATGCCCCTGCTGCCTGCCTCACAATAGCTGGGCCATTGATTTTTATTTTAAATATGGCTGCTACTCATCAGAGAATTCTTTTCGTTTTATCAAGAAAAGTGCCTCTATCATCTGCAAGTGGTAGTAAAGTGCGCCATTTGGTAGTAGGCTGACAGACTTGAATCCTAATTCTGTAATTAAATATGGTAAACTAAATCCATGATTTTCATTTACTTTATCAGTAAATTGAGGGTAATTATTGAATAAAACTGATTGGGACATTTTGACGATTAAGTACAGTAAAGAACTTTGAAGACAGCTTGGCACAAAGAAAGCACTCAAACATGTTATCAATGACATTTGATTCTGCTTCAGATTCTTCATTTTGTAAAAAAGATTTGTAGGTGGTGTTGTTGTTATTATCATAAGGTGCATACGCTGGCCAGAGAAAGAGAGAAGGAAAGTGAGAAATCACTCCTCCAGGGGGTGGCCAACCTGCAATTCCTTCTCCATTCTGCTGTCAGAATCTTGGGCATGCATGCACATGTTCCCACTGTGATTTTCCTGGCATTTGGCAATGAAAATAGTGAGAATCCAGTGCCTTAAACACCATGTCACCTTTTCTTTTAAATATATATCCAGAAGAAAATATTAGAAATAGAAGGAATGCTAGAGATTTGATTTTTAATTTTATTTAAAAATAGAAGGTTTTTGTACAAAGTGGAACATGAAGATTTTTAATTTTCTTATCTATTATGCTATGTAAAACTAAAAATGAACCTGAGCTATGAATCTCATTATTTTTAAAGTATGGGGAAAGGAGAGACATAAAATAATTAGGCACCATATTATCATTAAATGCCTTACATATATTCATATAGCTCTAAAATTGGATGATTATTTTCTTTTGCATATTATACTATTTCGGGAACTAATAAAGTCATAACAAACTAAAAATACTTTGAAGAGTCTTTGGTCTCTTTAGCACCTAATATGTTGCTGCAGAATAGCTTTAGTTATAATTAACTGTCTCCTCCAACCACCTGCTAATGTAGGATATAATATCTGATGAACAATAAATTATATTACACAAGAGAATATTTACATTTATTAGTCACACCTTCAATTAATTTCAAGTTATACAAATTTCTCTAATGTGTGCTTTCATCAGAGAAGAAATCTTTATCATGGATTTTAATATTTTGATGTCAATTCTCCCCACTACTACCTCAGGGATTTCCAGGCTGAAATAACTTTTTAATATTGAAATAAGCTACACTGTATAGTGTTTGGTTACTCAATTATTTAAAAGTCTTTGAAGATGTTTCACCTACACAGAACATCTGATTTATTGATTGGAAAGTATATCTTGTCATAATTAAATTAATATTCCTTTAAATATAAGTAATTAGGCTTGCCAATGATTTGTTTTCAGTTACCACATAAATAGATCAAATAGTTAAACAATGATTATAACAAGTAATTGCATAATTAGAAGGTGTTAAACAATTATCATATTACTAGCATGAAATTTTATAGACTATGTACAGAGTAAGTTAAAAAATAAGAATTTTCTCTTTATGAACTTGCTTAAATAATTATTATTCCTTTATTTTGTTTTAATTATTAGAGAGATAAAAACAATAAAAAGCTAAAAAAGCAAGTAAAATGTGAGAAATGATCTGAAGCATTGAAAAGATTCAAATGTTAAGCCAACACATTTCTGTAAAATATATTTTAAAAACCAGAAATTCTTTCAATTCACTGATGAAGATATACACCTCATTTCACAGTGGCTATAGACTTTTTATTGTCTATAAATATGACAATACGCTAATAAAGATAAGACATACAATGTAACAAAAAGTGGATACATCAAGGATTGAGTTATAGGCATGTACTTATATTTGAATTGAGTTTGCTTACTCACATGCACTGTAAAATAAGCATTATACTAGACATATTGAAGCTCAAGATTAGTAAGAAATATATATAGGGATAAAGACATTTCGATTAGACAGCCCGGTCCACCATTTTTTTTTCATGAAAACATACCTTAATAAAGACCTTGATTCACGTATTATGCTCAAATGACCATATATTTAAAACATGGTATACTCAAACATGCCAGCTACAGCAGATGCAAAAGGAAGTAAAAAGGGGAAAAAAAAGTTCTTTTTTAAACTGGGAGAATTAAAAAAATCTTATACAGTGATAAAGATGAACACAAAGATGAACATCATTTACACTACAATATAATATCTTAAAATCAAACTATGTTTAAAGTCTCTTTGGGAGATGGTATTGCTAAGAAAAGGACAAAGAATCAGAAGATAGAACAAGAAAAAACGATGAGAGCATTTGGAAAAATAATTCTTAGAAAAGAGGTAATTGTCGGTAATACAAAGTCAAGAAACAAAAGGACTCAAAAAAAATGAAAAAAGAAAAGGAAAGAAATCTATTGGGTTTGCCATTTAAGAGTCAATTTGATTCAGTAATTTTGTTAAAATGTCAAGTGATAGAAATTTGATACTTGGACTACAGACATAAACACAAGAATGGCCAATTTTCTTATCTGTGCTATTGGTATCTATTCCCATCTTATCAGACTAGACCCTTACTAATTAAATAAAAAACCCACCTGAGGTAAAAAGAGAACATTAAGAGGACAATAGCTCTTTCAAAATGTTGAGTCTGCTGGGAACCAGCAGTTAGCGTAATGGCTATGTCGCTGGACTCCCACGTAGTCGACCGCGGTTCGCGTCTCGGACCCGGTGGCTTACAACTCACGCCGGGCACGTGTGCGTGCGTGCCCAAGATCCCGAGAGGAGAATGGAGGAGAAGGGATTGCGGCGTGACCATCTCCCCTGGGGGGTGATTTTTCGCTTTCTGTCTCTCTGTCTCTCTCTGTCTGTCCGGCGAGCGCACGCGCCCTGTAGCGAAAAACCTCTAAAAAAAAAAAAAAAAAAATGTTGAGTCTGCTAATTGCAATAATTTTTTTTTTTTCTGTAATGAACCTTGTAAATAACTAGAGATGAATGATAAATTTGGAGTTCCTTCTTACATAGAACTGACATTACAGTAGGGAACAGAAATTAAACAAATTACTTACATGGGTAGTACATGTGAGAAAGGTTAAAAAGGAGCAGCCAAGACTACCGTCAAAGTTTCTCAGAGATTGGTCCAGAGTGAGGTTGGAAAGGAGTCTTCCCAGAAAAAATAAAGTTATATTTCGGCTAAACTTTGAATGCACAGTAGAGATTATGTATGCAAAAGTGGGAGGTGGGGGAAGAGTGGAAATAGTATTGTTCGGAGGCTAAAACCCATGCAAAATCCAGAAATTCAAAGATATATAATTATTTGAGAAACTAAAGAAAAGTGACGACTAGAGCATGTAAGCAAAATGAAGAGCGATGCCTGGGAGGAATACGAAGGTATCAGAGCAAGATGGATGATGAAAGGCTTGTAGACCATGTTCAGAATTATAGGATTTATCCTAAGTGCAATGCAAAGAAGCTTTTTGTAAATTTACATTTCAAAAGTTAACTCAGAGACCAGCAGATGGTGTAATGTTTACGCCACTGGACTCCCACATAGTCAACCATGGTTTGAATCTCAGACCTTGCAGCTTAAAACCCATGCCGGGAGTGTGTGCATGTTTGCCCAGAATCTTTAGAGGAGAATGGAGAAGGGATTGTGGCATGGCCATCCCTCCTAGGGTAGGGGTGATTTCTCACTTTCTTTCACTTTGTCTCTTTCTGTCTCTCCCCCATGAGTACATATGCCCTATGTGGGGGGGGGGGGGGGGAGTCTGTAACACATATAGATATGTTCACAAAATAAATAAGTAAATAAAATAGTCAATGGAAAATAGCAACAAAAATTTAAGAGATAAGTTAAATACAGTGGTAAAACAGTATTTACTATTTTCCAGTGCTGCTGAAGCTATGACTGTGTTGTGTAGTTAAGTAAAGGGATTAAATTTCAGTGACCATACTGGGGACAGTAGAGTTTTAGACACATATAGAATACTGGAACTAATCCCCTCAGTGATAGGTTATAGAAGAAAGACAATATCAGCTTTAAGAATAATTAAGAAAGGGAAACTCACCTGAGCCAAGGCTTCAATGAAACTAAGGCAAACTTGAGTTTTGAACAAGAATATTTCATTTAACATCTCTCAATTAGTGTTTTCTTTAGGGAGCCAGATCCCACACGGACAGTTTTAGTTTGAATCCTGTCCCATTGGTTTTAGGAACCTGTCAGGCACACGTGTATGCTTACCCCAAATCCAGACAGGATAAAGACACACAGGTGTAACCACGTGATGTCTTTTCCCACTCCCCTTTTTCCCTTCTCTCATTTTGTCTCAAATACTCTCTGGCAATTTGAAGAAAAAGTGGATCTATATTGATTTTTAAGATGTAAATTTCAAATGAAGAATCTCTCTTGTTATCCTAACTTTCTGCCAATATTTATAGGAAAATATATGCATTCCTAAAATGTACTCTATTATAAATGAGCCTGCAGAAAAATGTGAATTTACATTTCAAATGCAATTTGTAGAATTTTGAGATTAAATGGTGATGTATGGGGGAAAAAACAAACATTTCCAGCATCACCAAGAGTGATGTAAGTAAAATGTCTGAGGGTGGCATTAAGAGAGGGCATGTTACTAGAAACAAAGAAACTATTTAACAAACATGAATTGCTTACTCATGAGGTAAAAATTGTGGAAAAATATTTTCATCCTAACATGACAGCTTATTTCTTACATACAGCATGCAGCTTTGTTTAGTTGTACTATTCAGAACTTTCTTGGAGGATCTTGCTTTTACATGCCAAATATATTATTGCTCCTTTTTAACAGAATGCAAAATTATGCAACCACATAGATAAATCTCAAAAACATTAAAACGAGTAAACTGTTTCACACAAGAGTGCACAATATAGGATTCCAAGTTTGTGAAATCCAGAACAAGCAAAATGAATATTGCCAAAAATGTAGCAACAGTGACTGTCTCTCAAAGAGAGACAGAAGGTTTACAGTAATGACCTATGTCTTGAGAGATGTTTGGGTTAGGTGACTAGTGTACTTAGATTTCTGCATTTTGGTGTATGTCAAACTTACCTAAAAATGATCATTTAAAAATATCCAACTCAGCCTCAGTGGTACTCTTAGTAGTATACTAATCTGCAGTGCTGAACCCAGATGACCATCTGGTTCAGATCCTCAGTCAACTTGAAAAACTGTGTGCACAAGTCCAAGATCCTGACTAACTGGAGGGCTGGGAGAAGAGAATATCGAGGTGACCAGGTTGTGTTTCCGCTGGGGTGTTTGTTTCTGTAAGTCATTTTTTCTACTCCCCGTCTCTCTCATAAAAGGAACACACTTTCAGTTTTTTTTTTTTTCATTTTTTTTTTTTTTTTTTTTTTAGTATCCCATTCTACTTAATTCTGGCATTTGAAAATGTTTATGGATGAAATTTAGTAATGTTTGCAACTTTGAAATTTATCCAAATAATTGACACTATAGATGACAAAGTAAATAAATTAAAATACAATATGAATTGTCAAATCCTGGTAGTAGAATATGGGTGTTCATTGTTAATTTCTTTTAATTTTTCTGTGTATTTTAAAATATCATTATAAAATATTTTATAATTATAAAGAAAGAGACATGAGCTACTGATAAAACCTGTAATAAAGAAACTCTGATTTAAAAAAAAACTGGTTGAGGGACCAGCAGATGCTTTAATAGTTATGTTACTATACTCTCATGTAGTCAACCGTGGTTCAAGTTCTGGACCTGGCACCTTAAAACTCATGCTTAACCTGTGTGCATGCTTATCCCAAATCCTGAGAGAATGGAGGAGAAGGGATTGCAGAGTAGTCATCCCCCCAGGGGGTAATTTCTCACTATCTGTCTCTCTGTCTCTCTGGCAAGTGCATCTGCCCTATAGCAAAAATATCTCTCTCTCAAAACAGACAAACAAACAAACAAACAAAAAAACGGTTGAATGAGACTAGGCATATTTATATATTCTACCTGTGTGGTCTATAAAATTATTCCAAAGCTTTGAAAATAATTTTAATTAACTCTGAGTGGCCAGACTTATTATTTACTTGAAGGTCTAGCTCATTAGGAGATTAGACCACATATCTTGACTTTTTTCTTTTCCTCTGAGGAAGTAAGTGAGTGTACAGTAAGTCTGGGATTGAGAAGGGAAATAACAGAGAGAACGCTAGTTAATGGATCTCCTTATTTCCTGATACCAAACAATAAAATTAAAAAATAAAAATTAATTAATTAAATCCTCAACTTTAAAATCTAGAAAAATAACAGAAAATAAACCAAAACAAAATAGCGCAAAAAAGATTAAAAAGAATCTAATAAGGTTAAAACAGTTAATAAGTAAATTAAAATGTTCATTATTTTTAAAATATAGCAGCTTATAAAGAAAAAGGTTGTAAATCAATAACAGATAAAATATGACAAAAGATAAATAA
Source organism: Tupaia tana (assembly GCA_026018925.1). Taxonomy (NCBI): domain Eukaryota; kingdom Metazoa; phylum Chordata; class Mammalia; order Scandentia; family Tupaiidae; genus Tupaia; species Tupaia tana. Next base: position 68,747,637 of record JAKSZU010000005.1, read on the forward strand.
CCAGTAAGTCAGACAAAATTTAAAATATAAGACACAACTTTGCAAAACTCTGTGGAAATAAATTTTAAAACCTATTGAAAATGTAATATTTTGTAAGACATTACAATTTTTAATGGAAAAGAAACCTTAATTATTAACAGAAAAAAATAATGAAGGACAATATCACCATTGCAAACATCAAGTCCGGTGGTTTCAAGATGTTTTTCTTTATTCACAGCAGAGAGCATGCATGCACAAGTGAGTAAGGGAGAGAAAGAGGAGCAACCTCCAAAGGGGCTGTTCAACCTCAGTTTCCTTTCTCCAGTTCCCCAGTTCATTGGCTTTTGGGCACTTGCATGAACCCATTTCAGGCTGAACCATGGCCCCTAAGTAGGAGCCAGCTTCTCTTGAGCAGTTCATTACCTCAGCACCACAGAACCAATCCAAAGTTCTTATCATTTTATAAAAAATTATGCTCTTTAAAGCCCATCCAATCTCAAAACCTTCTCATAAAACAAAATTTTAGACTTATGTCTGTTACAGAAAATTACATGGCACAAAAAAGAAACCATAGAAAAATGCAGAGTAAATATTGATAGAAAAATCCTAGTAAAATAATAAAAAAGACTCTTATTATATATTTTTAAATTTTATCTATTCATTTATTTATTTCAATTTGTCCAGAGAGAGACAGTGAGAGAGAGAGAGAGAAAGGGAGAAAGCAAGCCACCAGGTCCAGGACGCCAATGGTGATCAGCCATGTGGGAGTGCTTCAACCACCATGCCACCTGCTGGCTCCTCTCTTATTATATTTTTAAAGAATTGTTTATTTATTTAATTCCATTAGTTATTATTATGTTTTAATTTCCAGAGAGAGACAGAGAGTGAGAGAAAGGGAAAGGGAGAAACCAGATCCATGATTGGAACCACGGTTGGTCTTGTGGGAATCCAGCTCCTTTAACCACCCTACCACCTGCCGAGCCCCAAAAGAATCTTATTGTATTTAAAAAAAAATAAATCATGACCAAGTGAAGTGTATTCAAAGAATATGAGAGTGGCTCATTTTCAGAAGCTATAGTAATATAATTCACCACATTTATAGATTTTAGGAGAAAAAAACTATCATATAAAAATCATCTCCCTAGATCCTGATATAGCATTTAACATAAATGAGTCAAGACATTAAAGTACGACTTGATTGATATTTTCTTAACATTATGAAATATGTATGCCTTAATGTGAAAGCCAGTATATCACTCAATGGAGAACCACTAAAATCATTCCTGCAAAGGTTAGGAATAAAAGATGTCTAGTATTTCTACTGCAGGTTAACATTGTATTAGAAAAATCAAACAATACTATTTGATAACAGAGAAAATAATGAATTCATAATTGTGAAAAGGAATAAAGTAAAATAAAAAAATAAAAAATTTATATTGATGAGGTTTTAAAAGAACATAAATTTGTATAAAATATGAAAAAGACATAAAAAGACAATAAAATATATAAGCAGCACTAAACATGAAAAAATTTTCTTATAATAAGAACACTGCACATTTAAAATACATTATCACAGGTTTTTTTTTTTTTTAATTTAATCACCAGAGGACATGTGTACTCACCAGAGAGAGAGAGAGAGAGAGAGAGAGAGAGAGAAAGCACCCCCACTCAAAGTAATGTGGTCTCACTGCAATGCTTTCTTCCATTTAATTTTCCCATCAGTATTTTGGTCACACATGCCCGGTATGTCTCTCAAGTGTCTGGAGCAGAGACTTGACCTGCAATCGACCATGCAGGATCCAGCTCCCAACACACACCACCTAACCACTGTACTAGGGGGCCAGCCTGCACCTTTATTTTCTTAAAGCCTGACAACATATATCACTGGCAAGTTTTTCTTTAGACAAGCTCATTTACACATTGCTATGGGAGCATGAAACAACACTCTTTGGTGTGACATAAAAAAATAAATAAAATAATTATTGTGTTACCATTTTTCATTAATAAAATAAAACCCAAAAAGTTTTTACATATGATATTGTAGCTTAAAAATGAATACATTAGTATTTATAAATGTGTTTGGTGTGTGTATGGGCTTTTGCATATATGTCTGATGTGTGCATTTTCAAACCTACTGTAGGAAATATAAACTGATATCAATGAAATGGTTTTCTGTAAGGAGTAATGGGAACAACATGAAAGGATAAGTTTTTTCTGTGTACATTTTTACTTATAAATTAAGGCTAAGAAAAAATGCACGTGCTAAATCTTAATATAAACAGAAACAATCTTACTCTGTATTAACATTATAACCATACAGAAAAAAGAATAAATGCCAATAATTTTTGAACACAGATCCTGAAAAATTTGCTAACATTTTGAGAAGCAGAACTGCACTTAATATTTGCAGTTTGTAATGTTAAACACTTTACATACACTGGTTGCTCTAATGCTAACAAACACCTATAATAATCACACAGATATTCAGCTCTACAATTTTTATTTATTTTTTACTGCCAGAGGGTGTGTGTGTGCTCACTAGAGAGAGACAGAAAGATGGAGAAAGGACATAAACACGGGGTATGGTCAAACTACAATCCCTCCTCCTCCATTTCTCCATGCTGTCAGGATTTGAGTGTCAACACACACATACCCAGCTTGGTTTTCAAGCCAGTATCAAGATTTAAAGCACAGTTGGCCGCGTGGGATATGGTTATCTTATCCACCAGACTGCAGAGCTGGTCCTACCAGTTTCATTATGTAAATAAGGCAACCCCTGTTTAGAATAGCAAATGAATTTGCTATGGATAAAATACTTGATTAGAAGTGATAGAACCTGAGCTATCTACATCTCCATCATCCTTATGAAGACTGTAGTATCCACTCATAGCATAAAGTCAATTTTCTCCTGTAATTTCTGGGTCATTTTATGGTCTTTCTCACATATTTTACTGAGACAACATTTAACATAGATACTGTGAAGCTTAACATATATATTTTGCGAGGAACATGTGTGGAATTTTTTTTCTTACCCTTCCTACTTCTGGATATTTACAAAAATATTACCTGCACGCTTTTTCTTGAAAAAGGTGAATCTCAATGAGTATGATGTGAATATTTTATAAAGGCATAGATGAATGCTTGTGATTTTTCTGATACAAAAGCTGTTAGAGTCTTAAATAAAACAACGTTTTTTATGACCTGCTGTCTATCCCCTAAGGCAATATAAAAGGATGTAAGGAACACACTATAATGGTCCTTTTATGATTACTCTGCCCATTATACTGTGAATGCTAAGCATTTCTACAAAGCAAATGCTTGCAGTTAGAATCCTGATGAGTTAAATATCCTTCATTACCATGAGCACTTACATATTTTCATTTATGTACAACTTCAAGGTAACCAAACTGCTGAAGTTATATTTATGAGTGGGGGAAAAAGTTTAAAAAAAAAAGTAAACACATTGTACATAAAGAAGATAAATAATAACTTTCACACAGCTGCTGTTTCACAATTTTGGAAAAGTTACTTCATGCCAAGGTCACTGCATATGAAATTATTGGCATCTTTACTGAAACCCAGCACTTCTTGCACAGAAAAGCAGTAAATCCATCTAAGAGAATGATTGGGAAGCTGAAACAGGGATATAACATCTGTCAAGTAGTTTACGCATCTGGCCTACAGAAGAAGTTGCTTATTTTCAAAAAGGCAGCTTTACCAGACTGTATGTGAGAATAACGATAGGCCCTTATGACATTTGTAAATGGGTGAGAAAAAATGAAAAGTAAAGTTGAATTTATATCTTCTTTCCATTTCTGTGTGTGTGTGTGTGTATGTATTTGTGTGAGATACCTCATAAACTGAACAAAATTCTTCCTACAAGTTGCTGATTAATTGGCTGATGTAACCTCAAAATAAATATATTTCTTCCTCTTGACACTAAAAGTAGCACTGACGTGTGCTCCTGAGATTTAAAGGGAATGCTTAATAAATATGTATATGACATAATCCTCAAAAAGAAAGAGATAGTAAGATACAAAGAGGATTAAACTCATAGAAATCATAGAAGTAAAACAAAACAAAACAAAACAAAAAGCTATGGGAAATAAGCCTGTACTTAGGTCAGACAATTGGAAAAGGATTATGTTAAGTATAGTATTCAGTTAGAAAAATAAATCCAATGAGTATGGAGCATATTTGAACAGTGGGGGACTGACTTTGCAAGTGGAGAGAAATAAATTATGAAAAGTTCAAGGGACCAGCAGTTAGCTTAATGGCTATGTCGCTGGACTCCCGTGTAGTCGACCGTGGTTCGCATCCCGGACCGGGTGGCTTAAAACTCACGCCAGGCGTGTGTGCGTGTGTGCCCAAGATCCCGAGTGGAGAATGGAGGAGAAGGGATTGCGGTGTGGCCATCCCCCCTCGGGGATGATTTCTCGCTTTCTGTTTCTCTGTCTCTCTGTCTGTCTGGTGAGCGCACGTGCCCCATGGCAAAAACCTCTCCAAAAAAAAAAAAAAAAAAAAAGTTCCATATGTAGCATCCATTTGATATTTTAAACATGTCTTCAAATAAATATGTTACCAAACAAAAGGTAAAGTTCATTGTTCAGTGTTGGTAATATTTTGTAATCATTGCCACCCCATAAGGCAAGCATTGACCACTACTGGATTATCTAGCAAAGGGTTAAAGGTCTAAAAACTACGAAACATCAGAAAGCACTAAGTCTAAAATAGCTATATAACACAGAATAGAGATAACAAAATGATACATTGTTTCCATCTTCAGTATATGACAGGATTTAAATCATTCATTCCAAGAGATGACACAGAATGTTTCATCTATTTTTCTTATTTTAAGGCATAGATTTCGTCTTGAGTGATAGGTAGCAATTTAGGACAAACAGGGACAGAATCATAAGAAGAAACTTCTGTGGACAAGTGGGAACAATTATTTTCAGAATGATGATGTCATCCATGATGGTAAATATTGCTGAGAGTTTAGGAAGCTTTAAAAGGATTTAAAATTCAAAATAAAAAATACAGTGTTAATGACTTTCAGGAAGAACAAATGCAATTTAGACTATGAAGATATCTGAAATGTATATTATTTTAAAGGAAATTGAATGGATATCGAAAATAGGTTTGTTGAAGTTGAACACCAAAAATAAAGCAAGAGTTTAATTATAATTTATAAGGAGTAACAAAATACTTACTTTTTCAGATAAAATACAATTTACATATGTATTATTATGTTTTTCTATCTAAAAATAAGAGAATTGTTCCCGTCAGTGACTTGGTGGTTAAGACAGCTGAATCCCACATGACTGACTTGGTGGATGGAGTCCCAGAGTAGCTTGAAAACCATGTTGTGCACATGTGCATGCCTGCCCAAAATCCCAAGAAGAGGACAGAGGAGACAGGATTGTAGTATGACCTCCGCCTTGAGGGATGCTTTCTCAGTTTCCTCATCTGCCTGTCTCTGGTGAGTGTATGTGCCTATAGCAAATAAAAGGAAAGAATCCCAGTTTAACTTGTTTGTTTTGCTAAAAATATCTAAGAACGGTGCATATTCTGGAGAGGAGAAAGTTGAAGAGCAAAGTTCATAATTCTGCCTGTGAAATTATACAAGTCCCTGTCTCAGTTCTGAGCTATGTATTCACAGGACCAAAAATAAAACAAGACAGCAAAACTTTGAGCACAAAATTATGATATGCAACATTGCTCAACTCCTAGATTGAGCAATGAAGCATTTATGGAACTAATCTAAAACAGCACAGAATGTACTGGAAAACGATAAAGTATTGGAAAACAATATGCATATTTGAACCATTATCCAGAAATAGAAAATACACTTGTGATTGTAACCTACAAAACAAAACAGGAGAAACATTCTCCAAAGGAACTGAGGAAGCACCAAATTTTATCCCCCACATTTTTATATATTCTTTAATCAACATCTCTTTCCCCCATACTTTTCCATAAATGCATTTAAAACATAAAAGGTTTATATTTTCTGTACAAATTATATCTGTAACACATATATAATATATAATCTATACATACTATATATTAACATATAAATATATATCCTCCTATTATATATATATATATATATAATTCTAATTATATTAATATTAAATATAAATAGCTAAAATTTATCAATTAAAAACAGATTGTGAAATGGTAAAGAAAAAAGACCTAATAGTTTTGAATCTATTGGAATCCTATTTTATAATTAAATAAAATGATAGACAAACATGTAAAGAGGGCCACCAGCAGGTGATATGAAGGTGAAGGCACTGGATCTCACAGGGTCAACAGTGCAGTTTGAGTCCCAGACACAGTGACTTGAAAATAATTCTGGGTACATGTGTGTGCATGCCCAAAATCCAGAAGAATAGAGATTATGGTATGCCTCTCCCCTGGGGGGGATGATTTTTCACTTTTTATTCTCTCTGTGAAGAATGAACATGCCCTATAGCAAAACCAAAAAGAAAAAAAAAGAAAGAAAATAGACTCAATGAAAAATATAATCCAAATAAAGCTGTAGTTGCTAAAATATAACACAAAATATATTAAACTTAAAAATACTGGGTTGTGGGACCAGCAGTTAGCGTAATGGCTATGTCGCTGGACTCCCACGTAGTCGACCGCGGTTCAAGTCCCGGACCCGGCGGCTTAAACTCACGCCAGGCGCGTGTGCGTGCGTGCCCAAGATCCCGAGAGGAGAATGGAGGAGAAGGGATTGCGGTGTGGCCATCCCCCCTGGGGGGTGATTTCCTGCTTTCTATCTCTCTGTCTCTCTCTGGCTGGCTGGCGAGCGCACGCACCCTATAGCAAAAACCTCTCCAAAAAAAGAAAAAAAAATACTGGGTTGTCAGAAAAGTCATGACACATTTTTGCATAGAAAAACATAGAAAAAATACATCATGACATTTCTGACAACCCAATATTTACATAAACAACATTAAAGATGAATGACACATAAAACTTTCACCAAAAAACCTATTCCATGCAAATGCATATCAAAACAAGGCTGGAGTTGTGATACTGATATCAGAAAAAATAGACTTCAAGACAAAATCTGTAAGACATGACAGAGAAGGACACTATGTAGTACTAAAAAGGCTAATCCACCATGAAGATAAAATTCTTGTGAATATCTGTGCACCCAACACTGAGGCACCCAAATGTGGGAAAGAAAGACTGCTAGATCTACAGGGAGAGAGAGACTGTAACATGATAATCATTGGGGATCTCAACACCCCACTGTCTCCCTTGGAGATATCATCTAGACAAAAAATAAGCAAAGCAATACAGGATCTAAAAGATAACATAAGCTGAATGACATGACAGATATTTATAGAACTTTCCAAACAAAAATCACAAAATACACATTTTTTTCTCACCCCCAAGTGGAACAGTTTCAAAGACTGACCATGTGATAGGGCACAAAAGAAGCCTTTACTGGGACCAGCAGTTAGCGTAATGGCTATGTCGCTGGACTCCCACGTAGTCGACCGCGGTTCGAGTCCCGGACCCGGCGGCTTAAACTCACGCCGGGCGCGTGTGCGTGCGTGCCCAAGATCCCGAGAGGAGAATGGAGGAGAAGGGATTGCGGCGTGGCCATCCCCCCTGGGGGTGATTTCCTGCTTTCTATCTCTCTGTCTCTCTCTGTCTGTCTGGCGAGCGCACGCGCCCTATAGCAAAAACCTCTCCAAAAAAAAAAATAAGAAGCCTTTACTGACTCAAGGATATAATAACTGTAGCCAGCATCTCTCTGAATACAATGGATTTAAACTGGAAATTAACTGCAGACAAACATTTCAAAAATACACAAACACATAGAAACTAAGTAACCTATTCCTGAATGATTTCAAAACCACTGAAGAAATAAGTTGGAAATCAAGAAATTCATTAGAATCAGGACCAGCAGTTAGCATAATGGCTATGTTGCTGGACTGCCACGTAGTCGAATGTAGTTCAAGTGCTGGACCCAGTGGTTTAAACTCACACTGGGCGTGAGTGCCCAAGATTCCAAGATGAGAATGGAGGAGAAGGGATTGCAGCATGGCCATTCCCCCTGGGGGAGTGATTTCTCGCTTTCTGTCTCTCTCCATCTTTCTGGCGAGCGCATGCACCCTATAGCAAAAACCTCTCAAAAATAAAAGAAAAAAGAAATTCATTGAAATCAATGATAATGCACAAAAACAGACATGTAGACCAATGGAATGGAATAAAGACCCCAGAAATAAAACACAAAATATACAGCCAACTGATTTTTGACAAAAGGGCACCAGGCAATCGTGTGAGAAATGAAAATTTCTTTAATAAATGGTGCTGGAAAAACTGGATATCTATCTACAGAAAAATGAAACTGGAATCCCATCTCTCACTATTAACAAAAATTGACTCAAAATGGTTCAAAGACCTATACATAAGACCTCAGACTATAAAACTACCAGTGGAAAATACTGGGGAACTCTTGGAGACATTGGAGTAGGTAAAGACTTCTTAAATAACACCCTCAAAGCAGAATAAATAATCCCCAAAACAGAAAAGTGGAATTATATCAGGTTAAAAGCCACCACACAGCAAACACACACACACACACACACACACACACACACACACACACAACAACAACAACAACAAAACAATAATTAGACTGAAAGGACAACCTATGGAATGGGAGATTATATTTGCAAATTCTCCCTCAGATAAGGGACTGATAACCAGAACAGAAAGTTCAAACAAATTACCCACACAAAAAAAATCATTACAATTAAAACATGGGAAAATGAACTGAACAGCAACTCTTTGAGGAAGGCATATGAACAGCCAAAAAGTGTACGAAAACATGTTCAGCATCTTTTATTATGGAGATGCAAATCAAAACCACAATGAGATACCATCTAACTCCAGTCATAATGGCTAAGACTATAATAAAATTAAAGAATATAGCAATAAAAGAAAGATACCTAAAAAAAAAATCTACAAAATTTTGAAATTAAAGAGCATATCTCAAGGCCATAAGGTGGCATAATGGTTAAGTCACTGGACTCCCACATGGCCAGCTGTGGTTTTAGTCCTGAATCTGGTGACTTGCTTTCTCACTTCCCTTTCTTTCTCTCTCTCTCAAAATTGTTATATAGCAAATTTTAAAAATAATAATAAATAAAATTAAGTAATTATTTATTTTTAAAAGTAAATGGTATACCACGAAATAACATACATATGAAATAAGTCATAAAGGATTTGAGAAAAAAAAATATTTTTTGGAGAGGATTTTGCTATAGGTCACATGCACTCTCCAGAAAGACAGAGAGAGACAGAGAGACATAAAGTGAGAAATCACGCCCCCCCCCCCCCCCCAGGGGAGATGGCCATACCGCAAACCCTTTTCCTCCATTCTCCTATTGAGATCTTGGGCATATACGCACTCGCACCTGGCGTGAGTTTAAGCTACCGGGTCCAGAACTCGAACTGTGGAGGACTACATGGGAGTCCAGTGACATAGCGATTATGCCAACTGCTACTCCAGAGAAAATATTTTTAATTAAATGGGAAAATAACAAAATTAATAGAATTTGGCTAAATATTAATTAGGAGGTATCCATGAATTGAAATTTTTATATTAGAAGTAATATTTAAAATTAATTGTCTATGTTTCCACATTAAGAAAGTAGAAAAGAATAATGAATTTGAATTTAACTTAGAGGATGTAGAAGGAAAGATTAAATTCCAGAGCAGAAATCAATGGACATAGAGAAGACAAACAAAAAAGACAAGTTAATGGGACCAAAAGTTGATTCATCAAGTAAATCAGTAAAATTAATAAACTCTAATTAGACTGACCAAAATTAAGAGAAAATAGCTAAATTACCAGTGACAAAAATAAAAAGCTCACATTATTTCATTATATTTAAAGGAAAAATTCAACAATTTGATGATACTACTTTCCTGAAGATGTAAATTAGCCAGGTTTGTATTAGATGAAATAGGTACCTTGACTTATACTCTTGTAAATACAAATTCAGAAAATTTTAACAAGGGAACTTTAGGCTTAGATCATTTCACTGGAAAATTACATCAATTAATTAACAAATAACACTAAGTCTACGCAATATTTTCCAGAAAAGAGAAGGTGAAATACTTCTCAATTAATTTTTGAGGTCAATATTCTCTAATGCTAAAATCAAAAGTAAATATCATAAGAAAATAAAACTGCAGAACAATGTTGCTTATATGAGTAGATGCAAAATTTCTCAATAAAATATCAGCAATTAAATCCAGCAAGTATAAATATAAAAACAAAAACATATTAGTAGGTCATAATCATTTGAATGGAAGGTTAAATAAATATTTTTAAATCAACAAATAGAAATCACCATATAGAGGCCAGCAGGGGGTGTAGTGGTTAAGGCACTGTATTTCTACATGGCCAACCATGGTTTGAGTCCCTGACTCAGTGGCTTGAAAATCATGTTGGGTGCATACATATGCATACCCAAAATCCCTAGAGAAAAATAGAGAAGGGATTGCGGTGTGGCCATCTCCCCTAGGGGAGTAATTTCTCAATTTTTCTGTCTCTCTTTCTCTCTGTCTCTCCAGCAAGTGTTGTGTGTCAGAAAAGTCTCTCTCTCAAGAAAAAAAGAGAACGGATTAAAAAAGAGGAATCATGGTATCTCAATGGATCCAAAAAACAATCATGTGCAGAATTTTAACATGCATCTATGATTTTAAAAACAAAAAATCCTCAGCAAATAGCAATTGATAAAAACTTCCTTTATCAGATGATGGTCATCTTTATAATTAAAATTTCTTTAGTATTTTTATATTCTTTTTTTATAAGATGTTTTTGCCTTAGGATGTGTGTGCTGGCTGGAGAGAGAAAGAGACAGAAATGGTGAGAGAGAAAGTGAGAAATCACCCCCAAAAAGGATGGCCAGGATGGGAACCAGCAGTTAGCATAATGGCTACGTCACTGGACTCCCACGTAGTTGACCGAGGTTCGCATCCCGGACCCGGTGGCTTAAAACACACCGGGCGTGTGTGCGTGTGTGCCCAAGATCCTGAGAGGAGAATGGAGGAGAAGGGATTGCGGCGTGACCACCCCCCCGGGGGGGGTGATTTCTCGCTTTCTGTCTCTATGTCTCTCTCTGTCTGTCTGGTGAACGCACGCGCCCTATAGCGAAAACCTCTCCAAAAAAAAAAAAAAAAAAAAGGATGACCAGGCCACAATCCCTTCTCCATTTTCTCCTCCTGGGATCTTGCACAGGCACACATACAGTAAGTTTTTGAAGCCATCCCGTCAGGATCTCAAACCTCTGTGTGCCATCTGGGAGTCTAACGAAATAACCAATAGGCTATCTGCTGGCCCAGTGTTTTGATTTTCAATTCTAACAAAAGTAGAAAGCATAATGCAATTAACACTGTATAAACCCCACCTACATTATTTGCCAATTCTTAATATTTTAATCTTGTTTAGAGTTAACATTTGCTTCTTCTCTATTCTCTCTTTCTCTGTGTCTCTCTCTCTGTTCAGACCTCTTTCCCACGTAGAATACACAGGTATAGAATGTTTGCTAAATCAAAAGAAAATTACAGGCATCAGATTACTAAAATTCTTCATCCTTAAATACTCCATATACATATCCTAAGACATAGAACATTCTCTTACATTAACATAAGAGATTCAGTATTGACGCAAGGATATTAAATAACTGCATTCTATTTTTAAATTTGCCTGTGTCTCACTGCCTTTTTTTGGAAAATATCCAATTAAAATAATGAAAATGTGAAGCTATTGTTTTCATTAAAAGAACCACTCTGCAGGTGAAAACAAACAATTATTTATAAATGGAGACTTTTTAAAACAATTTTTGTAACTCAATACTTTCCAAATTGTTATTATCTTTTAATGTTAGTGCCTGCACATGCAGGCTTATGTGCCAGAGAGAAAGGGAGAAAAAGAGCAGCACCCTGGACAAGACCTCAGCATGCTGCAAATTCTTCCCCCAGCCTTCCCACTCCTTGGGATTTTAGGTGCCCATGCACACTCAGGAGTGTTTTCAAGCCCACCGGGGATATAAAATCCCTGTGAGCCATGTCACTGAAGTGCTACCCTGCCCCGGTAGCTGGGTCAAATTTCAGATTATGTGATCCACATTACCCATTTTGATTTTTGTCTCTTAAACTTATTGTTATATCCAACTGGGAATTATTATAAATTTTAAAAATTATTTCTCATAATGGAAATAGGAATAAGAGAAGATGGAATTATGTAAAAAAAAGTTAGTAGAGGGGCTATCAGGTAGCATGGTGGTTAAGGTACTAGACTCCCACATGGCTGACATGGTTCGAGTCATGGACCAGCGGCTTGCTATCTCAATTTCCATCTCTCTCTTACATTCTATCCTTCTATGGCTAAATTAGAATAAATAAATAAGATAAAAAAATTAAAGAAATAATTATTTAAAAATATTAGTAAATTGGGGCCAGCAGGTGGTGTGGTGGATAAGGGCACTGGATTCCCACATGGCCAACCATGGTTCAAGTCCTGGACCTGGTGGCTTGCTTTCTCACTTTCCCTTTCTCTTTCTCTCTCTCTCTCTCTCTCTAGTCAAATAAAGAAAAAAAATAACAATAACAAATGGAAATAAATAAATAAATAATTCTTAAAAAAAGATTAAAAAAATATTAGTAAATTAAATTGTGAATAATTATCTATTGACATGTCAGGATCCAAGTTTTCACAAATACATTTTTACATTTCATAATATTATAAAAATTTGATTTTTTTATATTTCAAAATGCATTAATAAAAGTATGATACCAAAAATATACTAGTCCACGTTAATCGAATAGATAACATAAAAATTAAATTATATCATTATTGTTTTATTTATATATTGGAAATGAAGCAATGAGGAGCATTGACTTAACTTTTGGATATTTTAGACTGACCAAATTTAAAATACCATCACAAAAATCACAAAAGACATTTATTGAATAGATTTTTCCTTTTACAAAGCACGAGTGATTCACTAATAGTTTTGATTCATAGGTTCACACCTGTTCATATTTTATGGACAGATGACCAATGATTAATCAAAATTTAAATAGCTGTCATCCTAAAGAAGTTGGTGTGGAAAAATACAGCAATGCATATGAAAAACAAATGGAAAGTATTCTACTACACATGTTACTGGTAAAAGGTAAAAAACAAAAAAATACAGAAATCTACGTTCACTTCACCATTTGACTTTTCATATATAAAAAAATTAATCTAAAATAATCAATATGAAATTAACTGTCTCTAGGAAAACCATTTTACTAGAGACAATTGTAAGTCTGCAATTGTAAAGTAATAACTGATTATAATAGAAAACAGTAAAATACAGTAAAATATAAAGATAAAAAAGAAGAGGCAGGCACAATTCCAACAAATACAATTTTCTATTATTCTGTGTTTTCAAGCATAACTAAAATATTGCTTTTCACATAATATTGCCTTCCTTTTAACTTTAACCTGTTCCCTTATTGTCAAAAATGCCGTATCTATGTAGAATGAAAGGTTTGATTGACCATCCATCCTCCTTGCTTCCTATATCCCTTCTTTACTCTTATCTTGCTCTACCTCCTTCCCTCTCTCCCTTTCTCTTTTTCACCCTTTCCTCTGTTCCTCCTGCTTTCCCTCTTTTTTCCCAATTCCTTTCTTCTATTTTTTTATCTCTTTCTTTCCTTCTCTTTCCTTCATTCCTTCCTTCTTTCTCTTTTCCTTCCTTTAAAACTTTGAACTGTGTGACAGAATTATTGATTGAAAAGTCAAATAAATTAAAATAAATACAATGGTGAATGCATGAAAACCTACAAAAATATTTGATAGAATTATGTAGTGGCAAATTTTATATTTTTATTACTTATTATAGTGCTGTTTTGTTTTGTTTGTATTTTTGTCACATATAGTTTTGAAATACAGGTAATATGATATTCTGAGTCTATAGAGTGATTATATTTCTTTTGTGAGTCGCTTTCTGTAGCTTTGGCTTATATTTCTTGTTAATGATTCAAAATTGTTGCATATAATACAGCTCCTTTGTTTGTCAAGTTGGTACATTAGTGTTTTTTAGCTTCTAATTACTATGGTTTTATTTTCTGATATATTTTTATTTGTTCTTAAATGTTTTATTGCTGAATATAACACTCTTTTTAATTGTTTTTATTTGTCACTTTCCTGTTTTAATATAAAAATTCATTTATTATGAAGTGAAATGTGTAATATTTGGAAAGCATATACAGTACAATGAATCAAGATTATCCAAAGTATTACTACAATGCTTGATATGACAAAATCATGCATGGGTGGAAATCTGCTAATATACAAGAGAAAGTAAGTGATTAAAATAAAATTGATTATTAGACCAGCTGGTGGGATGGTCATTAAGATGCCTGAATCTCACACAGCTGACTGCATGGTCAAGTCTCAGACCAGACAGCTTGAAAAATATACTGGGAGCATGTGCATGCATGTCCATGTTCAGAATCCTGAGAGAAGGATGGAGAGGGAGGGATTGTTATGTGGCCATTACCCCTGGAGTATACCTTCTCACTTTCCCTTTCCCTCTGTTTCTGTCTGTCTCCAGCGGGCAGACATATCTAATGACAAATTAAAAAGATAGTAATAAACAAATTGTTTATCAAATGAAAAGATCATTGACAAGCTCTCAAATTTTCCATTTTAACAATATAAGAAGGTATCACTTGTCAACTTTAGTTGTATTTTAAATAAAAATATACAATATTGTCTGAAAAGACTATTAAAATATTTTCTTTTTCACAGTCGCTTAAGTGAGAATAAATTTTCCTATCTATTTCAGCCAAATCAATACAGAACAGATTGAAAATAGAAGCAAATATAATATTCCAACTGTTATCTATGAAGCCATGCATTAATCATATTTTCCAAAATACAAAATAATGGAAATCTTCTCAGTATTTAGCTTTAAGATATATTGCTATTTTTCATTAAAATATGGGATTCATGTTGAAATATAATAAAGTTACTATTATTTATTAATTACTAAGAAATACTTGTGTGCCAGCAGGTGGCATAGTAGGTAAAGCACTGGACTCCCACATGGTTGACCGCAGTTCTAGTGCTGGACTTTGTGGCTTGCTTTCTCACTTTCCCTCTCTCTCTGGTGAATTAATAATAATAATAAATAAAATGAAATAAATGGGACCAGCAGATGACGTAACAGTTATGTCACTGAATTCCCACGTGGTCGACTGAGTTTTGAGTTGCAATTACAGCAGGCTTAAAACTCATGGTGGACATGTGTGCATGTGTACCCAAAATCCTGAGAGAATAATAGAAGAGAAGGGTTTGCAGTGTGGCCATCCCCCCCAGGGGTGATTTCTCACTTTCTGTCTCTCTGTTTCAATCTGTCTCTCCAGTGACTGCACAGGACCTATGGAGGAGTCCGACCCAGCGAGGCCCCAGGATCTGTCTGAGCTCCCCCCCTCCGACCTTTGAGCTCCGCTTCCGGTCAGATCAATATGCTGGCAAAGCCACTGTTGTGCACCCCCTGACCTTGGAAAAAAGCTTGGGTCAATTAGCATGTCAGCAAGGCTGCTTGCTATTTGCTCCAGAAAACTGGTAGCCTTGCTGGGAAGCGATCCCCCTCTGACTCCCCAATTTACTACTATAAAAGAATTGCATAGCTCTCTTATACATCCTAAGTATATGATAAAATTTTCCAGGAACTCCCCAGACCACTCCCCTTTGCTATTATCACCTACTATTAATTACAATGCTTTATCTCCATGGTCACAGTAGAGGGTGGGCTGAAGTTCTATCTAGGCGGAAATGGTCTTTGGAAGGCTCTTCAAAATACATTTAAGGTAAACTTAATCCTTTCTTTATGTAAAATAGGATTAGGCCAAAACTGGTCCAGGACCACCCCCTGCCTTCACCAAGCGAAATCGATAAATATTTTAGGACTCCTCAAATCAAGTTTTAGATCCCTATAAAACTATGTAAGTATCATTCTTTATTAAGATCCATAGGAACTAATATCTATTCTTGAGATTTTCTTTTCTCAGAGCCATTCGTAGTAATCACAAGAGGGCTGCTGCGCTGCTGCTTACGGGAACCACCTTCCTGAAACTGCATTCTATGGAGACCCACCTACAATTGCGGAAATGCACAACACCCACCCTTAATCCAACCCTGAATAGAATCTATGTTCCCTTTTGTTAAAACCTTTATGAGCTGATAATTGAAAGCATGCAGCCCCTCTCCCATTTACTTGCATGTAACACATTTTCAATAAAAAGGCACGATGATTCCTAGCAGTTGTCACTCCTCCTAGAGCGATCTCTGGGGGGTGTCCGGCATAGGACATGCGTGAAAAGGCATCGAGGCCTGTGTCTTCTGTTTACCTGCGCCGCCTCCGTCGAGACTGGTCCCCGGCAGACTTAGAGCGAAAATCTCTTTAAAAAAATTAAACAATCATTCTTTTAAAAAAAGAAATATTTTAATTTGTTCAGTTTTTAAAAGAATTATGCAGTTAGTTTTATTTATTTATTTATTTATTTATTTATTTATTTATTTATTTATTTTTGGTATCCACAGTTGCTCTCTATGCTTTTAATTTTCTATCAGACATGTCTGCTCACTAGAGAGACACAGGGAGAGCAAGAGAGGAATATGAGAAAGCAAGCTGATAAGTCCAGAACTCAAAATGCGATCGGTTATTGTGGGGATCTAGTGCCTAATCGCCACGTCACCTGCTTGCCTCAATTTGTTGTTTGCATGTATTCTACAATAAATATCAATATTTATACCTCATGTAAATGAAAGTTTTGGGGGATAAGTACCAATTTGAAAATGTAATGAGTCTCTGAAATATAAAATGAGACTATTTTATGTGTGACTTCTGTTGATAAGTCTTGTTTGTATTTGTACAAAATTATATTTGTCCATACATTACATAAAATACAAGTAAAAAGTTATATTTCTTCAAAAGAAATAAAACTGTATGATCTTCTTTTATGAATATTTAGATGTTTTTAGTTCGGGACTATCATGTTTTGGGGTATAGAGAAAGTCATTATGTATTTTTTTCTATGCTTTTTTTTTATACAATAATGTGTCGTGACTTTTCAGCTAAATCAATATAATGCCCTTATTAACTTACTTGAACAGGGGCCAGCAATGGTGTAACGGTTTCGTACCTGGATTCCCATTAGGCAACCACAGATTGAGTCCCAGACTCGGCGGATTAAAACTCACTCTGAGTGCATGTGTGCCCAAAATCCCAAGAAGAGACTGGAGGAGAAGAGATTGCACATGACCATCTCCCCTGCGGCATGATTTTTCACTTTCTATGTCTCAGTCTCTGCATCTTCAGTGAGCAAACACACCCTGTAGCTAAAATCTCTTTAAAAAAAAAAAAAAAAAAAAAAATATATATATATATATATATATATATATACACACACACACACACAAATACACACAGTTTTAAAAATAATTTTACACATTTCAGTTGGGCACATACCTAAGGACTTTTAATTATTCTTATCATTGGTAATATGTATGATCAAATTTAGTACAGGTGTACAGTTTTTCAAATTGGTTGAACTAAGGTATATCAGATATTTTTTCTTAATTTATATTTTATTTTTATTTATTTTTGCTAGAGAGTATGTGTGCCTATCTCAGAGGGACAGGCACAGAGAAAAAAGAGAGAAAGCACTCCCCATGGGGAATGATTATGTCACAACCCCTTATACTCCATTTCTTAATCCTTTTGGGATGTTAGGCACACACACACGCCTAGTGTGTTTTTCAAGTTGCCAATTCTGGGTCTTGAATCCTGCTGTTACCCATGAGGGACCCAGATACCTTAACCACCAGACAATGGACTGGCCTCATATTTATTATTCATATGGAAATATATATTCAATTATTTGTCCATTTTCTCAAATAGCTTTTCTGTCTTTATGTTAATTATTATAGTTTCTTATAGAAATACTAGAAATAAGTACATACATAGCTGCATAGATAGACACATACTTATATATAGATGTACATACATATTTGAAAATTATTTCTTAGATATCTATATTTGCTACATAATCTTCCATAGTGTCTGTTGACTTCCATTTCATGTTCTAATAATGACTATTAAAATAAAGCTTTTATGTTAATGACTCAAATTTACAATTTATACTTTATGTAAAATAAATTTATATATATATGTATATATATGTGTGTGTGTGTGTGTGTGTGTGTATAATTTTGTTTTGGTTAAGGTCTTGCTATAGTTTTCTTGGAGAAACAGAGGGAGACAGTGAGAGAGAAAGTGAGAAATCACCTCCCAGAAGGGAGTGCCACACTTCAGTCCCTTCTCTTTCATTCTCCTCTTGGGATTTTGAGCATGTATGCACATACAATTTATGTGAGTTTTAAGCCTCCAGATCAAGGACTCGAACTACAGTCAGCTATGTGGGAGTATAACCTTCACCATTACATCAACTGCTAGCTTGTTTTAGTGTTTTATTTACGGAATTTTACATACTATAATGTCATAAGTATATTTTATGTGCATCAGTATTCATTTCCAGACTTGCAGAAGAGAAATAAAAAACTGACAAATAAACAAGTGAATATTTTTTAAAAGATTCAGCTTACTTTATTCTAAAATGTGTATTTTTACATTTTAAAGTTCATAAAATTAGCATGTCACAGTTATTGTTAATAGAACCCTGAGAGGTAAATGAGCAAATTATGCTGTGTATTAGTGGCATTGCTTCCATATTTGAAAATGTCAATATCAGAAGCATCTATCTGGCTTACTAGGGTAGTAATTTTCTATATTCTTACCATATACAGTACAATTTTGTGTACATATGTTATTTTAAAATAATAATATTTATAGCAAATTTACCAGAACATTGCACAGTTCGTTTATTTTCTTGAGATATTTAGTAGGAAGTTATCAGTTTGTTATCTGTTCAACCTTGAATATTATATAGCGCATATCCTATAAACATGCTAATTCCCTGCACAGAAACCATAATCAACACAAAAGGAAAATTATTATTTTTTTAAGAGAGATTTTTGCTGTAGGGTGTGTGTGCTTCCCAGGGAGACAGAGACAAAGAGACAGAAAGCAAGAAATCACCCCTCAGTGGGGATGTCCTTGCTGCGACCCCTCCTCCTCCATTCTCCACTCGGGATCGTAGGCAGGCATACATACAGGCCTGGCATGAGTTTTAAGCCACTGAGTCTGAGACGCCAACTGCCATCAACTATGTGGTAATCCAGAGGCATAACCATTATGCAATCTGCTGGGTCTAAAAATGAATAATATTGATAAATTACTAACACTTAATCCTCAGATCCCATTCATGATTTGCATATTGTACCAGTTATGTTCTTTGCACTAAGAGAGTTCAGTTCAGATTCACGTATTTCAGTTAGTCGTCGTGTCTTTTTAGTCTTCGCTAGTCTGGATCAATGACTGAGGCTAGCTTAACTTCCTTAACTTTGTCACTTTTGAATAATGCTCACCAGATATTTCATAGAATGTACTCAATTTGGGTTTATCTGATGTTTCTTTGTAATTAGATTCAAGCTTTCCATAATTAGGAAGAACATCACAGAAGCATTGTTTCCTTGGGGTCAGGCAGGGACACAGTAGTTACACAACTGATCCACATGACTAAGGTTCTGGGTCCTTGTCCCAGGAACATCGATACAAGGCACACTGACTGCATGGGTGTGCTTGTGATCTGGGCTTGATGGCACCGGGGGTGGATTGTAGTGGGAAGATTCTGCCGTGGGAGACTCTCTTTTTCTCTTGATGAAGTAAAGGAATAAACATGAAAAAGAAATAGTGTGTTTTCAAGGCATCCTATCAGTTTGTAAAGATTAGTTTTTTTTTTTTTTTTTGGAGAGGTTTTTCGCTATAGGGCGCGTGCGCTCGCCAGACAGACAGAGAGAGACATAGAGACAGAAAGCGAGAAATCACCCCCCAGGGGGGATGGTCACGCTGCAATCCCTTCTCCTCCATTCTCCTCTCGGGATCTTGGGCACGCACGCACACGCGCCCGGCGTGAGTTGTAAGCCACCGGGTCCGAGACGCGAACCACGGTCGACTACGTGGGAGTCCAGCGACATAGCCATTACGCTAACTGCTGGTTCCCTAAAGATTAGTTTTTTTCCATTAATGTTGATATTTATTTTGATTACTTGATCAAGATAATTGTCTTCTAGACTTCATCATTACAAAAGTACTCTTCTTCCTTTTACAATAAAGGATTTTGTCAAATGGTTCTTTGAAACAGTAAAAATAATCTATTTCTTATAAAATTCTATATTTATATTAATACAAACCAATTTTCTACCTAAATGTTGGGAAAAATGGTTAATATCATTATTTTAATGCTTAAATTGCCCAGGATTTGTTTAGTATGACTCAATAAGGTTAATTTCTGTGTGTTTTGATATACCTTTGGTATTTTTTTAACAGTCCCTTGATATCTAGTTTAGAATATGTTTCATAATTATTTTGTATTTTCCCTCCTCTTGCTCTAGAATCAACCATTTCTTCAGGGATATCTGGCTCTTCCGGTGGGAAATTATATTTAGAAACCATGATCTGTGTATTTGGTGTACCCTTAGCATAATTTTACAGATCTCAGAAGTAAATATGCACGTATAGCCAAAGATGAAAGAGAGAGAGTGAATATAGTATGCCCATGTTTTCCTTTCAATATGAAGGCTTTAGGATATCAGATCTTAGGCACTTTCTTTCAACAATTTAGGCAGAGAGTGATTTTACTAACGTATATAAAAATCACCAAAGGTCTACAGTTCTTCACATCACCATCTTTCATTGCCATTTTTCTTCATGAGCTTTTGTATGTTTTTGATTTTAAAGAATAAATAAATTCTAAAGAAGTCCTTACTTTGCCTGATGTTATTAAGTTACTGTGTAATCTGTTTTTCAAAAGCAGATAGTGTTGTTCTTATATTAATGCCAGTTATATACATAAGCTTATTTTGCTCATATGTCTCTTTATGTCTTGCAGGATGAAAATATCTTTCTTGGCCAGCATGATGGTTAAGGTGGCTGGATTCCACATAGCCTGTGGCATGATTTGAGTCCTGGCCCTGAGGGCTTGAGAAACAAGTGGGATGTGTTTGCATACATGCTCAAAATCTTGAGGAGGAGGGATTGTGGCACACCGTTCCCCATGAGGATGCTTTCTCACATTCCTTTCTCTCTCTGTGACTCTATGGAGGGCACGTGAGCCTTCTAACAATAATATATTTAAAATGAGAGAGAGACAGAAAACAAAAGAGAGGCAACATATGTAGCTTCTGCCAAGAAAGCCAACTGAAAGTTGCTTAAGAACGCGTGTCTTGCTAGACTCATCACCAGCTATGGCTGCAATTTTTCTTGTAATAACGATTTTGTTTTATTGAGGTTTGTATTGTTTTAGTTTTTAGTAATAGAATTATTTATAAATGAGTCCTGTATTTAATTTTATTTACAAATTTGAAGGAAACAAATACTTTTCAATAAACATGTTTGTTTGTGTGATATCATCTATTATAAATTTAGATTCAGAAGATCCTGTAAAATTTCCATCTAAACATTAAACTCATCTCAAAAAGAAAAAAAAAAAAAAAAAAAACTTTTGAACGTTTTCTTCTTCTATATTCGTAAGTTGCATTTCAATAGAAGCAGATAAAGCATAAACTATTGAGAAAGCAGAGACAAATTAACAACTATATAACATAATTTCCAGCAATGACAAATTACTTAGTAATATTCAATAAAGCAAAGATGAAAGCAACTGAATTATAATGGCTCAAACATACAATGCTATAATTATACTAGTAATTATCCATCTAATATCACTGGGCATTCTGATATTACATGTCACTAAACACATTAAGAGTAAGACAGTGAAAATGCTTCTGTATTTGAAAATATCTTTAGAAAACTATAAAGAAATTTAAAAGATAATTTTTAAAATCTGGTAAATTATAGCTCATTGTTGTACATATTCATGTAAAGGTGGGGCTCAAATAAAAATTTTTTTTTTTTGAGAGGTTTTTTTTTTTTTTTCTATATGGCACATGTGCTTGCCAGACAGACAGAGGGAGACAGAGAGACAGAAAGCGAGAAATCACCCCCCAGGGGGCATGGCCGCGGCACAATCCCTTCTCCTCCATTCTCCTCCTGGGATCTTGGGCATGCACACACACGTGCCCGGCATGAGTCTAAGCCACCGGGTCTGGGACTCGAACCGTGATCAACTACGTGGGAGTCCAGTGACATAGCCATTATGCTAACTGCTGGCCCCTCAAATAAAATGTTTTTGATCCCATTCATACTTTCAAACAATTATATCAAATTTGTATGATTTCAAAAATTAATTTGTCTACTTGTATTTTAGTTTGCACTGAATTTTTAAAAAATATTTTAATTTCAAATTACTATTAGAAATTAGAACTTCCCATTTTAACATTACTAGAGTCAAAAATGAAATCTTGTATATAAAATAATTATTCCATCTCAATATTTTAAACATGTAAGCATGAGGCCAATAAGTAGAGTGTTGGTTTGAGTCCCAGATCAGTGGCTTGTGAATCACATTGGGCACGTATATGTACATGCCCCAAAATCTTGAGGAGAGAATAGAGGAGAAGAGATTGTGGCATGGCCATCCCTTCTGGAAGGAGAGGGGGAGTAATTTCTAATTTCCCCTCTCACTATTTCTCTCTGACTTTCTCCAGTGAGTGCATGCACCTTATGGCAATAACCTAAATAAAGAAATGAATAGGTAAGCATGAAAACATCTACAGAGAATGCTTCTTTTAAATTTGAGTTAGATACTAAAATCATTTTCTATTTTCTTTTCTTTCTTTCTGATACCAATTCCTGACAGGGCCAACCCCTGACAGGGTTTTGTCATGCCACGATTCTTCCCTTAGTTCTCCTGCAAGCCAGGATCATGACACTACCTCCCTGTACACCCTAGTCATGTTAATTCAGAATCCAAAACCTGTACATTTCTATATGACTCCAGTATTGAACAACGATGCCCTACCATCTGCAGCTGGACCAACAGGTACTTTTTGGCAAGAGGTGAGGAGAACAACAACAGCAAAAAAAAAAAAAAAAAAAAAAAAAAAAAGAACATGAGAACTTTCTTGCCTTTCAGAGTATTTTTCTTAATTATTTTTTTCTTAAATATTTTTCTTAAGGCATTAACATTTCTTAGAAATAGTGATGATTTTATTTCTCACTTGTTTTAGTTTAACTGAAGTTTGCTAATTTAAATAACTATAGTAAGGAGGCATATGGCTAAGTTAGGGTGACTTTAGGATTCCAATTATTATGCAAAACAATTATTTTCTAATTATATGGATGAAGAAGATTTTGTTGCTCTAATAGGAATTACTTTATGTAATGTGATATTGCAAACAGATTGTTATACTTTTAATTATTGTTTCCTGTTGGAAGACAAGAGAGAAATGAACCCAAATTGCAGGAGAAAAGAATAAAGTTTTAGTTTTCAGGTATTATTATTATTGTTGCTGTTTCAAAATTTAAAAATTATAACTACTGGAATGTAGTGGGAGAAAGTTTTTTTTTTACTATGAAAAAAACATATAACAAGTTATCATTGTAGTTATCTTAAATTTATAAATTAATAGTGTAGTCATATCTATGTGTATCTTAGTGGACCTCTAGATCATTTTTTATCTGACAAAACTGAAACTATATAACTATATAACCACTGAGTAACAATCTCTTTTACCCTTTCCCCAGTACCTGCAACCACTATTCTACTTTCTATTTCTAAGCTTTAGACTACTTTAGATGATGTACACAAGTAGAAACATTGCAGCACTTGCCTTTTTGTGACTGCCTCATTTCACTTGCCTAACACCTTCAAAGTTTATCTCCATGTTGTAGCAAACAACTGAATTTTCTTTTATTTTTAAAGCTGAATAATAATGCATCAATAGAGATTTAAGTTTTATGCAGGTCTTGGCTATTTTAAATATGATGCAATGATGTACAAATCTCTCTTCAAGAGCCAGTTTTAAACTATTTTGACATATAAATAAAGAAAGGATTGTTAAATTATATGGTAAATCTATTTTTACTTTTTATAGGACCGTCATACTGTTTGCCATGGGGCATGCATCTTTTTATATTCCCACCAAGATTTTTCTCCCATTCAGTAGGTTGCTTTTTGCTTGGTTGATTATTTCCCTCACTGTCCTGTATGATGTGGTGCCATCTGTTTATTATTTCTTTTGCTGCCTGTGGTTTTGATTTCATAACCAAAAAACAACTTCCACATTTGATGTCATGAAGCTTTCTAGAATTTTTCCAGTAATTTTATAGTTACAGGTATTATATTTAGGTCTTTAATTTAATTTGAGTTAATTTTTGTGCCTGGTATAAGGTATTGGTCCAGTGTCATTTGTTTGCATGTGGATATCAAATTTTCCCAGAACTGTTTGTTAAAATAACGATACTTTCCACATTGTAAAGCTTTGACATCCTTGTGGAAGATTATTTGACCATTGATGCTTTCTGGTGCCATTATAAAATGGGATTGTTCTCTTAAGTACATTTTTTGGATTGATATTGTATATAAACAGATTTTTTTGCACATTGATTTCCTGTCCTGCAACTTCAGTAAACTTATTTACTTTAAAGTTATTTATCTATATCTCTATATATTTTGTAGACTATGTAGAGTTTTGTACATAAATAACCATACCATCTCTAAACAGAGGTATTTTTATTTTTTTCCTTTTCGATTTTGGATGTTTTTCTTTCTTTTAATTTTCTGATTCTTCTATTTTGGACTTCTAGTACTGTGTTAAAGAGAAATGGCAAAAGAACACATCCTTGATTTTTTTCTGATGTTAGAGGAAAGATTTTTGTTTTTACCAATAAATACTTTAGCTGTGCGCTTTTCATGTATGGTTTTGATTATGTTGATATAATTTCTAGTTTGTTGGAGATTTTTGCCATGAAAGGATGTCAATGTTAAAAATGTAAGTAAATTATAAAGATTGCTAATATTTAATAATAAGATGAAAAGAAAAGCACATCAGTAATACTTCAAGTAATTATGAAAAATTTCTCCTCTAATTGCCTGTATTACATCTTTCTTCAGTCATGCTTATTCATGAAGCAGTCATTACCAATAAATGCCCACTTCAAATGTCATCCTATTATCAGGCCACTCTCTCAGCTCCCCAGGTCCTTTTGTATTAGTTTTGCAGAATTACACTTGTTTCATCAGGACTTCCAATTTATTGACTCAAATTACTTCACTGTCCATTACTTTCCACTTATCTTCATGTTTTTCAGTAGTGGACTTAGATACGGCTTATCCTCTTAGTCACTTCTGTCCATATTCTGTCAAGCTTTCTTATTCTTGCTTCTTCTGTAACACTCATTTAGAGAAACCTAACTCATGATTATATCTAAATGTCTCCCTATTCCAAGCCCTCATGATTACAAATACAAGAGATTTATTTTAGAAGACATCTACGAGGAAAAAGGGATAAGAAATTGTGGAAGGATAGAGAACCACCAGCATCTAATACAAGTCTGCCCCTGTAAATGAGAGACAGGGTAAGAAATATAGGAAAAATCACAGGTGAAATGCAGTTAATTTGAGAAATTCTTAAGTCCACCCATCAGAGATATCCTCTATGTCCAGTAACCTTGGTAACCTTAGTAATCTTGCTACACTGAACATAAATAGCCTTAAGTATGGTGGTCACACCTGCAAAGGATGTGCTAGATTTTAGAATGGATAATATGAAAACAATCAATTATGCTATTATAATAGGAAATCTCCAGGGCACAGTTTTATGCCATTACAACTATTCTACACTTTCTCTTCTTTCAAACAGAAAACCTTGCTACTTCTTTAAGCACAGCAATGACCAATTCCTTTATGTTAATGAGATAAAGAAGCATTCAGAACAGAATTAACTCATCTCTTTTCACATAATCTACCAGAACAGGCCAAAAGGGATGAGGTGCCAAACAAAGGTGTACAGGCTAACTTCAGATGTGAATAGAGAAAACTAACCCATAGTATTGGGAAGGAGCATTTTATAGACATAGTCCATATATTGCAGATAGGCTGATAGATTATATGAGAGGAGATAAGCTAAAGTCCATTCAATTTTTGACTGAAGTAAAAATTATCAAAGGGAGAAAAGCATATTTTGATTTCCTAAACTGATAGTACTGTGTTTCTTTATTAACTAATGAATATACTCAATAATATTAAAACACAAGTTGAGTTTTGAGAATAGATACTTTCATTCACTTAGCTATTATTTCATAAACATGTATAAATGAAAATAAACTTTGATGAAATAGATTATCTTTAGTCTTAAATATGCAGAAATGTCTCAGAAAGGGGTGTGGTGGTTAAGGCAGTTGGATCCCACATGGCAACCTGCATCAATTTGAGTACCAGATGTGATGGTTTAAGAAATGCACCAGGCACATGTACATACATGCACAAAAATCCCAAAAGGCAGGAGAATTGGAGGTATTGGAGAGTAGCTGTCCCCCACAGAGAGTACTTTCTTACTTTCCCTCTCTCTCACTATGTCTCTTTTCAGCAAATACACACTTGGCACAACAGGACTTTGTTTTCTGCAATACATAAAATGCAAACAGAAAGCTCAAAAAATAATGATACAGGATATTACATAGCTTTCAGACAGTGTTTATTTAAGTATTATCACCTAAAAACGTTCCTTTTCTCTGTTTGTGTCTCAGTCATAGTAGCTGAGAACACAAGCTACTTCCAACCCCAGTGCTTTTGCACTATAGATTCTGTTGGAATTCTCATCCCAGAGCTCTTTCATTGCTTATGTTTTTATATTTAAATATAATTTCCTTTTATAAGGTTCAGTGACCTTTATAATATGAAACATAACATTGTTATTTGCATTAAAAAAATTCAGTTGTGCTTTCTAGATTACAAATAGTATAGTAAGAAAGTAAGATAATAGTAATATGCACTTACATTTATTAGTTTTCAATGGCTTATAAAGACTTTGTAAACACAGTTGTTATATGATTGAAAAATATGATTCAATAGTAGGAATCATAAATGTGGTACTTGTTCATATTTGATGATAGTACTTTGTCAGTTAGAGGGTTTATAATTTCAAAAACAATCTATTCCCAATGCCTTGACTTTATAGACATTATTTCAAATAATGTCAATCATGAGTAGTTAGATTAACATTGATGAGGGACCAGTAGGTGGCATGGTAGTTGAGGCACTGGACTCCCACATGGCAGACCACTGTTAGAATTCTGGATCTGGTGGTTTGCTTTTTAGCTTTCTCTCCCGCCTCTCTCTCTGTCCAAATTTTAAAAATAATACTATGATGATGAACAAAATTATATAACATAATTCTTTTTAGAAATGGTTGTATAAACAGACTGAAGCCAGCAAGAGAATTAGTCATATATATTAAAATGTTTATGAATAATTCTCTTCTCCCAAACTGAACTGAGATTATCTCATGTACTTTCTATATGACTAGCCATTTACTTGAGGATTAAAGACTCACAGTTAATGCTTAAGATCTAGCCTTACAAATTCACTGAAGAAAATGGGAAAGATTCTTGGCTCAAAAAGAGCTACATAGTAATAGGTCATCTCCACTTTAGGTAAAGATTATTGCAGTCTGGGGACCAGCAGTTAGTGTAATGGCTATGTCGCTGGACTCCCATGTAATTGACCACGGTTCAAGTCTTGGACCCGGTGGCTTAAACTCATGCCGGGTGTGTGTGCGTGCGTGCCCAAGATCCCCAGAGGAGAATGGAAGAGAAGGGATTGCGTGGCCATCCTCCCTGGGGG
Source organism: Tupaia tana (assembly GCA_026018925.1). Taxonomy (NCBI): domain Eukaryota; kingdom Metazoa; phylum Chordata; class Mammalia; order Scandentia; family Tupaiidae; genus Tupaia; species Tupaia tana. The sequence continues at coordinate 68,775,582 of JAKSZU010000005.1, forward strand.
GTGATTGCTCACTTTCTATCTCTCTGTCTTTCTGGTGAGCGCACATGCCCTATAGCAAAAAAAAAAAAAAATCTCCAAAAAAAGAAAGATTATTAGATTATTGCAGTCTGATGCTGAAAGAAAAGAAAAATGTCAGTCCAACTGTGTGGGGCAGGCATTGAGGCACTGCTACATGAGAGCTACCATGGCATAGTAACTTTCTTTTACTCTCTCAAAATATATAAATAAGCTTGAAAAAAAATGTCAGTGATGCCCTGATATTCATTTTCTGTCAAGAGCATTTATTGACAGATCTTCTGATGATAAGTTCTCAGGAAAAGCAACATGAGTGCAGCTAGTACAGATCAGCCTCAAGCTTGCTCTGGGGAAGCTATCCGTTCCTCTCTTCTGTTAATGTCAGCTGTGTGATTATGCCATTTCTGTGAGTTGTCAGACATCTGAAGAATAAGCAGCATTCCCACAATAACGGTGTGTTTAGGGCATGGGCATCCATATTCCTAAAGCACATCCTTGATGATCAGGTGAGTGAGTTGGAGACAGCTAAACTAAACAACCTGAAAGTCCTGGAAAACCATTAGTAAAAGCAGATTACCAAAGACCTTTGTGTCAGGTGTGTGTCCATGAGATTCTGCTCTTTCTTGTCTCATTTCCTCTGCTTATATGCTCACTGGAACTCAATCATAGACACCTCACATTAGTGTTATCACACCCAAAGGCCACACTGTAGGACTCTATGAAGGAATTAAGTTTTTTGGTTTTTTTTTTTTGGAGAGGTTTTTGCTCTAGGGCACATGGGCTTGCCAGCCAGCCAGAGAGAGACAGAGAGACAGAAAGCGAGAAACCACACCCCAAGGGGGATGGCCACGCTGCAATCCCTTCTCCTCCATTCTCCTCTCGGGATCTTGGGCACGCATGCACACGCACCCGGCGTGAGTTTAAGCCACCGGGTCCAGGACGCGAACCACGGTCGTCTACGTGGGACTCCAGCGACATAGCCGTTACGCTAACTGCTGGTCCCAGGAATTAAGTTTTCACTTAACACCTTTACAATGCAATCAGGTACCAACATATGAACTTCTAGAGTGACACACATGTTAAAAAAAACCATGAATCATCCTAACCTAGAACCTAGAACCATCCTAACAAAGCATAAGACCGTGCTCAAATCAGGCCCAGAGGAGAGAAAGAATATTAAGTTTAAATCCTATCAAGAAAAAGTGTCTTGGGGGACCAGTAGTTGGCATAATGGCTATGTCGCTGGTCTCCCATGTAGATGACTGCAGTTCAAGTCCCGGAACTGGCGGCTTAAACTTATGCTGGGCACTTGTGTGTGTGTGCCCAAGATCCCAAGAAGAGAATGGAGAAGGGGTTGTGGCGTGGCCATCCCCCCCCAGGGGGGGGGATGATTTCTTGTTTTCTGTCTCTCTGTCTCTCCCTGTCTTTCTAGTGAGCGCACGTGCCCTATAGCAAAAACCTCTCCAAAAGAAAAAAGAGTGTCTTCGAAAATCTTTCAAGCTTTTCACAGATATGTCCACGAATAATATAAAACAAGCTCATTCAAGTTTTTCAGCCCACAATTGAACTACTTTTGAGGAAGTAAAACAGTACTTTAAGATGAATATACCAGAATTCAAATCTTGCCAATATATTATTTACCATATCTAGTAAAATGTGGGAAATGTATTAGACATAAGAAGGAATATGAAAATTGAGCCATAAAATGAAAATTGTACCTACATTGAATTTTGCAGGCAAACATTTTAAAGAAGCTATTTTAAATATATTTAAAGGAGAAAATAAAATAAAAACTGAATAAGCAAAGAGAATCTCAGCAAGAACTGGAAACAGTAAAATATGGCAAAGTTGAGCTGCAGCATTCAATAGTTGAAGTGAAAAATCACTAGATGAACTAAAAAGCTGATTGAAGATGGTGGAAGAAATTGTAATCACTGTGAAGATTAATCAATAGAAATTATTCAAAACAAAAAATGTTGAAGAAAAATAATCAGAGCTGTAAGATAGTATCAAAGAATCTGACAATCATACTCTCTGAAGGAAAGTAGAAAGAGATTGGATATAAAAAAGATATTTAAAGAAAATGCCAGAAAATTTCTGGCTGGGAGAGAAAGACATCAGTTTACAGATTTAAGAGTCTCAGCAAATTCCAAGAAAGAATTTTTATATTTAAATGAAGAGATCTTGAATTTTGTCACTGTATTTTTCAGTATAAATATTATTTTTCTTTGAAATAAAGGAGGAAAATAATATTACATTTTAAATAGATGCAAAAACTATCACTGAGCAGATTAACATTGTTTCATGAATAAAACAACTACAGAAACAAACAAAATACTCTTTCCAAACTAGAACTAGAAAGTTTCCTTAATATCGTCTTAGACTTCTAAAAGAATACACACTTTATTTTATATTTAAGAATAAAACACTCTTTCCCCAAGATTATATACATCTTGAGTATGCACTACATATTATAAATGGTTACGATTCACTTTTTTTGGGGGGGAGGGGCAAATGAGAGGTTTTTGCTATAGGGCATGTGCACTCGCTAGAAAGACAGAGAGAGACAGAGAGACAGAAAGTGAGAACTCACCTCCCAGGGGACATGGCCACGCCACAATGCCTTTTCGCCTTCTCCTCCATTCTCCTCTCGGGATCTTGGGCACGCATGCATATGCACCTGGCGTGAGTTTAAGCCACTGGGTCCAGGACTGGAACCACGGTTGACTGCACGGGCGGGTGTCCACTGACATAGCCATTATGCTAAATGCTGTTCCCATGATCCACATTTTTTTAAAAGAGATTTTGCTATAGGGTTCATGTGTTCACCATAGAGACAGAGAGTAGAAAGCAAGAAATCACCACACAGGGGGGATGGCCATGCCGCAATTTCTTCTCCTCCATTCTCTCAGGATTTGGGGCATACATGTACATGCACCCAGTGTGAGTTTTAAGCCACCAGGTCCGGAACTGAATCCACAGTTGACTATGTGGGAGTTCAGCGACATAACCATTATGTCATCTGCTGGCCCCATGATTCGCAATTGAATCTAGACTTTTGCAGCTCTGGGAGACACTATCATTTGCAAGGAATGTTTGAGAAAAATACTACAGCATTTAGCCTGAAAACTATTTTGTTTTTCTTATAAAACAGTGACGTATTTGGGGCATATTTTTTCTTAACCCAATTGCTTTAAATTTTTACTATTTTCTTAGTAAGAAGTTATGGAAACTTATATCTAAGCCTGGAAGATATCACTTTTGGTATACTAAGTACATTTCTTGTAATTCTTAAAGCTTATTCCTTTTTCAAGTGTTTTAAAAATATATTACTAGTTATTCACAATCTTCTGTGTTAGATAACTCTCTAAAAATAACTCTTTCTATATAAACACTTAAAACAGGATGGGAGTGATGGTGGTGGTTACCGCCTTTTAGAATCAGGCTTCTGATACACTCAGTGAGCAACAAAAGCAATCTTTACAAACCTCTATTTTAGCCGACCTAAATCACGATTGAATTTATGTATTATAGTGTCCTAACTAGTATAGCTTCATTGACCCTTACAACACTGAGATAAAACATGGTCTTTGCTATGGTAAATATGGTAGGTATATTCATTTTATCCTCATTTTATAGTATGCTACAAATCAAACATGCATGGACTATATATTTTAAGTATAGAAGAGCAACTATACATCCCTTACATTTAAAAAAAAAACAACACATTTACCTATTTTATATAAGCAAGTCTTACTCTTGCTTTTTGAATATTCAAACACTTATGAGAAGTTAATTACATAATTTTTGAGAGCATTGAAGATTGAGATCAAAGGGAATTCCCTAGAAAAATCATTAACTTACATAGTAAATCAAGCAGAAGAAATACTTAAAAGTTGCCTGAAAAGTTGAAATTTCTTAAAAATGGTAGCCAGAGTCTTACTTAACTATAAATACCAAGTACATGTGTATATGGCCTCCCTTATGGGAAAATCTAACAGTTCTAGAGAGAAAAGCAACAATGGTTTGCCAAATTCTTGAGTGCATTTCATCAAGAAGAATTTAACAATTTAAATTACTAGTATTGTATATATTAGTATTTTCTTTTTTTTGTTTTTTTTTTTTGTTTGTTTGCTTGTTTGTTTTTTTGAGGTTTTTGGTACAGGGCACGTGTGCTTGCCAGAAAGAGAGAGAGAAACAGAGAGACAGAAAGCGAGAAATCACCCTCCTGGTGGGATGGCCATGCCACAATCCCTTCTCCTCCATTTTCCTCTGGGGATCTTGGGCATGCATGCACAAGCGCCCAGCATGAGTTTAAGCCACTGGGTCTGGGACTCGAACCATGGTCGACTACATGGGAGTCCAGCAACATAGCCATTACACTAACTGCTGGTCCCTATATTAGTATTTTCTTATGCCCCAATAATGTATATTAGTATTATATATATTAGTATGTACATGTATATAAGCTCGTATATACATATGAATAAATTCGGTATGTCATTAAGACTTCTGCATACAAGATACTCTGATAATCTCATTTTCTATTGATTTTATTTTTAAAAACTCCTAAGGATATCTTCATATTGAATAGTATGTTGTTCTGCAGAGTGGTTGAATAGCAGCCTGTTCTTCTTGGGTAAAACCTTAGAGGCATTTTAACAACTAAAATCACTTAACAACTCCTTCTAAACTTTGATTTATTCACTGCCAAAATGATTCAGTTAAGACTTCATTCATCTCATTTGGCTAGTACAGTTTCTTTGGATAAAAATGAAAGCATTTCTCTGAAATTTTCTTTGAAAATTATAAATATGTAGCAAGGTCATTTCTCTTGGCAGATTTTTGTTGTGAATAAAAGCATAGTTGCTGGTGGACTTTATCCAAGACACTTCAGTGACCATAATCACTATCGTAGTTGGCCACCACCTTGATACATTGGGGCATTTCTTTAGAAGAGCAGATAAGCAGTCTAATGGCCTTTACTATATATCTTAAAGACAGTAGAAATACAGAATTAGCAAATTCATTACTAACACACAAGTTAACTATTTGTTTTAATTAATAATACCCATACTCATGCTATTATCATTTTGTCTTTGCTGCTTTTTGAGTTTAAATGAAATACTGATTCATGCATTTATTTTAATTTACTAAAGGTCCTTCATGTATACTTTTGCAAAAAAGCTAAACCATTTATATATCTGAAAATGTTTTCATGAGAATCCTCTTAATTAAAAGTGATACTAAGTGGTAATAGCTGTTTCGTTAACCACGGTTTTATTGATGGCTAGGATGGCATCTGTTACATAGAAGAAATGAGCTATACTGCCATTCATGCCTGGACGTTTTGTTCCTATTGTGACATGAGGGTGGAAACTTAATCCAATGAGAGCATCAAAAAGTAAGTCAAGGGACCAGCAGTTAGCGTAATGGCTATGTCGCTGGACTCCCACGTAGTCGACTGCGGTTCGAGTCCCGGACCCGGTGGCTTAAACTCACGCCGGGCGCGTGTGCGTGCGTGCCCAAGATCCCGAGAGGAGAATGGAGGAGAAGGGATTGCGGCGTGGCCATCCCCCCTGGGGGGTGATTTCCTGCTTTCTATCTCTCTGTCTCTCTCTGTCTGTCTGGCGAGCGCACACGCCCTATAGCAAAAACCTCTCCAAAAAAAGAAAAAAAAAAAAAAAAAGTAAGTCAATTGGGAGATAATTTGGACTGGATAGGGTTATCAGGGTAAGGTCCCTAATGATTGAGTAGTGGTGGCTTTACAATGGGAGAGAGACCAGAAGAGGGACACAGATGTTTGTCCACTCACCATATGATTCCTGGCACCTTGAGACTCCCCGGAGAGTGCCCATGAGTAAGAGGGCTCTAACCAGTGTAGTCCCTCAACCTTGGACCTTTGGAATCTTGAGCTGAGAAAACTAATATTTGTTATAAATTACTCAGTTGCAGGAGTCTGTTATTAGCAACAGAGGTTGAACAAAAATCCAATGCAATGTAAATTCTTCAACTGAATTAATGATTAAAAATGAGTAGATCCATGATAGGAAGCAAAAATAATTAGAGAAAGAAATTATACCTTGCTAATAAGCAAATGTGCATTCCCTCAAATTGTCCATTTTTCTGATAGGAAAATAAAAGAGCAAACAAACAAAATAATGATCCCATCCCCCAAACAGTGACCTAAATAAACCTCTAGGCTTTAGAAAGAACAATAAATAAATAAATAAATAAATAAATAAATAAATAAATAAAATAACATAAAGGCAGTCATTCCTCGAAAAGATGTGACAGGAAAATGTTTCTTTGTTTCCTCCCCCTTGTCAGTTGTCCATGTTTATTTGGGAAAATTTTACCTTAAAGAGAAGTTAAGTAATTTGTTTACAGTTACTGTGATATTGCTGGAGAATTTTGATATCAAAACGGTACCAACAATAGAGAGAGAAAAGTTGTCCAAGCGACTTAGCACAAAGTCAGATCTTATGTACTACTCTATAATGTAATTGTTTCAGTGATATCAAAGTTTTAGAAATATAATCTACAAAATGACTATATTTGGGCCCAGCAGGTAACATGGTGGTTCAGGTACTGTACTTCCACATGGCTCATGGCAGTTCAAGTCCTGGATCTGGTGGCTTGAAAATCACACCAGGCACATGTATGTGTATGCCCAAAATTCCTAGAGGAGAATAGAAGAGAATGATAGCAGCATGACCATACCCCCAGGTGACTGATTTTTCACATTCCCTCTCTCCATCTCTCTTCAGTGAGTGCATGTGCCCTATGGCAAAAACCTAAAAATAAAATAAAATAAAAAATAAAATGATGCACCATTTAATGTTTTCCTCTAAGTAAGAAAACTTTTTAGTAAAGATCATGTCTGTAATTTCCTATATACCATATCTTCCTTGTAATGTTTTCCCTACTCTAGTTTATTCACATATGTAAGTCAAAAGTTGGAAATATAATGAATGCCATAAAACCAGACATAAGATTGTATATTTTAAACATTATTGATTAATTTTCCATAATGTTAATTTATATATAGACCGTAAATTAGTGATGCTGTTTAACTCCATACACATATGCACACACACACACCCATATGAGTTTTATATAGAATGATACATATAGAATTGATAGTAACATAAGGCATATCTATTTTTCTTAAATAGTGAGAAAAAATAAAGCAACACAGACTAAAATATTAATACAAAGGAAATTGGATGACCTTATAATTATACTATTTAAATTAATGAATAAGTGAATTGTAACCCTGTTCACAAGCAAGGAATAAAACCTAAGTGTTCTAAGTTATTGTAAATAATACCAGTACAGGTGGAAAGGATAGAAAAACACCTTAGACCAGCTAAAGAACAACTCTGTTTTGACTACCTAATATGTTATTTTGTTGAGGATTCCTGACCTAAATACAACAGATCAGAGTTTCATAATTTCAATAACAAAGAGGTATTTGTTTCATAGAATAGGGAAGAACTGGTAATTTTCAGAGGAACCTCCTTTATACTCAATAGTCAATTTCAAAGTTGTTTATAAAGACATGCTTACATTAGGATTCATTTAAAATGTATAGATTTACTCAGGAAAACTTTATTTTTTCTTTAATGTAAAAGCAATTTAAAGCTTTCTTTAGATTTTGTTATAGGACGATAACAAGGCAGGTTTTGAGCACATGCAACATTTAAGTTAAAAATTCTAGGTCCTAATAAAAATAAAAACTTAGAATCACTTTCTCTATAAAATACTTTAATGAATGTCATTCTGCCTAAATAGATTACATGTTGCTCTTGGTAAACTTTTTAAGAGTAGAAATTACTAAATGGTTAAGTAATCAATGAATAAACTTCTAATGTTAATAATTCAATTAATATAACAGTAGATTAAAATAACGTGTCCCTTTTTCAATCGTATTAAGACCTAACACATGAAAAGTTACGCATCAGTTTCGAAATGAGTATTTTGTAATTTACATATGTGCATTGCTACAATATAAGATACATTGGAAGTCCATGTATAGTAATTATGAACACACACATATGCTCATATGTCAACATATGTATTAAATACAAAATCTGCAAATGTATTTATGGTTATTTATCTACACCCATGCCTATATGGATGTGTATATAGGTGTGATGTATACATATTCTGCCTCTTGCTATTTACCCTAAAAATGTAATAAACAAAGTCTGATAAGAAACAGTGCTTTTCGTGCTTTTATTACTGAGTTTCTAGGCAAATCAATCTGAAAACAAATACTTACTAAGATCCTACTTCTTTGGTTGTGGAGGTAGGCAGAGAGTATAATGTCATAGAAAGTAGTCTGCCTGATCTAATGTTAGAGGGAAGCTACTTAACATTGAATTTTGATCAAAGGTAAGCTTTGATCAAACATAAACATAATCATTCACCCATCTTCAGTGTGAGGTTAATAGTTTCAGTAATTATTTATTCCTAAGTTGTTTAATAAACCTTACTTATTTCATATTAAGAATTTAATAGAAGGTGTTTTAACAGACTTGTAAGCCATGAGGTTCAATTATACTTAACTGTTAAGAATAGGTGGACAGATGAGTTTGAGGTGAAGAAGAAAAAGTGACCAACATTTTGACATGTCTGTCATGTCAAAGCTACAGTTGTACTGAAGCATAAAATATGCAACTTCTTGTTAGAGAAGAGCACTGTATAAAATAAATAACATTTCCCCCCTGTGCTGAGCACAACTATTATAAGTACACAGTTATTAAATGTTTTTCTTTTCTTTTCTTTTTTTTCTTTTCTTTTTTTTTTTTTTTTTAGAGAGATTTTTCCTATAGGGTGTGTGTGCTTACCAAAAAGACAGAGAGACAAAAAGCAAGAAATCATTCCTCCCACCCCCAAGGGTGATGGCCATGCCACAATCCCTTCTCCAGCCTCCTCTTTGGATTTTGGGCATGCACACACACACACACACACACACACACACACACACACACCTGGCATGAGTTTAAAGCCACCGGGTCCAGGACTTGAACCGTGGTCGACTATGTGGGAGTCCAGCAATGCAACCATTACACCATCTACTAGACCTTTAAATGTTTTTAATAAATTTCTTTACCTCTATAAAAAAATATCTTTGTGGGGATTAGAAAATGAATAAACTTTTCCATTTATTATGTATATTCTATTGCTACTTTGGGAGACACAAATACATACTTTTAGTTTATATATTTATTCCATAAGCATGATTGAGAAAGAGAAAAAATCCCCAATAAGGTCTTAATGCTGCAATTAATTTACCCCCACCTTCAGCCAGCCCCAGATCATGGTGACACGCCCAGTGTACATCTGGAGGTATCTGGACACAAACCTGGAACTTTCCCTATGATCAGCACCACAGAGCAAAGTGTTCCACTGCTGCACCACTGTCTCTCCCCTAGAGAAATACTTGCAAAGATTTTTTTTTAGTGAAAGCGAGCTGACTCTTAGTTTTCTGAGCTATTACACATAATGAGTCTTCTCACGTATCGAAATTTTATCTGTCTACTCTCTATGCTCTATATGGCTAGTATTTGATACAAAAAGTAAAAATTAAAACAAAGATAAAGGTGAAAAAGTAGTTTAATGCTTGGAGGAGGTTTTCTCCAAAAATAAATTTTGAAAGATTCTACTATCAACTATATAGAAAATATATTTAATAATATATTAAATAATTGTACCAAAGTGCAGATGTTGCCAAAATTTTTAGACATTTTAATTTCTATTTTTACCTTATGACTTGTGTACTCTCTGGAGAGAGTCAGAAACAGAAACAGTGAGAAGAAAAAAGAAAAATCTCCCTCCAGGAAGGAGGATCTTTCATTTAACTTTATTTATTCATTTTATTTTTAATTTACACCAAAGAGGAACAGAGTTGTGGGGGGAGTGAGAAAGCAAGCCACCAGGTCCAGGACTCGAACCACGGTTGGCCATGTGGGCATCCAGCTCCCTTAACCACCATGACAACTGCCTCTCCCCACATTGTGAGTTTTAAACTTCTGATTCTGGAACTCAAACCACAGTCAACCATGTGGCAGTCTAGTGATGTAACTGCTCCACCATCTGCTGGTCCCCAGATATATTGATTTCAATTCAACAGTAAATTACATTAAATTAAAAAATAAATTCAGTCATGTGTAACTATTCCATGTCACTTATATTTGGTAGTATTTGAAATGATAGGATATGTAAAGTAATACCTCCAAAGGAAGTGAGATGATTTAGATGTTCAACATATTTGTCAGCCTGAAATACAACATAACCTGACACTTTAGGGCAATTATAAGTGAAGAGGACATTGAATATATTCCCATGACCAATTAGCTTCTCCTAATCAATAGGGGGATGCTACATGGATATAATCCATCATGATCCTTTGTCACAGCAACATGTATCAACTTCAAGGAATTCTTTGCTGTGAGACAGACATTGATAGTTTGTCTCACTTACTATTGAATTAGATAGATTAATATATTCTAACATTAACAAAGATAATTTTTACTCTAGTGATTGATCGATTATTTGGAAGGAAGAGAAAACTGATGTTTTTACTGATCCTTTAATCTTTCCCCAGAGTCTATTCCATCATGTCTGCTGTTACACAAAAATTCTCAGTTTCTTTCATATACTAGTGTTTATGCTATAGGATAATAGTCCAATCTTAATCACCAACTTTACCTATCATTGCTCTCTTTTCCACACATAGTTCCAGGGATTGTGGTGAATTCTTTAAATATGATCTCTAATATTTATATACAATAAATACTGTAACTTTGCCTCTAGAGAGGAAACTTGAAGCTCTGAAAGGGTAGTAAGTAATGTATGCAAAGTTACATTGTCATTAAATTTCATATAAGGTTTAGAGTTAAAATAAAATTGTCTGTTGACTTCCTAAAGTATTTCTTATGTCCTTGTGTCTTCTGCCTACACAATGTTGAACTTGGAATGAATTCTCTCTGTCTGTCTCTCTTTCTAGCTTTTGACATCTCATCTATTTTTAACAATATTTATTTTCACACAATATTTTAAAAATTCTTATTAGGATCGAACTTCCAAAATCTTGGGACACTGGTACAGATTCCCCAAAGGAAGTTCATTTCTAAATGTTGTTAATGCTATATTAACATATTTATCTGTAATCATTAGTATGTTTTTGTTTCTTGATATCATAACAGTGATCTCTCTTTAAAAATGCAGACATTCTATAATTCTTGTAATTATTTAATTAGACATTTTCTGATTTACAAACTACATGAAGAATTTATAGTATTAAATAAGCCATTGCCTGCAATAAACACAAAGGGTGTTTAGTTCCCCTTATTTTTAGTAAAGAAATAATTGAAACAAGAATGACTTCACAGAAAATAAATGATATAGTATTTCTCCCTACATATCTGATATACAAAAAGATAACATGAAATAATTTTGCCTCCACAATTTTCTTCATTCCTTTATATATCATCTCAAAATTGCCATTCCTTTGAACAAGATGTTAACTCTTCCCATTTTTATCAGGCTGTTATCCCTAATCACAAGTGAATTGCTTGAATGTTTAACCCTGTCTCTTCACACTAATTGCATGCATATTATCGAATACTTCCACTCATCATAAAAATAGGTTCAATTGTCTAAAATATTATTAGGTTTTTTTCATAGGGCACATGCACTCACTGGAGAGACAGAGATTGAGAAGGAAAGTGAAAAAACCACCCTCAAAGAATGGTCATGCTCCAAACTCCTTTCCTCTATTCTCCTACTAAAATTTTTGGCATGTACTCTCAGGTGCCTCGCATGAATTTTAAACCACCAGGTGCTGGACTTGAACTGAAGTCGACTATGCAGGAGTCCAGCACCCCAACCACCATGCCTCCTGCTGGCCCCCTACAATTTAATACTTTTCAAAAATTATTTTAATTTTTATTCACTATCATTATTTTTAAAATTTTTTGCCAAAATGAGAAAGTGAGAAAGCAAACCACCAGGTCTGAGACTTCAACCACAGTTGGCCATGTTTCAGTCCAGTGTCCTAACCACCACACCACTTGCCAGCCACTAAACTCTAATTCATGTCCTCACTGACAAACACTGGGTCTTCGGGAAAGTCATGACGTGTTTTTGCATTAAAAAACAGAAAAATAGTTCATGACTTTCCAAACGAACTAATAATTCTATTAATCTACATATTATATGTCAAAAGGTCTTCTTTCTGTTCACAGGGACCCTGTCACCTAAATCTCCACACCACCTACTGGCCCTTGCTTGTGTTTTGACATACTGTCAAAGAGATTTTGTGTGTGTGCCTATCTTATTGTTCAAGTTTCTTATGTATACTTCACACTAAAATGATTTGGCTTCTTGATCCACAATTACATTAACATGTTTTCCATGGCAACCAATGATTTAATTGCTCAATCCTACAAATGATGATGTCTCTTCTATATTTAAAAATAAAATACACGTTTCACAAAATTTTGTAAATTTTTCATTTTTATCCACATCTATTTTCTTGAGTTTCCATTGTATTTCTTACATTTCTTAAATCTTCTTTACAGACTTTTTGTTTTCAGAGAGTTTGCTGTAGCGTACATGCACTCATTAGACAGACAAAGAGAAACAGAAAGTGAGAAGTCACCCTCTATGGGAGATGGTCATACCACAATCCCTTCTCCACCATTCTCCTCTCAGGATTTTGGGCCCATACACATGAGTTTCAAGCCTCTGGATCTGGGGTCAGCCATGTGGGAGTCCAGCAATGTAACTATTGTGCTATCCACTGGTCCCACAGATTTCTCCATGACCTTATACATTAAATGTCTCAAAGAGCTCAAAATCAATATAGTTATTGTATGTTGATTAGAGAATAACACCTTAATCAATATCCATAATCTCTGTAATTTTTTTCTATATACACTAGTGAAAAATACACTATATACACTAGTGAAATACTAATCTAAATTTCTTATGCGCAATGTGTCTGTCTCCTGCGCATTATTTCTTAAATTAACTCTACTGATGAGAGCATTACATAAAAGGAAATAAACATATTACATATTTAGTTCAGTAGTTTTTGACAAATGTATGCACCTGTATAGCCAATATCTGAAGCAAAATGCAGAATATATCCACCAAAGAAGTCTCTCATACCAATTTGTAGTTAAACCTACCCCACTTCTAATCCAGTCTAGATACCTGATTTCTATCATTACAGATTAGTTTTGTCTATTTTAAAATCTCATAGTAATCCATAGGAACCAGCAGTTAGCGTAATGGCTATGTCGCTGGACTCCCACGTAGTCAACCGTGGTTCGTGTCCCAGACACAGTGGCTTAAAACTCAGGCCAGGCACGTGTGCGTGCGTGTCCAAAATCCCAAGAGGAGAATGGAGGAAAAGGGATTGCGGCATGACCATCCCCCCTGAGGGGTGATTTCTCGCTTTCTGTCTCTATGTCTTTCTCTGTCTGTCTGGCGAGCGCACGTGCCCTATAGCGAAAAACCTCTCCCCCTCAAAAAAATAAAATAAAAAATAAAATCTCATAGTAATCCAATAGTACAATTTACATATTTTATTTTTGGCTTTATTCACCCAGTATAACATTACTTTGATTCATTGTTTCACATTGTCAATATGAGTAGTTGTTTCTGTTTTATTGCTGGTTAGTAATGCATTTTGTGTGTGTGTGTGTGTGTGTGTGTGTGTGTGTGTATATATATATATATATATATATATATATTTGTGTGTGTGTGTATTTGTTTATAAAATATATTTTGATGGCCATTTGGCTTGTTTCCAATGTTTTGTAAACAGGAATCTTTCTTCATTTTTCTTAGATAAACATCTAGAAGTGTGATTTTAGGTTCAAATGACCTTTGTTGAAGTAATTATTTTTATGTTGATTTGCTTTCATCTTTCTAAATGTGTGTGTGTGTGTGTGTGTGTGTGTTCATATATATATATATATATATATATATATATATATATATATGGTTCCAGGATTTATAACATGCTTATGAAGGAAGATTTTGTGCTAGTTTTCCTCATATAGTCTGTGTTTGTGTGTGTTGTATGTTGTGCTTTTTGTTTTTTAGTTTGCTATAAGGGGCACACACTCACTGGAGACAGAGAGAGAGAGAGAGAGAGAGAGAGAGAGAGAGAGAGAGAGAGAGAGAGAGAGAAAGTGATAACTCATCACCCAGCGGGATGACCCTTCTCCTTCATTCTCCATTCGGGATTTTGGCACGCATGCACATAGCACCCAGTGTGTTTTTCAACCCAGCAAGTCCACTTGAACTACCCAGTCAGCCTTGAGGGATCCAGCGACCTAAACCTCCTCATCGCCTGCAAGCTCTTGCCTGTGTTTTAATATAGTGTTACAGAGTCTTTGTGTATGTATGTGCTTATCAATTTTGATAGAAATATATTTTTTAAAAAGAGTAAGAACAATAATAAAAACTAATGCAAGTATAACTTAGTACTTGCCAAACATATAATTGTTTTTTTCACAATGTTTTTAAAAAATTAAACCTTAAAAATATTTAACAATATAGGACAGATTATATTATCATTGCCATTTATCAAGTACATAAATAATTAGCTCAAGGTATTACAGCTAGTTAGAGGTAGAGATACAAGTTGAAAGGAGGTGTACAATCTCTAATACCTACTCTGTATCATTCCATACATGCCCTACTCTACATTCCACTATAAAATGTATCTACATTTATTAAAAACTGAAAGTGTATAAAACATAAAATGACTGCTATTGAATTCACATGGGAATGATTTATTTTGGGTAGCATTTAACATCAATACTAATTGGAAACCCCCTGCTAGTTATTTCAAGCATTTTAAAATATAAAATAGGTTAATTTTCTCTAATACATTTTTAAAACAGTATTAGTTGGGGTATAATTTTTATATAAAATATACTTTCAGTTGTAATTTTATATTTTATTTTTGTAACCACAACCCATTGATTCTATGACTCCAGAGATTCCTCTTTTATACTTTTATAGTTAATCCTCTTAACTTTCCCCCAGACAACTACCAATATACTTTCTATCACTATTTATTAGATTTATTTTTTTCTAAAACTTTATATAAATTGACTTATATAGTACACACCATTTCTTCCTAATTTTTTTCTTCCAGTGCAACATTTTTTAATATGAATTCTTCTTGTGTATATTGATATTTTGGTCCCATTTATTGCTTTACATGCTATTTATTCTCTTACATGGATAAAGCACTAATTACATATTCTTTCACCGTTGGTGGTTACTAAAAATAAAGCATTTCTAAATATCTATACGAAAGGCTTTTGCAGACGTGTGTTTAATTATTTCGTGTTAATGAGTGCAATTGCTCAAACATGTAGTCAGTTAATTGTTACCAAAGCAAGAAATTTTCAGACTGTTTTCTATTGTGGTTATAATGTTGAACATTGCCAAAACTCTGTGCTCCCAGGAAACAGTGGTAGGTAAAAAGAACTGACACTGAAATTTTGGTTTTTAATAGCCCCTCCCGTATCATTTTATGTTTGAGAGAAATAGTCATATACAAGGAACCAACTTGTCTTTGCCTATCCTGAGATAAACATTTCCTCTATCTTTTCTCAAGTAGCCTATAAGATTCTCAGATGTTTTCCTTATTTCTCTGCCTCTACAACACTCAACCCACCTTCTTTTTCTGAAACAGTCCTCATTAATGGACATTCTCATTACTGCAGTAACTTTAATAAAATCATCTTCTCGAGACCAGGAGGTGGCATAATGGTTTCATTGCTAGACTCCCACATAGTCGATCTTGGTTTAAGTCCCAGACCCAGTGGCTTAAACCTCATGCTGGGCACATATGTGTGTGGGCCCAAGATCTCGAGAGGAGAATAGATGGCAGCGTGGCCATACCCCAAAGGGGGGGCGGGGTATTTCTCCCTTTCTGTGTCCCTCTGTTTTTCTGGTAAGTGCATGTGCCCTATGGCAAAAATCTCTAAAATAAAAATAACTCCTTACTTGTCTGGTATAGTTTGTATTTACAGTTTGATGCCGTGACTTGACAGAGTTGGACCTAACTTTTGAGGCCCTGTTTACTCCAGTCAAAGACTCTCATTATCCCTTGTGCTCCATCCCTGAGACAGGGAACACAAGTTGAGCGCCCTATCCTGTGTTCCTCTCTCATATTTTTTAAAAAATTATTTATTTATTTATGATTTTATTTATTTCTTCCATGACCAAGAGAAACAGAAAAATAGCACCCCACCCAATGGATTTTAGACACCATGACCCATTTCCAACTTCAGTGAGTCCTAAATAATGAACATTTGTGTGCCTGGCATATCCAGGGTGGTCTTCACATGCAAACTCAGAACCTTTCCATGTGGTAAGGCCTAACAGAACGTCAGGCTTACTGCTACCCCATGTCTTACTGTCTAGTTCTTGTTCTAGATTCTTGTCAATTAAAAACATGGTATGCATTAAGTCTGCTACTTTTGAGTTCTAAAAAAGAATAGATATGAAAAAAAAGTTATTTCTATCTCTGATTCTGGTTTATTTTAGTTTTATGGTCTGATGACTTGGTGATCTCTTTGAACAGATGGTTTAAAGAGATCTCATCTTTATTGGTTAAAAGACAGCAGACAATCTGGTTCATTTTACCATTTGTCTATTTTGAACTCAGGTCAAAAGAATTTGTATTCCAGAGGGAAAAGAAAAGCCCTCTGATATAAGCCATTTAGTTTTGTATGTATGTGCGATGCTCAGCCCTCCGTAGGTATTTTAGAATTGGAGCTCTAATCTTCCTATCTCTGTCTATGTATGCTTATGTTTCTGTGAGTGTGAAATATCTTCTTACCTCTGAGTGCTGTTACCAAATTGACTACAGTATCTTGTAAGACAGTTGACCACTCTTGGCTTTGAGATAAATCATCATTTGCTTCTAAAGCATTTCTAAATTTTCTATAGAATAATGAACAATAATGAGACACTCCTAAGAATAATAGTGACAGCAGTCCAACTTTTTGTGCTGGGTATATCTATTATATTTTTGGTTAAGGAGAACAGAAATTTTATGACAAAGTCTAAGTAACTGATCATTTCAGATAAAAAAGAGGAAAGTACAGAACAAAAACTGTATGTATAAAAAGTTATAGAACTTTTTATGCTAAGTTGATCTCAATTTCTTTGAGTATTATACCTTCCTTTTTTTTTTTTTTTTTTTGTGGAGAGGTTTTCGCTATAGGGCATGTGCGCTCGCCAGACAGACAGAGAGAGACAGAGAGACAGTAAGCGAGAAATCACCCTCCAGGGGGGATGGTCACGCCACAATCCCTTCTTCTCCATTCTCCTCTCGGGATCTTGGGCACGCATGCACACACACCTGCCGTGAGTTTTAAGCCACCGGGTCCGGGACACGAACCGCGGTTGACTACGTGGGAGTCCAGCGACATAGCCATTACGCTAACTGCTGGTTCCCGAGTATTATACCTTCTTAGTAAGTGGTTTTCATTGGGAGGTTCACATCACTTGTCTATGATGTTTAATTAATATGTACATGTTTAGTACCTACTCTGGGCTCAGTATTTCTAACTGATACTCTTTCTTTTAATTTCTATGCTTATTTTATTGTGATAAGAACACTAACACAAAATCTGCTCTCTTAGCAGGTTTATATGTACACTACATAAAATTCTTCACTATAAGCATGACGGTATTTTCCTGGTACATTTTAAGTATGTGCCTGGTATATTCATAGAAAATTAGGTCTCAGTATTGTTACATATGTTTCCTGAGTATTTTCTCATAATCCATAATTTTACATGATTATGCTTATCCAACTTTAGAAAATAGATGTAACATCCCCTCTTTCTTGAAAATCAGGCTAATGATTACATTTACAAAATTCTTTTTTGCTGGGACCAGCAAATGGTGTAATGGTTATGTCACTGGAATCCCATGTTGTCAACTTTGGTTTGAGTCCTGGACCTGGCAGCTTAAAACTCATGCTACGCCCATGAGCATGCTTGCCCAAGATCCCAAGAGGAGAATAGGGGAGAAGAGATTGCAGCATAACCATTCCCCCCAGGGCCTGATTTCTTGCTTTCTGTCTGTCTTTGTCTCTTGGTTGAGCACATGCACCCTATAACAACAATAAAAAAAAAATTGTTTAGCATATGACCAAAAGAACAAATTCCCTTATCAGTTGTACTACTTTTCTTATGAATGTCACGAGTCTTTCACTTTTACAAAATAATCAGTACTAAATTAACCTCAGCCACTGTAAGTCTTTTGCCCAGTGGAAGGATTTTGTTTCTAATTTTATGCATCCCTTTGAAAGCACATGCAGTCAGCTACAGGACAAAGTGCTTCCTCTTCCAAAAATGGCTGCCTCAGACATACATAGAAAGAAATAAACCAGGCCACTTTCTATTACAGACATTGCATAGCATTATTTGAACAACTTAAGTTACTACAGAAGCAGACTGAGTCAGGCTTCCTAAACTTCAGCTGAAACACAGATGGGTTCATGAGAATGCTAACTTAAGATGAGAACAAGTACTTATTTGACACAGGACTGAGTGAACAAATGGGAGAGGATGGTGGTTTTTGTTATTATCAACGTTCCAGTGTGCTATTTTCTGAAGATTAAAAGAATAACTCGCTACATTCGCTTAAATTATGAAAACTCACAGCAATTTGATACATTAGCACTTGGAAATAAAAGCAATATATTTGTGATGATGTATACTTCTCACCAACTTATAGTTCCAGAATTCAGAAAGTCTTAGTATTGTTATTTCCATGACAATTATTTTTTGCATAAGTTCAATAATCTGTCTTCTTTACTAATAGATTATTACAAACATCGCTTATACATTCAAGCACTTGTCTGAAATGCCATATTTAAAGACGATGCTCATTTAATCAGATATGATCAGAATGGAACTGATGCTTACAAAGCCCTCTTGGGAAAAAAAAAAATGGCCTGGCACTCAGCATATAGAGTTCACAGTCTTAAAGATGAGTAAGAAATGTCATTTTCAGGGCCAGTAAGTGGCATAGTAGTTAAGGCACTGAACTCTCACATGGCTGACTGCAGTTTGAATCCCAGATCTGGTAGCATAAAACTCTGGGCACTTGCATGTGCAATCCCAATATCCCAGATGAAGAATAGAAGAGAAGGGACTTTCACATGACCATCCCCCAGAGGGGGTGATTTCTCACTTTCCCTCACTCCCTCACATTGTCTCTCTGGCAACTGTACATACCCTATGGCTAAAACCTTAAAAAAAAATTAAAAAAAAAAAAAAGAAAAGAAAAGAAAAGAAAAGAAAAAACGAAAAGAGAAGAAACATCACTTTCTGGCAAGCATGACAAATTAGGATATTTAAGTAAACCTCAAAAAGAGCATAATTTATAGGTGAAATTTTATTTTTTGTATTGACTTTCAAACCTAATATCTAATCCAAGCTTCTTTATTTTTTAAGAGATATTTTTACTACAGGGTGTGTGTGCTCACCAGAGGGACAGAAAGAGACAGAGCACTCACCCAAGAGACAGAGAAACAGAAAGTGAGAAATCACCCCCCCCAGAGGGGATGACCATGCTGGAATTCCTTCTGCTCCCCAAAATCTTTCCTCTCAGGATTTTGGGCACACACGCATATGTACCCAGTATGAGTTTTAAGCCACTGGGTTAGGGGACTCAAACTCAGTCGACCATGTGGGAGTCCAACAATGTAACCATTATGTCATTTGCTGGTTCCTAATCTAAAGTTCTTTATAAAAGTTTCCAAAATATTTAAAAAGTCTTATACACTAAAATGTTATTTTTTCTGGTAAATTAATTGAATAAATTCTGCTGAGGAGAACCTTATTTTGTGGTAAAGAACAATCTTTCTTTTCTTTATCAGTGGAGTAAGGAAGGAAAGAATATTGTCAACTGCCTAAACACTTTCTCTTTTTTCCTTAAACTATTAAAATTTATTCAATTTGATAGATCACCTGAAGAGAGAAATCTTGGTTTGAAATGAAAACTTTTACACACCGTCTGGATTCTGAGCTTGTTCATGGTCTTTGATTTATTTTGCAACTCTTCATGAAGTGCAATATCTAATAAATACATAATTAATATTGTCCGGTAGAGATTTAATTGACTACCTCATCTACTGAGTGGGGGGAGATAGTTCTTATACCCATTTTTCAACTGGGTTGGATCCTGTTGTCTTGCAAAAACTATCAATCTTTACCAAATGTTAAATTAGTCCGGTTTCTTTCAACATCTGTGTATAATTGTCCAAAATAATGTTACTAGCTTTTTTTTTTTTCTTTGATCTGACTCTCCAAAATAGAGAATTAAAACTTTATCTCCAAAACGCTATCAGGACTCTAGATTGCCTTGTGGTTGGACTCCTCCCAGGTCCTAAGGAAGAGTTGGGAGCTAGAAGTGATAACTGGGTAAAAACCTTCAAGGACTCATCACCACAACAGACCATACATGGAATGCATTTTTCCCTAGACGAGCTAGTGTGTTGTCTCTGGCAAAGAAGTGCTCAATTATGAACACTCTTATACCATGAGTTGCCAAGAAAGTAGACAACATCAGCAAAAGCATGCACATTTTAACATCGATAAACTCAATGAGACATGCTACATACATAAAGATTTTTCTCTGGTGACCTCTGGAAATCAACTATACTAGATACCCTCTAGGTTCTTTACTTTTTACTTTTATTTTAATAATATCTTTTCTATTACTATTTCCTATAGTTTAATTTCATCATAGTGGTAACAACATTACATTCTAATTGTGGCTTGTGCTTCTGGTAAACACTGTATTATTTTGTAATCAAGGAAAAGATTATTAACTAGTGGTCCTCAACCTTTGGCACCCTTGACTACTTTCATGGAAGACAGAAGACATGAGGGGATGGTTTCAGGATGATTAAAGTATGTTATATTTATTGTGAACTTTATTTCAATGATTAATATTATTATTATTTTAGTTTTTTTTTTTTTCCATAAGGTTCCTGTGCTTGTCAGAGTGAGACAAAGAAAGTGAGAAATCAACCCCCCCCAGTGGGATGGTCATACTGTAATTCCTTCTTCAGTCTCTTCTCAGGATCTTGGGCATATACACACACATGCTTCTGGGTCCAGGACTCAAACTATGGTTGGCCATGTGGAATTCCAGTGCCTTAACCACTCTTCCACTTGCTGATCCCTATTTCTATTACTATTGAATTATAATATATAATAAAATAATTATGCAGCTCACCATAATTCAGCATTTTCAGCTACTTCCCAGTGCTAACATCAATGCGTCATCTCCAATGCAGATCATCAGTCACTGGATTCTCATAAACAGTGTAGAACCTAGATCCCCTTTATGCACAGTTCTTGATAGGTTCACACTCCTATGAGAATCTAATAACACATTGATCTGACAGGAGACAGAGCTGATGCAGTGATGGAGAGCACTGTAAAAACAGATGCTTTGCCTGCTTGACCACCACTTACCTCCTGCTGTGCGGGCCTTTTCCTAACAGACTGTGAACTGGTATCAGAGTTTGGGGACCTTTACTATAAAGGACTACCCTGTTCTTACATACTCAAAGATAAATCCCATCTCTGTCTTTTTTTGTGACTCTCTTAAGACTCAAAGATGACATTTTAGTTTTACTAGTCTCTACGAAAACCCCAGGCACTCTTTTTTCCCTTGGAGACATTCTCATTTTCCCTATTGTAATAACTTGAGTAAAATTATATCCTTAATTTTCCCATGCATTTGACGTCGATCATGTCATTTTACATTACCATCGGTAAAGAAAAATAATTGTTAATGATAACTTTGAGAGGGCTCAGTATCATCTCCAAAGACCTGTTTTCTTCTTCCTCCCATGTACAAAGTATAGCCTCTCATATAAGTAAATGTTAACTAAACTCACAGCCTCCTAAATGATATCCAAATCATTAGGCAACCAAGTTGTTTTCTTTCCTTTCTCATGTTTTGGCTTATACATGACCTAGGATTGGTGAGTGTGTTAATGTTGGAATAACGAGAGCCATATTTTGCCTTCTTCACTTTAATTAAACATTTTCTCTTGGATACTAAACAGAGTGTACTCTCTGTTTATAGCATGGCCTCATTTTTGGTTTTATTTACTATTTCTTAAATGATACCAAAGTAGGTGGTGGTATAGTGGTTCAGGAAGTAGGTTGACATGGGAAAGGTCTTGCGGTTGCATCCTGGACCTTCTCTGAGCCTACTAGGCATGCATGCACTTGTGCACATGTCCTTAACTAGGGCTAGTTGCGATTAGGGGTGCATGATGTGTGAAGACCCTATTGGGGATGTCTCTCTCTCTCTCTCTCGCTCTCATTATATACTTCTATAGGAGAAATAATAGCTTTAAAAAAAGAAGAAAAAATGATATTAAAGCACAATAAATTATATTGAAGGGAGGATATTACAAGAATTTTGAAAAACATTGTGTGAAGAATTATTGACGATACAAGGCACATTAACTCTTACAAAATTTGTACATAGTTTTTGCATGTTTTACACTGTATCTGCAAGTAGAGTGATTCAGTTTGGAATGAGTAACTCCAAAGAATAGATTATACATGAAAACTATGTTGAGATTTTTATCACATAAAGACTTCTTACAGTCTACATTTCTCAAAAAATGAAATGGCTTCTTTTAGGTCAATGATCCATAAATATCCAGCATGACTTGAGCAACACATTACTGCTGCGCCATTGAGCTTGCCGAAAGTCTTGTATGAAATTAACAGTTTCAGTTTGTTTAACTTCCAAGCCTTATTAATACTACATTAACCATAGCAAAGAAATTTTGAAAACTATTACAAATGATAGTACATTAAGTTGGCAACTTTTTGTATGTTGTAGTTCAAAAGAGTTCACTATCTTCAATATTAATTTGACTGTTTCTTGTGGAAACTGGAATTAAGGCAAATTAGTATTCATGAGTTTCTTATAATTACCTTTCAATGTTTTGACAGGTATTTTAAATTGGCTATAAATATTCTTATTAAGTACAGTTACTGAAACTATTTAAAACTTTCAACAATCTATCAAGTGTTTGAAGTCAGAGATTATCTAATTAAAATAGAATCATGTCTTGTTTGAAATACAGGCAAATATATTTAAAAACAATATTGAAATTATGATCTGTAAAACTATCATGCTTCTCCACTATTCTTTTTTATTTCTATCTTTTCTATAGGATGTGTGCACTCACTGGAGAAAGAAAGGTAAAAAAACACTCCTGGGATGACCATGCCTCAATCCCTTCTCCCTTCTCCTGTGATTATGGGCGTACACACACATGTTCCTGGGTTGTCCTGAAGCTGCCGATCTGGGACTTGAATCGTTAGGCTGACATTGCAGGATCCATATCCTCCAATCACTAGGTCACTGGCTTGTCCTCCATTACTTTCTAACAATAGTCTTTTCATTATTCCTCACTATCTTCACTATCTTAAAATAATTTTCATCATTAATTCATTATTAACAAATATTTTAAAAATACTGACAAGAAGAAATAGATGATAAATTCTCTCATCTTACCAGGTAGGGAAGTTAGTCCAAAGAATTCCAGCTTTGGGGCAGACGACAACTGATTACAGAATATCCTGGGAATGGAAGACATGAGATATGATAGCGTGCATGGCAAACATCAATTCTGAGGAAAGTTTCAATTATCAACGAAAAATAAAATGCAGTCTAATTCTCCAAATTTGGCATCTAA
The DNA here is from genome assembly GCA_026018925.1 of Tupaia tana. Lineage (NCBI taxonomy): Eukaryota > Metazoa > Chordata > Mammalia > Scandentia > Tupaiidae > Tupaia > Tupaia tana. Next base: position 68,799,403 of record JAKSZU010000005.1, read on the forward strand.
ATTACCTGGACTTACTCAGAAGTTAGCAAAGCTTTAGATTCAGGCCTCTTTCTCTTCTGTAAGGGTGTTTTTTGGGGCCTTGGAAAGGTCCTACAATTGTATTTCATGATCACATTTTTTATTGTATTTGAAACTTTACATTAGTTTTGAACTCTTAAACAGATAAATAGGACTTCAAATAACTCTAAGCTTCAGATCACATTAAAGCTGGCTTAACCAAAAATTGTCTACTCCTTTTGTGTTCGTTCTCTGGGTAACCAACACTATATGAGAAGAAACACAAAGTGGTTGTCCAAAGGTCATGAGGAAATTCTCAGAACTGTAGGCAAATGTTCATACTGGGACATGAGCTGAAACAAGAGTTCAAGGGAGGCCAAAGCTGCCTAATAGTCAAAATCATGGATACGATCTGTTTTCCAAGAATTGCAGCCAACATTGCTGACAAGGGACTACACAGATTGTGACTCTGCCTGCTCTCATGTCCCACTTGCTTGTTGCTGCCACTGCTGCTCAGCCCTACCACGAGAATGGATTCTCCATAGACCTTTACCTTGCTATAGGAGTCTCTGGTTTCTGAGCAAAAACTGGGATTAATTCAATGAACTGATAGAGAACAGAGAAAGGGCAAAATCTATTATATTTAGGACCAAAAAAAAAATGGAAAGAAAATAAACATAGACTTAAAAAAAAGAGAGAGAGAGAAAGCATGCCTGCCATTCAGAATAGGAAGAAACATAGGTAAAGAGAAGCTACAAATTGAACAGAAAGCATCATTTTTCCACAGTCCATATAGCAGCTCTACAATGCTATAATGACCTTTTGATTGACTATGGCTTCCTTACCTATCAGGTTCACAAATTTACTCTGCTATTCCTATTACTGAGTATAACTAAGTGCTAAATCACTCAACTCCCGAATAATCCTCACTGCTTCTAATCTTCTCTGAGAAAAAGCGACTAATACAGATCTCATCCCTGTTTCTCTGAGACCCTTCTCAGATTCCTCCAAACTTTATCTAAGAAGTAGCTCCTCTTTATCCTGTGTTTTGAGTGGCTTCCTCAGTCTTCTGGCTTATCCTCTCTTTCTGTGATTCATCCAATCTTATTTTGTGTGACCACATATTTGTCCTAGTAGTCTTTGATTGACTAGATTTTACTACCTTTCCAGTGTTTCAGCAGAAAGAAGGTAGGGAAGTAATTTCTTTGGTGTTACTGTATTTATTTGGGGATATGAACTCTATCCCCATTTATATCCATAAAGGGTTTAATTTCCAAAAGACAGTACTAATAGAGTGTTAAAATTTTGTGGAATAAAAATATGTTAATTGTTTACTTCTATCCACCCCTGATTTCTCAACATCAGTAGTGTATTTTCTTCTTACTATATCCTACGAAAAAATAATTTAAAAAGATAAATACAATCTCCAAGTCCAACCATTTCTATATCTGAAATGACTCATACATTTAGTGGGTATGCTTTATATATAAAGTTTTTTCCTTCAGTTCAAACTAACTCACATAAAAGAATTTTTAAAATCCTTAGCTCAACCAGCCTCATGACCTAGTGGTTAGGGAAGCAAAATACCACAGGGCCAACTATGTGTTTCTAGTCCTGGCCCTGGCAGTTTGAAGGACAGACCAGGCACATATGTGTGCATGCCCAAAGTCCCTGTGGGATGGAAAGATGGAAGAGAGGGGATCATGGTGTGACCACGCCCCCATTGGGTGATTGCTTTCTCCCTCATCACACACGCTCGCTCTCTTTCTCTCACTGTCTCATATTAGTGAATGCATATGCCATCTGTTAAAAATTAGTTAGAGGGACCAGCAGTTACCATAATGGCTATGTCACTGAACTCCCATGTGGTCGACCGCCGGGCGCATGTGCCCAAGATCTCGAGAGGAGAATGGAAGAGAAAGGATTGTGGCGTGACCATGCCCGGGGGGTGGGGGGGGGGTGGGGGGGGTGGGGGGGGGGGGGGGGTGGGGGGGATTTCTCACTTTCTATCTCTCTGTCTGTCTCTGTCTTTCTGGCGAGTGCACGTGCCTTATAGCAAAAACCTCTCTAAAAAAAAAAAGAAGAAGAAGAAGAAGAAAAGAAAAGAAAAGAAAAAATTAATTAGAAAACAAATTTGGAAAGAAAAGAATGAAGAAATAATTGAATTTTCCTTTCACTGCAAAACTTCTGGATTCTCTGTTATCTGGTTTAGCCAATTCCAAAGAGTACTATACACTCAAGAAGAGATCATTTTCATAAATGCAAACATAATAATATCACTTGTTCTCTTAATGTATTTCAGAATAAAGTCTCAAACCAATTTTAGTTATTTTTCAAATTCTCACTATTAAATGATTTCAGGACATGATACCCACTGGCTGAAATACCTAGTAGTTCTTAAAAATGAATTAGTCAATTAATCTGAAATAATAAACTTAAAACCTTGATAACCTACTAAGTAAATAAACATAATTACATACACAATTTCATTAAGGAAAAAAAGTAATAAAGAGATTCTTTTAATCTGGATTAATAATCCAACTATATGGTCTAGAATATTCTTTCATTCTCAGCTCTCTGTATCAACTACCAAAAGCATATCAGACAGTTATTTATTTTTAAATTTATTTTATATCCCCTCCCAGAGAAACATTTATGTTTTCACTTAATTAATCAATCAATGACATATTTCTTACATTTAACTCTGTTGTATCTTTTATTTAAAGCATGCCGGTCACTAGTGTAAAGGAAGTCAGTCAAATAGTATTATTTAAATTCTTGGCTCCAGGAGATGGCATAAAGGATATGTCACTGGAGTCCCATGTAGTCGACTATGGTTCAAATCCCAGACCTGGTGACTTAAAACTCATACCAGGTGTGCATGTATGTGTGCCCAAAATCCTGAGAGAAGAATGGAGAAGGGATTGTGGCAAAGCCATCCCCCCTGGAAAGTGATCTCTTGCTGTCTGTCACGCTGTGTCTCTCTGTCTCTCCAGCAATCACACATGCCCTATAACAGGCAAAAGTCTCTAAAAATATTAATTAATCAATTCCTGAATATTTTTAAATACTACATTGATTGAATCATATTATATTGATACACTTGAATTCTATTTTTACAATTAAATATTTACAGTCCATATATACATATTTTTCTCTATAGGAGGCATGCACGCATAAGACAGAGAATGAGAGACAAAGAGAGAGAGAGAGGAAAATGAGAAATTAACCCTCCCCGGGGGGGATACTAATGCCACAATCTCTTCTCCTTTATTCTCCTCTTGATAAGGCAGGGGATAGGGATATTAAGCACACAAACAGGGTAAAGGTTGTAAAGGTCAAAGATGGAGTTACAGTAGCTAAGCTTTAATAAAGAGCCGCTGAATAGGGCTCAAAATAACTATAGCTAAGGACAACTACTTGCTTACTACACTCTAACAAAAAATGCAAATAAATATGATCTGCTGACTCTACAAAGAATGGGGTAATAAATCTCCCAGACTACCATGTAACTATTGTCTGAAGCCCATTTCCTTAGATCAGCCTCTTTCTCAGACTGCTAGATAAAAACCTCTGACAAAAGTCCCAAATTGGCAACCCTCTTTTGGGACTCCACTATCTCTCAGGGGGTTTTCTCTTTCAATAAAGACACTACTTTAATCTCCTTTGTCAGCACTTCTCATTCTTCCTAATTGCCAGACATTAACTCAGCCCACTCAGAAATCCTTCAACACTGGGACTTTGGGCACACATTCACAGGCAACAGGTTTTGTTTTTCAAGTTACTAGGTCCAGGACTTGAACCAGTCAGTCAGTCATGTGAGATCCAGGTCCCTTAACAACCACACCACCCCACCTGAACCTGGCTGGCCCACATTCTGTAGTATTTTTACTCCTCAGTTTACTTGCTAATAAATGACATACAACAGTACAAGATATTGGACAAGTAACATAAGACTCAGTTGGATGGATAAGTATTGTCTCATAGAAAAGAGTGAATTTTTTTTTTTTTTTTTTTTTTTGCTTTCTGGGAAGAGCTGAGCTGAACAAAAAGTCACACAAAGGTCAATAAAGCAAAAATGTTATTAAAGTTCAATACTCTGTGGTTCAAAATAAAAAGCTGGGACTAAATTAGTCATACTGGGAGAAAAATTAAATATATTCAGGACTCTTAAGCGGATTTATAGTATAAATATCTCAGAATATAAACTCACTGTGTGATAACAAGAAAATGATCAAGCTGGTGGCTATAATTTTCCCCTCAACTTGACTAAAGTTTAGATAGGATTTTCATGACTTGAGACTCAGACCTTTCTAACTGGGTGTTTTCTTAAAAACAAAACAAAACAAACAAACAAAAAACATATAAATTCTTTATCTGTTCTTTTCAGGTGTAACTTAATCCTTTCAAAATCCTCTTACTGGTTTAGCAAACCAGTCATATTTTTTTCAAGGACCTTGTAACCATCTCTTCAAAATGTAATACATCAAAAATAATGTATCTGTGGTATCGCAGCACCCTAAAATTAATGGATGCTAATTAGCAAACACAGATGGCCTATTCACAGAGAGAAGCATTTGCAAATTCAAGAATAACTCAAAAATGTTTGATACATCCAAACAAACAGCCTCACCACTAACCCTTTTTATTCATTAGATCACCCCAACTCAAAAAAACTTCCTTTTTTTTTGGTTTGTTTGTTTTGTAGCAGAATTGAGCTCAGACTAAGTTTGGATGTCTCTCTCCTGTTACAATAGCCTTGAATAAAGTCATACTTTCCTGTTTAACATTGCCCATTGCAACTTTGCATTAAAAAAATAAATTTGTGAATAGATTGTTACTCTTTTCAAATAAAAAAAAATTAAAACTCATGGTACCTGACAGAGAATAAAATGTCTATTCTATGGATTAAATACCAATGCTCAGGACACAGCATTGCTGATGAATAAGGCAGAACAATGACTTCAGAGAATGAACAACAAGGGGCACTACCTACTGGGAAAATGATCAGTCACATCAGCAGAAGATCATATTTTCCTACTATTTTTGAACAAAGAAGTGATTGGGATAGGGACTATATTTTTAGCAAAGTCATCCCTGGAGGTGATCTACAACAAAATAAGCTTATAGTTATCATGGGCCCTGACTTCTCATGTGGGCTTATATGGATGAGGGAATTACCTTTAACACGATAAAAACTGGCAACTAACTGATGGTTACAAACAGTGCAGGTATTAATAACAATTTGCATTTTTAAATTGATTCCAGAGGAAATCTCTATGCTATCTGAAGGTTAAAAACATGCACATAGCTTTGAATTATTTGATTTCCATAAATCTCTGATATTAAATCCAGTGGTTTAATTGAATTATATATAACAGATATATAATTATCATGTAAATTCTATATTTTATAAACATTAAATTTGATTCATGGCAGTGTTTCCAAAAACAGTGTTGGTAAGATTTTAATATTATATATTTACAGATAAATGTTCATTTATAGAAAGTTTACTGTTTTGTCCTCAAAACTGAGCTACACGAGGAAATTATTAATTACTTTTTTCAGAAAATCTGCTTTATAACTTTTCAAAGTTTAAATGCAAAGATACAATCTTTTTGGGACCTGCAGAGGGCGTAATGGCTATGTCACTGAACTCCCATGTAGTCAACTGCGGTTCAAGTCCCAGATCCAGTGGCTTAAACTTACGCCAAGCGCGTGTGCATGTGTGCCCAAGATCCCGAGAGGAGAATGGAGGAGAAGGGATTGTGGCGTGGCCATCCCCCCTGGGGGGTGGGTGATTTCGTGCTTCCTGTCTCTGTCTTTCTGACAAGTGCACCCCTTTCAAAAAGCAAAACCTTTAAAAAAAAAAAAAAAAAACAGATACAATCTTTAAAAAAAAAAGATTTAAGTACAGAAACACAGATACACAGCTACTAATATAATTTACAAGCAGTCAAGTCATTTTCTTTAAGAAATATCTAGCAGCCTATTCCCTACTCAGATCATCTGGGCCTCACTGTACACTTAAATCTTCGTTTCTTCATTTTTTTCCCACTCAGATCATCTGGAATTCACTGTACACTTAAATCATGTTTTTACAGTGGTGAAAATTTAGTTTGAAATGCTATTGCAGTGAAATTGGTTATTTTCAATAGTGTCCTAATTTTGATGACAAATTGTATAGTCACACCAAACTAATTAAGCAGTTTGCTTTCTCCACTTGCATCCACCATAAACATAATATGTAAAGTATAAAAAAATTAATTAACAGAAAGTGATACAGCCAATATTATATGTTACATATAAACCCAACCTTTTTTAAAAAATAATTTAATTTTATTTTGCTTTTATTTATTTATTATTTTAAGTTGAGCAGACACAGACAGAGAGAGAGAGAGAAAAAAAAAAAAGGAAAGTGAAAAAACAAGCTGCCAGGTCTGGGACTTGAACCACAGTTGGCCATGTGGGAGTCCAACACTGTAAACACCTCACCACCTGCTGGCCACATCCCAACCCTTTATAAAACCATATATTACATAATCATCTAAATCATCATTGAGAATATAGGAATCCTGTTCTCTCATGTCATTTTATCGTAAGACTGATACAAAGCCTACTTCTTAAGCAGTTTGACCAATTTTGGCAACATTCTCCCCATGGTCAATCTTCACTTGAAGGATCTAGTTTCATTCTTTTATAGAGTCATGTTCATCTTTTATTTATCTATTTAATTCCCAGAGGGCATATCTGTTAACCAGAAAGAGAAAGCAATCCCAAATGGGACATGGTAACTCCATAACCCTCTCTCCTTCATTTCTCCATCCTGTTGAGGCTTTGGGCTTGTGTGTATATATGCCTGGCATATTTGATGCATTTCCAAGGCTGGTACAGGAGTTGTGATTGACCCCTACACTCTGGGACCAGCCCGTATTTATCTCTTCAATGCACAGAGGGCATTCATTCATCTTTTTATTCGCCAAAGTGACAGAGACACCTGAAAACACTTTTCCAGAAAAATCTTCATAATTGTAATGTTTTGTGCATATTATATTTCTTTAAGCTTCCAATCAAAGCCCCAGTTACAAAACATGGCTTAAGTTCCAACTGGAAGCATAACTACTGAATTGTTACAGTGGCCCACAGATGTAGCCAGTTGAGTGCTTCTGTAGGTGTGCCAACCTCCTCATAAATGCTTATTTTATTAAAGACCAGAGAAAATAGAAATAATACTGTTACAAATTTAAAACACAGGATTAGAAAGTTTTCAAAATAATTATTAAGCAAATAAAGGACCTAGGATTTTTAAAGGAATTTTACTATAATACTTAAAGTTCTAATTTATATTCCAAACAGAATCTCAGAGTTGTCTTTTCTCCACACCCTCACAAAGACTTGTTATTCTTTATTATTTTGAAAAAAGCCATTATAACTGGGATGAGTTAATACCTCATTATGATTAGGTTGTCTATTTCTCTGTTGATTATTGACACTGAACATTTTTTTATGCCCTTGACCATTTGTATGTCTTCTTAGAAGAAAAAGAAAGAAGGTATGTCTGTTCAAATAAACTCCCTATTTATTAATTGGATTACTTGGCTTTTTTTTTTTTTTTTTTTTTTTTTTTTTTTTGCCTGGTTTGCTGTTTGAGGTTCTTAAATACCCTGGTCATTAATCCTTTGCCAGATGTATGACTTTCTACTAAGCTTAAACCCAAAGAAAAGGAAATCAGTATGTCTAAGAGATATCCACTATGCCATGTTTGCTGCAGCACTATTCAAATAGCCAAAATATAAATACTGTAATTGAGAAATTGTTTCATATCAACATTACTGCTTAGAAATGGTCTTCCTCTAAATATCAGATTTCTTCATGTTATTAAACTCAGTGCACTTTTTCTCTCAAAATTCTCTCCCAATGTGAGCTCCGAATTTCACTTCATTTGAATGCTATACTCGTGTTATGATTCATTTGTATCTGCCAATTATACAGCTCTTCTGCCATGCAGATCTAGCTTCCCACCATACACTTTCATTTGGATATCTCACAAATATTTTGAACTTGACAAAATTAAACAAGATTTTTATTGTTGTCGTTCATGATAGATCTTGTATGTGCAAGAGAGAGACAGAGATAGAGAGAAGTACCTTCTGGAGGGCCTGGCCATAAGTAATCCGTTCCCTTCAGTTCTCCAACTTACAAGGAACCCAAACACACATACTTACAAACATGGTATGCTTCAGGCCTATGAATTCAGGGAGTCAAACCATGGTTAGCATGTGTCTTCCAGCTGCACAGGTCAAAACGAAATTACTTTTGTTCCATGTAAAATCTACCTCTTTCTAAACTCTAGTCTTGCCCATCTGTCCAGAGAATATAAGCATCTATCTGTTTGGTCAAACAATAAATTTAGAAGAGCCATAATCTTTTCCTCTCATTTACTAACCAGCTTCAAATCTATCACCACGTCCTACAAATTCTTCCTCCTAAATAAATCATATTCTTTTCCACTTTCTTTCTATGCATAATCTGCTTGAACCTGACTTCAAGAGCCAACTAAATGTTCTAAATATTCCCTCCACAACACTTTACTGGTGTTGTCTTTCACACAGAATAAAATTCTAACTTTACCGTATCACAGAATGTATTACCTTATTTCACTATCATATTTTTACTCTCATTCTTACTTGCTAATGATGGTGTTTAGATTTATGTTCTCAGATATGCCAGGATCTTTCTCACAATAGGACCTTTGCAACTGTAATATTCTCCTTGTTATCCTTCTGTTTGGCTATCTTTTCTTCTTCAGGCTTACATTAGCTTCAACATTACCTTGTCAGAAAGTCTTTCCCTGGTTGCCCTACCAATTCTAACATAGTATCTTACTATTCTAACATAGTATCCTACTTATTTCCTCAAATATTTTGGTATGTATAACAATTATTTTGTCTCTTTTTAAGATCTATCTTCTTAAAACATGGAACCAACCCAAATGCCCATGAACAGATGAATGGATTGAAAAACTGTGGCACATAGACTCTATGGAATATTACTCAGCCATAAAAAAACAACAAGACCTTGGCTTTTGACAAAAAGTGAATGAATATGGAAGATTAGTGAAGCAAGTCAGGCTAAGAAGGAGAGACACCGTATGTCTCCATTTGATATATACAGAGTGTCTGCACTCTACGGCCAAAACTGAATGACTAAAGGAAATAGAAACATAGTAGATGGTTATAAATACCAGCTACAGTTTGGGAAGAGGGTGGTTGGAAAGAGTAGAGTATGAGGAAGGACATTAGGAGAAAAATAGAGAAGCAAGTCATTTATGGGACAAAATTTATGGGTTATCTACTGAAGATAATTCTATAGTATTGGTTACTGGACTGGTGAGAAATGTACACATGTTGGAATATTCACTTTGCAAGCTAAGTAACATGTGATTGAATGTATAAAAGAAATTGAAATAAAAAAAATGAAATAAAATCTATCTTCTCCCTTAATCTAGTAAAGCCATGCTTTATATCATGAAAGTACTTCTGGGAAAAAATTATGAGTAATTTTCTTTTTACTTTGTTTTTCTATAGTATGCTAAATTGTTTACAGTGAATATATGATACTTAACAGAAATGAAAATAAAGTTAACAGTGTAATGGTAGCTAGAAAATATATACTGACTTTAAATGCCTTTACTGTTAAGTTGATTATTCACATACACTGACCTGTAACATGTTAGTCATAACAATTTCAAAAGGTATGTTAGAATATTATCAGTATAATTTAGGGCCTTTTGAGGCCTTTCGTTTCCTGGCCATTGAATTTTTATACTAAGGAAAAATCCACATAAGGCTGAATACATGAATGACTAGACACACATATCACTGAAGATATTTATATTTTATAGTTAATAATTGCAACTAAATAAATTCTTCCTTAAAGGTAATATATTAAACTTTAATGAACATATGCAAATATAGCTAGAAACAAATCTTCATTATTGTTACTGACAGAAAAATACTAACCATCTTAAACATTAGCATTTAGCCTTACATTTCATATTGCAGAGACATGTTGTTTTTATATACAAATTCTATAAATAATTTTAACTGATAGTCTTACTGTTAACAAAAGAGCCACCTGTTCTAAGTATACTGTCATTCAGCCACAAAACCAGTTTTCAGACTAAAATGTGAAATAGCATATACCATTAAAATCATCTGACTAAACAAACTGAAAAGAATGAATAAAACAATAAAAAAAACACATCTCAAGTTAGAGATTGAATAACATTTTGGGAAAAACATAAAAAGAGAACACTCACTATTTCAAGCTGTTGTTACCAGTTTTTATCTGTAAATCATACTTGAAAATGTTACATATGTTCTGCTATTGTGTAGCACAATAGTTTTAGATTGGATATTCATTATCAAGGAGATTTACTGCATCTTTTTAACATTTTTTTGAGAGGTTTTTGCTATAGGGTGCATGCATTCGCCAGAAAGACAGAGAGAGACAGAGACAGAAAGTGAGAAATGATCCCCTAAAGGGGATGGCCATGCCACAATCCCTTCTCCTCTATTCTCCTCTAGGGATATTGGGCATGTACGCACACACGTCTGGTGTGAGTTTAACCTACCGGGTCCAGGACTAGAACTGCAGTCATCCATATGGGAGTCCAACGACATAGCCATTATGCCAACTGCTGGTCCCTCTAAATTTATTGAAATGAATAATTAAACTAAAATTGTTCTTATCCTTGTCACAAATTATAGATCAGCAACTGTGGCAGGGAGTGGTTATGTCTCGGGACTACCACATGGTTGACCATGTTTTGAGTTCCAACCTGGTGACTTGAAAATCATGCCAGGCCTGTGTGCTTACATTTCCAAGATCCCAAGAGAACGGAGGAGAAGGTATTGTGGCATGGCTATCTCCTCTGAGGATGATTTCTCACTATCTCTATCTCTTTTGTGAACATGCACACCCTAAGGTAAACCGCCTGCCCCCCCAAAATAAGTGCCTTTGTAATGTGTTTTAACTATGCTCTTATAGTAATATTTAGTGTCATTAATTAGTCTCTTTTAGCATATTATATATTTTTCAATAAAATTACTAAAATATTGCTGAAGTATTATAATGATTTTAAATGTTTTCTACTTATATATGAAAATATTAATATAAATCTTATTGCAAATGTGATTTTCAAAAGCATGGATTTTTATTTTATTTTTTTCAAAGAATTGTTTATTTAATTTAATTAATTAATTAATTATTATTTTAATTCATTATAGGGTACCTGCACTCACCAGAGTGAGAGAAAAAGAAAATTGAGAAAGTTAGTCACCAGTTCTGGGTCTTGAACAGTAGTTGGCAATTTAGGAGTCCAGTGCTTAAATGACTACACTACCTGCTGGCCCCCAAGCATTGATTTTTAAATGAAGATTAAGTGAATACAGTTTTTCAACGGTCTTCTCATGTCCAATGTCCAGTTAATGTTCAGTAATTGTATTATCCTAGCCAAATATCTTTTTCTGAAATATTGTATTGTCCTACAGAGTCTGATTCAGGAGAAATTTAAGTCTCCGTTATTTCTTTCTAATATGTTTACACTTAAACATATTAAATATGTGCTAGTTTATTTTTCATACAAAAAGAATGCATAATTTATCCATAATCAAAATAAAATTGAAGTACATTTAAAAATTATTTTGGTTTGGGCCAGCAGGTAGAATGCAGTTTATGGTGCTGAACTCTCACATGACTGGCTTTGGTTTAAGTTCCAAACCTGGTGTTTAAAAAAATCATGCCAGGTGCATGTGTGTACATGCCCAAGATTCCAGGAGGAGAATAGAAGAAAAGGGATTGTGGCATGGTCTTCTCCCTGAGGTGGATTTCTCACTTTCTCTCTTGCTTTCTCTCTGGAGAGCAATGCCCTGTTGCAAAAATAAATAAATAAATAAATAAATAGTTAAAATTAATTTTGCATTTTTTTTATTTGGTATGTTATTTCTAGAGTTTCCTATGAATGATTTTAATTGTTTTACATACAAGGAGAATATGTTATTCTGTTCTAAATTTTCTTTTCGAAAGTTCTAATGGCAAACTCAACCAGCCAGAATGGCAAACGGGGTGATGCATAAGATGTGCATATCTAATAATTTGAGGTAGAAGAGCTATTAAGAAAGCATATAAACACATATTGTGAAAAAGAAATATAAGAAAAGAAATGTAACAATCAAGAAGTCATTCAAACACTATGTCTGTGTGAGTCCATGTTTCTGGTAGAAATAGAAAAATAGAATTAAAAAATAAAATATTTATCTCACTGTTTTGGAGTTCCATGGTCAAAGATCACATCTTATGAAGATCTTGGAGGTGGAAACTTGGATTAGGGTGTCACACAGCAAAACAGAGCAAATGTGTGTTTGTTTATGTGTGTTTTCTTGTCTCTTTCCTTCTTATAAAAATAATTAAAATTTAGTCATAGGAGACCTACTCTGATGCATTTATCTAATCCTAACCACCTCCCCAAATCCTCACTTCTTAAAACAAGAGTTGGATTAAATGTTCAACTTTTCTACACCTTCTTGACACATGAAATTTGAGAGGAGACACACAAAAAACCTCTAAGTGTATATCATCATAACAGCTTGAATTATTCTTGCAATAACTTTATTACCTTTCTAGACATCTAAAATTTTAGTTTGGGCTGCAATGATTTAAGTAATGTTCAAAAGATTTTTTCAAATTTCTGAATTAATTTTATATTTATTTAGATAGAAACTATTTACAATATGTTCTATGGAATTCTTGAAATAAGATGCCTTGTTCAAGATCACTCTCATTAAGGAGTGTGGGAGGCTGTGCACCAGCGAGTCTGCCGAGGCCATTTTCATGAGTCTCTTACTATTGCCATCTTAGGCTCAGAGAGCAAACAATTACACAATGCCAAAAGCCACAATTGGCTCCCCTTCAAAACCTCACCTTGAAAACCATACTAGAATCCCTCAGATTTGCATATCTGGTACCTCATGATTGGTCCACAAAAGCAACCAATCATAACCCACCTTTTAACAACCAATCACTGCCCACCAACATGTATATAACCATGATCCCTGGCCCACAATCACCAGACAACCCTGAAGACCCTGAAGAGTTGTAACACCGCATTGTCTCCGGACGACGCTGAAGAGTTGTAACACCACGTTGTCTCCGGACGACCCTGAAGAGCTGTGACACTGCGTCGTCTCCGTGCTTCCCACAATAAACGGACGACCCTGAAGAGTTGTAACACTGCGTTGCTCATCCCGTCTCTCACTCCTTCCCTCAGGAAACCTGTTCGACTGTCCCCCAGATCGGGACAAAGGAGCCACACAGATAAATCTGGAATCCTGATACCATTGGGATAACTATCAGATTCTCACAAATAAATATAGCCAAGGTGATGGAGTAAACTTTTCACACATCATCCATCTTTGTGGTCTTATGGCATTGACGGATTAGAGAACTTCATAACACAATTTAGAGAACTAGAAGGCAATATCTATTGCATATGTATAGCAAGCCACTAAAATCATAATCAATACTGTTAAATCAAGTACAATAATTGTATATGTATCCAAGGGAATAGTTGAATGACTTTCAATAGAAGGTGGTAATAATCATAGATTTGTGTAGTTGGTTTTGCTTGTTTATCCATTTTTTAAAACTATTGATTTTTCAGAATGCAGATCATCTTAGACAGTTTTTGTTTGTTTTCGTTGAAGGATTTCCACAGGAGAAGTTAAGGTTTTGTATTCAACAGAGAATCTAAGCTTCTAAATGTGTATGAACCTCTGTTTTAACTTAGATTTTATTCACTGGAGGTTTCTCTTTTGAAAATTTTAGAATTTTAAATAAATTTATCTATACTTGTTTAGCCATTTTAATCATTGCTTCATTTTATTTCATTGTTTCTATTTTAAGTGATATCCTTTAGTTATACTTAAGGCATTAAAATGTCACTTTTTCAATATTTTAGTTAAGTTAGTTTGACTATTTCTTCACACAATGCCTCATTTTCACTTGTTCAATGACTCCCTCCAATATCAAATGTGTTTTAGTGAAAGTTATTCCAAAACATGAATCTTAGGAAAGAAAGGATCTCTCAGTGATTGAATAGATTTGTTATAGGACTTCTCAGAGCCTTTCCCAAGTATGTTGTGAATCTCAAAGTGGTAAGATTAGTGCATGTTATCACTCTTTGTTACTAGATCTTCATAAAATATCTTGCAGAATTGTGATACACTCTGGAAAATGAATATGATGAGATCTGAAATGTCATGATTTATTTTATTATTTACATTAAGAAAATACAAAAGGAAAGAAGGAAGAAACAGAGAGGAAGGAAGGTGGGAAAGGAGGAAAGAAGGATAAATAGAAGAGTGTGAAAGAAAAAGCTTGAACTTTTTTCCTTTAGTTTTGCTTTGTAGCTATTCTTTCAAATTTTGTTGGGCATATTATTTCGATTGGTACTATTATTTCCTCTTAAAGAAAAAAAACTTGATAAAATGTATAATTATTTATCAGAATTTTCTATGAAAATATGATTTCACTTATGATAATAAAAATGTTTAAACTCACTACATCTTTTTCCTTAAATAATATGCCATCGGTTTTGAGTGAGAACAATAATAACAAAGGGAATAGCAACATTTAATTTTTTTTTTTCTTTTTTTTGGAGAGGTTTTTGTTACAGGGCATGTGTGCTCGCCAGACAGACAAAGAGAGACAGAGAGCCAGAAAGTGAGATATCACCCCCCAGGGGGGATGGCCACAATCCCTTCTCCTCCATGCTCCTCTCGGTATCTTGGGCACACATGCACATGCACTCAGTGTGAGTTTAAGCCACCGGGTCCAGGACTCGAACCGCGGTCTACTACGTGGGAGTCCAGTGACATAGCCATTACGCTAACTGCTGTTCCCACAACATTTAATTTTTTGAAGGCTTATTAGATGCCAACTATTGCATTGCATTGATTTTCTGACCTATCATCCTTAAGCCACCAGATTTGATGTCTTAAGATTTAAATATGAGGAAATTAGCTTAATGACATCTAATGACACCATATTAGTGATAATCGAAGTTCTCCCCCAGATATAGTTCTTTCTAAAAATAAGCCTTTATATGGAACATCCCTATGGTCTTAATTAATGTGATTAAAAATATTATATTTACATCTTATAACCAGTGGATTTTGACAAGTTTTCATACATTTATTGTTACATTTGTGTGGGAACTGGTCAGTATAAAATTTATTGAAAGAATAACCAAACATTCCTTATTTATTTATTTATTTAACACATGATTTACTACTAACCCATGCTGAAGTGAATAGAACAGTATTACTATTATATACATGTAGGTGAGTGATGAATTTCTACATTTTCCATCTAAACCTGAAACTCTATATACACTGAACAATAACTCTCTTTTTTTCTCCTGCCCTCAGCTTCTTCCAACCACCATTCTACTTTTTGTTTTTTGAGTCTGACTATTTTGAAAATACCATATAAAGTACTCACATTTTCATGGCTGACATTTTACTTAGGGTTATGTCTTTAAGGTTCATCCATGTTGTAGGTTATACCAGGGTTTTCAATCTTTTTACAAAATAATACTGTTCCGTGTGTGTGTATCTATTCATCTGTTGATGTGTATGTAGGCTGCTTCCACCAGTTGACTGCTGTGAATAATGCTGCCCTGAAAATGATGGTGCATGGATCTCTTCATGATCCTATTTTAAAAACTCCAGGTATATATCTTGAAGAGGGATTGCTGGATTATATGGTAATCATATTTTTAATTTTTTGAGATCACGCCATAACATTTATTATAGCAGCTATACCATTTCACATTCCCATATTGTGCACAAGGATTCCATTTTCTCAAAACATTCACCAACACTTGCAATTTTTATTTTATTTTTAATCTTATGGTCATCCTAATGGGCATGATTTCATAGGACCATTATAGTTTCGATTTCTGCTTGTTATCCAGTTGTAGGTCTTCCTTAAAGACACATCAACTGAAATCCTTTCTTGCTTTACACATTTGATATTTTTTGTTGTGGTGGTTGTTGCTGAGTTACGCTAGTTATTTGTCTATCTTGGATATTAATGTCCTTCAGATACATAGTTTGCAAATATTTTCTCCCACTCCACTAGTTGCCTTTCCACACTGTGAAGTATTTTCTTTACTGAGCAGAGATTTTTATTTTGATGTAGTCCAATTTGTCATTTTTGTTGCCAGGGCAGTTAAGCAGCATATGTAACATTTCTAAATGGTAATTAAGTGCATGTGTTTGGAATTTGAATTGCTTTCTATGTTTTTTTTTTATTATTATTGCTACAGGATATGTGCATCAGAGAGAGAAAGAGAAAAGCAAAAGCACCTCTCAATGGGGAACAATCATGATACAATTTGTTTTCCTCCCTTTCATCATTTTTTCAGTATTTTGAGCACACACACACACATACACACATGCATATGTGCATGTTTTTCAAGCCTCCAGGGCCAGGATTTGAACTGCATTGCTATAGGTCACATGGGATTTAGCTCCCTCCACATAGTGCTTAACCACTGCACAATTAGGCTAATCCTGGAATCTGAATATTTTATAACAACTAATATTTAATGGCAAAGTGAAAAAAAAATTCCTACACCTACTGTCATTTTAGAAAGATAGTTAATGAGTCAGCAGGTGGCATGGAGGTTAAGGCAACTGAATTCCATATTATTGACTGTGTGGTACAAGTTCCAGACCTGGTGCCTTGAAAATCATGTTGAACATGTGTACGTGCATGTCCAAAATTCTTAGAGAAGAATGGAGGAGAAGGGATTGTGGAGTGGCCATTCCCCTGGGGATGACTTCTCACTTTCCCTATCTCTTTCTCTCTCTGTCTCTCTCCAGCAAGGACACACACCCTATAGGAAACAAAACAAAACATAAACAAATAAATTTAGTTTCTTTCTTCCATGAATGATGGAAACAGAGAGGGAATAAAAGAGACTTCTACAACTCGGTCTTCACACCTCAATTCTACCCACAGCCTCAGTCAACCTGAGGTATGTGTGTGCATATCTCGTGTGCATAAGGATACCTCAGGAAATGAATCCAGAAACTTCCCATGTTGACACAGCTTGGGGAGCACTGTGTTATTGCTGTGCCACTGCAGTTGGCTTATATTATAATGTATTAACATATTTTTTCTTTTTAAGGAAAAAGAGATCAAAGGGGAAAGAAAGAAATTGATCCCAACTTGTAATTATGACCAAGAATCAAAGCTGTAGGATGTAGTGTTTGTGTCAAGTGCAAGCCAACAGTCTGATAGAAAAGGCAGCCAGTGTGATTATTTTTGTAGAATAAATTCTTAGTGCTTTGGCTTGAGCAGAAAAACAAACAAATCTCACTTTTCCATTGGTTGCAATATTGAGAATTATTTACTTTTAAACAAATGAACTAGAGCTTATTTTCTGAAAAATAACTTTTGTCTCTTTACTTGCAGATAAATTGCATAAAAGATTAAGTCATAAGGAAATTTATAATAAATCATATAGAACTGAAAATGAGAATGAGCAAATATTATATATCACACTTTTTTGTTAACACATGATATCTAGATGGTTCACTACAATTAAAATTATTTTGCAAATGACTATGCATATGACAAAAGTACAACTTAAATATTATGTTATTTAGAACAAATAGGAAAATATACAAGTCATGTATATTGCTAAGGGTCACTTGAAACATCATAATACAACATCGTTTCTTTTGCTATATGCTGGAGATAAATGAAAACAATGAAAAGCTGAGCTAAGCTAAGGTATTATTTTGCATTTTCTAGAATGCCAAACAAAATCAAAACAATGAAGCTGATTGGAGATTAAAGTTTGAATATACAAACTGATGAATTTACAATCGTCAAATATCTCACATTTTTCATGATTTACAGCTGTGTTTAAATAAATCTATCTAATTATACTGAAGCCTGCCATGTAATCATGGACTAATCCCATTTGCATGCTTAGAAAATGATAACAATGAGCTCCACTGGGCAATAAAGATTTAGATAAACAAATTGAGAAGTTTCTACACTAATCCTAGGTATTTTTTTCTGATCTTTTTTTCTTTTTTTTTTTTTGGCTCCCTGCTTCCAACAGATCATGTTTTTGACCTTAAACCAAAAGTAAGGAAGACAGATAAGTCAACGCTTGACACTTCCCCACAAAGACTGGACCATCTGGACACTTTATATTTGTAACAGGTGCTTCAGGGATTTAGAGCCTAATTCTGGCCCAGATTCTGTTCTGTATGGGTGACTCTGTTGCTATGTGCAATTGTGCATTGCATTAATTGAAGAGAATGGAAAAGGCCAAGTACAGCAATTAGTCAGTTGGTCATGCAGAAAAGAGTCTGGTGGCTTTGAGCCATGAAATGTTGAATGCACAGATGCACAGTACCATCAGTTTTGCTCTCTGTGGTGTGCTCCTCGTCTGTGACAGGTAAAATGCTTTTGTGACTCGATCCCAGTTTTTTGTCCCCTTTGAAAACAAACTATATTTTGAAACCACAGGAGAGAGAAAATGCTTGTGTTGGATACCCTAAAAGCCCATATATTTGCACAATATGTCTTGAATATCTAACAGAACAATGCACAATAGCCACAGCTAATAGAAAGATTAAAAAATGGTTCAATTCATGTTTTTTTGGTCATGAAATATTTATATGTGGTATTTATTAAATGGTTACTATTTCTTAACAGTAATTTTCAAAATTAAAAAAGTTTACAGATTCATAACATGGGTACAAATTTGACTTTAAGTTTTTAAAGCACACATAACAATTTAGTTATTTAAAACCTATGTTTTCATTTATATATTAGAGTATTGTTCATTTTCAACTGATATAGTGAATGATAAGAATGATAATTATTTAACTATTGCAGGTGAATTCAGACACACAGACAATAGAAAAATATGTTACCCTAAAGGATTGACACTGTTTCATCTCTCTTTTTATGAATTTTTAGAAATTGTATTATGGTATTTGAATACTGTATAGTATTATCATTATGTATTATAGTTTCTAATATTTTATTTTATTTACTATTTTTTGAGTCTTTTTTTTTTTTTTTTCCTATAGGGAACCTACACTCACTGGAACAACAGATAGAGACAGAGAGACAGAAAGGGTGAAATCACCTCCCAGAGGGGATGGCCATGCCACAATCCCTTTTCCACCATTGTCCTCTCAGGATCTTGGGCACACACATATACATACCTGGCATGAGTTTAAGACTCTGGGTCCAGGGAACCAGCAGTTAGCGTTATGGCTATGTCGCTGGACTCTCACGTAGTCGACCGCGGTTTGTGTCCTGGACCCCGTGGCTTAAAACTCACGCCGGGCGCGTGTGTGTGCGTGCCCAAGATCCCAAGAGGAGAATGGAGGAGAAGTGATTGCGGGGTGACCATCCCCCCTGGGGGGTGATTTCTTGCTTTCTGTCTCTATGTCTCTCTCTGTCTGTCTGGCAAGCGCACGTGCCCTATAGCGAATAAACCTCTCCAAAAAAAAAAAAAAAAAAAGAGAGAGAGAGTAAAAAAGAAGACTCTGGGTCCAGGACTTGAACCATGGTCAACTCTGTGGGAGTCCGGTGACGTGACCATTATGCTATCTGCTGGTCCCCCAATATCTTATTTTATGCTGCATACACCACTACTTACTACAAGTTTTAATAATTTAAAGAATAAAATAGCTATTGTTAGTATAATAAAATCAAACACATTGAATACCTACCATATATCAGGAACTAAGTACTAGCCATAAGATATTGAATAAAATAGAAAACATCTCTGCTAGTCTTTATTTGTATATTTTCATATAATGATAATAAAATTAAGTAATAGTTGGGATAATGACAGTAACGCAAGGAAGGCAGAATTAATAAAGATGTAGCTTTAGCTAGGTCAGGAAAGAATGCTGAGAAGATAATATTTACATAAAGACTTAAATGAAATGAGAAAGTGAATATTGAAAATCAATGGAGAAAGAGAATTATAAGCCAAGGAATGAGCAGAGGGAACAACACTGTGTATTTATCTACAAACTCATTAAGTTGTATACATTAAACATGTACAGCTTCCCATATGTCAATCATGCCTCAATAAATTGATTTTGAAAAAGAGAAAGGGCCTTAGGAGGAACAGGATTGCTGTGATTTGAAACACCTACTATGACTCAGATTCCTCATTAAGTACTCCACTTATTTTATTTCTGATTTGTGATAGTCTAAATAGGGAATGGATTTAGCACTAATACTGGGGAAAGAGAAAATGATATTCAAACCTAGTCTCAGTTACTTAGTAGATATTTTCTCATTTGTAAAATAAAGATTATAACTTAGCAATAAATATAACGATTGAACAGATTAAATCATATATTGTAAAACTCAACTAATACAGTACTTATAATTTCATACATATATAGTATAAATATCAATAATCATCACTGTCGTTATCATCATCTCCTTTAAGAGAATATGACCTATTAGTCTCATCTCTAGATGAGGAATTCACAACTGAGATTTTCTAAAATCTAGCTATTTTGCTTGCTCTATGATATCTTCAACTTTTAAAATTGTAATTAGCTTTACCCATTCTCTACAGTTGTTCTCAGTGGGAAGATTATTCTTATGCAGACTATTCCTCTAAGACCAGAAGCACAAATATCACATGGAGAAGATTTTAACACTAGGAAAACATACACACACACACTTTTTTCATACAAATTTGAAAATATATTTGAATTAAAATGATCTCTTTGTACTTTTATCACATTTCAAGAATAGAGCATGTGGTAAAGCTAAACTAACAATAAAGTTTCTGATTTTAAAGATAACCATCATAAGGCAGCACATTTTCCAAACTGTAGCTCTTAATAATGACTCCAGATGTTGGCTTCATGAAGAATCACTGTTTTCAATCCCCCAGTAGCTGCTCTGGCATTCAGCTCATAGTGGTTGCTTCTTTGAGCTCTCCGAAACTCATGGTTGAGCATCTTAAACTATCCTTATATGTCGGATCAATTTGAAAGGGTAATAGTTTTTCTTGGCCATAATTTTTAGGATACTAGTAAACATTTTTTTGACAGCTACTATATCTTAGAATTTTAAAACATCATGGTTGGGGTCGGCAGGTGGAGTGGTGGTTTGACTCCCACATGGTCGACCACGGTTCAAGTCCCATATCTGGTGGCTTGCTTTCTCACGTTTCTCTCTCTCACTCTCTCCCTCTGTTCTTCTCTGGTCAAATTAAATAAAGCTAAATAAAATAATTTTTTGAAAGTCATAATGAAAGACTGGAGAGTTTCTGGGAAATTAAACATATTGCTTTATATTCTATGCAATTCCTTAAACTTTGTTTTGTGTTCAAATGACGGAAAAAAGAGACAGTTTGTTTCCTCTGGATCAGAAAAGTGTACTTATTTTCGTTCACTTTCTCTCACTAAGCTTCTGGCTTGCCTTGTTCTGTTCTTTCACTGTTCAAATTCAAGGATGGAGAAAAGACTTAAAAAAAGCATACATACTTTTAAATGTAGGATAGAAGGCCACAGGAAAATCAAGACTCAGAATGGTCCTAGACATCTTACCAATGTTCAAGACAGATACTCAGATATTAAGACTGGGTTTTGTGGAAATTTTCCTACCTATATCTATATAATTAAATATAAATATGCATTCACACACTTGATTATTGGGTTAGTTCAAACACATGCTCAAACTTTTTCATTTGAAACAAAAATTTTCTTCATTCAATATCACCCTCAAGTAATTTACCAGTCTCTTTTTCTCCAGTGTTAAATTGGTCAGAATAATTCTGTATAATTCATACTTCAATTTCATAAGCATTTATTCAATTTAAGCCAAGTGAAATTATTTTGTTACTCTTCTACAGAAATTATTCTAATAAGTCATCAAAAATAGCAGTTCATAAAAATTTCTTTTCACTTTAATTGATAATAATCTTTTTCTTGAACTTCTTTTTATTCTTCTGTATTTCTTCACCACCCTCACATCTCTCTGGCATTGCTTTCCATCCTATATTGAGGAAATGATTTTTTCATGCTTATACTTCTATGTCTGTTTGCTCTCTCAACATGGGGTTATACTCACCTTGGTCTGTCTTTCACTACAATTGTCCACATAGCACTTTAAATACACACATCTCTCCATAGTCCACATTTTTCTTTAGCATTGGCCCCAGAAAGCCTATTGACAGTAAACACAGTTGTTTCTAGATAGAAGACAAGCATTTTTTTTTTTTTTTTAGAGGTTTTTGCTATAGGGTGCATGCACTCCCCAGACAAACAGAGAGAGAGAAACAGAAAGTGAGAAATCAACCCCCAGGGAGGATGGCCATGCCGCAGTCCCTTCTCCTCCATTCTCCTCTCGAGATCTTGGACACACATGCACATGCGCCCAGCGTGAGTTTTAAGCCACCCAGTCCGAGACTCGAACCACGGTTGACTACATGGGAGTCCAGTGACATATCTATTATGCTAACTGCTGGTTCCAGAAAACAAGCATTTTTAAACTCAGTGTTTAGAACTGAATTCATGTCTTTGATTTTTCATTGAACTCTGAATTTTCTGTAATCCCTCTGATCAAAACCTCATTTAATTGCTTGTTTAATATCTCCTTTTTCCATTAGGCTTTAAGTTGGACAAGTGCAAAGATTCCTTTGGATTTAATTCACAATTTATGACTAAATCCTGGGGTAAAGGAAGCCCTTAAAAAAACCTGACTGCTGAAATGAATAAATATTACTTCCTCAATTAAAAAACTCATTTTCTCTTGTCTACTTTAAAATCTTGGAATCACCATTAAAAACAAACATGTCAGTACCAGCAGCTAACATAATGGCTATGTCCCTGGACTCCCATGTAGTCGACCGCGGTTCACGTCCCAGACCCGGTGGCTTAAAACTCACGCTGGGCGTGTGTGCATGCGTGCCCAAGATCCCTAGAGGACAATGGAGGAGAAGGGATTGCGGCGTGGCCATCCCCCCGAGGAGTGATTTCTCGCTTTCTGTCTCTCTCTTTCTGTCTGTCTGGCTAGTGCACATGCCCTATAGCAAATAAATAAATAAATAAAAAAAATTCTCCAAACAAACAAAAATGTCAACCATTTTTTGTATGGAATGGTATGATCCCTTTCTCTTTTTTTTCTAAAATTTATTTATACATTCAATCACATAATTTAGCTTACAAAGTGAACATTTCAATATGTGAACATTTCTCCCCAGTCAGGTTGATCAAAATATCTTCAGCAGATAATACCACACCTCCCCATCCTGTCAATGCTCTGCCTCCATATCCCCCCTCCAAATGTCCTTTCCTACACCTCACTCTTCCAATCACACCACATCTGGCATTCATACCCATCTCTTGTGCTTGTACATCCTTTAGTCGATTGGTTTCAGTCATAGAGCGCAGACACTCAGTATATATCAAGTGGGGATGTGATCCCTTTTCCTTACCAGCTTCATTTCCTCCTTATTTCAAATCTTTCATACCCTAGCCATACTCTTCAATTGTTTAAGTATATAAGACTTTCAGTTTTATGCTAACTTTCAATATGAACTAACTTCCCAAACCTTCATAGCATCCAGTGTCCTTTTTAACAATAAAAAAAAAAAAAAAAAATGCTGCCATAGGGCATGCACATGTTTCCCAGAGAGAGAGGGAAAGGAAGAAATCACCTTCCCCCCAAAGGAGATGGCCATGCTGCAACACTATCTCCTCCATTCCACCCCTGGGATTTTGGGCACTCACGGACATTCACCTGGTATGTTTTCAAGTCACCCTACCTGCACTCTAGTTGGCCATGAAGGATCCTGCACCTTAACCACCATGTCACCTTCTGCCCCTACTTCCATATTCTTTTTAGACTCACATAGAGTGTGGCCTTTTCTATAAAACCTACCCAATCAATACTCAAGGAAAGCTCTTGATTTTCATCATTGTGATCCCGCCATTCTTTGAACAGGACAGTATAACATAGTTCTGACCTTCCTTAGTTACAATATAGTAACTCATGAATGTAGAAAGCACGCCATTTATTTATGAGCATGTCAACTCATAAATGTAGAGAGTCATAGTTCTTAGAACATCCACTAACACATAGTAGACATAACAAAAGGTTGTTGAATAACTGCCACATGGTAAAGAATTTTATTTGACACAAATCCCTATTACTTGATACCTCTCAGCCATTTGGGGAATAAGGGTGAAAATAAAAGGATTTTAACTTAAGGAGTATTTCTTCTCCCTGTAGAAAATATTTGAGTCACTTAAGTTTAAAAGAATTATTTTCAAAAATCTACAGTCAATGTGGATGAGAACTAACTGCTGATTTTCAGATAAAGTTATAAAACCAAAAAAAATAATAATAATTTTTTTTGAATAAAAAAAAAAGAATTATTTTTGTGAATAGTGAAAC
Source organism: Tupaia tana (assembly GCA_026018925.1). Classification (NCBI taxonomy): domain Eukaryota; kingdom Metazoa; phylum Chordata; class Mammalia; order Scandentia; family Tupaiidae; genus Tupaia; species Tupaia tana. The sequence continues at coordinate 68,823,940 of JAKSZU010000005.1, forward strand.
TTAGCCAGCTCGGAGACTCAATGATAATGTATGGTTCATGAGAAGCTGGGTCCTATATTGCAACCACAGTTTGAATCTCCACATTCTCAGTCTGAGAAATGGTGGGAATATGTGTGAGTGCCCCAAATCCGATAGGCTGCAGGACTAGAAGAAAAGGAGCATGAAGTGACAGACTCAGTGAAGGGTGCTCACCTCTTTCTCTCTCTTTCACTCTCACATGCACACACACTCTGTCGAAAAACAAACAAACAAACAATTCCTGAAACTTTTTAGGGACTTCTATAACTTACATGTGTAAAAAAATAGCCTAAGTAATTTATTTTCAGGAATATCTTAAGAGAAGTTGCTTAAGCAGCTTGCAGATGTGACTACCTCCAGAAACTACACATTCCCAGAAAGTTCCTGAACAAACAAAACCCAAAGACGACAGGTTGCCCTTGAGAACAAGATGGTGACTGGTCACCTGCTCTTTGCTCCTTTTTACTTCATGGTTCTTCTCTCTCCTCAGAACATTGTTTTTTCTTTCATCTATTTATTTTTATATTTTTCCACAAACATTTACTTTACATATCAAAAAATTTTAGCTCATACTCCATAGTTCTTGACAGTTTATAAACAACTTTCAAAATTTCAAAATACTGAATTTGGCAGGCCTTTTCTGGGTGTTTGTCCTGAGCCTGCACCTTTCTGCCAGACAAGAAAGGGAAAGGGACAATAAATACCTGATAAGGAAATAATAAAACTTAGGTGATGTCTGGGAAGATTGTACACCCAATAGAACTCAGCCTGTAAGAAACTGGGGGAGGAACTTGTGCACTAGAGAATAAGCTGCTTGTTGTAACCACTCTTGGTGGACCTGCCCATCAGACACCCCGTCTTGCAAGACCACTGTTAAAGTCTTGCAAGACCACTGTTAAAGTCTTGCTTTTCTGTACCTTGTGTCTCCATGTCCATTCTTTGGCATTGGACAGGTGAGCATGTCTCTCACACAGGCTTATCTCACATATTCACCAATACATATATCTATATTTAAATATACATGCTCACATATTTGTACATATGTATAGGTTTGTTTTAAATCTACAACTGTGTGTGTGTACATACACACACACACACACACATATATAAATTTATATCAATCTATTCCTTTATCTATATATAAAATGGGTAACTTGTACAAATTTATAAGGGCAAGGCAGTTTTAAGTAGGGTCCATGAACATTTTTTTCATAAAAGGAGCACTTTGATGTCAAATAACACTCTTGAACAGTTACTATGAAATACCACAATCGATTTATCTGAATAATTAAAAATAAGTCTCTGTCAACTATTTCATTTTTCAAATGACAAAGTCACATGAATTCAAAACATTGTTGTGATTATGTTAACGATTCAGATCAGTTTCTAAGAATTTACATTGCACTGAGAGAGATTATCAATACAAATTTTGTAAATAAAATTATATTCTGCTGATTAACTTGCACAATTTTCCATAAAAGGGGCTTAGAGATAGAGCAATATATGCCAGAAACAGCAACATCTGTTGTTAGGTTAAGGCTTTTACTTTTTTTTAAAAAAAAATTTCATAACTGTTGTTCTACTTAAAACAATCTGTCTTTTGATAAGAAGGTGTTGATTTTCTTTGCTTATAATAAACCTCCTATCATTAAGCTGGCTGTCACAAAGTAAATGTGGAAATTAATGGGTCATGTTCAGTCTTCAAAGATATAAATAATGCATATGTTGCTAACATGATAAAAATAAGAAATTAGGAGGAAAGCAAATACCATATATATATAAAAGATTATATTATCTAGTAAGGTCTACATTATCAAAAAAGTACAATTCTGGAAGGAAAGCAAGTTACAAAGAAAATGAAAACAGACTAAAAATCTGGGTCAATTTATGAACGGGATGACATACCTACATTCTTTACATCAGTGTTTATGATCAATGTGAAAGAAAAGATCTCTTCAGAATTTCATTTAATCTTGATTACTGAAGTGCCTATTTTTTCTGCCTCCTTAATTTCCATCATTTGTTCATTCTGTCAAATTATAGCAGCTAAAATGGTATTTAACTCCTATTTATTTAAGTCCTACCATAACAGCTTCTCTTTCCTTCCATTAATCTACATGCATTATTACAGTTTTTATTACATCCCAAGTTGGAGTCTGAAAATGTGTTCAGCATTAACTGTGTACCTCTCAGAGCATTTTTTTTTTGAGAGGTTTTTGCTATAAGGAGCCTGCGCTTGACGAGAGACAGAGACATGAAGAGACAGAAAGCGAGAAATCACCCCCCTCATTTCAGGATCTTGGGCATGCATGCACACGCATGCACCTAGCATGAGTGTAAGCCACCGGGTCCGGGACTCGAACTGTGGTCAACTACATGGGAGTCCAGCAACATAGCCATTACACCATCTACTGGTCCCTCTCTCAGGGCTCAGTGCACTCAGTTAACATTCTGCTTCATGGTTTTCCTGTTTGATAACCTGTTATCCAGTTTATTGTTCATAACTTAAAGGCAGGGATCACATCTGATTCATTTAGTAATAATCTATATGCTTTTGATTAGTGAAAGTAATATTTATTCATTGTATTTGAGTTTTTAAAGATAAATAGGTTTTCTCCTGTCTTAAAGAAAAAGCAAATTGCTTTGTTCTATTAATCTCCTGTAGCTGTCACTCTCAAATGTAGGTCTACTTCAAGCTGCTACCTCTGTGTCTTCTCTACTTCTGTTACAGAAATGCAAGAATGTGTAAGTCATTCTAAGGGTTACTATAGGAGTCTTATAAACACATAGGCAAACTTTCTGACTCAAAGGAAGGTACATCACATAGACAAGAAAAAAGGACAGGAATTGCTTGGGCAGATCAGGAGAATATTTTTTTTCCACTTGTATAAAACTAGGAATCAGAAAATGTGTCCATAAGTCATAAAATGAAACTTTTGGCAGTTTTCACTATTTGAAGAGAAATAAAACAGCTCTATCACACTAAATAAAGTCAGTTATGACATACCAAAAAGTGATTGGGTCTTCCATGTCAAATGCCTTGGATTTGCTGCAGGTTCTATTGCTAACCAGTTCTATGACCTCAGGCAAGACACAGTCTTTACTCCACCTCAGCATCCCCATCTGAAGGGAAGATGTTGTACTCAATTATCTCTAAATTCCCTTCCAGCTATATTAAATGCCATAAAAAGGCACTTTCTTATTATTTCCATAAGTTAAAAACTATTCCTCTTTCTTTAAAATTGTATCTCCCTTCACTCAGCCTTTAACATTGATGCTGTTTTTATAAATATGCCAGACACATGTGCTCCTTTCTCTACAACACGTGTCCCAGTATATTTATATACAGTATTAAGAATTTATCAGTTTCATCGAGCAATTTAGCTCTAGTATCATTCTCATAATGTATTGAATAAAAATGGAAAAGATGTACAACTTTCCCTGCTGTCTGCAGAAGCTCATCAAGGTTGAATGGCTGAGAATAGCTGGACATTTACATAATTAATTTCTTTTATTATTTAAATTGCCTTAACCAATTGCTTTAGAATAATAGTCATTTTGTGTATCTCACTTTTAGGCTAGGGCTTTAATGAAATGTAAATATAAAAACTTGATTCTTTAAATGCACAATGCAGAACCAATTGGTGCATTTGTCTATTATTAAGTATTAATGGATACAAGAGACCTGGTCAAGATAACATAATGACCCTGTCCTTCTGTTCCTTTTGGCATATGACTTTATGGTAGGAAAATGATTTAGACAGAATATGGGGATATTTTGTAATATTTTATGTCAAAAACACATTTTTTCTCCTTTAATTGAAGTTAGGAAAGAGACACATTCTATGGTTTCAGATATAACCCTTAGGACTATAGAATCTGCGGTCTATGGCTAGTAAAATGATGAGCTATGTTAATACTGACATTACTTCTCGATTACATACTTTTAGATAAAGCTGAGAATCTGAGAGTTTCCAATAATTATATGTTAAGGCTTAAAAACTGATAACTCAGTACTAGCAGGTGGTGTGGTAGTTAAGGCACTGGACTCCTAGATGGCCAACCAAAATCTGAGTCCCACACTTGGTGCCTTGAAACTCACAATGGGTGTGCACATGTGTGCCTGCCCAAAATCCCAGGGGGAGAATGGAGGGGAAGGAATTGCAGTATTGCCATCCCCCCTGGGGAGTGATTTCTTACTGTCCCTTTCTCTGTCTCTGTGGTGAGAAAACATGCCCGCTGACAAAAACGTAAAAAAAAAAAAAAAAAAAAAAAAAAAAAGAAGAAGAAAAAGAAGAAGAATGAAATTGATAACTCAAAGTGAAGGCCTCTAAAGCAGTTTCTCTCTGATCGTCATCTGACTTCCTGTCTCTTGTCCCTTATTTTCCTCTGAGTCAAGCCGTAGAAACTAGAATTCCTCTTCTAAGGTGGGTCACATAAACCAGAATCTTTTTCCCATGAAGCCAACCACAAATCCTAAAAATATTGTTCTAACTTCCCTCTATTTTAAGAGCTGGCTAAAAAGAGACTCTCTTAACTGACTTGTCTGATATTAGATCTTTGGATCTTAAGACTCTCATTCCAGAGTGATCCTATCCCATACCTAGGAGAGAAGAATGCTACCCAGAAAGCTCAAGAAGAAACAGGTAGGTTTGCCTGGTCTCCCCACACTGTCTGCTTCCATTAGCTCATAACCTTTTTGACCAATCACTTCTCTACACAGCTGTCCCTGCTTCATCGAATCTAAGTATAAAACCAGACAGTTTCTCCTGTATCTTTGGGTCTTCGGTTTGAAGGCTCCCATGTACGTATGTACATGTTAAATTAATTTATATCCTTTTTCCTATTTCCTTCTATTACTCTGCTTGCTGTCAGGGATTTTCAGAAACATTAGTGCAGGGAGAGTTTTCTTTTCCCCTACAGATACTTTATTCAGAATATATAAAAAGTAAGAAAATGAAGCATGAATGTTGTGCTTTCTACTGAAAATAAAGGAAAAGTAACCCCAGAGCAGGCAGGATACTTGTTTATGGGTACTGGAAATTGGGTCTATGCCATATGCTACTTGACAAAGAGACAAGACTTGGTGAATAAGGAAAGGAATTTTTTTCAGTGATGCCAGCACCGAGGAGAGGGTGGATCAATGTTGATATGTGTCTCTGTTGTACTAGATGAAATAAAACTTATATAGAGGAAGGAGTCCAGTGAGGTATGTATCTATAAGCAAAGAGCAAATTATTCATTGCCTTAGAGCAAAATGAGAATCAGTCCTGGTCATTGCCTTCAGGCAGGGTCACAAGGAGACATGATATAAGAGGGACAATCACTTACAGGGGTAGTTTTTATTCTGGGCATGCAGGGTGGAATAAACATTTTCATTACTTTCAAGGGGCTCAAAGATAAGCATTGATGAATAAGGCAGCAGAAGCAAAAGGAAGTCATTCAAGTCAACACTTAGATCCTGGTTTAGAAGCAGGAAGATATATCTAGACGTGGCTTCGCAATGTTTGAGCTGATAAATCTTTGAACTGGTCATATGCGAGGGGGCTGATTATCTTTTCCTCCCTATCTCCATAGCCCAGTATCTATAAGGACTCAGCAAATTTACTGTTAACTTTCATTAGTTAAGAATTAGTATATTGTGGGACCAGCAGTTAGCATAATGGCTATGTCGCTGGACTCTCATGTAGTCGACCGTGTTTCGCGTCCCGGACCCGGTGGCTTAAACTCACGCCGGGCGCGTGTGCATGCGTGCCCAAGATCCTGAGAGGAGAATGGAGGAGAAGGGATTGCGGCATGACCATCCCCCCTGGGGGGTGATTTTTCACTTTCTGTCTCTCTGTCTCTCTCTGTCTGTCTGGTGAGCGCACGTGCCCTATAGCAAAAACCTCTCCCTCCAAAAAAAAAAAAGAATTAGCATATTGCAAATGGAGACAGGATGGTTTAATTTGGATCCTTTGTCTCCTATCTTATCATGTTTGAAAGGTGAACAACAATGTTATTAGTTGTATTGTGCTTGTGTGCTTGTTATGTAATTTTGACTTTGTTTATTTACACCATTGCATGTAACATGCATATGTGTATCCAACAGCCTGATTCTGGCAATGAGCCAATATTGTCTGTAGCCCCTTTAAGAGAAAGGGAGTACCTGGCCAGTCAGCTAGCTAGCTCTGCTCTGTTCAAGCTTGGTTTCCGCCTGCTGAGCCCTGATGGCTTTGGCTTGGCTCAGCTCAACTCCTGCTCTGTGAGCTCAGAGAGGGAGGAAGTGCTTGCAAGCACTCACCAAGTATGTTTCAAGCTTCAAGAAGAAGAAAGCACTCTGTGAGTGCTGCTAGACCTCTGTGAGCTCCCTGAATTCAGCAATAAACAACATGACATCAGTGTCTTACATCTTTTTTGACTCTCTCCCTCTGTTCAAGTCACTCTTTGGAGGCAGAAAGAATCTTGCAAAACAATTAGACTTGAACTATTGGGCCAGAAAAGTCATGACACATTTTGGCGTAGAAAAATTTGTCATGACTTTTCTGACAACCTAATATTACGAAGGAAATAAAAGTTTGTGTGTTTTAAGACTCAATGTGAAGTAAATGATACAAGTTAAATACATATTTTCCTCAGGTTTAATCTAGTAAGTTGGACTCCAAGACTAAATACTAGTTCCAGTCACTTTGATTCTTTTATGGCTCAATTAGAAAGGGAAACATACATGTATTCAAACATACACAGTTAAAAACTGTGAAATTAAAAAATTAAAGGAGACCATTTCTTCCAAAATTGGGGCAGAAGGTAGCTTAAAAGACTAAACCCAAGAACACTGAAGATAACCAATCTTGGAATGTGTACCTGCTCTTTATCCCCAAAGAGCTTTGCTCCAGTGTCTCCTACCGATTTGTATAATGAAAATGCCAAAGAAGAGGATAATTGCCTAGAATGCCAACACATCTGGACAAAACTTAATATGAACTATTGTTTATCTCCCGGGTCCATCTTGCTTAAAAAGAAAATTATTTACTCATCACTGTCTAAGCATTAAACCCATTGTCTTTCCCTTCAAACGATTTTACTATATTAGTTCCTACCCTGATCCCAGAATGACTGATAATCCTCCTTCCCTTATCCTGTAATATAGCCCATCATTGATATATAAAAGTTCTTGGTATAGTTTTGGACCAATGTAAGATTTTTGTAATGAATTTCCCTCCCCAGTTGCAACTTATTGCTTTAAAATTACTCTGTACTGGGGCCAGGAGGTGGAATTGTGGTTAAAGTGCTGGACTTCCACAGGGCTGACTGAAGGTTCGAGTCTCAGACCCACACCATGACAATCACACCAGACATGTAAGTGTGTGTGCCCCAAATCCCAGGAGAATGGAAGAGAAGGAATTGAGATGTGGCCATCTGCCCTGGGGATTGATTTCTCACTTTCCATCTCTCAGTCTCTTATTTTCTCTAGTGAGCACACATGCCCTATGGCAAAAAACTAAAAAAATAAATTACCGTGTTTTCTGTAGGACCTCAGTCACACTATCAGGGTGACTAGGATGCTGTGTGTCTGGGCAATTGTCCTCATTTTAGCCTGAATAAATTTATGTTGCTTTATTCACTTTTGCCTTAACCTTCTTTCATAAATTAGCAGGACCTAAAAGGGCCCATGAATGATAAAGTTATCTAATGATAAAGTTAACTAATGATAAAGTTAACTAATGATAAAGTTAACTAAGAGACCATGAATGATAAAGTTAATCTCTTTCATTTATTATATTAATTTACTGCTTTCACTAAAGAACATAAAGCCTTTTATTTATATTTTCACTCATGTATTACATAACTTGAATGAAAGTATATTTATGGATCTATTTCCTGGTTTTATCCCACCTCAAGCTTTATATCAGTACTCTTTTCTAGAATGCCCTATCGATTCAAGTGTACACTGAAATATATAATGGTAAAGTGATTGGGTGATATTAGCTAATTCTATTAAATGACCTAGCAGGGAAAAAAAAAAAAAAAAAATTCCTATATCACACTGTGTAGTCTGAAAAAAAAATGGAACCAGAACGCTCATGTCATTCCAAGCTGATGAAAATGCTTATGACATGAAACAAAGAATCACAATTTGTAATAAAAATCTTGAAATTATACCATTTCCTAATAACCACACTACTTGAATAAGCAAAAAAAAAAAAAAATCCTTTTATTGAAGTTTATTCATTTAAGCCTTCCATTAGAGAGATAGAGACAGAATTAGCACCTCTAACACGATCTCAGTGCCACAATTCACCCCCGGTCCCAGCCAATTCCAGATCATGGCGTATATATTCCTGGAGCCACACATGGAGCCAACGCCTCCTGCGGGTCAACCTCATAGGACATCGCATTTTCCTACTACACCACTGTAGAGCACCTCCCTCCCCCCAATTTATTTTTTAAATTATTCTATTTAACTTTATTTCTTTTATTTATTTTAATTTGACCAGATAGGGACAAAGTGTGAGAGAGATAGAAAGAGAGAGAGAGAGAGAGAGAGAGAGAGAGAGAGAGAAGGTAAGAAAGCAAGCTGCCAGGTCTGGGACTCAAACTGTGGTTGGCCATGTGGGAGTCAAGTGCCCTTAACCACCATGCCATCTGTTGCCTCCTCCCCAATTTTATATTAAATTTCATAGATAGATTTTTTAGATTTTAATTGCTCTTATCTTTATGAAATTGCCATGAAGCTTACATAAAAGGCTTACATATGAATACACTTTTTCAAGCTATCAACTATTAGAAACATTTAAAATATATTTTGTTATTACTACTACTAATATGGGATTCAAAAAGAGCATTAATATAATTACTGCAACAGAGTTCATTCATCAACTATATTGTATGTACTCACATTGTGGACCTATTGATTTATTTAAACCTCATTGGAAACCTATCACTTACTGATGAGAAAAAAATATGTATCAAACATATTAATCAAATGACACACTTCCTATGTAATTCTTGACATTTCTTATCTTTATGTTCTCAAATTTTAAATTTCTTTTATTGCAAGTTATTGCAAAATCCCTTATTGGAAAGAAAATAACCAAACTGTTAATTAAAAAAATACATGCATATTGCATGAACTCAAATTCTGATATTCCAAAATATGGTGCTTGACATACTGAGTACTTCAAACTGGAGACTGGAAAGCTTCAGATATAAAGTCCCTTTGACCTTTTCCTGTCTAGTGTCTCATCTCCTTTTACTTCCCAGATGACTATAGGAAATCAGAATTCTTCTTCCTCAAGGTGAATCACAAAAGCCAGACCCTCTCTTCCAAAGCAAGCAACAAAACCTAGAAAAGTCTTTCTTTTCTTCTTTGAAAGTCCCTGCCGCATATCAGGGGGGAGGGGATGCTATATAGTGAGTCTAAGAACTGGGACAGTTCTTGCTGAATTTCCCACCTCAGCTATTACCATTCAATCCAATGTTACTGTCTATTTTTCATGGAACCAAAGCTTAAAAACACTTAGCTTTTCTGGGGTGTTTGGATATTTCTTTCTGAAGGCTTTTTTGGTCACATTAAACTTTGATTAAATAAATGTGCTATGCTTTTCTCTTGTTAAGTTGTCTGTTGTTATAGAAGTGTCAGCCGTGACCCTTATGATGGGTGAAGAAAGGGAGCAAGCATTTAACCCTACCATAACAACACTTTTATTCCACAGGGTAACAAGTCATTGAAGAACCACAAGAACCACAGAACCACAAGACCTTTAAAAATCTAATATGTGATGGTATTCACATTCCACTCTTCAAATTGTAGTGTGAAACTGCAGGAAAACAGTAAAAAACGTCACCACCAATAAAACCAGACACGGAAAGAACAGCACTTGAAAAGGTTAGGTCACCATAAAATGTCCACATCACTTCATAACCTCACACTTTCACTTCCAAATTATCTTTTCTCAGCAGGGCGGAAATAGAGATTCAAACTGCATAATCTTTCATCCAACACCACCATTGCTATGCTACAGAGAAGGCTTAAGTAACTTAATTCTTCTCACAAAACCTGATGTTGATATTTGGCAGCTTCTAATCTGGCCGAATGCCCTGACATGAATTACAGATTCTCTGTGCTCCTTTTGAGAGGAGTTTGAGGAGGATGAAAGCAGATGCAAGCAAACGCAGATGGAGCCCAGAAGCCAAATAGCATGAGGCTCCTCACTACAACAGAGTGGATTTGGCAGCTTCACACTATTTTAAGGAAGAAAGGTAATTTTCTATAAAGTAATTAGATAGTCACTTAACTCAGACAAACCGTTGCCATGACTGTATTTTGTGTTCCTTAACTTTAGGAAATGTACTTTGAATGTAAATTAAAATGAAGTGGTTGCTTGGGTTGTTATTGGTTTTGATTGTCATTTTTAAAAAACAATACTGCACTTTGAGGGATGAAAGTGATACATAAATTGGAATATACCCTAATTGAGCTCCACACCTCAGTTAGGGTTGACCTTTGCAAAGAAACATAACAAAATAAAAGACTTGCTACCTGGTTTGGAAACCTTAAATCTTATTTCCAAGGTGCTTCATTTTTCTGGTTATTGCCCTAAGCCTCTTAGAGCTGCATTACTTTAACTTAATCCCTACTCTTACAGAACATACCTGTTCCTGAATGTCATTTCATCAGCTGTTTCCCCCATGAGTTGGTCTCTATTCATTTACTACTTTTTGGGGAAGAAAACACTTCTTCACATCCACTTGGAAGGTTTCCAGTGCACTTGCTGTCTTTTTTACACTATTTTATTCATTCTGCTTTGGGAAGGTGGAGTGATTTATCTCAAATTTGTATGGATATGCTCCACTCTTCTTATCCACGGAGAGTAGGTTATATTAATTGATTTCCTGAATAGTGCATGTTATACAAGGCCCTGTTCCTCCCAGGGACGTACACAGTTTTGAGCAGTTAATTTCAAAGACCTTAAACTTCAGTGTCCTCATTAGATATTCCCTACCATAAAACAAAAATGATATTTTAGGGGACCATGAAGCCTACAGAAGGCGGGGTATTGGGTCTTGGATTTTAGTATGTGAATATGATTTTTAAACCTTGGGAGATGCTAATGTTTATTCGGGTAGTATTTTTACCATGGGGCCTTTGGCTTTTTACTCTCAAGGACTCTAAAAGATACTTAAGCCAGATCTGTGGTTACTGCAGGGACCATAGCAAAGGCATCACCTTACAGAAAGATGTTTCTGCTTTTAGGATAAGTGTTGGGTATCTCTAGGTTCATAGTCAACTGAGCCTCAGAAAGTGTTCAGAAAGAACCACTTGAGTCACTGCAGAAAGAGCCACTTGAGTCACTGCAGTGCTCTGCAATACAGAGCTGGAAGGCCTTAACCACCAGCAGAAATCTGAGGTCTGATAAACAAAGCTGTCTGCTGATGGTTCAGCAAACAAAAAGCATAGAGATTTCAAGGCTACCTTCTGCAAAGGCTGAATTACTTGTGACCCTGCAAACTAACACCTGTACTTTTAGCTAGTGCAGGTGGTCTCAGCATGCATGCTTTTATTGCTTTCTCACAAGTTCAGCACCTTCTAAGCAGACATAGAGAAGAAAGATACAGTTTTCGGCAAGAGAACCTTACTACTTCACAGCTTTTTTCAAGATGGTGATTGTCAGAATATGTGCTGATCTTATGTCAAGTGGCAGCTGAATCCTGTGTGTACTTCAGAGCATGAAGGAGGTTCTATCTTTAAATTGTTCATGCAAAGTTTCTTAGAGCTAGATTAGCAGCTTCAAATCTTTTTTAATATTCCTGGTCAAGAAATATGGTGGGGAACAGAGTCTCTCTAGCAAGGGCACATGCCTCTTGGCAATAAAGAGACTGAAAAACCATACTAAAAATAAAATGAAGTTAATTTTTAAAAAGAAGGAAAGCTCTGATGTGTTATGCTCAGTGTTCTGGCCAGTGCAAAGTACCACATGAACTGAAACGGGCTGTGAATTTGTAAATCTCATGTAGGAAAGGTTCCTCCCCTGGACACACCAGTGTGACGCAAGCCTGAAAATATATCCTCTGTGGGAGATGTGAATGCGGGGGCAGGCGGTGCCTGGGTATAGAGAGAAGAATATAGATGAGCAACCTGTGTCTCAAAAGAGATACAGAATTGTTCCCACCCGGTTCAGGCGCCACGTGTCCCAACCCGGGGGGACAGTCGAACAGGTTTCCTGAGGGAAGGAGTGAGAGCCGGAACAAGCGTCACAGTGTCACAGCACGGAGACGACACAGTGTCATCTGTTTATTGTGGGCAGCATGGTACAGCACAGAGACGACGCAGTGTTACAACTCTTTAGGGTCCTGTCATCTGTTGTGAGCAGCACGGAGACAAAGCGGTGTCACAATTCTTCAGGCTCATCTGGAGACGATGTAGTGTTACAACTCTTCAGGGTCGTCTGGAGACTGTGCAGTGTTTCAGCTCTTCAGGCTCTCCATGGTCGTCGTCTTCCTGGTCTCCTTTGTCGTCTTTGTTGTCTTCCTGGTCGTCTGGCTATTGTGGGCCAGGCATGGTGGTTATATACACGTTGGTGGATCGTAAAAGGTGGGTTACTATTGGTTGTAAACGGTGGGCCGTGATTGGTTGTAAACGGTGGGTTATGATTGGTTGCTTTTGGACTAATCGTGAGGTGCCGGATATGCAAAAATGAGGGATTCTAGTGGCCAATCAGAGCAAGGTTTCGAAGGTCAGGTTTTATGAAGAGAACCAATCATAGCAATTGTTTGCTCTCTGAGAAACCTCGGCAGACTCGCTGGTGCGCAGCCTCCCACACAGAATCTAAAATGCTGTAGGAAATAACTAGGGTCAAGATTAACCTGCTAATAGCTGACTCATCCCAAATGCATCTAATTTGATATGTCAAATTTTTCAGATGAGCACGAAAGAATGATGCTTGTATTCATTTGCTAGAGCTGTCATAACACGTGTTGCAGAGTAAGGGGTTTAGAAATAGAAATATATTTCTCACTGTTTTCAGAGGCCCTTATTCTGAGATCTGATCAGACTGATTTCTTCTGGAGTCTTTATCCTTGGCTTGTATTGGCCATCTTCTCCTTGTCTTCTCCGGGTCACCTCTGTGTGTCCAGTTGTATACAAATCTCTTCTTTTCAAAAGGACATCAGTCAGATTGGATTTGGGTCCACTCTTAGATCTAATTTTCCCTGAAAATTTTCTTTGCATAGCCTATCTCCATATACATTTTGGGAAACACAATTCATACCATAACGATGCTAATTGGTAATGATTCCTTGAAATCGCAATAATACCCTGTTTCCCATGCTTGATTCCTGCTCGCTTTTTATTTTCCTTACTAGTTGCCCATTCTTAGGAGCCCAAGGACCTTTTAAAACAAGATATTTGAGATATAAAGGAAACCTAAGACTTGGACTAGCAGGTGGTGTGGTCGTTAAGGTTCTGGACTTCCATAAGACCAATAGCAGTTCGAGTCCTGGGCCTGGAAGATTGCTTTCTCCGTTTCCCTTCCTCTCTCTCTCTCTCTCCCTCATTAAATTAAATAATAATAAATAAAATTAAATAAATAATTCTGTAAAAAAAAAAAAAAAAAGTACCTACAACTTTAAGATTTTACCTTCTCCTAAGTGTCTCTGGACTCTTGGGTCTGACATTCCTAAGGAAGTTCGTCTTCCAATAACTGGAGTTTACATTAGGTACAAGTCATTTAGGCTTTCACAACAGAGACAGCTTGCTCTCAGAGAGAGTATTTAAGGTCTTACAATTAGAAAATGTCTGAGAGAACCAGACTGAACTAGCTTTAGTGTTAAAACATTACAACTCTAGAATGTGTTTTTTGTAAACACCACAACTTTTTGATATATTGTGAAGTAGTTTTATGCAATCATATGTACTAATCTGTTAACTTAAAAAACAAATCATGCTGAGTTTAAAACCATGCTATGAGATTCCTGACCACTTGTGGAAAGCTGCCTTAGGACATAATTTTGAATCTTCACCACATTCTGATTGACCCAATATTCTGCAATGAAATTAGTACTCTTACAATATTAAACAGACCATAGTTTCATCTATATCTTCAATAAATTTTGAAACCAGATAATTCGTGTACATGTTCATAAACAGTTTTTTAGAAATACACATGTAGCTGGAAACTTTCCTTACTAAAATGATACTGGTATTAAACAAGACATTTACTTTTCTTTACTATACTAAGCATCTTCTAATATCACTGGTGAAAACACAGTCGAGAAGTTACCTTCTTTGCTTTTCTTCTAATTGATTTGTCTGAAAGAAACCAGAAGCCTAGAAATTTATAATTTTTCTAAAAGGACTAATGTATTTGTGGATACATGATGGATTGATCAAGAACTTTAGAAAATCTTGAACCACGGGACCAGCAGTTAATGTAATAGCTATGTCGCTCAACTCCCATGTAGTTGACTGCAGTTTGAGTCCTTGAGTCCCAGGTTTGGTGGCTTAAACTCACGCCAGGCACATGTGCGTGTGTGTCCAAGATCCAAAGAGGAGAATGGAGGAGAAGGGATTGCAGCGTGGACATCCCCCTGGGGGGTGATTTCTCACTTTTTATCTCTCTATCTCTCTGGCAAGTGCACATGCCCTGTAGCAAAAACCACTCCAAAAGAAAAAAAAAAAAAAAAAAGAAAAGAAAAGAAAAAAAAGAAAATCTCAAACCACAATAAATTTTGTGAAACAAGATACTAGAGTAACAGTGACACTTGATCCAAATGTAAAGGATACTGTAGAAAGTTTTTTTCATTATAAGCAATGAAAAAATGATCTGGTAAATAAGACTAAAGAATATTGCTGGTGATAATGATAGCCATGAACAAGGAAAACTAAATTATTCACATATATTATAATTCACTATGTTCTAATAAGAAAATGATCAAATATTCCCTATTGCACAGTTAATGAAACAGAGAGAAAAAAAGTTAATAACTTGTCCAAGATAACAGAGCTATTAAGTGGCAGACTTCTACAAAAAGTAATCAGGGGTCGGGACCAGCAGTTAGCATAATGGCTATGTCGCTGGACTCCCACGTAGTCGACCGCAGTTCGAGTCCTGCTCCTGGTGGATTAAACTCACGCCAGGTGCATGTGCGTGCATGCCCAAGATCCCGAGAGGAGAATGGAGGAGAAGGGATTGCAGGATTGTGGCGTGGCCATCCCCCCTGAGGGGTGATTTCTCACTTTCTATCTCTCTGTCTCTCTCTGTCTGTCTGGCGAGTGCACACGTCCTATAGCAAAAACCTCTCCAAAAAAAAAAAAAAAAAAAGGTAATCAGGGGTCAACCACCAGAAGCATAGTGTTGACAGTGGCATCCTGGACCTGGCAGCTTGAAGGACATGCCTGGCTCGTCTGTGTGTGTGTGTGTGTGTGTGTGTGTGTGTGTGTGTGTGCTCAAGATCTCAGGATGAGGAAGAAATAAAGGGGAAGAGATTGTGGTGTTAACAGCTCTCATGGGGAGTGCTTCTACATTTTCTTTCTTTCTCTATCTCTGTCTCTCTTTCTCTGGTGAACACATGTACCCTCTAGCAAATTACAAAAAAAAAAGGAATAAAATAAAGATACATTAATACATGAATAAACATATTCTAATGTTGCCTCTTTAGATTAACATGTTTTAAAGACACCACAATTGTAGAAAAGTGTACAAATCATTTTTATTTGGATTATCAAAAAATTAATATGGCGACCAGCAGTTAGCGTAATGGCTATGTCACTGTACTCCCATGTAGTCGACTGCGGTTCGCGTCCCGGACCCAGTGGCTTAAAACTCACACTGGGCGCGTGTGCGTGCGTGCCCAAGATTCTGAGAGGAGAATGGAGGAGAAGGGATTGTGGCGTGGCCATCTCCCCTGGGGGGTGATTTATCACTTTCTGTCTCTCTGTCTGTCTGGCAAGCGCACGTGCCCTATAGCACAACCTCTCCCCCCCTAAAAAAAATTAATATGAATTATCAAAAAGTAGACATGTCTATGGAATCCTCACATAGAATTAAAATTGAACACCACCAAAATCTCATTAGCACAAACCCGCTTCTCAAAAGGATTCCTTACTCTGACATGAAAACCATGTATTACATGATTTTAGACTTAATCTATATAAAAATTATATCAAATTCACTGCTTATTTTACCTAGCCTTCTTGTTTGCAAGATTAAGTGGTGTTCTATGTAGTAAGTGCCTATGAATATGTGGGTCTATTTCTGAGCTTTCTGTTTTGATCAATTGTTTAACATTTTTTTTTTTTTTAATTCCTAGAAGGCAGGTACACTTTGTAAAAAGAGACAAAGAAACAGAGAGAGAAAGGAGAGAGGGGGAGAAAATATCCCCCAAAGGGGCATGGTCACACCACAATCAATTGTCCTCTGTCCATCTTGTTTGGATTTTAGGCAAGCATGCACATGTACCTGGCATGCTTTTCAAGCTGCTGGGCCTGGTTAGAACTGCAATCAGTCACATGACATCAAATTTCCTTAACCACTGGGCTACAGAGTCATCTTCAATTGCTGCACTTCTCTATCCTTGACTTAACCTTGCACAGTTTGGTTAATGGAGCTTGTTCTGAAAACTGACCTTCTTCGATATTGTCATGGCTTCTCCTGAACATTTGTCTTTCAATAGAAATTTTGTAATCACCTGGTCTATTGGCCCTGACATATATACTCACAGAGGCCCATACAAACTACTGAGGTTATTTTTCATAGGAATCCGTTGAAAATATACATCAGTTGAAGAAGACTTCATATCTTTCCAGTATTGAATCTTCTAATCATAAACATAGTCTAATCTTGCTGTGTTTATATCTTTGTAATTGCTTTCAATAATGTTTGTTAAAGAGATGTCTTTCATAGATTTATTTATAGGTATTTGCTCGCGCTGTTAATTAAAGTAATACTTATAAGTTTGATTTTCAATTGTTTATTTGAATATATGTAAATAAGACTTTTATTTTTTAAAACAGAATTTTGCTATAGGCCCACGTGCTTGCCGGGAGACAGAGATAGAGAGATAGAAAGCCAAAATCACCTCTCAGGAGGATGGCTATGTTGTAATCCCTTCTCCTTCATTCTTCTCTAGGATTTTGGGTACCCTTGCACACATGCATGAATGTCAAGCCACTGGTCTGGCACTGTCAGTCATATGGTAGTCCAGCTATGTAACCATTAAGCCATCTCCTGGTCACAATAAATATGACTTTGAAATTGATCTGTCATCTAATAAACCTGCTAAATTATATTTAGTTTTAATAGTTTAACTGTAGAATTTTTTTTAGCGGTTTCTGCTTTGGGTGTGTGAGCTTGCCAGAAAGAGAGAGAGAGAGAGAGAGAGAGAGAGAGAGAGAGAGAGAGAGAGACAAAGACAGTAAGTGAGAGGGAAAGTGAGAAATCACCTCCCAAGGGGGAAGGCCACACCACCATCCCTTCTCCTCCATTCTTCCAGGATCTTGAGCATGCATGCACACGTGCCCACCATGAGTTTTAAGACACTGGTTCCAGATCTCGAACCATGGTCAGTCATGTGTGAGACCAACAATGTAACTGCTATGTCATCTGTTAGCCCCAAATGTAGAATTCTTTTATTTAAAATGCTTGCAATATGAGGTCAGCACGTGGTGTGCTGGTTAAGGTGCTGGCCAACTACAATTCAAGTTCTGAACCTGATGGCTTGAAAATCATACTAGGAGGGTGTGCATGCATGCCCAAAATTTTAAGAAGGAGATCAAAGAACAAGGTATTGTGGTGTGACCATCCCCCAGGGATTTCTTTCTCATTTTCCCTCTCTCTATCTCCCTCGCTCTATGTTCAGCAATTGGATACACCTTATGACAAAAACCAAAATAAATAAATGAATAAAATTTACAAGATTATTTGCAAATAGTAAAAACTTTATTATTTCCCCATCCTTATAGTTAATATTTTTTATGTTGTCTAATTGCAGCAGAAAGGTACACCAACACAATTATGAATAAATTGAACATTCTTATGTGTCCCTGATCTCCAAAAGTTTATCATTTGATATGTCTGTACAGTAGTTTTTCTTTTCTTTTCTTTTTTTTTTTTTTTTGTGTGTGTGTACTTAACAAACATAAAGTTCCTCTATTCCTGGAGAGTTAAGAGGAAGTGAGTATTATTGATGATTTTTGTCTTGGTTTTTAAGCATGAAAGCCTGTTGGTTTTTATTTCATCAAATGCTTTTTCTGAATCTAGTGAAATGACTTCTCTCATCCCGGCATGAGATAAAAGTTTTCTCCTTTGTTCTGCTAATGTGGTGAATTACATTAATTGATTTCTTAGTGTTAACTAAGCTTGCATTGAGGAGTTAATCCCAGATTGGTGATATATATTATTTATTTATACATCACTAAACTTGGTGTGTTACTCTCTTTTTTAGAATTTTTGTGTCTGTGTCCATGAACTACTGTAGGCTATAGTTTTATGTTCTTGTAATGTCCTTGTCAGGGTTTTTTATGTCAGGGTAATAAATTCAAAACAACAAGTTCGTCTTTCCTTTTCTAACATTTGAATAAATTTATGAAATTATTAGTATTTCTTTTTAAGTATTTTGATATATTAATTAGCTGGATTTAATAATTTAGTATTGTAAACATGTATCGAAATTTCACAGTAACTCCATAAATGTATACAACTGGAATTTTTCAATGAAAAATAATGTTAATAAGAAAATAATTTAAAAATAAAACCAAAAAAGATATTTGGAAGAATGCACTGATGAAATCATCTGAGCTTGTATTTTATTGTGGGAATTTCTTTTTCTTTTTTAAGAGAGTGATTTTAGCTATAGGATGTGTGTATTCGCCAGAGAAACAGACAGTGACAGAGACAGAAAGTGAGAAATTACCCTTCAGGGGATATGGCCATTCTGCAATACCTTCTCCTCCATTCTCATTTTGAAATTGGGGCATGCACACATATGCACCTGGCGTGAGCTTTAAGCCAATGGTTCTGTGACTCACGGTTGACTTGGTGGGAGTCCAGTGATGTAACTATTATACCATCTCCTGGAAATATTTTTAATTATGAATTCAATTTATACCATAGATCCAGGGCAATGATTTTATTTTATTTTATTTATTTATTTATTTTTTTTATTTTTATTTTTTTTTAGCTTTTCCAGTTCTTAAAGCTCAGAAATTAAATTCCAACACAGAAAGACATGAGCTCTTTGCTTTTTAGAATTATGCCTGAATCTTTAGGTACCATGATAGAAGCACAAAATCAGCAACACTAGCATGAAGAATCTGATGCCAGGACCGGCTGATGGTGCAATGGTTTTGTCACTGGACTCCCACATGACTGACCACGGTTTGAGTCTTCGACACAGTGACTTGAAACTCAAGCCAGGCATGTGTGTGTGCTTGCCCAAAATTCTGAGGGGAATGGAGAAAAAGAGATTACAGCATGGTCATCCCTCTGGAGAGTGATTTCTCGCTTTCTTTTTCTCTGTTTCTCTGGAGCACAAGAGCTCTATAGCAAAATTCTCCTCTCTAGAAAAAGAGACTGATATTTATCCATATTAAACACTTCAATTAAGCTATTGATGAAGATTATCAGTTGAATATCTCACTCCCATCAAGTTAAAAATATGGAAAATTAAAACTTTCACAGGGATCTTCTTAATATTACATTCTCATGCCATGCCATTATGATATCTAAGTTAAACGGGTAATGTGTGAACACATGAGGTATAAAAATATTTTTTAACCTTTCAAGCAGATGTAATATAAATAGCTGCTGATAAATATGGTAAGATGAGTAAACTGGCAAGTCTTTATTCAGTTTTGAATGATTTTTACATAATCATGCTATTGTACAATTAGTTTTCAAATTAATACCTTAAGCCAATTATAAATTCATAATAATATTTAAAATACTGTGAGATCATGCAAGTCCCAACATTTAAATATTGTCATATTTCACCAGACTATTAAATTTATTTAAACATTATATGTGTTCATACTGTGTTGTTACCATTCCATCAGTGAGCATATATTGAATAATATAAATTTCATCTTACATAAGTTTACCGGAATTAAAATTCACCAATGCTGCTTCCATAGAATAACATAGTAACTGACATGGTACTGATCTAGCAGTGATCTTAAAATTATTTAAAGTATTTTTCATTTTTTTTTCTTTTTTTGGAGAGGTTTTTGCTGTAGGGCACGTGTGCTCGCCAGACAGACAGAGAGAGACAGAGAGACAGAAAGCGAGAAATCATGCCCCAGGGGGATGGCCACATCACAATCCCTTCTCCTCCATTCTCCTCTCAGGATCTTGGGCACACACGCACACGCGCCCGGCATGAGTTTAAGCCACCAGGGCCAGGACTCGAACCACTGTCAACTACATGGGAGTCCAGCGACATAGCCATTACGCTAACTGTTGGTCCCAAAATTATTTAAAGTATTTTAACCTTTGTAGACTGTTTACTAATATCTGTCAATTCCTTACATGCAGTATTAAGCAACTATTTTGCTAATGACAGTAAGTTAATGTTGAGCCAGCTCTGTGTCTGTGTGTGTGGTGCAGTAGTAATATGCTGCTCCAGAGGAAACAGGTCTCAATGCTCTGAATCTCTGATCCTGTCAGCCTGATCCCACCAGGCACACAAATGAGTGCCTGAGCTCTGATGGACTGGACATCTGGAGGAAGGGGATCACAGAAAGACCACACCCGATGGAAGGTGCTCTTCTCTCTTTTTCAGTCTTACATGCTTGCACATTCCCTCTATCAAAGAAAAAAGTATTTAAAAACAAATCAATGTTTTAAAGCAATGTTAATAATTTAGACGAAGGACAGTCAATGGCTTGATGGTTAAGACAGCCAGATCTCACATGTCTGACCATATGATTCAACTCTCAGATCCAATGGCTTGGAAAACACCCAGGCACTTGCATGTGTATGCCCAAAATCTTGAGAGGAGAATGGAAGAGAAGGGATTTTAGCATGACCATCTTCCCTGGGGAGTGGTTTCTCACTTTTTCTGTCTCTCCAGAAAAACATTTTCCAGATAGCAAAATTTAAAAGAATAATAAATAATAACAATTTAGAGGGATGCCCAACCTCAGTAACACATGCAGTAGTAGTCAGGAAGTAGGGTGCTACTGCACAATACTGGAGACATGAGAAAAACCCTGGGTTCAAATGTCAGGCTGACATAAATAAAGGCATATCCCTGTTCTTGACTGACTAGGAGGGCAGGGTAGATAATGGTAAGACATGGTAAGACATGTAACATGGTAAAGACACTGTCAAGAGTGCCTGTGTGTGGTTGTCTCTATCTCTCTCCTGAAATAATAAATAAACTCCAAAAATGTATATGAAATTAAGAACTGACTATATATTCATTTTGTAATAAGTGAAAACAGCAAGAATAGTCTTGTCCATTAAATTACGCTTACTTTATTTTTAACACATGCTGAAAAAATAGCCAAACACTTAACATAGCAACTGTTACATTACTAGTGTCAACATTAAGTGACATCACCATAGATGACATAACTGTTGCCTAGCTATTTTCTGGGATTAGTAAAAATCAAACTTGTAGGGATTTCAAAGATCATAGAAAGGTAGGTGTGACTCTCTGTGATAACTCTACTAATAATCTAAGTAAATATTATAAACATTATGGTATATAAACTCTTTTAATAATGTTTTTTAGTTATTACAAAGAATATTTTTAAATAGCTAGAAATGTTTTTTTAAAATACATGGCATATTCTCATATCAATAAGAGGTGAAATATTTATAAAAAAATAATCAGCAGAAAAACAGTTCATTAAAAATAGCGGAGGTCAGACATACAAATAATAACCCAGTGCACTGTCCTTGATTAATTTAATACATAAATTGAATGAAATTATTGTTAATTTATGTTGAAATTAAAGTTCAGTTCGGATGATGATAACCTAATTGTTAATTTACAGACTTCTCATGTTTTCACTTTCTTCTCCTCCAGTGGGCATGACCGAGCCTTGTTAAGATCTCTTACCATATTAATCCTTGTGCAAGTCAATGCAACAGCCAACTCTACATGAACAAATTCTCAAAAAAGTTAGGGTTTTTCCTGATGTAAGGATCATTAATTCATGTCTGACTGGACCTAGAATATCTGCAACATATGTATATATTTTTTCCCTCAATTAAAACACTGCAAAATGGTTGTCTGAAAAACTGAAAAAAAAATGGTTGTTTCTGAATTAAAGTGGATAAATAAAGGAAACATATTGAATTTGTTTTCCATCTTTTTTTCTTGTATCCATGATCAAAATAAGCTAAAACACAAGTTTCATGAGGTAGACAAAAATATTCATAGAGACAATATGACGTCCAGAGATAAGAACAAGAAACTCAGAAAAGAAAATAAGTTCCTCTGGGGAGAAAATAAAGCTCTTCGACAAGAAAATATCATCTTTAGGATGGACAACCAGTTAATCCAGGAAAGGAATCAGTTCCTGAGACAGCAAAACCATGACCTCTGGAAGTTTCAAAGTGTGATTTTAAACAGCCAAAATTCATCTGGAGAACAAATCAGTGCCTCAAACACAGAAAGTAAGTCTTTTTGGCAACAGAATCAAGCCCTGGAAGCCCAGATCGAGGTTCTTAGAAAGCTGGACAAAGCCTTCCAGAATGA
Organism: Tupaia tana; assembly: GCA_026018925.1. Lineage (NCBI taxonomy): Eukaryota > Metazoa > Chordata > Mammalia > Scandentia > Tupaiidae > Tupaia > Tupaia tana. Next base: position 68,846,644 of record JAKSZU010000005.1, read on the forward strand.
GGAGGAAGCTGTTCAGGAAGAGATAAGATTTCTCCGTGAGGAGATCAAGGCTCTACGACATCAGGAGAAAGCAATCAAAATGGAGCTACAGGCCTTGATGAAGGAGGGAATAGCACTAGAGATGGAAGAAAAGGCTCTGTGGAAGGAGGAACAGGCCCTCCGTGAGGAGAGCAAGGCTCTTAAAGAAGAGAACAACGCTCTTCAAGACGAGAATAAAGCTCTCTGGGAAGAGGCGAAAGTCCTAGAAGACTGCAACAAGATTCTTCAGAGAAAAATCAACATGCACACTTGCTGGAAAAATATACAATAATGAGCTAGAACAGCAGTGTAACTTGGAAAATAACTAGAAAACCATGAAGATCTTTGACATTCCAGAAAAACAAAAAAATTTTTGAAAGTGAAATACCCCTGTTGGGGTTGGAGTCAAAAGTCTTAAACATACAGTTGGTTCTGGAAATAAAATAAAACCCTAAAAAGAAAAAAAAAAAATCTTTGGATTCATTTCAATTTTAGACTATTGGTAGTAAATATTATTTTAGAATGCAAAAGTTGTAATAGTCAAAACATGTGACATTCAAGGTACAAGTTGGATTTACCTGCCTTCTACTTTCAGAAACATTAAATATAAGGAGTTCCTCTTGTAATAAATTAAGAGCACAGAGAAAATGACTTAAAAGTTGCTTTTAGGGGGCCAGCAGATGGTGTAGTGGTTGAGAAGCTAGACTCCCATGTGACCAGCCACAATTCGAGTATCAGACCCAGTGGTTTAAAACTCAGACCAAGTGTGTGTACCTATATGCCCAAAAAATTCCTGAGAGGAGAATGAAGAAGAGATTGCAGGCCAACCCCCTGAGGGCTGATTTCTCACTTTCTGTCTTTCTCTCCAGCGAATGTACGTGCTCTATAGCAAAATCTCTCTCAAAAAAAATGTTGCTTTTAGAAGTATGAATAGTATAATAAAATATAAGGTTTTCCATATTCAGTTCACATGTACGTACTGAAAAAAAAAGTTTCTTCTGCCTTTTCTTTATGCTTATGCCAGTGATGCAGATGAGGTCATTAAATGAGGAAAAAGAATTTTAAATGTGTGATAGTACAAAAGTTACTAACAAGTGGTCATTTGTTTTTCTTCTTTCTCTTTACTATGCTCATTTACTATCCTCCTTCTCTTGCTTAACAGGAGGAATATTGACCTAATGAATATATTAAAGATAGAGAAGAGGGAACAAAAGAACAAACTTATAGAAGTTTTGTATTTGCTATTTGAATATGAGGAACAGTTCACGTCCAGTGAAAATGGAGGGAATGTAAATCTTTCAAAAGTAGTAATGTTGATCATTTAATCTAATTGAATATTATTCTTAAAAATTAATTCTGCATAGGGACTGGCAGGAGGCAGCATAAATAAAGGCACTGAATTCCCACATGGCCGACCACGGTTCAAGTCCTGGACCTGGTGGCTTACTTTCTTGCTTTCCCTTTCTATCTATCTATCTATCTATCTATCTATCTATCTATCTATCTATCTATCTACCTACCTACCTACCTATCTATCTATCTATCTCTGTCTGGTCAAATAAAAAAATAATAATAACAAATGGAATTAATTAAATAAATAATTTTCAAATTAATTCTTCACAAAATGGAGTCACGTGGACTCACATGTTTTATAGATTCTAGACAAGGAGGGCTTTAAAAAGTTTATGGAATACATGTATTATGAAAAGAGTATGCATGGATTTTATTTATTTATTTTTTTAGCAAAATAAACTCTTATTTCATTTCCCACAAACTCTCGTGTGGTTTCAGAATTGGATTACAAAAGGTAGAGGGCTGGTGCAGTAATTTAGTTTTCATTATTTAAAATTTTAAGGCTGGCTCCACGACCTGGTGATTAAGGGAGCCCACTCCCATATGGCCAATCATGGTTGAATCCCAGCCCTGGCAGCTTAAACAATAGGTTGGGTGTATATATGTGCTTACCCCAACTTCTGACAAGGTGGAGAAATGGAGAAAAGGGAACTGTGTTGAGGACACACCCCACTGGTAGTGTGCTTCCTCCCCACCTCCCGTCTCTCCCTGGTGGCGGGTGTACGCATCCTCTTGCAAATAAATAAAATTTAAGCACTTAATACAGGGTAAGCATGTGATGGGCTTTTTGAAATGTAGCTGAAGGGAAATCTCTTCTTGATCCTTACCTGGTGTCGCTGAGTAGAAACATAAGGAAAGAATGAGAAGAGAACACTTGTTTCTCCTGGGTGCTGCCACAACTGCAAACAAGTCAGCATACATTTACAGCATGACTCTAATTAGGGCTCTACCATTGTGAGAATAATTTTAAGGTTAAAGCAAGAGATATCTTGGCAGCAGGTGGTATAGTGGTTACGGTGCTGGACTCCCTCACAGCTAATCGTAGTTTGAGTCTCACCTTGAAGATACCAGAGACTATGGGAGGAGGGTTGGACAGGGCAGAGGGTTAGGGATAGGGAATCAAGGATGGCAAAAAAAAAGCAAAATATACAAGACATAAGAAATGGAAAATTGTTGATAACACGTATGTTGATGTGCTTGATTGAGCCAACAGACAGTGTATTTTGGATAGAAAATTCATTTTGTATACTATAATGATGTATAGCATATTAATGTTAAAAGAAAGAAAAATAAATAAATTATTTAATTAAGAAAAAGAAAAGAAAATCATGCTGGGTGTGTGCATGTGTGTGCCCCAAATCCCAGGAGAACGGAGAAGAGATTGCAGCATGGCCATCCCTCCAGGTGGTGATTTCTCACTTCCCCTCTCCCTGTCTCTCTCTAGTGAGTGCACATGTCATATGGCAAAAGACCTCTACAAAAAGAAAAGAGATTTTTTATTTTATTTTAAAGATTCTACAGACTATAAAGAAAAAAGAAAAAGTAAACATTAATGCTTTATTCATGACTACTTTCTGCTTGATAGTTCACTGACTTCTAGTCCCCATATCTTGCCACCAATTTAAATAAAAAGATTCAGCTTTGGAAAGATTAAAAACCATGGTTTGTAGAAATATGTTTGACTTACATATAGTCTAGTTGAGACAGGGAAGAAATGCAAAAGGTGGGACAAGCAGTTAGCATAATGGCTATGCCACTGGACTCCCATATAGCTGACCATGGTTCAAGTCCCACACCTGGTGGCTTAAACTCACACTGGGCACGTGTGCGTGCATGCCCAAAATCCCGAGAAGAGAATGGAGAAGAAGGGATTGCGGAGGGCTTGGCCATCCCCCCTGGGGGGTGATTTCTCGCTTTCTGTTTCTCTGTCTGTCTCTGTCTTTCTGGAGAGCAAATGCTCCCTATAGCAAAAACCTCTCAAAAAAAAAAAAAAAAAAAAAAAAAAAAGCAAAACGTTAATCATTGTTTTTACCTTAAAGGATGTGGAAGAAGCCTGCAGGCAACAGAATCAACTTTAATGTCCTAGACATTTGTGAATGTGCGCTGTACTCTACTTACTAATTTTGATATGTTACAGATATCTTACTGTTTACAAAAAAGGATCATTGGCTTGAAATGTCCTGCTTTCTTAAGACAAATAAGACATTTTACTTCTGCTGGTGAGATAAGAAAGGCTATGTCGCTGGACTCCCACGTAGTCGACCGCGGTTCGAGTCCCGGACCCGGCGGCTTAGACTCACGCCGGGCGCGTGTGCGTGCGTGCCCAAGATCCCGAGAGGAGAATGGAGGAGAAGGGATTGCAGCGTGGCCATCCCCCCTGGGGGGTGATTTCCTGCTTTCTGTCTCTCTGTCTCTCTCTGTCTGTCTGGCGAGCGCACGCGCCCTATAGCAAAAACCTCTCCAAAAAAAAAAAAAAAAAAAAAAAAAGAAAGAGCCTTTGGAGTAAGTATAGTTATCAATGACTCTTCTCAGAAATATGTCATTATTGCAACATAAAGCAGCAGTAATACAGGATAAACTGAATGTATAGGACGTATTAATCAGAAATTTTTTTTAGTGGTTTATCTCATAAGGTGTGTGCACTTGCCAGAGAGAGAGAGAGAGAGAGACAGAGATGGAAACACTGAGAAGGAAAGTGAGAAGTCACCCCTCCAAGGGGCTGGCCATGCTCCAATCCCTTCTCTTCCATTCTCTTCCAGGGATCTTGGTCACTTAGGGTTTCTGCCACATGGAGGGTGCACTCGCCTGAGAGGAGAGAAACAGATATGGTGAAAAGAAAAGTGAGAAATCTCCCCCTGGGGGATGGCCATGCCACAGTTCCTTTTAGTCCATTCTTCTGGAATTTAGGGCATCCTCACACAGGTGCTCAGAGTGATTTTTAAACCTCCAGGTCTGGGACTTGAACCATGGTTGACCATGTGGGAGTCTGGCACCTTAACCACTACATCATCTGCTGGCTCCAAGATTATTATATTTCCATACAATCTCAATTACACTTTAAAATTTCCCAGATAAATATGACACTTTATTATTCTTTTCATTTCATATAGTTTCCTGATGCTGAATAGTGAGTCCTTCATGTGATATACAATAAAGTTATGCTCAATTATTTTAAGATCCAATCTGTCCACCAGTAATATAGATTCTTCTATTTGGGCATCATTCCTTAATATTTTAATGTTACCTTTTTAAAAATTAAAATGATTAATCACTGTTCATTAAGGTTGAATAATAAGGTGTTAAATCTCCAACTGCTGTATCACTGACCTCCTAACTTTAATTCTCTGGCTAAAAATATAATTACATTTGCCCCTAGGGAATCCTGAAATCTAGGGACATATTATCTTATATGGGAGGTATTCATAAAATGTAGAATTTATTAGGGAGAATCACAATAAAAATGATTTTGTAGAAAATAAGTCCTAGAAGGACCAGCAGATAGAGTAATGGTTACGTTGGTGGAATCCCACATAGCTGACCACAGTTCAAGTCCCAGATCCGATGGCTTACCACTCACACCTGGTATGCATGTGTGTGAGTGAGTGTGTGTGTGTGTGTGTGTGTGTGTGCCCAAAATCCCAAGAGGAGACTGGAGGAGAAGGGATTGTGGCATGGCCATTTCCTCTGGGGGTGATTCTCACTTTCTGCCTCTCTGTCCTTCTCAGTCTCTGTAAGCTCACATGGCCTACAGCAAAAACCTCTCTAAAAAAATTTAAAAAAGGAAAAAAGAAATCCTAGATACACTCCAGAGATCAGTTTGAGTTGAGTAAATGTTGTGTCATTTTTATCAGATGATAAGCTCTCCAGGTTCTTGGAACTCTCATAATGTATCTTACTTAGTCCTGGCTCTTGTTCATATAAATAAATCTTATCAGTCTCCATATTTCATTATCAAAAAAGCAATATTTATCTATTGTTTTTTATTTGAAGAAACTGAGACAAAGTAGTCAATAATTCAGGAATGCAGGAGACTTCCCATAAGTGATGACTGAGACATTTCTTTTCAGCAATGCATTCATGACATCATGGCAACCTGAAATTTGTTTAACCAAATTATTATTTTTATTTATTAATTTTTGAAAGCAATTATTAAACATTTATCAGTCCCTCCCAAATAAAAGAATTTTAAAACTATTTAATCTTTAAATATTTTCCAATTACTTTCAGATGGTCATGGCATCAGGTAAATATCTTCTAAAAAACTTCATGGGATTTATTGATTTTAACTTGTTAATCATGATTTATATTATAAACAAGAAAAGGAAAAGAATACTGAAAACAATAATGCAAGCCATTTTCTCCTAAAACTATTTTATTATTTTATTTTAATTAATAACTGCTTAAGAATTATAAATTAATATATTACTTTTAAAAAATAGAATTAGTATATAATTTTTATATGGGGTATGAAAGGATTCAAGTAACAGGAAAATAACACAAACTCAAGAAGAAATTAAGACTAGATTGCCAGTTATTTTATGTTCAGGATACTATACCTTATGTTCAGGGACTATAATAGGCCAGACAGCAATCCTGAGAAAATGACTCATTAGGGTTCTCCGAAGGGAAATCATTGCATAGTTAGAGAAGCTAGGAAAATATTAGAGCTGTCTACAATTATAGATTTTGTACTGAAAGAATTGTGATAAACTAAATTAAATTCTGAGTGAAAAGCCAGAAAGGCATTCAGTTGGATGAACAAAAGAAAAAGTATTTCTGGTTGGTTATTTTGCTAAATAAAGGTAATCATCATAATGATTTATTAATTTTGTTATTCATGTTATTTCTAAAAAATAAGCCATTAAAGGGGTAAGCAATATTAAAGTGAAATCTATGATATTACCTGTCATTCTGTTCCAACTATTAATTTTCAAACTCTAACATTCCAGTATACATCTGTGAGACGGTGAAGGTATTTTCCACACCTCCTAAATATATTTAGCATCGTCCTGTTTATGTAAATTATCAGAACTGTTACTGCATAGAGGTAAGTGTGAATAGAAGTGATAAAGTCTGAGACCAGCAGGTCTCTGGACTCCCACACAGCTGACTGTGGTTTGAATCCTGGCTTTCTCACTTACCCTCTTTCTCTCATTTTGTCTCTGTTCAATTTTAATAATAATAAAGTTAAGTAAAATAATTCTTTTCTTAAAAAAGAAGTGATAAAATGTATTTAAACCTATCCGGTTTAGAAGGAAAAAATACAAAGCTAGAAATAAAATTTAAATTATTATAATACATAAAGCCATAAGGAACAAGACCTAAAGGAAGTCTATCAACCTCTTCCCTAAGCATTAGGGATTCAACCTTTCAATTTGATAGTTTCCAAAAAACAGTTTTATTTTGTTACCATTCTATGTTCATGACAGTTGTTCTCTTATACTACATCTAAGCTTAACCACAAGACTTGCTCTGACTGAATATATATGAGCAATTACCTAAAGCAGAAATTCAAAAAAGGAGTTCTCTATTTCCACTTGCTCACCACTGTGTATTCCATATTCATCAGAGTGTTACTAAACTAGCTTGCAAGAGGTGGGAGACACATCCAGTAGATTCAACTTCCACCAGTCATCTCACTGGAAGCTGAGAGTTCTCTGACCAAACACATGTGTATGGGGCCAACCTTGACCAGAAGAGCAACCCAGAGGAGTCAAGTCTAAATCATCAACCCATGGTGCTGGAGACAAATAAATGGTTATTGATTTTAGTCTAATGCTGGGTTTGCTACACAATATATTTGTGATAATAAAGGTGAGAAACATCTAATAAACCAAATAAATTTTCTTTCTTCTATATTACTGTTTTTTATTTTGTATTTTCTTGAAAAGTCTAGAGTATTTTTTAAGAATTTTCATGGCATTTTTAGTTAAGCAATAAAATGCTATTTTCAGTCTTGTGCGTGTGTAGAATTAATAAATCTACTTACAGATATAAATTAATTATTTTATATAAATACATTTTATTAAAATATCATTGGGACCAGCAGTTAGCGTAATGGCTATGTCGCTGGACTCCCATGTAGTCGACCGCGGTTTGAGTCCCGGACCCGGCGGCTTAAAAGCTCACGCCGGGCGCGTGTGCGTGCGTACCCAAGATCCCGAGAGGAGAATGGAGGAGAAGGGATTGCGGCGTGGCCATCCCCCCTGGAGAGTGATTTCTCGCTTTCTATCTCTCTGTCTCTCTCTGTCTGTCTGGCGAGCGCACGCACCCTATAGCAAAAAAAACCTCTCCAAAAAAAGAAAAAAAAATCATTGTTAATGAAGAACTTCTGTGAAAGCTAATGCTGTTTAAATATTATTAATAAGCTGTTCAGTTTTTTTTTAAACTTTCTAGAGGGTATGTGCACTTGTTGGAGACAGAGAGAAAGAGAGAGAGAGCGGGAAAGTGAGCAAGCACCCTCTAGGGAAACTGGCCATACCACAATCCCTTCTCCTCCATTCTCCCCTCAGGATTCTGGGCATAAACACACACACACACACACACACACACACACACCTGGTATCTTTTACAAGCAGCTGAGTCTGAGACTTAAACTTCATAGTTAGCCATGTGGGACCCAGCCACCTTAACTGCCATGCCACTGGCTTGTTAAAAAGCTGTTAATTTTATATGAACATAATTATGTAAACATAAGCATGTTATTATTAAATGATGAAAACTGTATATTAGTTACTATAGACTGAAGACAGTTGACATATATTACTAACTGCTTGAATATAATGAAAAAATATGTAGATACTTTAAAGTATAGCAAAATAATTAAAAATGTTTTAGTGTTAGGTGTTGGTATAATGGAATACCTGAAATTGGATGATCTATAAAAGAGGTTTATTTGACTCATGATTCTGGTGGGTGGTATTTCCAATGTAAGGGGCCCACATCTACTCAGCTCTATTAATCACTTGCTGCTTAACACCATGGTCAACAGACATAGGCAAAGACAGAGAAAAATGTGGGCCTCCAACCTATTACAACTTTTCCTATGGGAACTAATTAGGGAGCACTTGGTCCCTTTGAAGAGAGATCATTACTCTATTCATGAGGGTTCTGTCAAAAATACCAAATACCTCTCACTAGGTCACCTCTCCCAACACTGCCACAATAAATATCAAATTTCAACATAAGTTTTGGTGGGGACACTTAACTTAGCGTACATGTAACTCGAACTGCTTCTTTATATTCTACTTAGGAGAATCTCTGACAAATATAATCTGCAAGATGATCATCTTTTTTTTTTTTTTTCCTACAGATTTTTCCCTAGAAAGCATGTGATCACAGAGAGACTGAGAGACAGGGACACTGAGAGGAAAAGTGAGAAATCACCCACAGGGGAGATGGCCACACCGCAATCCCTTTCCCTCCATTCTCCTCCCAAGATCCTGGGCATGAAGGCACACTCAGCTGGTGTGACTTTTAAGCCACCAGGTCTGGGACTTGAACCACAGTAGGTCATGTGGGAGTCCAGTGACATAAACACTACACCATTTGCTGGCCCAATCTTCAAGCTCATTTAATTGAAATCAGCCAATCAAAAGAAGTTAGTGTAATTTTAGAAAACTGGGTTATTCTAGACTAGCTTAATTTCTTCTTCCGGTATAGGTAGTTGATTATAGGTAGACTCATGATAATATTTTCCTCTTTGGATAGCCTTTGTCTTCCTGTTTTCCTCTACAATAGCAACTAACCATAGGCCCCACATTTCCTGAATCAAGGTAGATATAAACTGTTTTGAAATTAAATTAAATCTCACACTCTCCCTGTTTCCATGTCTCATTCACTGATAACATGCCCCAAAGTTTGGTTTTCCAGGGATAAGATCCTTACAAGCTTTTTTTTTAGAGAGAGAGATTTTTTTTTTGCTATGGTGCAATCCTTTCTCCTCCATTCTCCTCTCAAGAGCTTAGGCACACACACACACACACACATGCCTGGCATAAGTCTTAAGTCTCCAGGTCTGGGACTCGAACCGCAGTCGACTACAAGGTAGTCTAACAATGTAACCATTACACCATCTACTGGTCTCTCCCCCACAACCTTCTTTACAGTGTGGAATTTATTAAGTGAAAAGTTTTATTTAATGCATTGAACAAAAGATAATCTAGTATCTTAATGATACAATTGATTATCATCAAAGATAAAGTGATGTTTGATAGATTTTCTTTTTCTTACCATCACTGCTACCAAATACAACAGATTTTTGTATGATTCTGAATTATGTCTATATATCTACACTCAAATGCACTGTTTTCCCAGGACTTTCACAAAACTATAAGAGAGAAAGCGTAGCTTAAAAAACAAAAATTATTGCCTCCAAATTCTGGGGGCTGGAAGCCAAACCCTAGGTTTCCTCAGTGTCCGTTACCTCTGAGGCCTCTCTCCTTGGCTTGTAAATAGCTATTTTCTTTGTTTTTGTGTAGTCTTTCCTTGTGTATGTGTCCTAATCTCCTCCTCTTTAATACAGCTATGTATAGTGGGTCGACAATGACTCAATTATCTCTTAAAATTAATATGAAGAAAATAAATTTGTTGTAAAATAATATGATGAAGAAGAAATGGAGAAAGAATACAAAGAATAATAAATACATTAGATTATTTTCATTTCCTGATAAGCTGTGACTGCCTGAGTTTGGTATACTCCAATACTCCTTCAATATTCTAATACTCCTAGGAGTCTCTATGTCTGGGTCAGCTTCTCTAGTCAGGTTAGATTTTCTCAATCATGATGTTTCACTTTACAGAGACAGAGGAAGTGCTGATGTCTCTTTTCAATGTGATTTGGAGGATAATTTGGCTGAGAAAAGCCCAGGTATGGGATTTATATACTAATACCTAACATCACCCTTAAAGATTTTTTTCCCCAAAATTGAACCTATGAAATATTTTTTTTATAATTTATCTTGAATTATATAGTTCTGTTCATAAGTGCTATACTATTTTTATGTTTTGGGTTTGTCATGACATTAAATATTGAATATGATCCTTCTGCACATAGTACAAATACCACAATATTAACATAGGTAAAATTTTACAAAGAGAGCATACCTATTGTCCATTTCTCTAATAAATAATACCTTTTTGTCATTAAGAGGAAAATCGAATATGAAAAAAAAATAAATTAACTTTAAAAATTTATTTCGGTATTAAATAAATGGCTAAAGTACAAAATAAATTTCTGGATGTCACTGCAGGGTTACAACAGAAGTACTCACATAGAAGGCTATTTGATAGAATTCCAGTAAGAATGGTTTAATTCCAAATCAGTCACGGTTCTGACTCAGGCAGAAAAATTTATTTTTTTCAATCTACTTTGTGCAAGTTGTTAGTGAACATAGTAGTTAATGACCTGAAGGCAAATCCCTGACAATGTGATTTTGTGCTAATTGTGTGGAAAAATATTTCTAGCTTTTAAAAACGCTACAGTCTGAGATGCTATAGGGAATTCATCTTCCCTATTTGAGCTATTCTATTCAACCTTCCTCAAGGGCACTGAATCATATTGAATGAGTCATCCGGCATTCACATCATATCTGAAATCAAGGAAATCGCTCAAGAGGCAATGTTAGGGATTAAACACTCTCATTCTGTTTACATTCAGCTGGCATTAAAATGAGAAATTAGTTATAAATCAACTGAATTAAGATTATGAGTCTTTTAATATCTTGTTTTATCATGCTTTATATTAGAATAAAATGTTTTTATACTTACTTTCAGAAAAGCTTATTTTAAATTTAGGTTTTGAAAAATATTTTTCTTGATTATTAAACGAATGAAAAAATACTATTTATTAAAGTAAATGCATGCATCATAAGTATGCCTATTTAAAAAAAAATCAGTCCTATAACAGACTTTGGATGAAAAATATAGAGTTGAGGTATGTTAAAGCATGAAGCACTCTCTCTCTCTCTCTCTCTCTCTCTCTCTCTGTATATATATATATATATATATATATATATACACACACACACACACACACACACACACATGCACACACACACACACACACATACACACACATAGTTTAATGATTGCACAGAAATCTGCTATTGATTTTGATATTATTATGAGAAATTGTTTAAAAATATTGAGTCAATTCACTGCAGACAACAGATCTGAGAGAAAATGATACACTAAGCACATGCATAATTTTATTTTCTATTAATAAAGTTTAAATGTGAATGCTTCAAACACAATAAAAAGTGCAAGTTTATATTAAAACTTCTTGAATTTTCAACTTTTTATTTTGACTATGTTTTTCACGACACTAATTTCTATATTTTAACCCCACAAAATTTGTGTCATCTTTTCCAGTATAAGTAATGCATACCTTTTCAATGTATCTAAAAGTATGCTGGCTTAGTTTTAAAAGGTATCTCTTAAAAATTACATATATTTTTCTGAATTGTATTTGTTTTCATAAGCAGAACTGTTCTATGAAGTGAAAAATTTTACTTTTACTATTAAACATTAAGTATTTTAGGTATATATATAATCCTATAATAAAGATAACACAGGGCCAGCCTGTGGCCAGGCAGTTAAGGTCACTGAATCCCGCAGGACTATTCATGCAGTTCAAGTCCCAGACCTGGAACTTGAATGTGTACATGCATACTCAAATCCTAAAAGGAGGAAGAGATGGAGAAGTTATTGCAGCATGATCATGTCACGTGGAGCATACTTTCTCACTTTCTCTGTCTCTGTCTCTTTCGAGTGAGCATATGTGCCCTCTGGCAAAATAAATTTATAAATAGATTAAACTCATTATATTGGATGCATGTCATTTATCATATTTGTATACATACAGCGCATATGTGCATGTGTACACATATATAAATATCCCATTTATAGATCTATTTTTCTAGTAATGAATTTGTAGATTGTCGATAATCTTAAGATCAAGAAATATAACACTGTGGTGAATGTCTTTATTCATATTTCCTTGTAGACTTAGGGAAAAAGTTATATATTGAAGGAATGCATTTTGTTGTGAGAATGACTACTGAACATGGAAAATCTGAATATATTTTCTTACCAGATATCATCAAATATCTCTAGAATAGCTGCATAAATGTAATTTCCATTGACAAAATTGAAATTTCTGATTTCTGCATATTCTTAAATTTCCTAACATACTGACCTTAAATTTTGTCAATCTACTTCATGAAAGAAGGTGCTATTTTTGTATTAATATACATTTATGCATTTACTATTGAGGCTGATCTTGCATGTAATAGCTAAGACCATATTTCCTCAAAAACAATATAACAAAGTATTTTTAAAAATAATTATTTATTTTAATTTTTTATTTATTGAGTCATTTATTTTATTTGGACCAGAGAGAGAGGAAGTGAGAAAGCAAGCCACCAGGTCCAGGACTCAAACCATGGTCAGCCATGTGAGAGTCCAGCACCTTAACCACCATGCCACCTGATGGTCCCAACAATATAACAAACTATTAAAGATCATAGCTGCTTGACCCTGGCAGTTTAGTAGCAAATTCTGCCTCTATAAATTAGACAAAAATTATGTTCCTCATTGTTTTTATTTATCCTACATTATAGATATCTAAATGGCGCATGCGCTTGTGAGAGAGATGCAGAGAAAGAGAAAGAGAAAAATCACTCCCCAGGGAGGATGACCACACTGCAATCCCTTCTCTATTCTGCTCTTGGGATTTGGGGCAATTTAACTGGTTAAAAGTTTATTTTATTCCTGAGAGGAAGTGCCAGTGAGAGAAAGAGAGTAAGAAATAACCTCGACAGGGATCCTTCTCCCACACTCCTCCAGTTTGTCAGGATCTTGGTAACACACACATCTGGCCTGATTTCAAGTCTTCTTGGGATGCAAACTGACAGTCAGCCATGTGGTTTTCAGTTCAGTAAGCTATGGCCTACATCTCAGATTTTGGGCCAAAATGTAATGTTTTTGATCTGTACTTGGTTGAATCTGCAGATGTAAAAGTTGCAGATACAAAGGGCTAATTGTAATATAACAAATGACATCTGGGAAAGACGCAAGTGGTGGCATACGTAATTACAAGAACTGTTGAGAATTATGACAAAGTGAATAAGATAGAGTAACGATGTTATACACATTAAAATTATCTTACATAGAAAATACTATATTTTTTTCAGAGAGATTTTTGTTATAGGATGTGTGCACTCTCTGGAGAGACAGAGAGAGACAGAAAGTGAGAAATCACCCCCCAGAGGTCATGGCCATGTAGCAATCCCTTCTCCATTCACCCTTCAGGATTTGGGGCACACATGCACAAGCATGAGGCACGAGTTTCAAGTCACTGGGTCCGGGACTTTAACCGTGTTCAACTACATGGGAGTCCAATGACGTAACCATTATGCCATCTGCTGGCCCCACTATACTTTTTAAAAGTTAAAACATGATACTCTATCGTGTTATTATGATACTCCCCTGATAGCATAATTACAATTGGAATCCATACTATTAAAATATGTTACATTTTCTAATTTACAAATAATTGTGTATATTTATGGAATATAATATGATTAATTGATATATGTATACTAAAAGATTAAATCAAGCTAATTAATATATCCATTATCTAATTCAAGGCCTTGATTCTAATTTTACAGTGCTTTTTTTCTAGACTACAGTTTTGGGAGAGGGTTCGCTTTTCTTTTTTCAGGTTTTTGCTATAGGGTGCATGCACTCAGCAGAGAGAGACAGGGATAAACGGAGAGAGGAAAAATGAGAAATCATCCCCTGGGGGGGATGGCCGGCTGCAATTCCTTCTTCTCTAATCTCCTCTCCAGATTTGGGGCATGCATGCACACTTGCCCAGAGTGATTTTCAAGCTGCAGGGCCCATGACTCACACCATGGTCAGCTATGTGGGAGCCCAGCATCATAACCACTACACCTCCTGTTGGCCCTGAGGTTTCTTTTTTCTACCTCACAAATTAGCTGTGTTACTGATGGTGTTTATTTATTAGCTCTCTTGAATAAATAAAATTGAAGTCAAAAAGAAAGAGCTCTGCAGAAGAACATCAGATAGAGGAGAAGATAAAAATAGGTTACCTTCAATGGTGCTCTTTATCTAGCAACATTGCCAAATTCACTTACCTTCTATTTTCTTGACTTTAGAGCCTGAGGCTTGAAAGTCACTTCTCTGAGGCTGCATAGCCCCCAACCTAGCAAAAGAAAAAAATAATAATAAAATAAAAAAAGAAAGGAATTCTTTTCCTGGAAGCTATTTGGCCTCAAAGTGTCATATGCTAAGTCACTTGTCATTACTGCCAAATCACTCTTTTGTGCACAATGCTACAACTCAACAAAAATAAGTGTTCACTTTCTACCCTTTGGCATGTTTTTGGAATTTATACTCACCAGGTTAATTTAAAGTTTGTGAATCACCTTAAAATCCTTGAAGTTGACACATACATTGTAAAAATAGAAACTACATAATACAACAAGGAGACTGTTAAAAAATACCTGAGTAGTTGGCATTCTCTAAAGGGTACATATCAATGACAAGGTTGACCCAGAGAATACATAGAGGTCACGTTGAAGACCTCCAAGAAACTATACTGAATTCTTACTTCCAATAAATATCTCTCTTTATATAAAATAGTATTCTTTACTCTTTAATAGCTAATGTTCATTTTGAATTTTATGACCATATTCAATTTTTTCTGCTTACTTATGTCTGGTTTGTATACTTTTCCACAAGGCATATAAGCTATTTAGTTAAAATTTATTTCATTTGGATTGCTAATGCAATAACTTATTTATCAAGGAATTAGACAGATTAAAATATAATGACAGCATCTCAGTTTTGTTTTTATTCAAAAATTAAGGAACTATACAAGATGGCTACATAACTACATAGACTGATTTTCATCTTAGTACTCTGCTGATTATCAAGTGTCTCTACAGAGAAGGATATACATGTTGCTATATCAGGATATAGTATATAATTTCTAACTCTATCAAGAAAATTAGTCATTTCTAATTTTCATATAATTAACTGGTAATTATTTGTGTAGGCACTTCTACTTTTATATCTGGTCATTAACAACCATAAGTAAATAAAAATTAACTGAAATTCCAGATATTTAATTTGACCTATGATGTAACACTGTCCTTTCTAATTCTCTTCTGAAATAAAGCATATCTAATTCTAATATTTAAAATGTAGAGGTGCACTAAATAGTAAAATGCAATATATGCTGAACAATGAGAATAAATTAAATTTAGGTTCTCTTACTTTAAGACTTTTCATCTCAGGCATTTGAAGATAGGATGAATGTTTTAAGCCAATACTGTGTGTAAAGCTACCATTGTTTTATATGAATTGATCTTATATTCTATCTTAATCATTTTGTCATAGATAAAATTTTTACTCTAAAGAAAGTAAATGGAAACACTGCAATGTTCTCCTTAAAAACACAAGAATATCACCATTTATAACTATCTGTAGGTTGCTCTGATTTTACATAATATTTTCCTACAAAGGTATAATATGGTTACTCTACCTTGTGCTCTTCATGTTGCTAGAGATAGAGAAGTATCATTTGGAGAATTAAGAGATTGCTCTCATGGATAGTACCACCATAATATTGCTCTGGCTTATTTACATGTCTGCTCTCAGTACTGGAGGGAGTGGGGGAAGACAAAAAAGCAAAGATTCATTCTTACTTTACCATCTTCACCTTCAAATACCTGCATGTACCTGCATGTTCACAAGAACTAAAATCATAAACGTAAACTCATTATTTAAATGCATTTAAATTAATGAAGAATTATATATCCAAATGCTTAAAATAAAGTATGACAATACATGTCATTCATTTCTCTTTCAGTGTCAGAAACCTCATTTAGTATATTTTTAAGAAATAAGGAAAAAATGCAATCATCCCATTTCCCTGTGTCTATTTGAAACAATGCACAAACCATCCCACTTTCCTTTGCTCATTCCTTAAAACACAACATAAATATACATACATACACCCACTTCTAGCAAAGCAGCCAAGTGAACCAGGCAGCAGATGGGAAACTGAGAGCCCATGTGTTCACATTCCTGCTATGCCAATAACTTGCTGGGTGATCTTGGGCAAGCTACATATCTTCAGCTAATTGCCTTCTCTCTGAAAGAACAGAGCCATAGGGCTTGAATATTAGCTCTCAGAAGCCAAGTAATGAATTTGTCCCATCATCCTTCTTAATATGGAAAACATATTCAAATAATATAGAGCTGGAATTGATCTTATTATTATTGCATAATCTCACTAGGTCTCCCCTGCTGTTCTGAAGGCTAAAACCAAATGCTTTTAAATACCCACTTAAAAAAGACAAGTTAAAAGAATTTTCTCTCTTACTACCTCAGCAAGAATTGCAAATAATAAATAAATAAATAAATAAATAAATAAATAAATAAATAATATCTAATACTGGCACATGCAACAAAAAAAGATATACTTTTCCAAAAAGATACACAAACAATGAATACATGAAATAATTCTCATTACTAGTCATTACGTAAATGAAAATCATTTTAAGATAACTAGATTTAAAAAGCCAGGAAATAAGGACAGGGAAAAATTTGAACTCTCATACTGTGCTGAAGAGATTTTCAAATGGTACAGTCACTCTGGAAAACGATTTAGATGTTCATCAAAGTGTTAATCAAAGAGTTAGCAGAAATTTCACTACTAGGTACATAGCGAAGAGCACTGAGAACATGTGTCCGCTCCAAAACATATACACAAATGTTCGTAGCAACATTATTCGAATGATAACAAAATGAAAATAACTCAAAGTGCATGAACTGATAAAGGGATAAGTAAAGTATATCAATAAAGTGGAATATTATTCAGTCATAGAAAAGACTGAAGTACTGAAACATAAGCAAATCTTGAAAACATTACACTAAATGCAAGGAAATCACGAAATGAAACAAATTGCATGACTCCATGGATGTGACCTGTTTAGAATAAGTAAATTAAGAGACCAAAAGATTAGTAGTTAGCAGAGCTGGCTCAATGTCACTCAGTGTCACCTCCGTTTGCTCTCATCAACTTCAATAACAGAGTTTCAGGAAGGAACTAGGATGTCTTAGTCTGTATTTTCCAGAAAGTAGAACCTGAGAAAAATTTTTTTTAAGTTGTTACTTATAAAAAGTGAAACAAGAATGTAGTGACAACTAATACAAAGTCCTTACAGACAACGATCACCTAATCTTTATGTAGGATGGGGAGCACATACTTCTTCCCATCCCACATAGAGGTCTATGTTTATCTCCATGAGGTATGTTATATCTCTATACCATTCCTCATGGGAGGAGAGAGGATCATTTATCTTCCAGTATCCATGCTCACTTCCCAAATGCTAACAAATTGCATGTTGTCACCTTCACATGTTTAATTAATGCATAAAATAGCAACTGGCATTTCTTATCCCATTCCAGATTGAAGCAAGAGATACATGCTATAGCCAAGGTTAGGTGGTGTTACACTTTAAAGTTGCTGGTAATATCATGTATCTGTGGCTGAAGAAAAGATATATTGAGAGTCTATAATGCTGAGTGCAAAGAACATAAAATACAGATTTTCTATTCCTTTATTCTCAAATATGTCCAGTGGTGTATTAAAGTGGTACCAGCTCACAGGAGTTGGCTGTATGACTGTATATTTCTTGCTAACTTTGAGTTCTGTAACATCCCAATGGCAGCCTGAAATTGCCCATGATGGGAGTATTTACACAATGAAAGTGAAAAAACACTACAATTCTCTTTTTTTTTTTTCTTGATAGCAGAACATCAAACATTTACCAGCACATTTCTGATCCATCATTTTTCCTAATTCTTGTTTACTAGACACTATCTTAGAAAAACAATGTATTTTTTTATGCCTGGAAATAAGAAACAACCTCTGGCCCCGTGTTTGTTCTTACTGAGACGAAAGATTGAGAGATCTGTGAGAAGACAATCAAAATACATATGAATAACAGGAGAGAATGTGATGCCTCTGAAAAGTACGCTGTTATAGAGCTTGGTCATTTTATTAGCCATTGCTCTTTTGAATGTGGAACATTCATAGCACTACATAAAAGTAAATGACATCCAGGGACCAGCAGCTGGCATTACAGTTGTGTCACTGGACTCCCACATGACTGACCGGGCCTCGAGTCCCAGACCTAGCAACTTGAAACTTACGCTGGGCACATGTGTGTGAGTGCCCAAAATCTTGAGAGGAGAATGGAGGAGGAGGGTTTGCAGAGTGGCCATCCCACCAGGGAGAGTGATTTCTCACTTTCTGTCTCTCTGGTGGGCACACGCACCTATAGTAAAAATCTCTTCAAAAAAAGTAAATGAGGGACCAGCAGTTGGTGTAATAGCTATGTCACTGGACTCTTGTGTAGTCGACCGTGGTTCGAGTTCCGGACCCGGTGGCTTAAACCCAGGCCAGGCACGTGTGTGTGCATGCCCAAGATCATGAGAGGAGAAGGGAGGAGAAGGGATTGCGACTTGGCCATTCCCCCTGGGGGGTGATATATCGCTTTCTGACTCTCTGTCTCTCTCTGTCTTTCTGGTGAGTGCATGCCCCCTATAGCAAAAACCACTCAAAAAAAAAAAAAAAAAGTAAATGATATCCATAATAAAGCATGAATATAGAAAGCACTGTGGTAGAGGTTTTACACAATTATTTCTTGTGGTACCCATGATGATATTAGGAGATGCATAATTTTGATCTTATTGTTTTACCAATAAAGAAAGTAAGAATTGAAGAGATTCGAAACTATGTGCAGGGTAACAGAGTTAAAAGTTATTTAACTTGAAAACAACCACAACTGGGGCCAGTAGGTGACATAGCAGTTAGGAACTGAATTCACATGTAGTCCCACTGTGGCGTGAATCCCAGACCTGATGGCTTGAAACTCACACAGGGCACATGTGTGTGTATGTCCAATATCTAAGAAGAATAGAGGGGATTTGTGGCGTGGCCATCCCCCCACCCACACCCCCATCTCCCTGCTTGTCTCTCTCTCTCTGGTGGGCACACATGACCTGTGGCAAGAACAAAAGAAAACAAAAAAAACAAAAACAAAAGCAAAACACAGTTATTTCTAAGCTCTGAATGTTAGTGATTTTTCTGCGATAGCACAGATGCTATGCTTACATTATTACCAGGGATAAAGGTAGAATGCTATTAAATTAATTATTTTTCATCTTCTGATAGATGATCACATAGGTCTGTTTCTTTTTTCCCCCAATAGTGTTGAGTTTGATAACTTCAGTGATACAATTACACTGACATTACTGAATTACTTTCTTGGTCCACAATAATAAATTTTTAAGAATATAACATGATTTTTTTCTCATAAAAACGAGCAATATTTACAAACCCACACTTTTTTACTTCTATGTCTTTTCACCCAAGGTATTCTATCTTCAAAGGCCAAGATATTGATTAGCACGTTTGCCCACAGGCGGAATTATGATGCATTAAAGATATGTTAACATTCCTCCTTGCTCTTCAACTTCCTTGTTTTCAAGTTTGCTGATCCAAATATTGACCATTTCACACACGCACACACATACACACCTGTACACAATCATACATATCAACACATAAAAACACACGTGTATATGGATGTGTGTGTGTGTATATATATATATATATATATATATACACACACACATATATATATATATATATATATATATATATATATATACATATGTGTGTGTGTGTGTGTGTGTGTGTGTGTGTATTTGGCAGATACATACATTTTTTTTTTTTTGCTGTGACCTAGCCATTTCCTCATTTCCCTGTATTAATATCAGGCTTAGCTACTTTAAAGTTCTGAGCTAAGTATGTTATGTTCAGGTGTCAGGAACCAGTTTGCATAAATCAATTTAATTCCCTAAGTGAGGGCAAATATTATATTTTTTCTTATATTTTTAACAACTGGAGATGTATATAAGATTGATCTTTACATGTATTATAATGATATATATTTATTTTTGCTTACTGGAGTTACAGATGCATGGATTTAATGGCAAAATAAGTGTCAGTTCTGGTGCTCTGGCACCAGTAAGACAGCATGATTGTGTGCTGGCTGAGGTCACATGGGAGGCCTGGGTTTGGTTTCCAGCACCTTCTATAATAAATAGCCCAGGCGTAGTTGTGTACCCCTCTGGTTCTAGCTAACTGGAGTTTGAGGTTGGAGCATTGTGATTTGATGAGATCTAAAAATTCTCTTTCAAGAAAAAAGAAGAAAAAAAGAAAGAGAGTGGGAAAAAGTGAAGGAGAGAGGAAAAGAAAGAAAAAGAGAAAGTACAAAATAAAAAGAAAAAGACTTCCACTGGCTAATGTTGACTTAATTTATCAAGAAAAGCCCTGGATTTATGGGGAAGTGGAGCAGAGGGAAGAGGATCAAATGTTTGTAAAACCCTGAAAATGATCCTTTCTTTTCTTCTTGAGGGGTAGAAAGCAGCATTTTTTATATCCAGACACTGCATTTCATCTGAACCACTTACGTATTAGGAGTTACTGTGGGACCTAATGAGTACATATAAAAGGAAATGTATTTTGGAATACGTTTTGGGAGAAGAGCCCGAAGATCTTGGTGTAGCAGAGGTAATATATCAAAAGTGTTGCTGCGTTAATGAAAAAAAATTTCACATCAACAAGACGCACTACAGAAGACATAAATATAAGCAGATTCTGGGATATTGGTTAGTAGAATACTTTTTGCTATCTTTGTTATCTATATTTTTTCTCACTCAGGGAGACAAAATGAAATTTTAAAGACACTTTAGACATTTTAAGTGAAGCAAACAAAAAAGCCAAGTTCTATTATCCCTTTGGGGATAAAGTGCAAGGTGTGAATCAACAACCGTGTGGAGTTCGTCCTTTTCTACCGTGTTTTCCTCTATGATTCCTTGGAGCAACATCCAAGGCCGGGAAGAGTAACCTCTTAAATCCTTGCAGCATTCCCAAAGTCTCCTGTTCCCCTCCTCAACTCCACATTTTCAAACTAGCTCTGACATTCACCCAGCTCACAACTGTGGATATCAGAAACCCACTGTCTGCGGGAAAATCACCATCGCAGGGGGATGGATTTGTTCAGTGAACAGATAATGTGGAACAGAAATTTTATACCATCAGATTTTTGCCATATCACGAAGCTGAGATAGAGAAAAAAATTATTGTAATTATTATAAAACCCATGGGCGAAGTGATAATTTAAAATACTGTTCTCATAACACTTTGTCAGTTGGATTTAAAATTGTAGAGAGACATAGTGAGGAATGAGTGAGTTTAAAAAGCAGTTTTTCACTCTTTAGTCAGAGCTTCTGTGTTGAGTATGAAAGAAAAGCAAGATAGGCATGTTGACTAAGCTAGGGTAGAAAAGAGATTTACTTAGAAAACAGTGAAGTGCTTAAATACAAATCTAACAAATAGGAAAGAAAAAAGGTAATATGCCCTCACATAATTGCTTTTAAAATCAAAACTAGCAATGTTGATGCAACTTGCTTTTTTGATTTAGGATGAAATGAGATTTCCTATACTAAGAGAGTCAACATAATAGTTAAAAAAAAAAAAAAAAAAAAAGTAGAATTTGGAAGCCTTCCAAGGAAAGGCAGGCAAGCAAAAAAAGTATACAAAATTACATACTCTAATATTGTCCTTTGTTTATTGAAACAATTGCATTAAGTTTATTTGGTAATGTCTGGACAAATTTTGAGAGGAAAAAAAGGTGTGAAAATATCAGAATGAAATTAAAGCATTTGTTGATTTTCTTTCTCACATGACTTCTTACTATAATTTCTACTTTATATATAATAGTTGCAAATCTTTGTGGGCTACAATGTGGTTTTCAAAGCATATATATGATGTATAACGATAATAATAAATACATAGAGTAAATAAATACATCATTGCCAAAAGTTATCATAACTTTGTATTATACACATTCAAAATGCACTCTACTGGTTATTTGGAAATAAATATTAAATTGTCACTAAGATTCATTACTGTGCTATAATGTTCTATAATCCACTCTACTTATTTACATGTACTTTTCTATTAAACACGTCCTTTCTATTATTTCTCTCCCCTTCCCCTTTCCAGTTTCTATTAATTTTCTTGACTAAAATAATAATAATGATATTAACATGAAAAAGCAGGTAATTCTTGTGCTATAAGGAAACACTATAATTAGTAATATTGGGAAGATGAGAAGCTAACTTTAAGACAAGTATTAAACTTTCTATCAAATTCCAAGGCCTTGTTGTTTTTTATGGCTGAATAGTATTCCATGTAGTATATGTGCCACAGTTTCACAATCCAAATGATGTATAGCAATTTAATGTATGAATAATAATAATAAATACATAAATTTTAAAAATAAAAAAAAGTATAAAACAAGAAATGATACTCAGTTTTTGGAATTCACAATTGTTAGTTGAGCTCCTCTGTGGAATTACCTTATTTGAAGAAGCAAGGAATGTTTTGAAAAAACTGGGTACTTTTTGTTTTGTTATTTCTTTTTAATGTGCTATGGGATACATGCCTCACTGGAGTGAGTGAGAGAGAGAAAGTGAGAAAGTATACTCCTAAGGGGATGACCACACTGCAATCCCTTCTCATCCATTTTCCTCTCAATATTCAGCATGGCATGCTCTTCAAGCTGCCAGGTCTTGGACTCGAACTGCACAGTTTGCCATGTGGGATCCAAACACCTTAACCACCACAACTCCTGGCAGGCCCAAGAACTGAATTGGTTTTACATCCAGCATTTGAGAGCTTTATCCCCTACTTTAAGAGACCTATAAGGGGACCAGCAGTTAGCGTAATGGCTATGTCACTGGACTCCCATGTGGTCCACGGCGATTCAAGTCCTGGACCCGGTGGCTTAAACTCACACCGGGCGCGTGTGTGTGTGCCCAAGATCCCGAGAGAAGAATGGAGGAGAAGGGATTGTGGCATGGCCATCCCCCCGGGGGGGTGATTTCTCGCTTTCTGTCTCTCTGTCTCTGTCTGGCGAGCAACACACACCCTATAGCAAAAGAAAAACCTCTCCAAATAAAGAAAAAAAGAAAAAAAATTAATTTAAAAAAGAGACCTATAAGGAACAGAGGAATGTTTAATAGCGAATTATGCTGTTTTTGTTTAATTATTTTGTAGTGACTTACTTGAAAGGTATAGGAGACTAATAGAAGGAAAAAGATATACACAAAGCATTCATTCATAATTGTATTATCTTCTTTTGTTTGCTTTAACAAAGTTATAAACTCAGCTGCTTCAACTATGGAAATTCATTGTGTCAAATTCTCGAAGCTAGAAATATAAGTTATCAGATGGCTGGTTTCTTCTGAGGACTGTGAGGGACAATAAGCCCCATGCCTCTCTTCCTGTCCAGGTTGCCTCAGGCATTCCATGACTTGTGGATAACATTTTCCTTGTGTCTCCATGTCATCTAACCCCAAACATGTTCATCTCTGTGTCCAAATGTCCTTCTATTTAAGAAATGTGATGAGTGCATATTCTGCTCAAATTCTTGTCAGTTGACATGTGAGACCCTCCACCATGTTATCCACCAGTAAGATGACCCTCACCAGATAATGTATCTGGACCTTGGGCCATACAAAGGGTAAGTAGAATAAGCCTCTATTGACATAAAAACAGTGAAGGTACTTAAGGAGAATAGGACTGTATGGAATGCGGGGGGGGGGGTGAAGAGAAGAGGATAGAGAAAGATAGCAAGAGAACAATAGAGAGGCAGGACGTTAGTGAGAAACAGATATGGCTTATTACCTGTAGGTAATGACATGTATAGTATTCTCAACTGGATTGGTCTGAGAAGTATTTCATGATGGGTAAAGTCTTTTTATAAGCAAAAGTCTTTTTATAAGCAAAATGAGAAATAGTGATTGACTGTTTTAAAAAACAATTAGAATAATAATAATAATAATTGGGAAAATCATAGAAAAGATATTGAATGTTGAAGTGGGAAGATTAATGTCTCTGTATTGACTGACATGCATGGCATTCCCTTTTGAAAAAGCAATGAAATACACTGTAAAGTTATATGTAATCCAATGTAATATAAAGAAGATTATGATGATAATAAAAATAAAAAGAAAAAAAGAATAAGCCTCTATTCCCTCAAATTATCCAGGCACAGGTATTTTGTGTTGTTTAACAACAGTACAGACTAAACTATATATTGTTCATTCAAAGACTATATATGCAAATATTCAATATGAAGAAGTAGTACTTCACTCATAACTTCTGATTAATTGTGATGGTATACTGACAAAAAATTGTGTGCATCAGCAATTCTATTAATTGTCTATATGTTTATTTTAAATTAAAAAAAAAAAGACTCATATGCCTTTTACTTCCTTTCTACTTGTGGTATATTTGTTCTACATTTGTAGAAATTTGTCTATTGAAACTAATACTATAAAATTTGGACCTGGTAAATAAAAATGATGTGGTATCTTTCTAGAGAAAGAAAACACACAGAACTTTTAACCAGGAAGGCTCAACATGCCCACACACCCATAAAGTTTTTTTTCAGGTTGACACAACTTGCTAACAGGATAAAATACAGTCTGTTTACAGAATCCTTAATTAAGTTCATTGTGCATCATTTTATATTTAGAATATAAAACAATATTTCGGGACCAGCAGTTAGTGTAATGGCTATGTCACTGGACTCCCATGTAAGCAACTGCAGTTCAAGTCCCAGACCTGGTGGCTTAAACTCACGCCAGATGCTTGCGCGTGAAGGGATTGTGGTGTGGCCATCCCCCCTGGAGGGGTGATTTCTTGCTTTCTGTCTCTCTGACTCTCTCTGTCTTTCTGGCGAGCACACATTGCCTATAGCAAAAAGCTCTCCAAAATAATAATAATAATAATAATAATTCAAGTTACTTGTTTGTAAACCTATGAAAATCAAGAGAAGGCAGGAATGTTGTTAGCAAAGCACAGATGAATTGACACCACTGCAAAGACCTACTTCTGTTTAAAAGATGGGACCATCTCTTTGAGAGGGAAAGCAGGGAAACATGACTTTTAAAGCAAGATGTCCCTACCGGCATTTTGATGGCTAGGTTTTTCCAATGAGCTATACATTTTCAACACCTTCCACTCAATGTCATCTTAAGAAAGGCGAAGTCTATACATGTTCTTTTCTTGTTTATGCTTTTTATCTATCTTCTTCTAAGCAACATGGAATCATGACTTTTTCTTGGAAATGTTATTACAAGGGTCACAAGGAGGTTAATTTTTAGAGTAACGGAATTGTCCCTTTAGAATTGGTGGAACGTGAAAACATGAGAAACTTGAAGTACGTTTAATTTCACTTTAGAGGTGTAATTCTCAGAAAGACAATTGCAGAAGAAAGTACCTGGAAACCCCAGAGGCATCCAAATAAGACCTTTGTGATAACTTATGAAGCATGTTTTAATTAAGTTATGCACCTTGATTACTTTCAGCCACCAAATCATGAATATTCGACATGCAGTCAATCAGCGCTACTACAATGCGTAATAAAAGATCACATCCAGTCTTAGCGGCCCATGAGAAGTATTTATTATTCTTGATCATAAGTCTGCACTTCAACTGGAAGAATTATGTTTCAGGTAACAGACCAGCTCGGTCGTCTTCAGTCCTTGAGTTCAGTTCATGTCAGCTCTGCATGTCTCTAAATTTTTCTTGCTCTAGCTGCTATTTGGGCACATTTTTCTTCTGGCACATTTCATGAGCATCAGAGAGCAACATAAACCAAATAATCATGTTCGAACTTCAGCTTTCAGCCTATCTGCCCACTCCCACCAGCTGAATCAATTAGTATGATCAAGCTTCAATTCAATGGGGCAGAAGATGACACCAATTTAGACAATTTCTTCAAAGGTCCCCTATTACTGGCTAGTACTGATGTTCATGTTTATGTCCAAATATTGATTCACTTTAAAATCTTTAAAATATTGTTATCCAGAAATATTTATCTCATAGTTTCACTCTAGCTTTTTATAGATGCTACAGTTATATAGTACTCATGGGCTCATAAACCATGATTTTCTCTTTTAAATTCCATGGGGTGTGGGCACTGGCCAGAGAGACAGAGATACAGGACAGTGAGAGAGATAACACCTCCCCCAAGGGGGCATAATCATGTCACAGTTCTTTCTGCTCCATTTCTCTGGTCTGTCAGGATTTTGGACTCACAGCTACATGTGCCTGGGGTACTTGGAGAAACACCAGGTCTGGGACCCCTTTCGGAGTCAGCCATGTCCTATCTGGCTTCCCTTAAACACTAGGCTACAGGGCTAGCCCATAACCACTGCTTTTAAGTTTCTCCATGCAAAGCAGTCTTATTGCTGTCCTCAAATATTTGCATATTGTACCTTGTTGTTTCTTGCTCCTTTTTTTAAAAGAAATATTTATTTATTCTTCTTATTATTATCACTTAAATTTGCTGTAGGGCACGTGTACTCAGCAGAGAGAGAGAGAGAAAATGAGAGAACAAGCCACTAGGTCCAGGACTCAAACAGTGGTTGGCCATGTGGGAGTCTAGTGCTTTAACCACCACGTCCCCTGCTGGTTCCTTCCTCCTCCTTATTTGAATATTCTTCTCATCATTCTGATTATCTAATAGAAATTCCATTCACTTTTTCCAATAAGAAATTGTACGTTTCTCTTATGAACACTCACTAAATTTTATTTATTTTATCATTTTAACTTTACTGATCAGATCTTGTCTTACAGTATAATAAAGTTAACTGAAGTTTGGTTTTATGCTAACAGTAATAACAACAATGTATTATAATTATATATATGCAAAACAAACAATATTGAGTAAAATATTGTTCCACAAAGCCTCATTATAATATATACAATATTGAAATCACTCAGGATATATTCCAGAAACAATAACAAAGTAACATGGTTAAAAAACTTACTGTGAAGAATTCTAGATACTGAAAATTCAAAAAGGGACCCTTGAGTTATAAACTAGTTCAGTGAGAGGTGAAAAAATCTTATAGTGTGGACCAGCAGATGGTGTGGTAGTTTGGATGCTGGTCTCTCATACGACCGAGAGTGGTTGCGTCCTGGGCCTGGTGGCTTGCTTTCTCCCTCTGTCTCTCTCTCTCTGTCTTTCTCTGATGAATGCCTGTGCCCTTTAGCAAACTTAAAAATAAATAACATAATTTTTTAAAGGAAAGAAAAAATACTGCATAGTACAACAAACTGCTGTTACTGGGATGAAAAAAACAAGACTGCTGACAGACAAAGGAATAAGAAGCAAAAACAGAAATAAGATTTCAGCACAAGGATACTCTGCTCTTCCCACCTTAGAGACTTCTTTATAACATACCTTGTTGGAAGAACATAACAAGAGACAAAACAGGAAAGGAGAAATAAAGTTTGCAAAGTCACAAATACTGAGTCTCAAAGCCAAGTGTACAACGGACAGTTTGGAGATGAAAAATCATGTTTTCCCTGTCTATTGAAATATTTGAATAGGAAGAAAAATGCTTACAACATGTTTTGTCTCATTTAGCAAAGAAGTTTTAGAAAATAGTTTCAATCACAGCAGAACTTACTAAATAAAATTATCAACATGCTCTAATTTTAATATTAATGAAATTATTAACATTATTATTAAATAATATACTGACTAGCTTAGATTCAATGATTGACTGTAATTAATTAATGGTTGACTGTCAAGAAGTTGCTCAAAGTGATGGGATCAGCAGTTAGCATAATGGCTATGTCGCTGGACTCCCACATAGTCAACTGCGGTTTGCGTCCCAGACCCGGTGGCTTAAAACTCACACCAGGCATGTGTACGTGCACACCCAATATCCCGAGAGGAGAATGGAGGAGAAGGGATTGCGGCTTGGCCATCCCCCCTAGGAGATGATTTCTCGCTTTCTATCTCTCTTCTCTCTCTGTCTGTCTGGCGAGCGCACAAGCCCTATAGCAAAAAACCTCTCCAAAAAAAAAAAAAAAAAAAAAAAGTTGCTCAAAGTGTTGAGCTACTAGTTCCCTAAGTTATTCTTAGTTTTGTAAGAAGATATAAAGATGAAAGTATCACATCTATGTTGAAAATTGTATGTAATATTTTCCATAAAAACAATAAAAAAGAACTTAGAAAATTTAGAAACATTCAGAGAAGACTTTAGTGGTTTACTGGACTCAAACCAAATTGGTCACCTCTAAACATCTATGTCCTCACAGCATGTCTTGAATATAGAAAATGAACCTCAAGTGACATGCAAAAAAACCTCAACTAAAGTAATAATATAAAATTTTGGTCTAGTAATGATATACCTGATGGAGAATTCTATAAAAGCAAATAAACATTTTTTTTTGGGAGGGAGAAACTCCTTCATCTGTAGAGTTATTTATAAAATCTTATTAAAAAAGATCTCACATTAAATGATTCTAAAACACTAGGAGAGGGGCCAGCAGGTGGTGTGGTGGTTAAGGGTGCTGGACTCCCACATGGCCGACTGTGGTTCGAGTCCTGGACCTGGCGGCTTCCTTTCTCACTTTCTCTCTCTCTCTCTCTCTTTCTCTCCCTCTCTGGACAAATTAAAGTAAGCAAATAAATAAATAAAGTTAAATAAAAAATAATTAAAAACAAAAAAACACTAGGAGACAATCTACCATGTGCGAAAATCACAAGACAAAACAGAAAGAAGCATCAGACCATTCAAAACATCATATCATGCAATTACTGCAAACGATTTCTAAAAAAATACATATAAATTTAATGATAAAAAAGGAAAAATAAATGCAAAAGAAAACAGTACAAGTCAAGATAATCTGAAAAATGAAGCCAATAGAAAAGTTAAGAAACATGAACTTAGAAAACTCTTGGACAGGTTAAAAGATAGTATTCTATACTCTGATATTTTGTTTTGTTTTGTTTTTACTTGATTTACACATTTTCCAAAGAGGGTAGATTTTTTTTTAATGTCTTTAATTCATTATCTTTAATTAGAAGATTTTTATTATTTTGAGCCATACGTATTATGTTACATTAACCCATTTAACATAGTTATTAGTACCTTGTAGCTTGCATAAATACCCCAAGTAAGTGTTAATGAAAAATGTATACAATGGCTCATTATATACCATGCACTAATTGTAAGAATTGTTTTTCAATTTATTCTTAATAATTGAAGAATATCAAAATTTTCTTGTTGTATTATTTCCCTCACTTTGGCCTTCACAAGAAAATGTAAAATTTATACAGCTTTTTGAGCTCACAGTCATTAACCTAAATAAATTGATAGCCATGTTTGTCAGCATTTCAGTTATGTGAACGATATGCACTTGATGCTATGGTAACCACCATGGTACATTAAATGCAAGTATTTATTTAGCTGACAGAGATGACAACTTATTTAAAATTGAAGGCATGGATACAAAA
The DNA here is from genome assembly GCA_026018925.1 of Tupaia tana. Taxonomy (NCBI): domain Eukaryota; kingdom Metazoa; phylum Chordata; class Mammalia; order Scandentia; family Tupaiidae; genus Tupaia; species Tupaia tana. Next base: position 68,876,514 of record JAKSZU010000005.1, read on the forward strand.
TACATAAAGGATAATGAATGATGAAATTTTAGATCAAGTCAAGAGTTACAGAAAATCATAATATATTAATTATTACTGTTTTAAGAAAGGTTATAAAGTTAACCTGTTAGCATCATGTGACTTGCAGGGTAACTTGCAGGGAATTTTTACATTCTACTTTAAACTCTATACTCAATATTAAACATTATCTTAATGTAGGTGTAAATTAGTGGTATGGACCACAGAGTGAATTGCTATAATTATTGCAATCATTCAGACTTAAGAAATAATTCCAGTTTTAAAGCTAGAATGTTTACAAATCTAAAACAGTCTTGAATATTGTCTAATCCTTATATAAATGTATCAAATCAAAATATAAAGGCACAAGTTTAAAAAATATGTAAGATGGTCTGCATAGCCATCAGGAGAACGTTGACTTTACATTCCATTGTAGATCAGCTCACTGTCACTGACTGAGTCACGATGCTGATTTTGGCCTCCCATAATCATGCCTTCACACTACAATACCAAAATTATTTGTTCAAATAATAATTCAGTATTATCCTTACCCTTTGCTTTAACTGTCTTTTCAATTGTGAAAATGTCAATAAGACTATAAATCATATTAAATTCATTTATAAAAATACTAATTATATGGGCCAGAAGATGACATAGTGGTTATGTCACTGAACTCCCACATGGCCAACCATATTTCGAGGCCTGGACCCAGTGGCTTGAAACTCACGCTTGGTGTGTGTGCTTCCAGGTTTAAGATCTGGGGAAAAGAATGAAGGAAGAGGGGTTGTGGCATGGCTAACCCCCTGGGAGGGTGATTTCTCACTTCTTTCTCACTGTTTCTGTCTCTCTCTCTCTCTCCAGCAAGCACATGCACCCAAAGACAAAAATTTCTACAAGAAAAACAAAACAAAACAAAACAAAACAAAAAAACTAATTGTGTAAATAGCTTTGAGTTTTCTTTTATACATAAAATATTGCAAGATATTAAGAAGAGTATGCATAATAAGTTAGGAAGTATTAACCACCTTGAAATCCTTGGAAATCAAAGAAATGTGTATTTAAGACCTATTATTTTACCCCAAATTGAAATCACAGAGTTAGAGACTCAGAAATTTCCTCTCCGTATCTTCTATCCCTTTCTCTCTAGTGAAAGGGTCTGCGTGTTAAGTTTAGCTTTCTGAAACCTGGCTAGACCTTGCACAACACAATCTGCTAACAGCTAGGTGTGGCCATGTGCCCCAGTTATCAAAAATGAGATGCAACTGTTCCCTGACATTTTACCTATTATGGGGTATTTTAAAAAGATGAAAGTATCTTCTCTCCTCTCTTTGTCATGCTGCCTGGAATATGGATACTATAATATATCTTAAATGCCAGGAACCATTCTAAACATAACTTGACCTTGAGAAAAGGAGCTTTGTACATGAGATTATCAAGAAGGAAGGAGTCTGAGCCCCAGACAGTTCAACAGTGACAGCCACTTAAGTAGAGATTGCTCTTAGAATTTTTAGGTTATTTAAGTGTCTATTTTGAGGTCTGTGTTACCTGCCGTAATTGTAATCCTGAGAGTGAATCCATATTTTTAGTCTCAGATAAGGCAAGAGAGAGAGAGAGAAAATGCAAACAATATACAAAAAAAAAAAATAGAAGTAATAAGAATCAATAGCATCAGGCAACTAGATGTCCTATCTTAGATGGTGAAGAAAAACATTATTCAAAGAAAAATTAAAAAGTGGAGCAGGAAGAGATAGAAATAAAGATTTTATGTTTGGAAGCATTACTATATTGAATGTTCATTTGGGAAATAAACAGAAAGAATTGGAATTGTTTGGAATAGTCAATAAGGGGGTACAACACAGAAAATTAACAACGGATGAATAAATGGACAACATTGAAGCAGTGTGACCTGAATTCTTGCTCTTTGACTCATGCTACTGAGCTCCTTATACTCACAGGACCTTTGTGTTTGTGTGTGTGTGTGTGTTTAAATTCCTCTTTTTTTCAGAAAAAAATTTTCATAAAACAGAGATGCACATATAGTTCCAATAATATACCATCTTTTCCTTCATTTCGTATTGTATGTGTTATTTCACATTATATTGAAAGTTTATGGAATGAATAATTTTTTTGAGAGATTTTTGCTATGGTAGTAGTATGCTCTCACTGGACAGAGTCAGAGAGATAGAAAGTGAGAAATCCCCTCCCCCGGGTGGGAGAAATGGCCATGCTCCTTTTTCCTCTTGGAATTCTGGGCATGTGTACACATGTGCCCGGTATAAGTGCGTACACATGTGCCCGGTATGAGTTTCAAGCAATTGGGTCTGGGATATGAACACCAGGCATATGGGAGTTCAGTGTCTTAACTACTATGCCATCTGTTGGCCCCATTATCAAATGATATTTGTTAATTTCAATAGAATGTTCCAATTTGACTCTATTAAGAAATATATATCTCCTCTGTGTGTAAAGATGATGAATTTGAAGTCAGACTGACTTTATTTGGAGACATAAGTCAGCAATTTCCAGGGCAATTCTCAAAATAATGCATCCTTAGTTTATCTGTAAAAAGTAGGTTAGTATTAGTCGTCTTGAAGAATTATTTTTATGAGTGTCAAACAAATTCATTTGTGTGTATAATCTCTATGTAATGGGTTATTGTTTCCTAAAGTATGGCCTCATGGAGCACTTATGTAAGAAGTGTCTATAGCACTTACTAGAGAATGAAGGTTGGGTATAAGAAATCTAGATTTTTCTTAAGGCACTGCAGGCCATTATTTTTTACATAATGTGTTATATGGTGCATAATAGATGCATAGCAAATGGTGGCTACTGTGTTTTTTTTTTTTTTATATGGTGCATAATAGATGCATAGCAAATGGTGGCCACTGTGTTTTGTTTTGTTTTTACTTTTCTTGTTTAAAAAGTGGTATATTGGAACATAACTGACATTGGATTAATTCGTGTTCAAACTGATCTGGATAAGATGGATATACGGTAGATAGCTATGTTATAGATTTAGGCACACTTGTAAATGGTTGGTCTATTACCATTTAACAAAACTAGCATATTAGCTTAATTTTACTTTTAAACTTTAATACTGGCCATAGTTTTAATGTCGGTTTAAATTCTATTCCTCTCCAATAGAAAGTCGTTCACAGATATTAATTATGCAAACATTAAATAGCAATGTTTCAGTTAAATGATTTCAGCTTACACAGAATTATTCAAGGCCAAAACACGGTCCTATGGAGAAGAAAAATGAAAGAAAATGATAAATAATATTGATTACTCTTTTATATAGTTTCTCCTTTTAATTTTTTTTCATGGTATATCATGCTAAATATAAGAATGTATAGGTAATTTCCTTGGGTATAAAAATACAATCTATTGATTATTAAAATTTTATTTATTATCATCATTATTATTTTTAATTTGAATAGAAAGGGTCAGAGGGAGAGAGAGAAATTGAGAAAGCAAGTCTCCAAGTCTGGTACTCAAAACTGTGATCGACCAGATGGGAAAACAGCGCCTTAACCGCCATGCCATCTGCTGGCCCCAATATATTGACTTCAATGCACATATAAAAAATAATTTAGCGGGACCAGCAGTTAGCGTAATGGCTATGTCGCTGGACTCCCACGTAGTCGACCGGGGTTCAAGTCCCGGACCCGGCGGCTTAAACTCACGCCGGGCGCATGTGCGTGCATGCCCAAGATCCGGAGAGGAGAATGGAGGAGAAGGGATTGCGGCGTGGCCATCCCCCCTGGGGGGTGATTTCCTGCTTTCTATCTCTCTGTCTCTCTCTGTCTGTCTGGCGAGCGCACGCGCCCTATAGCAAAAACCTCTCCAAAAAAAAAAAATTAAAAAAAATAATAATAATAATTTAGAGGGACCACCAGGTGCATAGTCACTATGTCACTGGACTCCCATGTAGTTGACTGCAGTTCAAGTCCCAGACCCAGTGACTTAAAACTCACACTGGAAGCACATACATCTGTGTACTCTAAATCTCAAGAGGAAAATGGAGCAAAAGGGACTGCAGCATGGTCATCCCATGTGGGGGAGGGTGATTTCTCACTTTCTGCCTCTCTGTCTTTGTCTCCCCAGAGAAGGTATGTGGCCTATAGCAAAAATCTCTCTTAAAAAAAAAAAAATTGTAGAAATAAAACCATGCCATTAGCAATAAAATTTTACAAACATACACACAAAGAAATATGATAGAACTTAGAAAGAATGATTAGCTGCATTATATTATCACGACTCTTTATAAATCTAAAATAAATTGTAAAGATAATGACAAGATAAATTATCATTAAAATGCAGTTGAGCAGGTTAAAACATGCACTGTATTTGTATTGGATTCAGAGAGGGCAAAAAAATTGGTTTGAAATTGATTGAAAAACAATTTTCCCCAAAATTAAGAAATTAAACTGCTCAAATTTTTTTGGTAAAAATTATTCAATTATTAATTAATTTAATTTATTATTATTAATATTATTTTAATTTCTATAGGACATGCACACTTACCAGAGAGAGACAGGGAGAGAGAGAGAAAGTGAGAAAACAAGCCACCAGGTCTGGGATTTGAACTGTGGTAGGCCACTGTGGGATTTCAGCCCTCTAATTACATGGATCTACAAGCTTTAGGCTGCATCACCTGCTGGTCTCTCAAATAATTCTTAACAATGAACCAAAGCAGTTTTGGACTAGATATAGCTGCTCACTGCCACAAAAGTCATACTCTGACCCGGAAGGTTTGCCCAGGAGAAAGTGGATAACATGTTCCTATAGACAGTAAATCTGCCTCAAAAGGCAGATGCCTGAATGGTTTAGGGGTGTGCTTTCACAGAGACATGCTTCCTATCCAAATTTTCAACCAAAGCTTGTATGCAAATGGACAATTGAAAATTGAGCAGTTATGATTGGTCAACTCAATCTGCACTCCCATTGGACCATTACTGAAAAAGATACTGTTCTGATTGGTCTCTCTGCTGAACCAAGCATCCTTACTCTCTTCCTTTAGTGGGGTGTCAACGTAGCTGTTCCATGAGGCATGCCTAGTCCTAGCCAGTTACATAATAAGAGAAAGTTCAACAGTAAAAATATAGAAAACAGAATAAAAAGATGTCATCAGTGTCTTCTTGGGTCAAATTTACTGTGCAATTTTCTTTAACTTCACAAATATATATAATTTTATTCAGTTAATTAAGGAATTCATTGGCTTCCATTTACTCTTGCACTCTTTTTTTATTCTCTGGTGTGTTAAATGACGAGTAAATGTTCACATTCTGTAGTTAGTTAGATATTTTCACATTTGAGCTCCAAAAAAACAAAAGCATGCATTAAATCTTTCATGCCATTTCACACATATATAGTTCTTTAGTGTGTTAATGTATTTGCATGTATACTTCGATATTGGCAACCCTGGTCAAATCAGCCTCCTTTTTCAGATGACAGTCCAAAAGTATCAAGATAGAAACAGAGGGTTTTAAAATTTGGTTGCTAGTAGGTAGCAAAGAAAAACAAAAGCACATGCTTTGTGCTTTGATAACTTTTATTAGCATTGAAACTTAGCATCTTTTATTACTGACAAGTCTAAAGCTTGTAGCTTCATATAATTTTGAGGATAAAGGCAAACAATTAGAAAATGATGGTTAAGGGCAGGCCCTATAGCATAGTGGTTAAGGGATCCACACCCCACGTTTGTCCATGTTTCAAAACTTGGCCTGGGTGGCTTGAAAAACATGCTGGGTGCATGTACTTGTGTTCTCTAAATCCCAGCAGGGTGAAGAAATAAAAACTATTGTGGTATGATGACATTCCATGGGGAAAGGGGTACTTTTTCTCTGTTTCTGTCTCTCTGTCTCTTTCTGGTGAATGCACACACTCTATGGAAATAAGAAATGAAAGAGTAAAGAAAAGGTTAGTGAAATTATTCTAAGATATAATACAATAATATTAGCATATAAGAGTGAATTTAAAGTTGCATTTTGAATTGGCTCGCAATAACCTAACAATATATACGTAACTACTGAAATTTTCCTCACCCCAAAAAATTATTGAAAGGAATTTATAAATAAAATATACTTCTCTCTCAATATATATTTGCTTTCTTGTTGTTTCTTAGAATTATTAGATAGCTTAATCCCAGATCTAATGTGCACATGCACAGACACACACACAGAAACATAGACACACACAGTATCTGTGAATGGGGCTTTACACACACAGTATCTGTGAATGGGGCTTTACTTTGCTGAACAATTGTCACTTATCCTACTTTTTCATCTAGAAATTAGATTCTGTATCATAAAAATACTAATACTGGTTTCACCTGATACATGAGAAAAAGTAGCAAGTGTGTTGGGTGTTATTTTATCTCATTTTACTTTTGCAATGCAATGAATTAGATTACACTTCCCCAACTCTGATTACAATATAAAGTTTTAATTACAAATAACAAATGATTCATTTTCTTTCTTGATAATACTTTAGCTAACTTCATCATCACTTTCCAGATATGTAATTTTGGAGAATAAAAATACAGTGCTTGCCAAAACTAGCCAAAAGGGAAGAGCAGAGACAATTTTGAAAGCAGAATTTACTTCAAGAAATAATAAAACGTTGTTACACACACACACACACACACACACACACACAGACACACAGTTTAGAAGTCACCATTCTCTGTAACTGAAAAGCATATGATTCTTAGCCTAGTGAAACTGCAATGTCCTTTAGAAGCACAGGATGACCTGCAGAAGTAATATCAAGAGACGATTTCTAAAGTAGCAAAGGACAATGGTTGTAAATCCTCTGAAGTATTCACAATATTTTTTTTAAAAAAGAGATCTCAACTTAATATGTTTTTCAATGAGAAAGTTGATTTTATTTTGGCAATGTTAAACAGAGCTATTGAATGGCTCTGTGAGATTGAGAAGTTTTTTGAATCAAAAATGTTTAAATCTCTATAGACAGAAAGAGTACGTAGTTTAAAATACAGAATGTCATATTTCTTTCCACAACGGAATGATAACAGTTCTGTTGCTTTCTCATCCTTTTTCTTATTCTTTCCTTATTTTTAATAACAACATGTAGAAAGAGTTGTAATTCCCAGTTTGTAAATTGATTTCCTTTACCTTCTACTGTGGACCTATTTAAAATGGTCTCTAAAATGCAAAAGCAAATCTTATAGGCAAATTTATGGCAACTCCAAATAAATAGAGGAAATAATGTCTCATAAGTATAAGTAGAAACCTAATGCATTGATCAGGTTTCAATTTAGGACACAAATCAGATATAAAACATTCATAATACTTCTGTGTTTATCTACTAACTTATGTTTTAAATTTTATTTAACTTTATTCATTTATTCATTTATTTTTGAATTAGCCAGAGAGTGACAGAATGAGAGAAAAAGAGAGAAAGGAGAAGTGAGAAAGCAAGCCTCCAGGTCTGGGACTCCAACCACGGTCCGCCATGTGGGAATCCAGGGCCCATAATCACCATGCCACCTGCTGGGCCCATCTACCTCCTAATTTAAAAATTAAGTTTATTGGAGTCTGACAGTGGTGTACAGGACTCCCACACGGCCAACTGCAGTTTGAGTCCTGAACCTGCTGGCCTGCTTTCTTGCTTTCCTTCTCTCTCTCTCTCTTTGTACTTTTATATAAAAACATATATATCTATTCCTACCATCTATAAGGAATATGTCCATTCCTTCTATTCTTATACACTGTGTGTGTACTTTTTACACATGGTAACAATATATCAATAGCACTCTGCTGCATTTTCCTGAGACTTCCTTCTCCTTTCACCAGAGAGAGGCATGAATTTTACTCAGGTCAGCCACATTTGATAACAAAAGCATTTTTCCTTATATTTAATATTTCTGTTCTGTATTCTGGTGATTTTTTTTCTACAGAAATAATTACTGATTATTTCAAGCTTGAAAAATAAATGCATGCCATTGAAAATAAGGAGAGTCTGTCATATTCAACGACAGAAAAATATACAAATCACTTTTTAGAGGAAGTTTGCAAAATGTTTTAATGATGTACAGATGTGCATTTTAGAGTGATTCAGTGAAGACTAAATTAAACTATATGAAAGAAAGGCTATTGTCGGCTCCTAAGAGTCCCACAAAGAAAATTTCAATACATCGCTTCTCAGTTACAAGGGCTGAGATTTGGTTGGTAGAGGGAAATTTCGACAATATAGAGATGCTAATCAGAATTTAATTTACAAATTTTGGAAATGGTTTCATGCACTAGGTACTTAAAGAATTCTATAAGCAAATTCATACTTGCAGCTTTCTCTGGTTTGGATGAGAAGACAGATAGATACTTGGTTAAGGCAAGTAATCCTGATCTTGGTCTGGAGTTCAAGGTACTAATTTGAGACTAGGAGGAATACAGCAGGTCAATTTTAAAATAGAGCTGGCAAGGAGTGGACCCAATAATTCAGGCAAATAAATGTATTACGTAGCTTGAGAAATTACTAATAAATATGTAATGACTGAACATATATTTGATTTTTTTAGTATAGAAGAATACATATGCACATGTGTAAGAGAGAGAGAGACACTCTGTACAGGGATTATGCTATGCTATGGTCCCCTTTCCCTGGTCCTCTAGCTCATCACAATTTGAGCACCTGCTTATCTACTAGGTGTGTTTTCAGGCTAGCCTGGGATCTGAACCTGCAGTCAACTAAGTGGCTTCCAGCACTGGAGTCTGGTACACTAACGATTGCACCACTTAAGCTGAGCCAATGTCAATATTTTTAAAGATAAAACCTTTATAAAAAGAAGGGCCTATGTTTTGATAGTACATATGGAAATGTCACATTACTGGTCAAAACAAGGGAAATACCAATTTCTAAGTTTTATGAGTTGATTTTAGGGAAGATCAATTATAATTGGAGACAAACTTTTCTTCATATAATGTCAAAAATTCATTAAGTGGGGAACCAGCAGTTAGCATGATGGCTATGTCACTGGACTCTCACGTAGTCGACCACGGTTTGCGTCCCGGACCCGGTGGCTTAAAACTCACGCCGGGCGCATGTGCGTGCGTGCCCAAGATCCCGAGAGGAGAATGGAGGAGAAGGGATTGCGGCGTGACCATCTCCCCTGGGGGGTGATTTCTCGCTTTCTGTCTCTATGTCTCTCTCTGTCTGTCTGGCGAGCGCACGCGCCCTATAGCAAAAACATCTCCCCCCCCAAAAAAAAAAATCATTAAGTGAAGTCTTCCACTTGGTACTATCAATGCCCCATAACTGGCTGTTTTTATATATTTTATGTCTTTCCAGAAGAGCAAATATAAATGGTTTCACATCATAATAAAAAATATATTGGCACAGGTGTGTATGTTTGTGTGTGTGAGAGAAAGAATGTGTATAGTAGCCCAACTGGGCACCCAAATATGTGTAGGTAAGTATATATTTTAACTGTCATACATTTGCTTAATTCTTACTGCCTAATAATCAATGTTAAAATTTTCTATATGATAGTGTTAATTTTGTATTTATTTTTTACAGAGAATTAATGACATGAAAGATTTAAATTTAAATAAGTTAAAACAATGAAAAAACAGTCCTAGTAATAAAGCTAATAGCATTTACTAATAAATTCCATATTTTATTTTTATAACTTTATGTTTTTTATTATTAATAAAATTTTACTATGAGAAGAATGCTTTATATATGAAAGTTTGGGTAAAATGCATTGCTGTGTCCCATTTTTCCAAGGAGTATTTTACAAAATAAAATCATCTAATTATAGAAAGCATTATCTTCTGAAAATTTAATCTTTTTTTTTTTTTACTGATATGAGTAAAAATCTCAAAATTCTTTTAAATCTGTGCTCCCAATACTTTTACAAGATCTCCCTCTTCTGGTCGCAACAGTTATTTCATTTCTTTTTATCTATAGCAGTCTTAAAATCTGCTCCGAAGTTAGGGCAAAGCTAATTTATACTAATCTGGCATCAAAGAGATAAATAGACAGGCACTCTTAAAAAATGAAAAACAGGAAGCTCTTTTCAATATCTCTAATACACATACTGTTCTATTAAAGTCTGTTTATCTAATTTCATTTAAGTGTTCTGCCTCACTGATAGTCTGAGGATTCATATGCCAAGCTTGGTAATAAGTTAATAAATGAATTGAATGCTTGAGGTATTCCAGATGGACTTAAATTGCAAATGCTGTCATTCACAAAAGAGACTGAGCTCATACAGCTGGAATGCAGGCTCCCAGTGCAGACTTACCTATGCGCCTTAAAATAGAGGTGAGACTCAAGCTCCATCAAATGGCCTTTCAAAACTTAACTTCCTTCTTAAATGTATAAACATGGATGAAAACAGCAAAGTGCGTATGGGAAATATGGATAAATAAAAGGAAATGAATTCTTGTAATGTAACTTGCTCAACAATAACATACTAAAATAAGTTTTAAACTATGTGCCATTGTCATTGTCGTATGTTAATTATTCTGCTTTAATCATTAGATTTTTATAATTATTAAATTAATTAATTAATTAATTTTTAATTTGACCAGAGATAGACAAAGAGAGAAACAGAAAGTGAGAAAGGAAGCCACCAGGCCCAGGACTTGGACCACCATTGGCCAGCGCCTTAACCACCATGCCATCTGCTGGTCTCTTAATCATTAGATGTACCTGTACACAATTTCAGAGAAACATGCATGGAAAGTTTGGTAGAAGCTATTATTCTTTTAAAAAATGCATCATTAGTGCACTGAAATTCCCAGTAACAATTAATTATTGACTAATGTATTTATTTCTTCTAAAAATTTGACAATACTTTTTCAATCACAATGTAAAACGAATGCAGTATAACGTTCTCAATAAATGTAGGGTATGGTATTAAATGACAAGTTGGGTTACATTGCACGTTTCAGTGAGTTGGGATTCACTTGAATTTATACCCATTTTGATATGGTAATGTCTTTAACTTGACTAATATGCACTGAATTCATGCTGGGAAAAACCATGAAAAGCTTACCATGATTAAATGCAAATTTAAAAATTATTAAAAATTAAAAATATGTAGATACTAAAAATTTATGAAAATCTACTTCAAGAAAGCTGTTTTTTAGGAGAGTGTGCCAAGTGGCCAATAAACAAATGATAAATGAAAAAAAAGAAAAAGAAATTATACCCACTTTGATACTGTATGCCTGTTCAGTTTCAGGAGACAGAATTTATAGCAATTATTAAATGCTCAAGGTGCCTGTGACCCCTGAAATAAAAGAACAATTTACTTACATAAGAAAATAATTACAAATTATATCACATTCGGAATTTTAAAATACCTTTATGGAAAACTACTGTAATTGTGATTAATTTTATTTAGGAGAATCAAGGAAAATTCCTGAGGAGTAGTAGCATATGCTCTAAATTTTGAAGTTTAAAGAGAAAGTTTTCAGAAAGAAAAAAGAAGAGAACAGGGTTTCTAAAACATCTCTAGAATAGATTTAGAAATAATATTAATGATAGAACCTGACATAATAATCAAATATAAAGTTCTTTGGTGTCACTAAACTAAAAGATGCACATGGAGAATTTTAGTGTATTGTATTATTGGGGTATTTATTACATCTTGAAAAGTACAGAGGCCTATATGTGTTTGTTAAGTATAAACTATGAATAAGTTTAAATAATGGGATAGAAAAAGATAATGAAACCTCTAGAAGAACTCAGTAACAATTTGGTCCTCTATTCATTTCTATCCTTTAATTAGTAAAGAATCTTTGGAGGTTGGTTAGGGCTTTTGATTTGTGTTGTTTTTATTGTTCTATTGTTATCGAAAGTTATTATATTTGTTCTATATGTTGAGCACAACCTCAATTATGTACAATACAAGGAAGTTGTTGGATTGGGGAGATAATAAAAAGGAAATAAAGGACCTGCAATTGGCGTAATGGCTATGTCCTTGCACTCCCATGTAGTCAACCCCATGGCTTAAACACACGCCGGGTGCATGTGCGTGAGTGTCCAAGATCCCGAGAGGAGAATCGAAGAGAAGGGATTGCAGCATGGCCAACTCCCCTGGGGGGTGATTTCTCGCTTTCTCTCTCTCTCCTGTCCTTCTCTCTCTCTTTTTCTCCGTCCTTTTGGCAAGCACACTCACCCTTTAGCAAAAACCTCTAAAAAAATGGAAGTAAATATTTAAAAAATTGTGGAAGAAAAACTACAAGTTTAAATAATAAACAGAATGAAGAAATTGAAAAATGAGTGATTAAGTATAATTCTCAATTTTTTTTTTTTTTTTAGCTTGGATGATTGTGGAAGTGGTGATAATACAATTTTTTAGAATATGAAAGTCAAATTAAAAACAAAAATGAAGGTAGATGGTGTAATGACAAGGAAAATGTATAAGTTTTATGATGTCATAGGCATGTAAGTGAGAAGGGCAAATGAATTTTTGAAATCTGCAGAAGAATTTGAAAACTTCCAGAAATAAATTGAGTTTGGAGAATACGTATGATAGAGCTATAATTTTTAAAATATCAGATTGCTTAAGTGTCAGGAAATATTTGTTAATGAACAAAAATGAGTTATTTTGTTTGTTTTGTTATGATTTTTTTAGAGAGATTTTTGCTATAGGATGAGTGCGCTCCTCAGAGAGTCAGAAGAAACCACCCCCTGAGGGGATGACCACATTGCAATCCCTTCTCCTCCATTCTCCTCTCCGGACTTTGGGCATGCACATGAGTTTTAAGCTGCTGGGTTCGGGACTCAAACCATGGTTGACTATGGGGAAGTCTAGCAACCTAACCATTATACCATCTGCTGGTCCTCATAAATGAAATTTTTAACATCAGCTACTTTGACTTGCATTGAATTTAGAGGTTTAAACTCATATTATGTACATGAAAATAGACGGTGGGATATCACGTCAAGTTCACTCTGTTTTCTGTTTTCTGATGCTTTAAGATTTATTCTTTTGGGACTAGTAGTTAGTGTAATGGCTATGTCGCTGAACTCCCATGTAGCCGATAACGGTTCGAGACCCGGACCTGGTGGCTTAAACTCACGGTGGGCGCGTGTGCGTGCGTGCCCAAGATCCCGAGAGGAGAATGGAGGAGAAGGGATTGTGTCATGGCCATCCTCCCTGGGGGGCGATTTCTCGCTTTCTATCTCTCTGTGTTTCTCTGTCTTTCTGGCAAGTGCATGCGCCCTATAGCAAAAACCTCTCAAAAAAAAATTATTCTTTTATATTGTCTTGGCTCAACTATCGAATATCTGATAAGTCACCAATAAAAAAATGCTTCTTCTCTTAAATCCTTTATAAAAACTCAGATCATAATGGGTCACATACAAATGCAGCTTTCTATTTGGCATGCATGCATTAACTTTTTGTTCCTTATATTTGGAATGCATCACTTTGCTGATTCTGTGCAACAGACTCCTCCTCTTAAGTTGTACCTCACAACAGCTAATGAGAAGATTTACAGAATCACAGAGTATGCTGTGTGGCATCTCATTTTAGGTAACATCTAGATAGCAGCCCTCCATAATTTTAAATATATATTAACATATTTCAATTTCAGTGAGTTGGGATTCACTTGAAATTATACCCATTTTTATTTAGTAATGTCTTTGACTTGACTAATAAGCACTGTAGACAGACACATTTATTTAATTTGTTATGATTTCTACTCTAAAAAATAGAGAATATTTTGATATTTTTTTTTCTGTGAACCTTGTATGCTTTAATTAACTGAAAATCATTTTAAAATTTATATTGTCCCGGCTTTACCTGAAAAACAAAACATATAAATAAGACATGATACTTTAGCCTGTTTTTGTTTCACTAGGAATATTAAATTAAAATGTTCATTTAGCACACTATAAAGAAGGTAATATTTGTATCTCATGCTGACACAGCCAGATCAGCAGCAACATGGATAATTAAGATTTTGGTGTCATATTAACAATCTATTTTTCTGCAATCGATCAAATTAATGGCGCTACATTGCAAAGATCCAAAAATAACTGAAATTTGGTTCTTTTCATTATGTACCTTCCACATAAAATTGATCATTCTGTTTAAGCAGCTGGACAAGAGAAGGGTGACTGAGCAGAGCAGAACTGCATTAATACCGATAATAACTACTTAGAATTCTCAAGCAAGAATTAATTTGGGGAGAAGACAATAAATACTATATTTCTGAGAGATGCATAATTTTAATTTATTCCAAAAAGTAGACATAGACAGAGAATAATGTAGTAAAACATGAACATGCTCTGAACTATTATTCCTTGGTGACTTACTAAGGGAACTGGTCCTGGGCCACATTTATCCTGCCCTATTTTCTTTTCTTCCTTAAGAAAAATTTTTACTATTAGGGCTCATTGGAAAGACACAGAAACAGAAAGTGAGAAATCACCCTTCTTCGGGGTGTGTGGGGAGTAACCACAACACGATTTGCAATCCCTTCTCCTCCATTCGCTCAGGATTTTGGGCAGGCATGCACATGCACCTGGTGTGAGGTACAAGTTGCCAGGTCCAGGACTCAAACCACAGATACCATGTAGAAGTCCAGAACCAAATCATTTTATGCCACCTGCTGTCCCCTCCAACCCTATTTTCAGTGTCAACAGCTACCCTCTCTCCTCTCCTGGATTCACATCCTATACCACAGCAAAGCAACCTTCCTCTTTGGCATAACAACAAAATTTCAGGCATTCACTTGGGCTTCTCTGTTGTACTCTTCTTCTACGGCTCATGTAGATCCCAAATATTGCCTGGCATCTCTATTTACGATTCCACATCCGTGCACTTGCAGCAGCAGTAATAACAACTACAGTTAGATTTTAATCCTAATCGCCAGGAGTGTGAGGATTCAAACAGTTCTACTCGAATGAGGTGTTATCAATAGCTAAATAGCCTTTGCCTTTCAACTTTGAATTAAGTAACAAAACTCTCAACAAAAAGTAATTCCAGAAATTTGTACTTGCACAATAATAAAAATTCTTAATTTTCAATATTAATAAGGTTGTTCTAAAGGGACCACTCTTGTAGATTTAAAATAAGTTTTCTTCACATTACCATTTTAATGTAAAGTATTAATAGAAAATTTAACTGAAACAAACTCCAAGTATCCTGAATAAAGAAAGATTGCTTACAGGAAGAATGTTGGTTTTTAATAATATATCTGGGAATGATTGCATTGGTGCTGATATTTATCTTTAAATAGTGAAATATTCTAAATAGCTATTGAAATATATAGCTCATTAATATATAACTATTAAATCCAGAAGCTGCATACTATGGATTCTTTCACAGTATCTTCTCTTCAAATAAGAAAAACAATTATTGGGACCAATATTATGTTGCTGGACTTTCATACGGCTGACAATGGTTCGAGTTCTGGACCAGGTGACTTGAAGCTCATACCAGTTGTGTATGTATGTGTGTGCCCCAAAATCCCAAGAGTAGAATAGAGGAGATGGGATTGCAGTGTGGCCATCCCCCTGGGGGGTGATTTCTCACTTTCTGTCTCTCTGTCTCTCTCTCCAGCAAGCACATGCATCCTATAGCAAAAATCTCTCTTTGTAATAAACAAATAAATAAAAACAAAAGCAATTATAATAATTATATCTTACCTAAAATACCATTATTCCTATTTTCGTCTATGGTAAATGACATGTTAAATCATCAAAAAGGTTTTATACATGATTATATTTCATTCTTCAAGTACATATTTTTTTGTATCCCAAAGTTTCAATTAGAATAATTCTATGGATATATAATATAAAGATATTAATATTAATCTAGACATAATAATTTTCTATCATTCATGCATAAATAATATGAAAAAATTAAGTATTAATAATGGGTCAATTTTTATCTATTATTCCATTTTTTTCTGCATTTTCTTGTTTTAGAGATTCTCCCTTTCCTTAAATCTATTAAATATCTATTTTCCTTTATTTTATACAATCCATCTAGGGAAATATTGAAAATAATTCCCAGAAGGATTTGGAAGTAATTGTTGAGAAGCACCAGTATATATTTAATAGTAATAATAATTATTATAATAATAAGTTTTTGTAGTCCTTCATGCTAGTGTTTGGACTCTAACCCTCTAGAGATGAATGGATAATCAAAAATGACATATATGCTAAGTAATGTGATTATACATATAAATATAAAGTTCATTTATTTACCTAGATTTTCTCTTTATAGGCCAAAGTTCTTAAGGTTTCAAATCCTTTTGAATCTGAATTTGATATTCATATTTAGAATGAACATAAGAATACTTAACATAGCAGGCAGTATCAAGAATCAAGAAAATAATACTAATAAAGTGTGCAAATTGCAGTGAATATTCTTTATTATATACTGAGTATTCAGTGAGTTCTAATTCCTTTTGCACTCATGTGCTAATGCTCCACCCACTAAAGCTGAAATGCTGGACAGTTTTGAGCATGGAAGCAGAATGATCAGATTGCTATTTGAAATATGTACATAAATAAATTATTACGAACTATAGTGTATTCTATTACTTAAAATTTTTATTTATGGAATATTTGACAGCTTGTTTGCACAGGATACTGTTATATCCTTGTGCTTACAGATTTTACTATCTACCATAAATAGACATGGGATATGGCATGTGTGAAGCCACAGTGGTTTGAGTCCCAGAACCTGCGCTCTGGGATTCACGCTGAGTGCATATGCATGCTTTCACAAAGTCCTGAGAGGAGAGTGGGGGAGAGGGAATTGCAATGTGGCCATCCTCCCTAGGAGGTGATTACTTGCTTCTTTCTCTCTGTCTCTCTGGCGAGTATATATCCCCTATAGCAAAAATCTAAAAAAAAAGAAGAAGATTGAGATTGGAGCTGGTAGGAGGCATGGTGGTTGGAGTACTGAATTCCCACATGCTGACTGAAGTTTGAGTCCTGAAACTGCTGGCTTGCTTTCTCATTTTCTCTCTCTCTCTATCTCTCTCTCTCTCTGGCATGACTAAAAATAATAGTAATAAATAAAATTTAAAAAGTAATTCTTTGAACAGAAGTAAAAGAGAGAAAAAGAAGATTGAGATTTATTCTTGGGAAAACAGGTGACATAATGATTAAAGTGTTGGATTCCCACATGGCTGACGTGAGTTCAAATCTGGGACCCAGTGACTTGAAAAATCATATCAGGCATGTGTGCGTGCATGCCCAAGTACGTGCATGCCCACAATTCCTAAAGGAGAATGGATGAGAAGGGATTGCAGCATGGCTATTCTCTGTGGAGGTGTGATTTTTCATTTTCTTTCTTTGTCTTTCTCTGGTGAGGGCACATACCCAATGGCAAAACCTTAAAAAAAAATTGAAATTTAAAAAGTAACAAATTATAGAAAGGTTTAGGTAACTACAATTGCATCTGATAGGTCACTTGAACATGTGTGAGGAGGGCAGATGTGAGGATAACAAATAAAGGAGCAAGAGACTCTGGTACAGTAATTATACGTGTTATTGATGAGAGAATTAGAGCCTGAATGAAGTCAAATTACAGATGGAGGAAATGAATTCATTGCAAAATTACATGGACAGTAAAATGAGATAAATTGATGATTAATCACAAGAGAGGGTGAGGGAAAGAAAGAAGTCAAAGATGACTTCCGAGTTCTGGGTTGGACTAACAGATCAAATGCAGTGCAGCTTGAGCAGAGAGAGAAAATAAAGAAATAGGTCTTGGGAGGAAGAATATTTGCTCAGTCTTGACATTCTTGAAGCTCCTGTGTGTTGCTTATATTTGTACAGCAAGCAAAATGTTTAATTAATTAATCCTAGCCTGCAAAAAGAGGTCTAAGAGGACAAATAAATTTGGAAGAAAGAGACATATAATTAGCAGCTGAAACAATGAAAGTCAATGAACTCACCCAAAGGTCGTATATGGGCGAACAAAGCACTGTGCAAGGAATCAAATATAAGGAAAGATTAAGAGAGATTCTCAAAAGAGACTAGAAACTCTCAAAAACTGGAAAAGAATGACAAAGTTTTCATCATCAAGAAGGTTGAATGGAAAATTTCAAAAATCAGGAATTTTTTAAACTACATAGTGAGTTTTTATTTAAAGTTTTCTTTTTTTAAATTTAAATTTATTTATTTACATTTATTCACTATACATCATTACTGCATACATAAAGAGAGTTCTCATTCAGAATACACTGTATATTGGCTCAATCAAGCACATCAACATACGTGTTATGGTCATCAAATAATTTTCCATTTCTTATTTCCTGTAGCTTTTTTCTTTTTTTTTTTTTTGCCATCCTTGGTTCCCTAGCTCTCACCCTCTGCTGTGTTCCACCATGTCTTTCTTAAAGGGGAGAGTATGACAAATATGTGTGCTTTAGACAGAGAGAGGGACAGAGAAAAATAGAGAAAAGCACCGTCGACATGGTCCAGTCATGTCATAATCCCCTTCCTCTAGCCCTTCAGTCATTCAGGATCTTGGGTTCATGAAAACCCTGTGTATTTCAGGCCCACTTGAGACCTAAACTCGTGTGCTCCCAAAACTGCAGATCAGTATGCTTCTTGCACCACCAAGACTGAGACTAGACTATGAGCTGCTAAGGGCATGAGTCACTGTGACCTCTGGGCCACCAGGCTTTACCAGAAAGGCTGGCAAATATGAAGTGCTTAGCACAAAGTTGCTATTATAGAATAAATGAGAAAAAAAGAAGTGATGAAAAGAAAGATAAACATTTAAGTTAACTATTTCAAATATAAGAACTACTGGGTTAACTGAAGAGACTAAAGGGTCAAGGCTTTTAGAAGTAGTATGCTTAATGGATCAGGGAAGTTAAGGAAATTATGAGTTAATCTGGCTTCTATTTATTCTATCTACTTGAGGAAAACCATAACCCGTTAATCTAGTTTCAGGTTTACAAATCAGAGAAATAAAATAACTTAATGGGGAGAAATATGTAAAAATAAGCTTAAAAGGATAAGGCTTCATTCAAGTAGTTATTGCCCTCAGATTCAAAGAAAGTAAAATTTGGGTTGGCCCCATAGCACAGTGGTTAAGTACTGTGTATAGGAAGCTAGACCCACATAGTTTGACTGTGATGTGAATCCTAGTTCCAGTAGCTTAGGGAAAAGAAAAACAAACAACCAACCAAACAAACAAAAAATATCCCACAGCACCAGTAACATGTTGTACATTCATGCCCAAAACTATAATAAGATGAAGAAAAGGAGGAAAGGGATTTTAGGATGACCACATCCTAATTATCTCTCTCTCTCTCTCTCTCTCTCTCTCTCTCTCTCTGAAGAATACATGTACTTTAAAAAAGAAGAAAGAAGGAAAGAAAGAAAGAAAGAAAGAAAGAAAGAAAGAAAGAGAGAAAGAAAGAGAAAGAAAGAAGGAAGAAAGAAAATATAATTTAAATAAAGGAAATTAATAAACAAAGTCATTCAAATTCATCATTCTCAAAATTGGAAACAGTCAGAACAAATCTCACTTTGAATTGTGAGTAAAAATAATTTTCTGAAGCATATAAAATAGTTACAGTAGGCTAGCAAGTGGAGTGGACTTTAAGGTGTTAGAATTGGATCCCACATGACCAACTGCATAGTTTAAGTTCCAGATCCAGTGGTTTAAAAATCACACCAGGCATCTGTGAGACTGTACCCAAGATCCCAAGAGGAGAATGAGGAAGAGATTGTGGTGTGACCATCTGCCCTGACGGATGCTATCCCACTTTCTCACTTTCTCTCTCTCTCTCTCTCTTTCTCTCTCTCTCTCGTGCACACAGTGCATGCACCCTATAGCAAAATTAAAAAAAAAAAAAAAAAAAAAAAAAAAAAAAAAAAAAAAAAAAAAAAAACCTTAGATTATGGCTAGACTAAGGTAGACTAACTAGAAAGTTAAGGTGGAAATAGCAAAAATCTGCTGTAAAAATGAGTTTGGGCAACTATCCAAATTGCCTTGGACAGATTTGTTTGGTTTGGTTTGGGTTTTTTTTGCATATAGTTTTTTCATCCATATATACAGCAAGAAAATAGAACTACTTTACCTATTAGGGTGTTTTCAGTGCTAAGGTAATGGTTAATATGTCAAATATCATTTTTTTAAAGCCTTAGTGGGTACTACAGAGACCAGTATGAGAAATGGGACAAGTATGAGAAACTAAAAAGGAAATAAAGGATGTAGGATGGGAAATAGACTGAGATAGATATGACAAGGAATAAAAAAAGAAAGGGAAAAAAAAGAGAGAGATAGAGAATGGTTAAGCTAGATCCCACATGACCTGTTGTGGGATTTAGGTCCCAAACTTAGTGACTTGAAAGACAATTTGGATGCATATGTATGCTTGCCCAATCTGAAGGAGGAGATGGAGGAGAAGGAATTGCTGCATAACCATCCTTCATGGGGGGCAGTTTTTTGTTTTATTTTTTTTGCCTGTGCTTGCTCTCTCTCTTTCTAACTCTCTTTTTCTCCCAGTGAGTACAAGAACTCCCTGAAAACTACAGAAAAAAAAAAAAAAAAAAGGAATTCAAAATACTCAACATACTTACTTTAAATGTTTTTTGAATAGTAAGAAATTAACTTAAATTGAAAATTGGGAAATAGGTATTAAGAATGTATAAAATATCACAATGACTCTACAATATTCATAGCCAGTAAAATTGAAGCTCATATATATTCATGAGTTTTAAGTAAAGGATTCTTGATTTTCCTTATTTATTCAGATGATAATAAATATTAGACCTGGTCAATTTAATAAAATTAAATTTATTGTCAAATGTGAGAAATAGGCCAGGGCACAAAATGAAAACAAAAGTATGAATTGGGACTTAAATTCCATGGCGTTGTCATCTATTTTTTTTTTTTCAGTATGTACCAATAAGTAATGTAACATACATATAAAATCGTGAAATCGTATGGTGTGGATGAACTAAAAGGCTTATGGTGTCAGAATATCTTGGAATGTGAGATCTGCAAGACTGAAGAAATCTAGCACTTACTAATTATTAATTTGTAGTCTGAGAAATGGTAATTAAGCATTTCAGTGCATGGATTATTAGCACGAGAAGATGTAATTAAACTGTTCTGTGAGCTTAAGCTCCTACTTCAGACTTTTAAGTCCTTTCTATGTCACAATTCCAAAAATGAAGTTATATAGCATTTGTAAGCATATTATGTTACTTATTACCCATCACATAGTAGGGGCCTACTCCAGAATCAACATTCAAACCTGCAGGATTAGTCATTCAAAATTGAAGAGCTTTCTTTTGCATAATCTACTTCTTCTAAGATTAAAAGACATCCTTACTCCTGAAGTAGTGTATTTTAGGAGCATTTTGTTGTCCAGTTCCCTCCCATCCACCCCAACAGCTGCCAAGAAATTGTCTAGGTTATTATAATAAAATGGCTAACAGGTACCATCTTTATTTTCTTTTCTATCAGTTCTTCTAAGTGAAGATGTTTGGGCCCTGTAACAATTTTAGCTACAAAGATTTAAATGTAGGATAAAATTTATGTAAATATCACAAACACAAAGCATAAACAGGGTGCAAACATTGTGTTAGACACTAGGTTACCATGGATTGTATGTGGTGTTTCTATATATGCTCCAAGCTGAAAACATAGCTAATAAAAGGTTTAGTAAGAATCCAGTCTTTGTCTTGACTGATATGCATTGTATTAGAGCTAGGAAAAACCATGCTGTATATTGTAAAGATGTATAGTAATTAAATGTAATATATATGTACACACAGAAATATATATATACACACGCACACACACACACACACACACACATACACACAGTCGGGCAGTCAGGGTTGTGCAACTGTAGTATACCAAAGTTCATTGATAATCACATGGAAAACCACAGTTTGAATCCCAGTTTGACCCCATATGTACCAGCCATGGAATGTGACCATGTAGAGGACACTAGGAGAGAGGGAAGTAGCTGGCATGATGAGCCCTTCTGAAGTATACCTCTCTCTCGCTCTCTCTAGTAAACTTTAAAATAATTAATGAAACTATTTGTACTTTACTCATATTTGAAGTCTGAATAACATGAAGGCAAAGTAAGTTATTATTACTAATGTTTTTGCCATATGATATGAGAGTTGACTAGAGAGAAGGAGAAAATAAAGTGAGAAATCACCCCTCCAGGAAGGATGGCCACACTGCTATCCTTTCTTCTCTATTCTCTCAGGACTTGACTTGAGGCGTGAATACAAATGTTCTCAGCATATTTTTAAGCCACCAGATCCAGGACTCAAACTGTGCAGTGGCTCATGTGGAATGCCGCTGTCTTAACTTCCATGACTCTTGCTGGTCCAAGTTCTTCTTCTTATTTTTTTTAATAAATGGAATAGAACTTCTTTCTCATTGCAGTACATTTTATTTATTTTCTTTCAGTTTACATTAAAAACAATATACTGAATAACCACCAGATGTCAGTGTATGTGTGCAAATGTTTTACTTTCAAACCAACCATGGAAAAACTCTTAAAAGATGTATTTAAAAGAAATATAAAATGAATTCCTTTTATTGAAGGCAAAAATAACTTTTTAATCATTTACACTCCATAAAAATAGCCTCTAAAGTTTTTATTCCATTCATGTATAAATACTTTATTTTGTCAGCCTGCATTTTCTTGTTTTTATAAGCTAAATAAAATTGGAAGAATAAAAAATGTTGTTTTTCTGACTGAGTGAGGTTAGTAAAACATAAAGAAGGAATAAATACAGTTTGAAAAACAAATAATATGATATTGTTTGTATAATATCACTTAAAATACTAAAATGCGAACTATAATATGTAAACAAATCTATAAGATGAAGAATGTGAAGTGATCAAGGAAGTAACCGTCATAATCATGGTGAAAAACACATAGAGAAAATAGATCATTGGAAGAGGTGACTGTCATCAATATGGAAAAAAACAATGCCAAGTTATTCTTTTCTGAGTTCTAGTACTCAAAGTTTTGATCAGATTCAGAACTCTTCCAAAAACAACTGGATTTCAGGACACTGGTATTTTTATACCAAGAACTGCTGCTACTTAATTCAGTAACACATTAATATGCCTGATGGGATTCATTCAGTTTTTCATGCAAACACAAGTGGTGAGCTCCCACTATGTGTCAAGAACTAAAAACTGTGTCAAAGACTCAGGAATGTTTGTGCTCAAAGAATGCATACCTGCTTCAGGATTTACATCATACACATATGATATACTCAGATTAAAGAAAGTGAAATTATATAGAGAACCAATGACTAAAGCTTTCTCATTCAGAAAACAACCCTTTTTTTCAAACTTAAGTTTCATATAGAATAGAAATATTTTTATTAATTTATTATTTTTTTGTGAAGGTTTTTGCCTTAGGGCATATGCATTCACCAGAGAGAGACAGACAGAGACAGTGAGAAGGAAAGTAAGAAATCACCCTCTGGAGGGGTGGCCATGTCACAATCCCTTCTCCATTCTCCCCTGGGATCTTGGGTATGCATGCACATGCGCCTGGTGTGATTTTCAAGTCACTGGGTCTAGTACTCAAACCTCAGTTGATGTTGGGAAGTCCAGTGACTTAACCATTTCACCATCTGCTAGCCTGAGTAGAAATATTTTATTAAATATCTTCCCGTCTTCTCTCTCTTTACTACCACCCTGAAATTTGAATATGACAGTTTAGATATTTACTGGAATTTTCATCTTCTGTAGTACCACTACCATTTTATTTTCCAACCACACTCCATCTTTATCCATTATTTCTTACTTTTCTCCCCTTTAGAAATGCTCTTTTCGTCAAAGCAGACATTTTCACCAGTATCATAAATTCAAATTTTTCTAAACACTTCTATAAAACTAATTTATTTAATTTAATCCTTTCATTTGCTGTATCTCTTATCACAAGATGCATCTTTTTAGAAAAGAGAAATATGTTAAGTTTTCCAATACATACATACACACAAAGACCAAATTTTATACTTCAAGATTATTTTATTTTCCTCTTTTTCTAATAACTTCATACTTGAATTTTCTCACTATTTATTTTAGCCTCTTTTTCAATATGTATGTGTTAATTATTTTAATTAGTATGAAAATATAATTTAATATTAAATATTATGAATATACAATTACATAAATACTATTTTTCTATCAAACAGATGTTTTCAACTCACTTAGAAATAGTGCTGCTTGAAGAAAAGTTGAGGATAAAAATATTCAAATTTTCGCTAAGCAAAGAAAATAACCTAAAATATCTGAAATATAAATTGATACTTTTAAAATGTGTGGTTATTATTTACTTATTCCTATGCTTATTAAAATTCTGTGGCAATATTTCTCCACTATAAAATTACTACTTTTCCAAATTAATAAAGTCTTGTTTTGCAGTAGACATTTTGAGATTCTGCAGTATTTCTTTGCCTGCTAATTTTAGCATCCATCAGATCTTTTGTAAAGCAACTATTATTGTAGCATTCTAATGATTATTTTCTATCTTATTCACACTTTTGATATTTATTAAGTGTAATTCTTTTGTAAATAAGAGTAGTTAGCCCTCTTATTCATAGTGTCAACTTGTAATTTTTTATGACTTGATTTCAATCTATGTATTATTATTTACATTGTTGCTTATATTATTCCATTTTTCACTACTGAGTGCACTTTTACTTTGATGTCTTTACCTTTTAAATGTGTCCCACTGTGAATTCTATTTATTTAGGTTGGTGGAAAAAACAATGGCTGTTTCAGACTGTGAATTTTAAAGCATTATAAGTAGGCTCAAACACATCTTTTTTCTTGAGAGATTTTTGCTATAGGGTATGTGCACTCACCAGAGAAACAGAGAGACAGAAAGTGAGATTCCCACACCCCTACAGTGAGGATGGTCACGATGTAGTTCCTTCTCCTCCATTCTCCTCTTGGGATTTTGGACATGCTTGCACACATACCTGGCATGAGTTTTAAGCTCCAGGATCTGGGTCTCGAACTATGGTCGACTATGTAGGAGTCCAACAGTGTAACCATTACACCATCTGCTGGTCCTAATGCATCTTTATTAAATAAAGTAAGAACCATTATGGTCAATATATTTTTTGTCAATGAGAAATAAGTTTGTTTATTCTTGCAGTGTGAAAATCCATGCTTCAGAGTTTGATGAACCCTTGGAAAGTATCTTCTGTATCCTGCTGGTTGTGGAAGCATTTTCTCTCCAAACAGCTGCTGAGATACTTGAAGAAGTGGTATTCAGCTGGCAAGAGGTCAGGTGAAAATGGCAAATGAGACAAAACATTGTAGCCTGGATTGTTCAATTTTTGAAGCATTGATTGTGTGACATGCGTGGTTGGGCATTGTCATGGAAAAGAATTGGGCTCCTTTCCATTGACCAAGACCCACTGAAATGCATCTCATTGACTTGCTGAGCATATTTCTCAAAAGTAATGGTTTCACGGGTATTCAGAAAGCTGTAGTGGTTCAGCTTTCTGAATCACCAAACAGTTACCATCGCCTATTTTTGGTACAAGTTTGACTTTGGTGAAGTGCTTTCACACTTCTCTGTCCATCCACTTAGCTGATCTTCACCGATTATTGTATAAAATTCACTTTTCATTATACCTTATAATACGATTGAAAATGGATGATTGTTGTTGCGTAAAACAAAGATTATCTTCCTGGTCATCTCATGAGACACTAATTGAGCTTTTTCATCTTTCCAAATTGCTTCAAAGGCCAATCGAGTATAGAATGGTCAACAATGATGCTTCAGCAACTTCTCATGTGATAAACCCAGATCCCGTTATCTACAATACTCACTCACTAATTTAACTTTTTATCTCTACTGATTTCACAAAGACAATCACACAATATAAAGAGATTGCCTGACGATAATATTTGTCATCAGCTGGGTTTGATACTCTTTCCAGTGTGAGCAGGGAGAGGAGGAGACAAAATTACTTACTCAATATTAGTTACACAGATCTTGGACAATACAAGATTAAAGTGTAATTTTCTAAGCAAATGTCTTTTGTGAAAAAACACTTCAGATCCTATGTTTAAAAAGCATAGTGTTTTAGTTTTACAAACTTTTCATTTAAAAAGCAATAAGCAAAAAACATCAAGAGATTGGGATTGAGGATTATTTGTTTGGATGGTTGATTAGTTGGTTGGATTTTAAGATATCAAATTAAAAAAATAATGTCCACTTAAGTTATGGGGGGAAACCTCTAACTAATTTTTTTTTTTGAATTAAGCAAACATTTTATTTCCAGGCTCTTTAAAGATTATTACAAATACCAAGTATCTTAAAAATGTCCCAAATTAAGTCAAAGGCACATCCTCGAAGTAAAATACTTGTGACATGAAGAATTCTTTTTTAAGTTCTAATATTTTCATGTTATTTTGTTTTAAACCATTTGCAATGTTTGGTAGGTTACATTTTAAACATTTTTAAAGACATGAAATAATGTGGTATTTCTTTTTAAAGTTCAGGAACAACTACAAAGTAAAGGAACTTAAGATGACAATAATCAAATTTGTTTCATATACAGGATGGGGCAACTCAAAACATAAATGATCTCTCTAAGCAAATTTGCTAAGGAACAGCTCTCATCTTTAGTGTTAAAAATAAAACAATCTTCTCACTTTAAAAAAATCAAGACAGCATTTGATTAGTAAAGCCTATTCTTTCCCCCAGTTTTTATTTTCTGGTCTTTACTTAGAAAGTATAAATTCATAAGAAAAGAACAAATTTTGTTATACTATAAAAGTGTGTCTGGAACAAGAAATTACAAATATTCCATTCGTTTTAATAAACAAAAATGTCTTCCTTCCCAAAATGTAAACATGCAATAAATAATACACACTTGGTATTCCAGGTACAGAAAAACACCAGCAATTCACTTATGAAAGAGGCGCATCCTGGTATATTTGGTAGTAAAGTATTTGTCCTAAATACAAAGCACTTTGCCAAAAGAACCAGGATATTATGGTTTAAAACTCTCCTCTTTCACCTAGTTTCCTTATTTGAGTACAAACTCTTCAATTTCTATAAAATTTTGGCTAGAGGGCCAGGCCACAGGAAAGGTCTGAAATATCTAAAAGTCATTTGGCTAGAGAAAAGTATCTTGAGACGTGGAGGCAGTCGTTCATCTGTTTGTGCTTGAAGGCATTCCTCAGCAAACTTCTTCTAAGTCTTCAGAGTAAAGCACAGGATCTGGGCTCCCGGAAGGGGTTGCTTCTAACCAGAACACCGACCAGCAGTGCATCCTTGCAGGCATTCTGCCTGCGGTACTGCCGAAGCTCTGTGGTGGCCTGAGAGATCTTGATCCTCTCCACGCCCTCCTCCAGCTTGAGCTGCTCCACCAGGCGCTGCAGGGCACTCATGGTGGCCTCGAAAGACATGGCAGTGGCCTCTAAGTAGTTCTAAAAAGCAATTTTCTAATGTGGTTTAGAGAAGAGGAACAGGTCTCATAATTGTATAGTTTGAATCCAGAGGATCTAAAGACCACAACAAAGTATCTGGAACAAAGCATCTAGATTCTCTTTAAATATATAAAATAGTAATTTATTTGAAGGTAGTAGGCCCAAATCACATATATATATATATGTGTGTGTGTGTGTGTGTGTGTGTGTGTGTATTTATTTAGTTATTGCCAAAGGGCATGTGCACTCACCAGAGAGAGGGAAAGTGAGAAATATGTATATACATTTATATATATATAACCATTCAGGTAAGATACTTCACCATTCATTAAATAATACTTTTCCTAAAACAATGACTGTCTTAATCTCCTGGAGATTACAGTCTCAGTGAAAAGACAGTCATTATACACATATCTATAATTAATGAATAGTTCAAAAGTGAGAGAAAATGCTCTGAGATTTTATGATAAGGAAACATTGCCTAAGTCAGAGGAGTTCAAGGAAGATATCCTTTTGAGGAAGTGAAATTGCTATCATTCACCACATGAAGCATAGAGCTACAAGCATCAGAATGAGAGATTAATTTCTATGAGCAGTGGAAAGTTATTGAAAAATGTTAAGCATAAATAATCTACATCTTTGAATAGTTCATTGCAGTTGAAACTTGAAAAGCAAATTCAAGAGTCAAAATGCTTTCTTCATACATTGCAAACACAGACTAACTACTCTAAACAATTCCACTACTTCTATTCCTGTGTCCTAGGAGCATTATCATTGATGCAACATTTGTGTTTGCTTTGTTTTTCATTTTTACTACAACTTGGTTGGTTTTTTAAGTAAATATTTCTTTTCAATGGTATTTACTTCTTACTGCTGATGTTTCTCGTAGTCCAACCTTCATTCCAATTGGCAACTTTTATCCAAAGATGCACTTATGATGTACATTAAAAACCCCACTGTTGGACTTCCTCAATCAACCTTATAAATATTGCAAAAGGTGATAGATGGAATGGGTCACTGCTGAGCCAAGTATATGGGCAATGTGAGACATATTCTATCTCCTACTAAACTAGTCTCTGTATTATGTTTGTGTTGTGTTTGAAGTTGTTAAATATTCCAC
Organism: Tupaia tana; assembly: GCA_026018925.1. Classification (NCBI taxonomy): domain Eukaryota; kingdom Metazoa; phylum Chordata; class Mammalia; order Scandentia; family Tupaiidae; genus Tupaia; species Tupaia tana. Next base: position 68,905,046 of record JAKSZU010000005.1, read on the forward strand.
TAGTTGGTGAGTATTAGTGTATATGGCATTATATGCTTTCCCCTGCTTGCACTTAAAATATAAGTTGCTTACTGTTTTATCTTGAAATTTGTTAGTATAACACATGACATAATCATATTCAAATATAAATTTTGGTCCCAAATAAAATTATATGTCAGCTATGGGGCTGGCTATATATATTAAATGCTAATAGTTTCATTATAGAGTGCCAAATTCTGCCTCAGTGGTGATATTATAGGCATAATAGTAAGAAAAGCATTTTCTACAGATGTACAGCACTTACAGTTAAAATGCATAAAATTTTAAGTGGCTTTGGAAATTAAAATAAAGGGTATCTGATTAAAAATATTAAATAATGAGAGTTTACTTTCAGCCATAATAAAATTTTCCAGTATTAATGCATATTAATCCACATTGCCATTTCTAGGAAAAAAAGTTCATGGATTAATTTTTATTTGCTGTTGATATATAAGGTTTAACATTTTAAATCTTTTTAAGGTGAAGTTTAGAGAAAACCACTTTTCTATTATATGGCATTTCTCCTTCAATTATTCAGGAAATGTGAACCACCTGGCTATAAAGTCATTTGCTGCATGACAAAGGACCACACAGTGGTCCCGAAGATGATAATGAAGCTGAACATCTCCTATCATAACGACATGGAGCAATCCTAACATCCAACACTAGAGGTCAGTACATTACTCCCATGTTCGTGCTGATGCAGGCATAATCAAGCCTTCTGAGCTGCCAGTCATATGAAAAATGACGCAATGATGTGCAGCATAATACTTGACGATGATAATAAACAACTATGTATTTTCTACAAAACACCATTAAAAAGTTCTTGTCAGAGGTTGCAAGCACCTGTCAGAGACAGACAGAGTGACCGAGAGGGAAAGTGAGAAAGCACTCCTTATAGGGATGGTCATGCTGCAATTTCTTCTCCTCCACCCCTCTGTCCTTTTAGGATTTTGGGCATGCTCACACTCTCACACACCAGCCTGGCATGTTTTTTTAGCTTCTGGGTCCAGCTCCCAAACTGGGCAGTTTGCCTCTGTGGGATTCAGCTATCTTAACCTCCAGGTAATGGATTGACCCAGTAAAATATACATTTTTTTAAAAAAATTAATTTGCTATAGGGTACATGCACTCACCAGAGACAGGTGAAGACAGAAAGGATGGTCATGCCACAGTTCTTTCTCCTCCACTTCTTCCTCCTTTCAGGATTTTGGGTACACACACATGCACATGCTCCCAGCATGTTTTCCAAGTCCCTGGGCCCAAGACTCAAACCAGACAGTCAGCCATGTTTGATCCAACTGCTTCAACCACCCAGATAGCAGCTAGCACTATAAAATAATTGCTATTTTAGGATATATTTCTTCTAGTTATAACATGAAACAGTTTCCTGTAAACAATATGCAGTAACATTGGCAGCAACTTTGTGTATCTGATGTTCACTGAATCTCTTAACTGCATTATCTTCTCTTGTATTTGGTTTAATTGCCTGTTGTTTTGTTCATCGTGATCCTTTCAAGGGGAAAAAACAAGGTATAAGATAGTGACATTGATGAACTTGACCTTTCCTAGGCCTGGGATAATTTGTATAGTCTTCATTTCTCTCAAAAAAAAAAAAAAAATAGGGACCAGCACTTAGCGTAATGGCTATGTCACTGGACTCCCACGTAGTGGACCGTGGTTCGAGTCCTGGACCCGGTGGCTTGAACTCACACCGGGCCTGTGTGCATGTGTGCCCAAGATCCTGAGAGGAGAATGGAGGAGAAGGGATTGCTGCGTGGCCATCCCCCCTGGAGGGTGATTTCTCGCTTTCTGTCTCTCTGTCTCTTTCTCTCTCCTCTCCTAAAAAAGAAAGTGAAAAAAAATAAAAAAAATAAAATTTATAAACTAAAAATATAAAATAGCCTATAGAATAAAGATGTAAAGGAAGAAAATATTTTTTGTATAGCTATACCATGAATTTGTGTTTCAAGCTTAATATTCATAAGAAAGTGGCAAGGAGTTAAAATAAATAAGTTGTTTTTAAACAGTCACAGTAAGTTAAGGCTATTTCATTATAAATAGAATGAAAAAAAGTTTAAATAAGTTTATTGTAGCCTAAGCATATAGTGTTTATAAAATCGACAGTAGTGTACAGTCATGCACTAGGACTTCACATTCATTCACCACTCACTCATGCATGGCAATTTCCAGTCCTATAAGCTCATCCGTTATAAGTTTCCTTACCAGGTATATCAGTGTTACTTTTTTAAAAATTATTTATTGATTTAATTTCATTTATTATTATTTTTAAATTAGACCAGAGAGGGACACAGAGAGAGTACGAGAGGGGAAGGGAAACTGAGAAAACAAATCGCCAGATCTTAAACTTGAACCGCAGTCGGCCATGTGGGAGTCCAACGTTCTTAACCACCACACCACCTGCTGGCCCCACTGTTTATCTTTTTTGTATTTTTACTGTCCCTTTTCTATATTTTGATACGTTTAGATACACAGTACCTGTCATTGTGTTATAGTTGCCTATAGTTTTCATTATAGTAACACATGCCATGCAGGTTTGTAGCCTAGGAGCAGTAGGATATACCATATAGTTTAGGTGTGTAGGCTTTTCCATTTGGATTTGCCTAAGTGCACTCTATGATGTTCAGACAATGACAAACCACCCAGTGAGGCTTTCTCAAAATATATCCCTGTCATCAAATGATGCAGGACTGTACTTCTCCTTTTTCTGTCCTTAAAGATATCTGTGAAGTAAAACACTTTTGTGTTTTCATAAATATAGCTTTCAGGGCTTTTAATTATTTAAATTTTCTAGTCTTTGATCTAATTTTCTAGTCTTTAATCTTCTTTTCTTAGCATCAGTTTGTCTGTGAAAATCAACTTCTGGTTTATAACTCTATTCATACGATACTGCATTTTATAAAAGCTGTTTCTGACCCCTGTGTTCTCAAGTTCTAATTATTCCTACCACCTTTTATACACTTGACATATCCTACACATATTTTTACTGAAGCACCTATACAATTTTATTGCATTTGTTTTTATATCTGTCTCCCTTTATTTCTCAGGAGGCATCTTAAAACCAATATTTTAATTTATATGTGTTTTTGTAGTCCCAAACATGTAGAGTATATTTAAGTCATTGAATAATATTTAGAGCATGAGACACAGCTCTCATGGAAAATAAAATTATGCCCATCCCAATTTAGACTATGCAAATTTTTTGTGCAAATAAAGACATAGTTGGTAAGTATATAAACAACATATACCATATTATCCAATAGGGAATGAATATTGTAATACATTTGTCATATTTTATCAAAAAAATATGAAATAAGCCAGTTCATATTAAAATTAACCTCTAACTAAGAGAATATCATTGTCAAACCTTTTCACCTAATTATGGGGGGAGAGTATGAATGTATATATTTGTACATGGGCTAGTACGTATGTTTAAAAACAGTTGTGCTATGAACATTGTCAAATAGTGTTAACCATGTGAAGTCTTATTTATAAAATAATAAAAAATGATATTTTAAAATGGTTCCAACCATTTAAACTATCACAGGTAAAATATAAACTTTATTTAATTTAGATCCCTATCTGGGGAAGAGTGCAATCCTCTGGAAAGGTGGCTAAGAAATTGCCTGATATTTAGCCATGAGTCCAAAGGCCTAGGCTGATGATGAAAGATTGAAAAGATCATTTTGGGGACCAGCAGATGATGCAATGGTTACATCAGTGGACTCCCACATGGCCAACAGCATTTCGCGTCCTGGACCTGGTGGCTTGAAACTCAAGCCAGGTGCATGTGGGTGCATGTCCAAAATCTAGAGAGGAGAATGAAGGAGAAGGGATTGCAGCATGGCCATCCTCTCTGGGGGCTGATTTCTCTCTTTCTGTCTCTCTGTCTCTCTCTGGCAAGTGTATACACTCATAGCAAAAATACCTCTTAAATAAAGCAAAAATATCCCTTAAAAAAAAAGATCATTTTGATCTCAGGTGCAAGCTGGAGTGTTCTATAAAAATGTAATAAAACAAAATATTATCATGACAATATAACATATAACATACAACATAACATTCATGTTTTGATCATTCTATGTGTATTATATTTCTTCATTGTTTGAAAACTTGAATTTTAGTGGTATTTGCAAAATGATCACCTTTATACTACACATGGGGGCCTTGGCAGGGGAAGTTTGAGAAACTGGCAAAAGTAATGGCATTTGGGACCAAAGTACCCCACGATGAGAACGAGCCTCCTGATGCAGCTGTCACAGCAGGTGTGTCCAAGCAGGTGAATGCATGTAGCAGGTGCAAGTTGGAGCAATGCAAGCTGCATGGCTTGTCTGAACAGATTGTTCAGACCTTTGAGTCCAATGAACCTCAGCACTTGGCCACAGCTGGTACTGCAGGTATGGGGGATAAATAAGGCAGCATTTCTATGTCAGAGAAAAGAAAGTCTTTAAGGCAAGACTAGGCTCACCTCAAAAGTGACAGAGCTTCAGTGTATGTGAGTTTCAGACATTGGAGGATTGAATATGTTTTATTTATTTAATTTTACTTCTCTGCAAAGTCTGTGGTCTTGGATTAAAAACAAATAAGGCTAAAGTTGGCACTGAGAGTTAAAACCAGAAAGGTGTCTAAAATTGGCACAGACCACAAAGTAATTGGCATGCCACATTTCGGCCTTTAAATGACTAGTACCAGACATGGGTAATCAACATGAAGCTGCTTCCTTTAGATTCCATTGTTATTTTAGTTTTAATGTTTCGCCATGGAATAGTTTGTAAAGCATGTACCACAAAAAGAACAGGTGTATTATTTATGTAGATGATGACACATGCTAATAAAATGAACAGCCCCAAATTCACCACACAGTTAAGAACTGAACATTGGCAGACAAAAAAATTGCACATGTGCCCTGCCTAAATCTCCTCTCCCTGCCTGAATTTTTACAAACATAATTATCCTGCCTTCTTTTACTATTACATACTGTGTAACTGTGTATAAATGCATGCAAATCTAATTAAGACATTAAACATCTTTCATGCTGTAGAGTCTTATGAAATAACATAACATCAAAAGTACTATTTTTGTTCTTTTGTGTGTGTGTGTGCTGCAATCCCCTCTCCTCCATTCTCCTCTCAGGATCTTGCGCACGCACGTACATGTGCCCGGTGTGAGTTTAAACCACCAGGTCTGGTACTCAAACTGCATTTGACTACATGGGAGTCCGGCGACATAGCCATTACGCCATCTGCAGGTCCCTGTACTATGTTTTTTAAATTAAATTTCTTTCTGAAATTAATGTCATTCTTACAACTTTAATTCACTTAACTTCAATCTTTTAAAAATATTTATTTTATATATTCAATCACTATACATCACTATAACTTATAAAGTGAATTTACCCAACATGAATACACTTCACACCAGTCCAGTTGAAGATACCATACCCATTATCATTCACAGATTTCTTTTCTTTCTTTCTTTTTTTTTTTTTTTTGAGAGGTTCTCACTATAATTCACATGTGCTCACCAGAAAGAGAGAGACAGAGAGACAGAAAGCGATAAATCATCCCCCAGGGGGGATGGCCGCGCCGCAATACCTTCTCCTCCATTCTCCTCTCAGGATCTTGGGCATGCACACTCACGAGCCCAGCGTAAGTTTCAAGGGACTCAAACTGCAGTCGACTACATGGGAGTCCAGTGACATAGCCATTACGCTAACTGCTGGTCCCCACATACTCACTCATTTCTGTGTTCCATAAATGTCTTGCTTCTCTATTTTACTCCTTGATCTTTATAATATTCCACTTTGTGAATACTTCATGTCACAACTTACTTTTGCATTGTCCTGTTGATTAATATTATTTCCAGATTTTCCTATTATGAATGATTTTAGTTCTTCTTTACGTCCATGTGCAGTATTTCATGTAGGTTTTATGTCTCAGAGTGGAATTCCTTGACTGAAAAAAGAGTTCATGTTGAAATTTGTTTGTTTTGTTTTGTTTTTTGGAGAGGTTTTCTGCTGTAGGGCACATGTGCTTGCCACAAAGACAAAGAAAGACAGAAAGTGAGAAATCACCCCCCAGGGAGTATGGCCACGCCTCAATCCTTCTCTACCATTCTCCTCTCAGGATCCTGGGCAGGCATGCACATGCACCTGGTGTGAGTTTACCGTGTTCGACTACATGGAAGTCCAGTGACATAGCCATTACACTAACTGCTGGTCCGCATGTTGAAATTTATATGAGAATATAAAATAATTTTTCATAGAGTTTGTATCAGATTAACCTCTGGGAGGATATGAGTTTTTCTTGTTCTATTCTGTCACTAATTTATATTTTCATGTTTCTGAAATTTTGTTTCTCTCATTTGATGTATACTCTGACATCATTGCTATTTTAATTGATATTTCAATAATTATAGAGAGATGAAGGATTTTTTAATATGTTAAAGCCATAATTGATTTCCTTTTGCATAAAATTTCTACACTTTTATGTACCTATTTTTGTACTGAAGTGTATTACATTTTGTTCAATTTTGTTTTTCTAGTAGATGTGGAATTTTCTGTAGATCATGTTTCAAGTTTGGCACTAATAAGTATTTTTTCTTATATTAGTTATTTTATTTTGGTCTCCTTTGTTTCACAAAATGGTGACTTCATTTTAATTCAGTCTAGTGTTCAGTCTTCTCTGATGCTATAATTATATTAATTATATTTGCCTTTAGCTCCATATTTTTTTAGCTTTGTCACTCACATTATTTCTTAAATCCATCTGGAATGAATTATTGTGACTGATGTAATGAATACTCAGATTCTATTTTTTTTCCCATAAGGGGAAACAGCTGACATAGTAATGTTTATTGATATAAAGTTTCTTTCCTTACTGATTTCCAATATAAGGTTGCAATATTTTAATTTTCTTGTGTACTGTTTCTTTTTATTATTCATTTGTAATTTACATATCTCTCCTTACTTTATCTTTGTAACAAATGCTTATATCCACAATTTTAGTGATCTAACAAATTTTTTTTTTTTTTTTAATGAGAATTGTTTTCAAGTTCTTCTGACCCATTATGTTTTTTCTATGTGGAATCCTGTAATGAAGCTCTTTGCAAAATCACTTTGAATTTTCGCTGGAAGAAATTGAAAATAGAGATAATTTTTTTTTTTTTTTTGAGAGGTTTTTGCTATAGGGCGCGTGCGCTTGCCAGACAGACAGAGAGAGACATAGAGACACAAAGCGAGAAATCACCCCCCAGGGGGGATGGTCACGCCGCAATCCCTTCTCCTCCGTTTTCCTCTCAGGATCTTGGGCACGCACGCACACGCGCCAGGCATGAGGTTTTTTTTTTTTTTTTTTTTTTTTTTTTTTTTTTTTTTATAAACAAGTTTTATTTGTATTGTTTATACCATCAGAACTGAAACTACTGACTGTCATTTCCCTAAAACAGGGAAATCAATCTAAAACACATAATGGTGCTTCTCAAAAGATAGCAATTTAAAAGGGTGGTAGCAGCAGGCATTTGAAGTCTTTTTCTTTTAAAAACGTTCAAGATGCAGGAAAAAACATGAGACCAAGAGTGTTATGATTATCATTAGAGAGATTTTCATCAGTACCTGTACCAATTTAGATGACAACACAGCAAGATCCAAGGATTAGTGACAACGTTTTAAGCCACCGGGTCCGGGACGCAAACCACGGGCTACTACGTGGGAGTCCAGCGACATAGCCATTACGCTAACTGCTGGTTCCCAATAGAGATAATTTTCAGAATTATTATTTTAAAATTTACTCAAAGCAAATATGGATTTTTTCTTCCTTAAGGTTTTGAATATATTTATATGATTTTAATTGTTAGAATTTTCATTGCTTTTATTAGATTAATTTCTAAAAACTGCATATATTTTTCAGCCACTGGAAGTAATTCTTTTTTAATTAATTAACTTTTCTATTGTCGACAAAAATAAAATGAAACTGCTTTTTTCCTTATTGATACTACTCAAGCAAATTTGTTAAACTTTCTTGGTAACTGTGAGAAAGTGTCTATAAATTATTTTCTGTTTTCTGGGTTGCAAATTGTATACTACGTAGATGACACGTAGTATTATAAATCAAATGTTTGGATACCCTCAAAATTTAATATTATTATTTTTATTTTCTATAGGACATGTTCACTCACCAGAGAGAGAGAGAGGGAAGGAGAGAGAGAGAGGGAAAGCTAAAAAAAGCAAGCTACCAGGTCTGGAACTTTAACCATTGTCAGCCATGTAGGAGTCTAACACCTTAACCACCATACCACCTGCTGGTCAGATATCCTCAAAATTTATATGTTGAGGTCTTAATTCTAGGTGTGGCTGCATTACAGAATAGAAGTAATTAAAGCTAAATGAGATCATCAATGTGAGGCCTTGATTGACTGAGTCATGGTGGTTCAGGGATATACAGCATTATACAGTGGTTGAAGCCACATGAAGGACTAGGAGTCAGTCTTGGTTTAATTGTAACTTGTACACACAGGGAGCATGCACACATGGGAAAGGTGGTGATGGGCAGATATTGGGTATTGGAGATCCTGTTTGAAGCACTTAACTTTATCTGTCTCATGAAAGAGAAAAAAAAAATAGGACCTTTTTCTGATAATATTAGTGTCTGTATAAGAATAAACCTCAGAGACTTTCCTCAAGTAGTCACACACTCTCTCTCTTTCTCCCTCTCATTCTCTCTGCATGCACTGAGAAAGGTTCTTCAGGACAAAGAAATTAACCATCTGCAAGCCAGGAGGAGAGTCCTCACCAGAAATCTGACCTTCTAGGGTCAAGATCTAAGACTTCTAGTCTTCAAAACTATGAGAAAATATTTTTATATTGTTTAAGTTATTTTATTAGTTGTATTATGTTATGGCAACCTTAGACTGATATAGAAAGGTTTCTTCCTTTCTAATATTTCTTAACCATTCATTATCTTGTCTTTGGTCAGAATTAACAACACAATACTAAATAGAATCTCACAATTGGCCACCTTTTTTTTTTTTTTCTTTCTTTCTTTTTTCACTAGAAAGAGAGAGAAGAAATGTGAGAAAGCACTCCTTCTGGGGGATAGTCATGATTCAATCCTTTATCCTTCATTTATTCTTCTGAGAATTTGAGCACTCATATGTACACACATGCCCAGAATGTTTTTCAAGCCACAGGACTCAGTACTCAAACCATGCAGTCAGCCATGTGGGATACATTCATCTTAGCCAACATGTCACCAGCTGGCCAAGAACTTTACATTTTAAAAATATCAAATATCGGGACCAGCAGTTAGCGTAATGGCTATGTCGCTGGACTCCCACATAGTCGACCGCGGTTCGAGTCCCGGACCCGGCGGCTTAAACTCACGCCGGGCGTGTGTGCGTGTGTGCCCAAGATCCCGAGAGGAGAATGGAGGAGAAGGGATTGCGGCGTGGCCATCCCCCCTGGGGGGGTGATTTCCTGCTTTCTATCTCTCTGTCTCTCTCTGTCTGTCTGGCGAGCGCACGCGCCCTATAGCAAAAACCTCTCCAAAAAAAGAAAAAAAAATATCAAATATCATTTTCAATGGGAATAATATAATCTTTTTGCACATACAGAGTTATCGTAAAAGTGTTGCAGGTGTATATTAATTATTAGAGGTATCTTTTACATACAGTTTAACAGGGAGGGTTTAACAGAGAAGTGGATCTTTTTTTTTTTTTTTCTTTCTTTTTTTTGGAGAGGTTTTTGCTATAGGGCGCGTGCGCTCGCCAGACAGACAGAGAGAGACAGAGAGATAGAAAGCAGGAAATCACCCCCCAGGGGGGATGGCCACGCCGCAATCCCTTCTCCTCCATTCTCCTCTCGGGATCTTGGGCACGCACGCACACGCGCCCGGCGTGAGTTTAAGCCGCCGGGTCCGGGACTCGAACCGCGGTCGACTATGTGGGAGTCCAGCGACATAGCCATTACGCTAACTGCTGGTCCCAGAGAAGTGGATCTTAATCTCAATACTGAGATGAGAAACTATCTAATGAGAAAATAAGAATGGGAAAGGAGAAAGAATGGTTATGGCAAGAAGTGAGAAATAAATTAGAATTATCAATTTTCTTATATGTAAGCTGTTTGAGTTCCTTAAATATTCTGGTTTTCAATCCCTTATCAAAATTATAGTGTATAAATATTTTCTCCCACTCTGTGGTTTGTTTCTTTAGGTTATATTGTGTTGTTAGTATTTTAGCTTGTTGTAATTTCACTTGTGTATTTTTGGTGTTAGCCATACTTTAGGAGTCTTATTTAAAAAAAATTTGTTTACTGCAAATGACTTGAAATGTTTTTTCATCAAGTAGTTCTATAGTTTTACATTTAGATCTTAAGTCCATTTTGAATTAACTTTTGTAAATGGTGAAAGATAAGTGCATACTTTCATTCTTCCATGGGTGGACATTCAGCCTAATTATTTAAAAGACTATCTTTCCTCCACTAGATTAATTTGGGACCTTTATAAAAACTCAGTTAACTGTATGCTGCTGGATATCTAAAGGACAGTAAATGACTCTGTAAGAGAGATAATTTGAACATTCAAGTTTATTGAAGCATTAGTCAGAATAGCTAAGACATAGAATAAAGCTATATGCCCAGCAACCGATAAATGGATGAAGAAAAATTGACACAGGTACACAATGGAATAGAACTCAGCTATAAAGAACAATTAAATTGTATTATTTGACACAAGCAGGATCAACTTAGGATATATAATGCTAAGTGAAATAAACCAAGCTATAAAAGACAAATACTGTATATGGCCACTTAACATATATCAAGGGTCTTTCAGAGCATAAATATAGAGAGAGTAGTAGTAGATACTAAGAACTACAGGGGATGGGAAGTACACCAAGGTTTGAGAGGAAATGATCAACAGACACATGAATGCATGTAAATAAATGAAATAGGTCATGGTGTACAAGAGCAGAGTAAAAAAAAAAGTTCTTGACAATTTAATATATGCTTTCAAAAAGCAATACTAGGGACCAGCAGTTAGCGTAATGGCTATGTCACTGTACTCCCAGGTAGTCGACCGCGGTTCGAGTCCTGGACCTGGCAGCTTAAACTCATGCCAGGCACGTGTGAGTGCATGCGTGTGTGTTCAAGATCCAGAGAGGAGAATGGAGGAGAAGGGATTGCGGCGTGGCTGTCCTCCCTGGGGGGTGATTTCTCGCTTTCTATCTCTCTGTCTCCCTCTGTCTTTCTGGTGAACGCACGTGCCCTATAGCAAAAACCTCTCCAAAAAAAAAAAAATAATAATAATAAGTTAATTTAAAAAAAAAGCAACACTTACATGATCAAATATGAAATACATACAACAAAATGTAGTGTGAAAAATGTAGTGTTAAATGTTGAAGATGATGACTATATTTAAGTCCTTGATTTACTTTACAAGGTATACATGCTTCAAAAAGCACATTGTACCCCACAAAGATGCATGCTGTTTGTATATAAATCAAAATTACAATTTAAAATAAAGATAATCAATTAGGAGTCAATAAATGACTGAAGAAAAGTAAAGTAGAATATTATCTTACAATAAAGATTTTGAAATATATTCAGAGGACTCCTGAGGTTCTTTAGATCCTTTCTGTGATCTAGAGGACCATACTTTTTTTTATTTGCCTAAGAGCTAAGATGCCATCTGCCACAGTCCCTGTTGTTACTTCTAATGACCTAGCGTTCTTATCCTACGGCAGCAATTTCATATAGTTCATACATTGATACAGTCTGAGAAATTATTTCATAAAATGCAAAATATATAATTGTTTTAAATAAATAAAAATGCAACTACACTTTGAGTTGTTTATACATTCTAGTACTACTTTTATACTATTAGTGTTGTGTTCTGGGCCACACCACTTAGGTGAATTGCATTCTCAATCATAAAGTAGAATGGGTGGGAAGTACGATCTCCAACATTGATGATGATATATATCAACACATTGATTCAATTTTATTAAGCTCTTCCTGGGTTTATGGACCTTTATTTGGTCACTTTTTTAGACTATCTGCTTTATTCCCCAAAATAAATATTATTAATGACAGTGGAACATTTGTAAACCAGTAATTCTATGGCTACTGGTAGAATCTGTGTTAGGAAGAGTTTAATAAAGACGAGAGACAGAAAATTAATCATAAAAAAAGACACTAACAACTTTAAACCTGGATTAGAGTAACAATTTAATAAATGTTGCTTTCATTATCATAACCATTATCAACTACACTTGTTTTTGAATATAGAAAAGAATCATACAAAAAGGGGAAAATTAGACACCCTGCAGCTATGTTGATTAAAAAATGTCCAACTATGCAAGAGTCAAATTAAAGTTTTACCTTTCTTTCCTGCTTTATAATTCATCATAATGAAAGTAGAAAAATTATTTGTTTAAAACCTGATTTGATTATCACTCCACTAATTATACACACACACACACACACGCTAAAGATGAAATTCTTTCTACTCTCCAAAACAAAATAATGCTATAAGAATGCATGACACTTTGTAAATAATACCCTAATGCTAATAATTTGATTATAAATTTACTCTTTCAAGGTGCTCAATCATCAGTGACTATAAAATGATAACTGGGAACTACTTAATACAGTATTTTCTTGTATTTCTAATAATCAAGTTTTGTTCTTTTATTCATTTCTTGATGCATACTATGTTTTTAGTGTGTCTCCCTCCAAAATTATATGTTGAAACTACCCCTCAAGGTGATTGTATAAAGAGGTCGTTTCTTGGGGGGGGGGCTCTGCAGTAATAAATAAAATAAATGCTCTCATAAGAGGGCTTGAATAGAAAGTTAGTCCCTTTAACACTTTTTTCACTTCTTCCAAGTGAGGACACTGCATTTGTCCCCTCCAGAAAACACAACAAGGCACATTGTAGTAAGCAGAGAGGCAGCCTTTACCAGCCACCAAACCTGCTGCTATGTGTGTGTATATGTGCAGTGTTATTTTTGGACAAGGTCTTGCCATGTTGTGATCCTCCTGACTGCCTCCTGAGTAGAATGGATCACAGGTGTTCATCTGATGTTTCATATTCTTTCTCTCAAGGAGTCGGTGTGCCCTTTAGCAAGCAAGCAAACAAACAAACAAACAAACAAAGATTTTAGCTGCTTACCGGTCACAGAACACACAGATTTTGACATTTAAATCTCGCCAATTTGACAATGTTAGTACATATCTTAGACTTTTCAATGAGACACCGAAAGGACATATATAAAGAGTAAAAAGTATGCATAGGGAAATGATTCACCTAAAGAAAAAAACTAAAAGGAAGAAAGAAAATAAATCCAGTTTGGAAGATTATAAATTCGCTCTAACAGCAAAGAGAAAACAAAAATTAATCTATTATAACAAAGTTTAAACGCAAATATTTACGATATTTGACCAGTTAGCACCACATTATATCAGGGAAATTCAAGTTGAGACCATAGATGACAGAATTTCACACTCAGTAGCAGTAGTAAAGTTACTAACCCACACACCAGAGTGTGTCAAGTGTGTAGACCATCAGCAATCCCCATACATTCAAGAGAGTCTGTAAAATGGTACAGTTCTATCAGAAAACTTGTACTAAAAAAAAGATACTGTTCTATCAGAAAACTTGTACTAAAAATATTAATAATAATAACCACAGAGCTTTTCCAATCCTATGATGCTATAATTCCCCAGCTATAAATCTGCAAAATAGAAATGAAGAAAGAGTCTATAAAAAGATACATACAAAAATGTTCATAACAGCAATTTTGGGAACAGACAAAAACTGAAAATAACCACAATATTTACCAAAAAAATCAGATATGTGAATTGTGCTATATTTGTACATTAGAATACCATTCAACAACTAAAAAGTAGTTAACTCCTTATATAAGCAACAAATGGTGTGAGTCTCAACAATAGTGATAATGATAATCTAGACAAAAAGAAGTATATATTGTATGATCTTATTATAGTAAACTCAAAAACAAGGGTGAATGAAAGTTCATAGAAAGCAACAGAGATGTACTATGGGTACTGGAATTTGGCATAAGGAAAGTTTCAGAGGTGATGTATAAATATGCATATATTTATATATACACACATATTTGTATATTTTATACATTTTAATTGGAGTGGTAATTATATGGTCCAGTCAAGGTAGCACTTAACATTAACCATCATATATTCTGATGCAATTATCACTTATAGTTTATAGTAGAGACAGAATATTATAAAGAAATAGAGAACTAACGGGTTTTGTTTGTTTTTAAGAGAGGTTTTTGCTATAGGGCGCATGCACTTACCAGAAACACTGAGAGACAGAGAGACAGGAAGTGAGAAATCACCCCCCAGGGGTATGGCCACATTACAATCCCTTCTCCTCCATTCTCCTCTCAAGATTTTGGGCAAACACGCACATGAGCCCGGTGTAAGAGTTAAGCCACTGGGTCCAGGACTTGAACCACAGTCAACTGCATGAGAATCCCTTGATATAACCATTATGCCATCTGCTGGTCCCAACAACTAAGGGTTTTATACAGAGTTCATTCAATACTCACATGCATTTCAATGACAGAATATGTGTAAGTACACAGAGAAGGGGAGAAAGTTTGAAAGAGTAAGAATATATAGACTACTCACTGTGCTTTAATTTCATAGAACAGAATTTTGTGTCTTTGTTGACTCATAACCTGACTTCATTAATATTACACATGCTCTTTCCAATTCTAGCAGACAGAGCAGCCTGGAAATGATGCCACTAATCAAATCACTTCCCTCTATGTGCAATTTTGGAAGATGTCAATATAAATTTCGTTCATGTTATTTCCTATTTTTCATATTCTGATATGCTTCTACAGGGACCAGGTAGTTTAAATAAATGATGGGAGTAACCTGAGTGATGTGGCACATGCCAGGTCTACAGGAGATTGGGACTGCCCGGTGCCAGCTAATACTGCCAAGCAGAAATGTGGAATTGGAATAGCCAGAATCACTGATTCTGAAAGAAATAAAAACACAGATTTTGACTTGATGCCTTCTGAAATGAAGTACTGGCCCATATTTTTCTCACATTATGTAGATCAAATATAGATGTGTATGCCATATGTGATCCCTTGATTCACAATTTATGAATAATATATGACTTTCACAAATAAATGACTCTAAAGTATCCCTGGGCCCAATGAAATGAGGAAACATTTAAACTCTTTAATATATTTGGAAATGGAGAGAAAATGTAATTCTTCTATTTTGCAATGCTTACAGATGACAAAATGTCATTTAATCTCTCTCTCTCGATATTGTGTAAAAGAAATTTAAGAATTAAACTTCGTTTCTTTGTTTATGACAACACATCTTTTAAGAAGCAACTTTTCATCACCCTCTTGATAAAATGAGAAATTTAATCCTGTAAATACTAATGTATTCAGAATTTTTAGTTGAAGATTTACTACCATGAATTCTATCAGTTCAAATCTTCTTTATAACTTTATTTGGAGATACATATTTTCCATCCAATGTCTAGCAGAAAGTCAGATGCATGTGTGTTTTTCAGCTCCACTCTTTTGTGGAACTGCTCTGTTTCAAGTTTCCAGGTCCGAGAAAGCATTCTTCTAATGCATGTTCTCCGAAACAAGGATTATTCTGCTTCCAGATTCCTGGGGTGTGGCAGGAATGGGAGGGAAAAAATCAGGAGGGAAAAACAGAACACTTAATGGACACAGAAGTGAAAATGTATTTGTTGATAATGTATATGGTAATGTCTTTGGCTTGATTAATAACCACTGTATTCATGCTAGGAAAAACCGTACTGTACACTGTAAAACTGTATACTGATTAAATGTAAGTAAATTTAAAAAGTAATAATAATGACTAAGTAGGGGCCAGCAGGTGGCATAGTTGTTAAGGTGCTAGACTCCCACATGGTCAACAGCAGTTCAAGTCCTGGGTCTCGTGATTTGAAAATCATGCTGGTCACATGAGTGTGCGTGCCTAAGATCCTGGAAGGAGAATGGAGGAGAAGGGATTGCAGTGTGACCATCGCCCCAGGGGGTGATTTCTCACCCCTCTCACGATATCTCTCTGTCTCTCTCTGATGAATACACAACAAAAGAAAAAAAAAGACTAAATATATAGAATTTTATTGTTCAAAGTGCCCTACAACCCACGTGGAATGCTTCTGGACAAATACCTACAATGCATGATGGTGAGAACTGACAGTTTTCCTCTGTCCCCACTTGTGCTACATACTCATAGTCTATAAATAGATGGAGACAAGAACTCACTGAGAGGGGAAAAATTGGCTGCCTTAGATCATAGCAAGAAGTTGAAGCCGAATTAGAAGCAGCCAATTTTTATAGTGGAAAGGCAGAAAGAAAAGCTATTCTTTACACAGGTACCCTATTTACAGACATGAATGCTTTCCTTTTCCATCTCCAAGCAGAAGGAATATAGGCTACAAATGAGTTTCTCAAACAATGCAAAGCCTTCCATAGTTACATTTTTCACTCTAAAACATGCCACATAGTTTCATCACTTATTTTAGTGCTCATTATAAAGTTTTGTTTAACTCAGTGGGTATTTAATTGGGAATTGGAGTGATGGGCATTACCATTCCAACTACAGACAAAATAGTGGCAGTTAAGTGGATTTCAATTCAGAGAAATCAGCAAATGTAGAATAAGGAAGGGCAGCCAGAGACTTGGCGTGATAACAGTACAATGGCATTACAGAAGAAAGTGGGGAAGATACTGTAGACTGGTTTACTCGACACCAAAGGGATCTTTACTCTGACTCTGAAATAGAGATGGAAAAACCTTACAAATCCCATGCATTTTTTCAAACCTCTTTGAACCTGACAATGTCAGTGTGACTCATTTCTGGCCCAAGAAATGAAGCAGAGGTCAACTGGCACTACCTCCATGACTTTTCCTTCTTTTCTGAAATGGAAGGCTGGTGATAATTGACAGTGTAATGGTTACTGATAAGAAAATGTAGCCAGCCATAGAAAGAGGTCAGTTTCTTGATATCGCAATTGAGGTAGAATTCTAGTCTTAGAGTACTCATCCATACATTTATTTTTCCATGAGATCAAAATCTGTTGTTGTTTAGGTTACAATAATCAGGTCTGTCTTATGAAACACAAGCCCTACCCGATGTACAGTACAAAGACAATAGGCTTTAAGGACAGCATGATCATGAACATTAAGGGAATGGAATCTATTTTTTTTTCTGAATTCTAAACCCATGGTTGACATTAATATGAAGATACATTTAAACATACCCAAAAAATGCAATTGATAGTTTAACATAAAATACATCCGGTAAAATATGAAACTTTGTATTATTGTTATAATTTATTACATGTATTATGGAAGTACAAATATTTGAAAACCTCAGCTAATAGATTAATATCATTTAGAAACTCTCAGACTGTTCTAAAAGAACATTTTGGTAATATGTCTGCATCTATGCTTTTTGCCTCACTTGCTGATTATTCTTACCCTGTCTGTTAGTTATTATCATCTATAACAGCAAAGCCAATGTGTCTGTACTAGCTCTCAGTCCACTCATTGATGTGTGTGCAATCATCGGTGAGCAGATTGTCTGATTTGACGATGTTTCTTGAAGTAAAGATACTCATCACCAAGCATACCCCTACATATTGTGACAAATAATATTCGAAAGGTCTGTCTGTGAAGGGTAGGGTTATAAACCAAGATTTAAAGAATTTTCAGGGCCCAGAGGGTGACTTAGTGTTAAAATGTCATGCTTTGTGAGGCTGACCTACATAAGAAAGGTCTAGGATCACACCAGAGACCTTCTTATTAGAATGTACCCGTGATTCAAGACAGGCAGGAGCTGGGGGTGAATCCCAGAGTCAAAATCCTGTTAGGGGTATAGTCCATCTGTCTCTCTCTCACTGTCTCTCTTTCTCTCTGTCTGTCTCTTGTACCCATGGAGGAAATAGATAAATGAACTTAAAAAAGATAATCAACTGGATATTTAACTACTCTTCCCTCCCCCCCCCCAAGAGGAGCTTTTTACATTTTGAATTGTGAAAATACTGAAGACTTTAAGTTCACTCTGAAAAATAATCTTCCTATAAGGAGGGGCTGCTGATTTATATACCCTTGCCCATCGATTTCTGAATTTATTTTCTCATTGGGAAATTCTTCCTCCATGCCAGCACCATTCCATCAGCAGTACACACAGTATAAAACCTTCCCTTTCTTTCTTTTTTTTTTTGGTTAATTTCTGTCTATTTCTGGAGAAACAGAGAGCACAAAAGTGAAAAAGCATCCCCTAAGGTGGTTGACTACACTGCCATCTCTTCTCCTGTACTGTCCTCTCAGGATTTTGGGTACCAAGCACACCTGCTTGGCGTGTTTTTCAAGCCACTAATCCAGGACTCCAACCATGCTATTGGCCAGTGCCTTCACCACCACACCACCTGCTGGCTCTGCCTTTCTTTCTCCTATAGTAATTAAAGAGGATTTTATTTTATTTCAAGTTCTTTTATACATTTGATAACATTATTTAGCTTGCAAAGTGAATATTCCAACATGTGTACATTTCTCCCAGTCCAGTTGATAATACTAGAAGTTATCTTCAACAGCTAATTTCCCATTTCTTTGTCCCATGAATGCTATGCCATTTCTATTTTCCTCCTTAATGTTTTTTTTTTTTTGAAAAAAGTTTAATAAAGGGACAAGCAGAGGGTGTAATGGTTGTTGCCAGACTCCCTCGTAGTCTAAAGCAGTGGCTTAAAATTCACGCTGGCCATATGTGCGTGCATGCCCAAAATCCTGAGAGGAGAATGGAGGAGAAGGGAGTGTGGTATGGCCATGCCCCCTGTAGGGTGATTTATTGCTTTCTCTTTCTCTGTCTCTCTGGTGAGGGCACATGCCTTATATCAAAATCTCACTTTCTCTAAAAAAAAAAAAAAAAAAAAGAAAAGAAAAGAAAGAAAAAACTTATTAAAGAAAATGATATACATTTCGACATAAAATATTGAAAAGCTGATTTTGAAAGTACAGCTTTTATGTAGCAGCTAACATATGTTATCTCATTTACTTTATGAGATCAAGGTAAAAAGAAAAATGTCCCATCCTGAATCATTCATTTCTTACTTCCCAGAGAGAGGAAAAAGTGAGAAAGCAAGCCACCAGGTCTAAGACTCAAACTATAGTCGTCTATGTGGGAAGTCTAGTGCCCTTAACCACCATGCCACCTGCCACTTTCCGCCTTTTTTTAAGAAAGATTTTTGACATAGAGCACGTGCACTTGCTGGAGAGCCAGAGAGAGAAAAAGTGAGACAGAAAGTGAGAAATTACCCCACAGGGGGGATGACCACATCGCAATGCCTTCTCCATTCTTTGGAATCTTGGGCACACATGCATTATCACCCAGTGTGAATTCTAAGCTGCCAGGTCTCGGATTCAAATCACAGTCAACTACATGGGAGTCTAATGCCATAACCATTATGTCATTTCCTAGTCCCTATACCCCAATCTTTTAATCTATTCATTTGTGGATAGACACTTAGGTTTATTTCATATTTATGCTATTGTGAATAGTGCTACAATAAACTTAGACATGCATGTATGCTTTGACATACTAGTTTTATGTCCTTTGGACATATGCACAGTAGTGGAATTGCTGAAACATGTATTTGATGGTTTAGATAATTGTTTGTCCTTTAAAGGTTCATGTTTTGGAATTTGATCTTAGTGTGCAGTAAATGAATGTCCCCAAAATTCATGTGTTGGAAATTGATTATATTGTAAAAGCGTTAAGTGAAAACTTAATTTCTTCATGGTGTTCAAGGCAGAGCCTTGAGGGTAATAAAATCAGAATGGGGCTTCCATGACTAATCACCCCCCTGGAGGGGGATGACTTCTCACTTTCCCTCTCACTGTTATGGTTTCTCTCGCTCACCAGGGAGCACATGTGCCCTAAGGAAAAAAAATACATCTTAAGGAATATAAATTCTGAGGAAAGACGTTAAGGAAAAAAATAGAGACATTTACAGGACACAGAAATGGGTTATTGTCTGTTGATGATAACGTGTATTGTATCCCCAACTGGACTGGTGAGAAATGTATTCATGTTGAAACGTTCACTTCATGGGACCAGCAGCTGGCATAATGGCTATGTCACTGGACTCCCATGTAGTTTACCATGGTTCAAGTTCTGGACCCGGTGGCTTAAACTCAGGTCAGGTGCGTGTGCGCGTGCCCAAGATCCCAAGAGGAGAGTGGAGGAGAAGGGAGGATTGTGGCATGGCCATCCCCTTGGGGGGTGATTTCTTGCTTTCTGTCACTCTCTGTCTTTCTGGCAAGTGCATGTGCCCTATAGCAAAAGTCTCTCAAAAAAAAAAAAAAATGAAACATTCAATTCACTTCACAAGCCAAGTGATTTATATGATTGAATGTATAAAAGAAATTAAAGTAAAATAAAGTAAAAATAAATATATAAATGAATGTGATAGGTTAGTTCAATATTAAAGATAGTATATTTTGAATCTATATCATTAAGTAATTGAAAAATATGAGGTAGTTGTAGGTTTTAATGAATAAGGGAAGCAGAATTTTATGTTATTCACACCATGTATCTCTATTTTTTTAGAAAAATGTCTTTGAAAATATTGATTTATACCCTCTGTCTGAATTTCAGTCATGCAAAGAATTTTAGCATTCTATCTCTTATTTATCTTTTAGGAAAAAACCCATTGGATTCTTTGTCTATATAGAATGGATGGCAAAAGCAGTTCCTTGAAATGTTTCTTTTATTTTATTTGGCAGAAATATTAATAATAGAAAAAAAAGAACAGCATATAAAAGAGTCTTCTTTTTTGTTGCATACAAAAACACTTTTCATGGATGTAACATCGAAGAATCACAGCAGGAATTACAGCTAAATCATTAAGAGGGAAGAATATCAAGACTGGTAAACTAAGATGATTTCTTTATTGATTTTTTTGAATTATTAAGATATTACTTTTATGCTTCGTATTGTTTATTGCATTATGTGGAAATAATCAGTTTTGCTAGAGTAATGGGATTACCTTAGTGACTTTTTGCAATCATACCACACTTAAAAATAAGTCTATATTTAGTAAATATAGGCCCCTAAATCATTAGTAAAGTCCTCTAGCAGGGTTCTGGCAACTGAGCTGTATGTGAAATTACTTCACACTAGGTGGCGACATTTACTAATCAGGAGCATTGGCTTTTGCTTTTATAAAGCAGCCCTTTTTATATTATTAGCTCAATATTTCTCCTTTCTTCTCCCCATTCCTATCCCTCCCAATATCCATTTTCACTAATGGTTTGCTAAAAACCTGTTTGGTGTTTTGATCGCCATCTCTATCTATGTACATTAATTCCCCAGACACATGCCTTGTTCCTACATGTTGAGTCTTCTGTGTCCTCAGTATAATGAATTGTGAAGACTGATGACAGAAATATGCCAGGATATTAGAAAATCATCATGTAATGGTGATAATGGATGGGCTGATAGAAACGAGATATGATATCGAGACATTGATTCAGATATTTGAGAAGTCAGTAGTCCAATATACAATGTGAAATGTACAGAGCAAATTGAAATTGAGTTCTGTTGCTTTTTTTTAAAAAAAAAAATAGTTTAAATAGTTTAGTTTTCTATGATGAGTCAAGTTTTGTTTCATGATTTATACTTTATGTGCTGTTTGAAACTTGGTGACTTTGCAATACTACATATTTTGAGCTTTTTCAGCTTATTAAATCAATCAGCAAAATTTGCCAGCTAATACAACACACACACACACACACAAACACACACATACACATACACACACAAACATACACATGAATGTATTAGGTTATCAGGAAAGACATGACAAATTTTTTCTATGCTAAAATGCATCATCACTTTCCTGATGACCCAATATATATATTTTTTTCCTCCTAATTTGATTCTTGAGGTCTCAATTTGAAGGGTTGTTATACATTCTAGCCCTGCTCTCACACAGCTCTGAAATAAATGGCTGGAGACTTTACAGTGTGCCTTGAAAGGGATCCTTCTTTATTCTGGCAGGGGGCCTGAAGTCTTACTGCCCCCCATGATCAAGGTTCATTCTCAGAGGAAATTTGTTTATACTGGCAGATGCCCTGTGGCTCTTGTCTGACTTATCTAATTTATCCTTACAAAAAGAGCGATACTTCAGGAGCACCCTGACCAGGAAGAGAGTTAGCTTTCGGTGTATCAGTAACAATGAGAGTAACACAACAAAATTCATAAAATAAAAAGCAAGCATCTTGGGTCTAGCCAGTTGGTATGATGATTAAAGTACTGGACTCCCACATTGCCAACTAACTTTAAGTTCAGACCGCGTGGCTTGAGAATCATGCTGGATGTATGTGCGTCCATTCCCAAAATCCCATGAGGAGAATGGAGGAAAAAGCAGTGCAGCATGGTCATGCCCATGGGGATAATTTCTTGCTTTTCCTCTCTCTTGTCTCTCTCTCTCTGGTGAGTGCCTGCACCCTAGGGCAAAAAAAAACAAAAACAAAACCAAACAAAAAAAATAAACCAAAACAAACAAAAAAAGTCCAGGTGTCATATCACTCACAGATCCACAGAAGAAAAGGGGTACCCACGAGGGCTAATGAGAAGTATGGAAACAGCAGAGTCAAAACCAGCATGTGAGTTGAGAGAGAGAGAGGGAAGCCCTGCTGTTTACCCTTAGGTTTTGTAATCGTCAGCAACTGTAGGATGTACTAGATTTAGGGTCAGTGAGATGAGGAATAAATAGACTTTATCACAGACAAGACCACCATGAGTGGCAGTTATGACTAGGCCAAAGGCAGGACTCGATTTCAAATAGCTTGTTAGGCCTAAGGGTGGATACCAAAACTATATCAAACAAAATTATGAGACAAGTATAATTTATTTATGAGATATTTATCAACCGTAATAAAGTTTATCAACAAATGAAATGGTTATTTATCTCATTTGAAATATCTATGCCATGGTATTGCCTTTATCATGAGATTGATCTGTAGTATACCAAAGAAAATCTTATTTCTTGTCTGTTTGTACTTTGTGAATCATCTGGTTGGGTAGAGAAGTCATTTTAGCAGAAATATCAATATAAATACACATGAGGTGACTTCAAAAAGTTTTTGGAAATTAGAGGTAAAAGATAAATTTATTTTGATGTTCCAAAAGAATGAAATCCTAGCAGTTCTTTTTTTTTAACAAAGTATGCATTTTCCATGAATTTTCAAAAAGTAAGGGACCAGCAGTTAGCGTAATGGCTATGTCGCTGGACTCTCACGTAGTCGACCGTGGTTCGAGTCCCGGACCCGGTGGCTTAAACTCACGCTGGGCGCGTGTGCGTGCGTGCCCAAGATCCCGAGAGGAGAATGGAGGAGAAGGGATTGCAGCGTGGCCATCCCCCCTGGGGGGTGATTTCCTGCTTTCTATCTCTCTGTCTCTCTCTGTCTGTCTGGCGAGCACACGCGCCCTATAGCAAAAACCTCTGCAAAAAAAGAAAAAAAAAAAAGTAACTCACAGGTTTGGTTGTGTTTTGTGACTAGAATTTTAATTCATCTTTTCTGTAGATATCAGCGATATGAAAGATGAATTAAAATTCTAGTCACAGAACACAACCAAACCTGTGAGTTACTTCTGAAAGCGGGATGTGGCAGGCTCGTCTACCAGCACTGCAGCGATGATTCCATTGCTGGATCGTATTATTACTTCCTCTAAATGCAGGGTTACTACTACTAAAAATAATTTTCCCTAGTTCTTCTGTCACTATCACCACATTTGTAAATTTTGCTGCTTGAATCTGATTGTTCAAGTCAAAGCTATCAACCTATGCCTTAGTTTCTAAAACAGCAGATATTTTTCAAGTTAAGAGTACATTTTATCACCTGTCAAGATGAAAAAAAATTGAAAATTCATCAACACTAATAAGAGGTTTTCATTGTTAAAGAACCAAATAATGAATAAGACCCACATTTACCTCCAACATTTACATTTCCCACTAACTTCTATCAAAGCCATTGGACTATGAAGATGTCCCTTTGTGGTTAGCATTGCTATAACAAAACTCTTAGTAGTCTATGAAAAAAGCATCCAGTCTTCTGTTGTAATTATTTTTTGAACATGAAGTTTAGAACTTCTGGAACATTTTTTTTTTCTTTTCTGTAATTTTCTCTGATCTCTGTCAGTACTCTGTTTATCTGACTTGTTCAAGTTACATTAAAAATGCTATAAACCTCAGATAAAATTAATCTCACATATAACTGTGACATAAAATTTCTAGTATTGTGGCTATTCTCATAAAAATGAGATTGGATTTCCTTTTTTCTTTTTTCTTTCTTTTTAAGAGAGATATTTGCTATGGTGCATGTGTGCTTGCCAGAGAAACAGAGACAGACAGACAGAAAGTGAGAAATCACTCCCCAGGGAGATGGCCACACTGCAATCCCTTTGCAATCCCTTCTCCTCCATTCTCTTCTTGGGATTTTGGGAACACACACACTTGTGTCCCACATGAGTTTTAAGTCACTGAAACTGGGACTCCACTGCGATCAATTACAAGGTAGTTCAACAATGTAACCATTACTTCATCTGCTTGTCCCAGGATTTGCATTTTTATCATTTACTAAGTTTTCTTTGGCAATTTTCTGAGATTTCTGTTCTTCAATTTCCTCACTTGAAAATTGAGATATTGTGTCTCCACTGTAAGACTGTTGAAAAATGCAGTCTTCAATATATTTACTCTGAAGAGAAAGTGTTCAGTTGAAAGTGCTTATTATTACTATTTTTTGCTATAGAGTGCATTTACTCACCAGAAAGACAGAGAGAAGAGAAAGAGAAGAAAGCATCTCCCATAGGAATGGTCACACTGTGATCCCTTCTTCATCTCTCCCTTTTTCTGAGATTTTTGGACATGCATGCAGACCTGCAAGCAAGTTTCTAAAGCTGCTAGATCCAGGACTCAAACTGCACAGTTGTCCATTAAGGTCAGGCTTCCTTAACCATCAGGCCACAGAGTCAGTCCAAAAGTTGTTTTTATTATTTTCATTAACAGTATTGTATCACTTTCAAATTGATGGCAGTCTCTGAAATTTTGACAAAAGGAACTCCTCTCTCACAATAAGACCTCTCCACATTAGACTAAGATGTATCTACACTCATATTAAATATAACCCAATGTTTTTTACCCTCTACCAATTCAGTCTTCCTTTTTTGTCTCAAGTTTTCTTCTTAATTGGGGGAGGAAGGTGGCTCAAGTTTTAGTAAATCATTTAGTACAATATGTTATTTATTTTACACCAATTACATGATAGATATGGGGTGACCCAATCATACTATAACAATAAAAACGAAAACATTCTCTTTAACTAGTTTACCTCTTGATGAAAGAGTGGAGACAAAAATCTCACTGATTTCTATACAATATAGTATACACAAGATGACAAAGGTCCAGAGAATACTGCATAGCACAAAAGAGAAACCCTTAAATCACCCAGAAAGCACCAAGAGCATCCATGAGCTGAGACTTAAAGAAAGAGAACTATAAAGTGTAAAGAAAAATGTGGAGCCGGCATTTCTATCAAAGGAAACTGATGAATAAAAAAAGAGCACTGTGAAATGATATATTGTGTGAAGCACTTTGTAAGAAGTTTGTGGTATAAAATAGCAAAAAATGAAGCAGTTAGCTATAAGAAGGAACCAATTCATGGATGGGCTTATGCATCATGCTTAAGAATTTGGACTTAATCTTTTAGCTGATAGGAAGCAATTGAAGAATTTAAATAGAGAAATGAGTGATATGACACATTTTAACTTTAAAATAGGTATCTAGCCCAGACAAACTTACATGAGTAAGTGAGCTCAGTCACTTATTAAAAAAGGGATAGTGAAAAGTTTGCCTAAACATTGTGAATTTTGGACTCTTCATTACCGAGAGGCTTAAATGAGATAAATAATTTTTAAAAAGTTTAACTTTCTCAATTAAAGACAAAATTGATTTATCATAATACTCTATAGATTTTGAGAATTTATACGGGAGCAGCATTTCTTGGTCCAAAGATATCTGATGACTCTGCCGCAGTGTGGTGCAGGCTGCAGGACAATTCCATGTGACACTGGAGCCATATGGGAAGGCGTGTGGTTTTGTTCCTGCATGGGCCTGAACATGTGAAAAATGTACATGGTAAGTACAAGATTTAGTCAGAATTTAGAAAAGTGAAAATTATAGCAGTACAACCTCTAAATAAGAGGATATTCTTTGAAATTTGACTACATGATGATAAAACCACTACAGAAAAGGCCAATGAAAAATTTCTTGCACCAGTTGTGGAAAGACTGTCAGCATATCACTAAGAAGAAAGAAGGGGGAAGTTAAAGAACAAGGAGAATAAGGCTACCACAATTTGGGATATAAAAACAAAACAAAACAAAACAAAAAATACAGACAAGATTTCTTCTCCAATTAAAGTGTAGTCTTTACAAATAAATGTGTCTCAATGTGGCATGGAGACTATTGGATAAGTGTTAATTACTCTCAATTTATACAACATAAAATGTAGTATGAAAAACAATACAACATTTTTTAAAAATTGGAGATATGAATTAATTTGAAACCAAAGTGGTTTAGTTTCAGAGCTCATATGCTGTTCAAAGCATAGCATGAGCTTTTTGCCCTAATAGTAGAATGAGTCATAGATATTTTTTCTGGAAGGATCTCTGTGTTCATCACTCCCAACCCACTCTACTTGTACCTCTTGGTCTGTTCTCTGAGAAGAGTCCTTTATTTAATGGTATATACAACCATATCTGATAAGGAAATTTGAAAGGAAGCACATCCTGGGTTCTGAGCATCTTTATTATCTCACTTTCTGCTGGTGAGTGTGTATGTTTCTTCCTTGGTGTGAGGAGAGCACATGTGAAGGGATATTGTAATTGCTAAGTGGAAGAACAATCACTATTTCTTAACCCAAGGTATTGATAAAGAAACTCCCTTAAAGCCAGCTACTGTGTTGAGTCATGTTTCCTCCTTCTAGAGCTGGAACTTGGATTATCTGTTTCCTAGCAACAATTCTCAGTGATTTGATCACTTCCCTAGACTTCAATTTAATGACCTCCACTGAGGCATCTGCCTTAGATCATTTGAACAGTGGTTTGATATGAGAAGGTATAATTAATCTGCTCTTGTGCCAACTATATGCACTTAAACTATACACACACACACACACACACACACACACACATATATATATATATATATATATATATATATATATATATAATCTTATGTCTGCCTGATATCATCTAACAAGAGATTCGTGGTAGGGCCCTATGGGAATCTAGCTTCTGTCATATCTCAGTCATGTCTGCAAATTTGGTTCCAGCTCTCTCAACTCTGCTTACAATAACAATCTTTTTCAAGCTTTTTGTTAAATAATTTAGTCTATTTATCTCTACAAGGATCCAAGTTATTACACTGTCAGCTATCCTGGAAGGTTGGCCAGAGGCAAAAGTATGACTATGTGACTTTTCTATCAAATGAGCCCATTTTAATCCAAGTTTACATATATATATGTAAATTTGTAATATATACATATAATTTTAATATGTAATATGTTATATATTTTTTTCAAGAGATAGAGAGCAAGAGAACAAAAGGATATGCACCAGGAAACGTAAGAGCTAGTAGGAGGGAGAGACATTGAGACATTTTAGCAAAGCGAGAGATTGACAGACATTTTATTATTATTATTATTATTATTAAATTTGCTGTTGGGCACATGCTCTCACCAGAGGGACAGAGAGAAGAGAGAAAGCATACTACCAGGTAGGGGACTTGAACTACAGTCCAGCATCTTATCACCACACTACCGCTGGACCCTTGACAGATATTTTGACAGGGTCTCAAGACCTCATGATTTTACTGCTCCAGTCTCCAAGGTACCTAGGACACAAGTATACCTCACCATCCCCAGCAGGTCTAAATTGGGTCAGGAACCAAACCCAGGACTTCTTGCAGTCTTAGCCACCATGCAGAGGCATCCTTTCACTTGTACCACTAGGACTGAACTCCAAGTCCATCTTCAATATAGAATCTTACTAATTCTATTAGAAGGAAAAAGAAAAAAAATTAACAAACCACTTTTCTTTCTTTCTTTTTTTTTTTCAGAGGTTTTTGTCTTATGGTGCATGCATACTTATAGGAGAGAGAGACAGAGACAATGATAGGGGAAATGAGAAATAACCCCCAAGGGGGATGGCCACGCCACAATTTCTTCTTCATTCTCCTCCAGGGATTTTGGACACATATGCACATGCAACTGGTATGAGTTCAAGCCACTGGGTCCAGGACTCAAACAGTGGTCGGCCATGTGGGAGTACAATGATGTAACCACTACACCCTCCACTGGTCCCCACAACCCAGTTTAAGTATCTCAAGTTTTTTACACCAAAACTCACGATGCACAGTCATATTAGATATAAATTTTAGGTTGCAAAGTATAGTAGACAAAACTTTGTTATTTGATAATAGATAATGAGAATTATGATTTCCCTATTTTGGGTTATTATGATTCCCATTGTCTCAAACTATTTCAGCAGCAATTAAGATAGATAGTGATTGATAATGAGCTTGAAATGATACAACAGCAATCTTTTTTTTTTTTTTTTTGAGAGATTTTTTTCTATGGAGTGCATATTTGCCAGAGAGACAGAGAGAGAGAGAAACAGAGAGATGGAAAGGAAGAAATCCCCCTTGGGGTAGGCAGGGCAGTCTTGCAGTCCCTATTCCTCCATTCTTCTCCTGGGATCTTGGACATGCATACACATGTACCTGGTGTGAATTTGAAGCCACTTGATCTGGGACTCAAACCCCAGTCAGCCATGTGGGAGTCTAGCGATATAACCCCTATACCATCTGCTGGTTCTATACCAGCAACATTTTTTAACAGTTTTTTGTTGTTGTTTTTGTTTGTTTGTTTGTTTACTTTGCTAAACCAGTGACGCTACTATAACAAAATACCGTAAACTAGGTAACTGAAAAATAATGGAAACTTATTTCCTCCAATTTTAGAGGCAAGGGATTCTAAGAAGAATTTATCAGCCGATTTGGTATCTGGCACTTATCATGCCACATATTTCTTAGATACATTGAGTTTTTAAAATTTTTATGCATAATTACCATCTATTTCAGAGTCATAGATTCTTATTTTTTTCTTTCCTTTTTATTTTTTTTTTGGAGAGGCTTTTGCTATAGGGCACGTGCACTTATCAGACAGACAGAGACAGACAGAAAGACAGAAAGCAGGAAATCACCCCCCAGGGGGAATGGCCACGCCGCAATCCCTTCTCCTCCCTTCTCCTCTCGGGATCTTGGGCACGCACGCGCACGCGCCTGGCGTGAGTTTAAGCCACTGGGTCTGGGACTCAAACTGCGGTCGACTATGTGGGAGTCTAGCAACATAGCTATTACGCTAACTGCTGGTCCCAGAGTCGTAGATTCATTAATCACATATTTAACCTAGCCTTTAATTAGAGTTTTAGCAGAAGATGGTTTACTTTCTGCTATAAATATGATACTGTGAAGTGAAATCTAAGATAACTGACTAGAAACCCCATGGTGGCTTCTCCCTATGAAGACCAAAAAAAGGTAGATAAATGACTGCGTTTAGAGCAGAAGAGTGAGGAGAGATTGGCCGAATACAAGACACACAGAGTGAGAGCCTTCGAGGGCATTGTGACTCAGGATAGAGAAAAAAAAAGACACAGACTTCTGAATTCAGAAAGATTCCAGTGCTGATGGGAGCCCTCACTAAGGAGGAGAAGATAAGCAAGAGCTAACTGTCCACCCACGCACCCCATCCCCAAGAAGTCCCAGCTTCCATTTCAGCTCCCACCACTTCTCAACTGCATGAGAGCAATGAGGCTGACAAGATCTTACCCCATCTTAAGGAGCTGCACAGGTATGCTGCTTTTTAGAGGACAACAGATTACTACCCCTGAGGACTGCTCTGTGACTAAAGCTATCTCTCTCTCTAATACCAGAGACCAAGGATTCTGAATACCCTTGCCCACCACAGCCCAGAACATGGAATGTGAGCATACTGTTCTATAGCATAGCCTGAGGAACCTGGACATTCAACATTCCCCCTCAGAGATTAACAGTCTCTGCTTCCCCTCCTTCAGCCTTATGACTTGAAAGTAACTTTTTCCCCTTGATTCTCTCCAGCAGCATAGCTTCTCGAGATCTCCACGAATGGAGCGCTAGTACAGAAGAGAGGGTTGGGGTCACTGATGGAGAAGAAGCCCCTGGGGATTCTCCCATTCCTTGGATATGAGGAGGTTAGGCATTGTGAACTCCTGCCACCTCCCATTTTGCAGAAGATTATCTCCTGTATGAAGATAGCCAGGCATCAGAATGGGTCACTGTTTCCAACTGCAACACAATTGCTCCCTCCCTAATACCTTCTTCTAGGACAGAACACCACAGTCAGTGGTAATTCCTGCCTTTCAAGTGTCAACAACAATAGAGAAAGTCAGGCAACAGGGAAGTCTGCTTCCTGACACACAATTGGCACAATTGAAATAACTATAATAGTCCAAAATATTTAAAAAATAACACACTACCATTGGTACTTGGAGAATATACAGAGACTTCACTACTGAATCCAATCAGAACCAAAAAGTCAAAATGACTATCCACAGTCACAGAGAAAAATACATAAAGAAACAAAACAGTTCCCTATAAAACTATTGTATAAAACAGGAAGTGCTGAGTGTTCCAGTAGATGTCCAAATAAAAACACAAGGACACAAATAAAAGTAAGAAATATCTGTCCTCCAAAAGAGTGCACTAAGACCCAACTGACAAGTGACAAAAGAATAGAAATATCACTGAAATATTAGATATGAAATTCAGAATATTAATCATGATGAAACTTAATAAGATGTGAGAGAAAACGAACAATTTCAGGAGATTAGAAAAACTATTCACAATATGAATGAGCAATTCAATAAACAGATAGATAGATATCTTTAAAAAAGTCAAACTGAGACTTTGTAGTTAAAGAACTCTATGCAGGAAATGAAAATACCAGTAGAGAACAACAACAGCAGGTTACATCATGCACATAAGAATCTCTGAACTGGAATACACAACCTTTGAAATAACTATAATAGTCCAAAAATATTTTTAAATGAAGATAGCATTTGAGAATTGTGAGAAACACTAAGTAATTGATTATCTGGATAATGAGTAATCTAGAAGAAAAAGAAACCAGAAAAATTATAGGAAATCTATCTATGAAACATTAACTCAAAACTTCCCGAGTCTAGGGAGAGACACAGACATTCAGATCCCGGAAATTCAAAGGACCAACTAATAGATTTAATATGAAAAAAAAAAATCCTCTGTAAGGAACATTATAGTAAAAAATAAATAAATAAATAAAAAGCCAAAGTCATAAATGAAATACTAAAAATGTCTATAGAAAAGCATTGATTTACGTACAAAGTTTACCCCATTAAACTAAAAGATTTTACAGCAGAAAAGAAAAAAAAAACCTTATATGCCAATAAGAAATGGGCAGATACATTAAGTTTGAATACTACTACCAGTAAAAACATTTAAGAGCATATTGCTAATATTTTTTTTATTTTAACAGTCTTTACATGTAGTACTGTACTACTTATGAAAAATTCACAAAAGTAGTAATATAAAAGATGTGATAAAAAGAAATATTTTTTGGAACCAGGAGATGGCATAATGGTTACATTGTTGGACTCCCACAAGTGAATTGCGGTTCGGGTTCGGACCTGGTGGCTTCAAACTCACACTGGGCATGTGTGCCTGCTTGCCCAAAATCTCAAGAGAAGACTGGAGGAAAAGGTATTGCAGTATGTCTATCTCCCTTGTGGGATGATCTCTTACTTTCTGTCTCTCTGTCTCTCTCTGTCTCTCCAATGAGAATATGCACCCTACAGCAAAAATCTCCCCCTCTAAAAACAAAAAAGTTTTTGCTTTCTAATGACGAGCAGACTAAACATATTAAAAGGTATTACAAGTTTTAAAAAATCTGAAAGAAAAACATGTTCAAATAAAAATACCATATCCAGCAAAACTATCCTTTAAAATGGCAGGAGAAATAAAATCTGAAAGAATTCATCTAAACTAGCTCTTCAAGAACACTTAAGAGAACCCTATACCTGGAAGTGCAAGAAAATATGTGAAGATATAAAACTCCCTTAGTGTAGGGGAGCGCCGTAATCGCACCTCTCATTGGAGGCGTGTCTATTGCCCTCATTAGGTTTAATTGCAGAATTCGATTCATGTTGTCTCTCAAAGTGCTCTAGAAATTGTCAGTGGTTTACATGAAGTGGCCATGGGTGTCCGGAGCGCCCTGAAACTGTATCAAAGTTGTACATATTTCCAAACATTTTTAAAATGAAAAGGCACTCTCGTGTTCTCCTCACTCTGTGCACTCTTTGCTGTTGGTGTGACAAGGCATTTAAAGATGTTGCTGACATTTTTGTTTCCCTGAATTCGTAAGGTGGTGTTAACTATATGGTTATTGGCTAGAAATCCTGAGTTATCAACTGTACATATCTCTGGTCTGCAAAGAGAACAGAACAACCAACAACCGTGACAAACTCTCCATGCTCCTGGCTTGGCAGAGGCTGTGGGAAGGGCACCCTTTGGAGGGGCAGTGGGTCAGGGCATGCACTGGGAAGCTGAACCCGTTCACTCTGCGGTGGCCTCCGTGCAAGCGTCAGGGTGTCTTGTACATAGTGACCTAGCATTCTGCTGCCATTCTTAGCTGTGGAGAAGGGGAGTTGGCTGGCATGAGGAGGGTTTGGAATTTTGTTTCCTTAGTTAAGTGCTGTAGTTTTAAAACTTTGTTTTCAATAAACTGTGGAACTCTTCATTGTCAGCAAAGCCAAGAGCCACTGCATCAATGAACCTCAGGAACATCTGTACTTAAAACACGATTTGCAATGTTCTGTTATTTTTTGTATTTTAGAATGCTGAAATGTTTTTGAAGTTAAATAAACAGTATTACATTTCTAAAAATATACAAACACATAAAAATTGAATATAAGAGGCTCCAAAATGATTTCTAAAGCACTGAAGAAATTAAGAAGGAAACTTTAAAAATTCTTGAAAGAAATAAAAATATTACAAACTAAAATCTATGAGATATAGTGAAGGAAGTACTAAGAGGAATGCTTTTAGCAATAAATACCCATATCCAAAAGAAAAAGAAAAGAAAGACGGCCATTTAACAATCTGATGAATATATCTGAAAGAACTAAAAAGACAAGAACAAACTAAACCCAAGAGGGACAGAAGGAAAAAAATAATAAAGATTAGAGCAGAAATAAATTAATTAGAGACCAAAAGAACAATAAAAGCAAACAAAAAATCAAAAACCAAATTTTTGAAAGGATACACAAAACTAACAAAGCATTAACTGTACTAAGGAAAATAGAAGATCCAGAAAAATAGAATCAGAAATGAAAGGGGCGTACAACTGCTATCACAGAAATATATCATGAGAGACTATCTGCCAGTAAGCTGAGAAGTCTAGAGGAAATGGACAAATTTCTGGAAGCATATAAATAACACATACAGACTAAAATAGGAAAAAGTAAGAAGTTTTAATAGATCAATAAGTGACAAGATTGAGTCAGTAAGAAACAAACTCCCAACAAAGAAAAACCCAGGTCCGATGGCTTCTTTGATGGGTAATAGTATCTAACGTAACTTTGTAAGCCATTCTTTTAAATCTCACCAATGACGTTATGTTTTCTTGAATTAACTATAAGACAACACCTATCCCCTTTACCTCACTTTTCTGATTTTTATTACAGTTTAGTATGACTTGTGTGATTATGGTTTGAAATTGAGTACCCAGTTATATAGTACTTAATCTCTCTTCTATATCTGTATTTGGATGGTTTGTATTTCTAAATTTGTAAAACATTTTTGTGAATTGAAAACTATTTATAAAAATTAATTGGCATATCCTTACATATCAAGAATATACCAGTAAAGCTAAATTAAAATCAAAACTAAAATAATATTAGAAAACAAAACATGTAATATTCATCTTATGTTTAACAATTTATATAATAAGAGTCCTTCAAACTTTGCTATAATTATTATGAATCATAAATTATAAGTAGTTTCTTAGTAACACCTTAGCTATAAAACCAAGGCACAGGTTCCTGGGCCATCATAATTACACAGTAAATGCTTATTGCAATAAATCACAATTTATTGACAAAGTCTTTTGACAAAGACTCACTAACCCTTCACCAAATCTACTTTCTCTACTTTGTTGGTATACTCATAGACAGCAATAATTTTATCTCTTGTATTGTATTCCTGTTTGTGAAAATGCAACCTGGGATTTTACTATAAAATAGGGTGGAGAGGATGTGTAGAGCTCTAAGATCTAATCCTTTAAAATCCTCTCACTCTGGAATGCTTTCCTTTTCCATGGTGATTTTGAAGCCAGTTACTAAAGAATGCCAGAGTTACTCCAGGAAAGAGCCCTTGGACCCTGATCCTCCATTGGAAGGAAAGTTGGTTTCCCTCCAGGAATACCTGCTTTGTATAGTCACATGAATTAAGTGATTGCATATTTTTGGACATATTACAACTATGATTATTACCTTATTAATATAAACCCTATTAAAATAAGAAACATTTCCCTTTAACAGAAGGAGTCAATAATGTCACCCTTGAAAGGCAAAAACTACCCACTCTCAGTACTTAGAAGTACTTGATGTTCTGTAAGTAAGCAGAGTTTCTGGAGTTCTTTCCTTGTACTCAGCTTGACAAAATCACATTCGTAAACACCTGCCTCCCCACAAGGGTTCTTTTGGTATGGTTTATGTATTTGTTCCCAGTGGCTACTATAACAGAGTTCTATATTCCATAAACCGAGTAGCTTAAAACAACAGAGAATTATTCTCTGACACTTGGAGTATAGAAATTCAGAATCAAGTTGTCCACAGATGCACATTATCGCCCTCTCTTTTG
Source organism: Tupaia tana (assembly GCA_026018925.1). Lineage (NCBI taxonomy): Eukaryota > Metazoa > Chordata > Mammalia > Scandentia > Tupaiidae > Tupaia > Tupaia tana. The sequence continues at coordinate 68,940,190 of JAKSZU010000005.1, forward strand.
TATCCATTGGGTAAATACCAAGAAGTGGGATGACTGGCTCATATAGTAGTTCTATTTGTAGATTTTTGAGGAACCTCCACATAATTACATTCTGACTAAAGTATTCTCTTTTCACCACAGCCTTGCCAGCACTTGTTTTTATTTATTGATCCCTGCCATTCTAATTGGGGCTAAATAGTATCTCATTATGGTTTTAATTTGAACTTTCTTTATTACAAGAGACTGCAATTTTTCCACATGTCTTTTGGCCATTTTAAATCATTTTTGGAGAGTTGTCTGTTCACTGTTCAGTTTATTGGCCCATTTTTTAACTGAATTATTCTTTTTTTTTTTTTTTTTTTTTTTTGTACAGGTGAGCTGCTGAAGTTTTCTGTACATTCTGGTTACCAAACCCTTGTCTAAGGGATTATGAATATTTGTGAATATTTTCTACCATCCTTACAGTTGTCTTTTCACTATAATTATTGTTTCCTTTGCAGTGAGGAACCTTTTCAGTTTGATGTAATCCCACATGTCTATTTTGGGACTATTGCCCATGCTTTATTGGTTTTATAAAAGATATGTTTGCCTACTCTAATGTCTTCAAGAGTTTCCTCTGTGCTTTCTACTAGTAGTTTTATAAGCTTGAGGCTTTAAATTTAAATCTTTGATCGATTTAGAGTTGATTTTTGTTAACAGTGAGAGAAAGGGGTCCAGTTTCATTTTTCGGAAGGTGGGTATCCAGTTCTTTCAGAACCATTTGATTGGCATATTTCTTTTTCACCCTGTTGTCTTGTACCATTTGTCAAGATCAGTTGGCGATATGGTTTGAGAATTATGTCTGGATTCTCTATTCTGTCCCATTGGTCTATGTGTCTATTTTTGTGCCTATACTATGCTGTTTTGATTAGCTTTTCTTTGCAATATATTTTGAAGTAAGGTTAGTGAGATGCCTTCTACTTTATTCTTTTTCCACAGTACTGCCTTAGGGTCTTTGGATACCAGACAAATTTTATAATTTGTTTTCTGTTTCTTTGAAGAATGTCACTGGCAATTTAATCAAAATTGCATTAAATATGTAAATTAATTTGGGAAGAACTGACCTTTTGATTATATTGATTCTTTCAATCCAGGAACATGGGATGTCTTTCCATTTGTTTTGTATCATACTAATTTTTTCCCAGTTTTTCAGTTTTCCTTGCAGAAGTCTTTCAACTCTTTGGTCATGCTTATTTTCAGGTGTCTTCTTCATTTTGTGGCTCTTAGAAATGGCATTGCTTTCTCCAATTCTGTCTCAGTCTGTTCATTGTTGGTATATAAAAATGCTATGGATTTTTATGTATTGATTTTACATCCTGCTACCTTACTGAACTCATTTATCACGTCTAGGGGTTTTATGCATGTTCTCTCCTAAGTCTCAAGGGCAGAAACATCCTTATCTCCAGTTTCTCATGCTTCCAGGCAATCCTTGGTATCCTTGGCTTAAGGATGTATCACTTTCATCTCTACTGTGTCTCTGAATAGCCTTCTCCATATTTGTATGTCTTTCTATGTCCAAATTTTCTGCTTTTTATAAGATACTTGTTACCTTGGATTTAGGGCCCACCATAATCCAGAATGACTTCACCTTAACTTGATTACCACTCCATAGCTGCTCTTTCCTAACAAGGTTACACTCTGAGGCCCCGTGTAGACATAGAGTTTGAGGAACACTTTTAAATCCAGTAGTGTGAGAGGATATAAGAAAGGAGTTAGAGAGGTCTTTGTAGAACAACTATGCATATAACATTCAGAATAGATTTTTACATAGGTATATTATAAAACTTTTGTATGTTTTATAATATAGAACTATTTATAGGGGTGCACACTGAATTGAGAGGGTATCGAGAGTGATCAAAATTGTACCTGACAATGACCTTTTAATATTAAACTTCATGTGGGCATTGTTCCATGGTCAGTATTGTGGTTCTCAATATTTTTATTTTGACTCCAATTTTGAAAGTTGTTATTCATATTAGATCAGATATTCTAATTTTTTTTTTTTTTTTGAGAGGCTTTTTGTTATAGGGCACATGCACTGGCCAGACACACAGAGACAGAGAGACAGAAAGCGAGAAATCACCCCCTGGGGGGATGGCCACACCGCAATCCCTTCTCCTCCGTTCTCCTCTCAGGATCTTGGGCACGCACGCACACGCGCGGAGCCTGAGTTTAAGCCATTGGGTCTGGCACTCAAACTGTGGTCGACTATGTGGGAGTCCAGCAACATAGCCATTACGCTAACTGCTGGTCTCCAGATTTTGTAATTTAACTTATGTTTGTTAACTCACAAAACAACTGTAACATGAGTTTATAAATTTATTATATTACATACTAATATCAGTTTATAAATTTAAAATGAAAATATAAATGATGAGAAAATAACGTCATTTAAAACTTTATTGCATGATAACTAAGTAGAAAATTTGGAGATGGTTAATAGACTTCAAAATGCGCTTATATAGAAATATATACTTGTCATGTCCCATTTTCCCAACATTTCCTGTCCTGCTTCAATAAATAAATATGTATATTCTTTCTTTTGTCAGTCTTTTTCCAAGAACTGACACTATGGGTTGAGTGAAGTAAAATAAAACATGAATGTGGGGCTAGCAATGATGCTATGGTTAAGGCAGATGTGTCCTACATAGCTGACTGTGCGTTTCATGTCCTGGACCTGGCAGTTAAGGCCAGCTGTGTCCTACATAGCTGACTGTACAGTTCATGTCCTGGACCTGGCAGTTTGAAAAACACACCAGGCACGTGCGCATGCATGCCCAATGTCATAAAAGGAGAGAGAGAAAAGAAGAGATTGCAACATGGCCATACCCTATGATGAAGTTCTTTTTCACTTTCTCTCTGTCTCTCTGGGTAGTACACACACCCTCTAGCAAAACCTTTAAAAAATACAATTTGCTTAAATCTAATAAGACATAATAATTTATTTTCTTTTTCTTTTCTTTCTTTCCTTTTTTTTTTTTTTTTTTTTTTTTTTTTTTTTTTTTTTTTTTTGAGAGGTTTTTGCTACAGGGCACGTGTGTTCGCCAGAAAGACAGAGAGAGACAGAGACAGAAAGCGAGAAATCACTCCCCAGGGGGATGGCCATACCGCAATCTCTTTTCCTCCATTCTTTTCTTGGGATCTTGGGCACGCACGTACACGCGCCTGGCATGAGTTTAAGCCACCAGGTCTAGGACTAGAACCACAGTCAACTATATAGGAGTCCAACGACATAGCCATTACGCCAACTGCTGGTACCAATTTCTTTTATAAATACTGAATTGGTACAAACTATATCTGGCCTAGTCTAGGCACTTGGGTATAATAGTGAATAAGTTGTTCAAGTATACCCAAATCTCCCTGTCTTGTTCCCTGAGTTTATATACTTTACCTACAGAAGTGTCTCTGATTAAACCTAAAATTTTCCTTTGTGTAAATGAAGCATGTTAGCTTTCCCAAGGTACAGTTATATCCAAAATACTACCCTGGTATTTAGAGTAAAATATTTGAGCTTGCTTCTTTTTCTACTTCAATTATGTATTACTTAACTTTTTCATATAATTATAGTGGTAAATTAAGTATATTTGGATGTTTGAAAATGTAGGTCAGCCTTAAAGTAAAATTAAATTATTATACTGATTCTCTTTTTTCCTAAAAAGTATAAATTATTCCATCAAAATTTGGTAGGAATCCTAAATATATTTATAATTTAGATAGATAGATTTGTACAAAGTATTGTCTGTAAGGATTTTTCTCTTCTGTGAGAACGGATCATAATTTTAAAAAGGTTATCTGTTTTTTAAAAAAGTCTAGGGTGTAATGGGTAAGGTAGCTAGATCCCACATTACTGACCATGAGGTCGGAGCTCCAGATCCGGCAGCTTGAGAAATACGCCAGACAGGTGTGCATGTGTACCTAAAATCCTGAAAAAAGAAAAAAGGAGAAATGGAGAAGGGACTATGATGTATCCATCTTGCATTCAGAGAGTGCTGTCTCATTTCTTTCCCAGTCTCTCTTTCCAGCAAGTGCTCACCACACTCTGGCATTTTTTTTTTTTTTTTTTTTTTTTTTTTTTTTTTTTTTTTTTTTTTTTAATTCAGACTTAGGTAAGGAATCATCTTATTCCAAGAGACTACTGAAATAGGAAGAGGAGAGCCAACACAATAGGGAAAATACACTAGTCATAAGATCTGCAGAGTCCTCAATGGTCAGATAGAAATGAGTTTTGTTTCTAGAAAAGACTAAACAAGGCTTGAGAGATGAACAAGTGGTATGATTGGATAATTGGTCAGGGGATGTTTTTCCCTGAGGTCAGCTGATTCTGAGGTGGAGGTTGTTAAAGAATGGCCAAAATTTATGAATCTGAGAAAAATTGACTAAATTTTTATCAGGTTGGATAACTTAGCATTTTGTCCATATTGGGCAACAGAACAAATAGTTCAACTTATCATGCATAAGACAAAGAACAGGGGCCAGCAGGTGGCATGGTTTTTCAAGGCGCTGGATTCTCACATGGCTGACTGTGGTTCAAGTCCTGGATCTGGTGGTTTGCTTTTTCATTTTCCCGCTCTCTCTGTGTATCTCTGGTCAGTTAAAAAAATAGTAATAATAACAATAAATAAAATTATTCTATAAAAAAAAAGATGAAAAGGAATGTGAAGAGTCTGTGTCCAGTATTGTGACAGACAGACAAGGGGTCCTCCATGAAGCTAAGTCATATGGATCTAATAGTTTATTTGCATTTGGCCATTTCCTCAAACTTGAAATGGTGAGAAAATGGATGGGTGGTCTATTCCTTAACTGTTTTATTTTCTAAAATGCATAAGTAATTGTTAAATATTTACCATAAGATTAAAAATAAACTACCTGTTGTTAGTTTAATTGTTCTTCCACAATTTAAAAAATATAAAAACATACATCTTGTCTACAAAATTAGCATAAAAATCAGATGATTGGGGATAATGTCTTTCTTAGGAAACACAACAATCTTAATTGCAAATCCATGAAGTGAAAATTCTTTGCTCTACCTTAAACTTTAGATTCTGAAGTAATTTTATGTGTTCTGTGATTAAATCTGTTTACAAGAAAAGCACATGAAATATAGCATATATAAATGAGTCACACTTTAATAAGCCTATTTCATCTTGTAAATGTCATATTACTTTATCCATGAATATGATTTGCCAAAATGGAGTCATCTATATCTTTTTATGCAAAGGTTATATTTAGTACACACTGGAACAAGTATCTGATATGTAGTTTTTTTTTCTTTATTAAGATTTAGAAAAAATATTTTAAATCTAAAATCTTAATATGACAATTTTCTAAAACCTTAATATGACAGTTTTCCTTTTGTAGAGTGCATTAGAATTGCACAGATTTTAATCTTAATGAGTATAACTTAACCATTGAAAAGAGATTGTAATTGAGGTCCAAAACGAGTAAATTTAAGTTGGCAGGTGAGTAAGTGCACAGAAAGAAGTGGTGGGGCAGTGATTTAGTTACTTACTAGCATGACTTAGGACAATCCCTAAAATAAATATTTCAGAAAATGTTTCTATCCTCTTATGGTTGTAGAAAGAATTTAAGAAGCTATGTTTATTAGATACAAGATTAACCACATTTCCTACTCAAAAAAAGGGATATTTTCTCTCAGGCTAGTATAGTAAACTAGTGATTAGAGATTTAAGGACAGCTGTGGGAGCAGGAGAAGGGTATCAAATGGAGCTGGATATAATAAAAGGATACACTTTCCAGTGTCATGGCTAAGAGAAAACTCATACATTCTGTATCTTACACCCTCTGGGCACCTAGAATAACTAATGTAGAATTGTTACAAAAAATGTAAACTATTTTTCCAAATTCATGGTGTGTGGGGAGGAAAAAGCAATGCAAATATAAAAATCAACAATTTTAAACAAAAATTACAAACTGAACTCCTGGAAGAAACAGTATGAAGAATGATAATAACTGCATAATGTACCTGGAAAAAAATCTATTGTCCTTCTGGTTATAAGTCAAGGATCTCTGAAGTCTTCCCTAGTATCCCTAAGCAGTTTTTCCTTGCATATATGTTTAATTATCATAGTGTCTGCTATTTCTTCCCTATACTGCAAGATATAAAAAAGAACGGGAGGGACAACAGATAGCGTAATGGTTTCATTGTTGGACTTACACGTAGTCGACTACGGTTTGAGTCGCAGATCCAGAGGCTTAAACATGCCAGGTGCATGTGTGTGAGTGCCCAAAATCTTGAAAGGAGAATTGAGGAGAAGGGATTACAGCATGGCCATTCCCCTAAAAAGGGAAGGCCACCCTTTCTGTCCCTCTCTCTCTGTCTCTCTGGAAGTGCACATGCCCTATAGCAAAAACCTCTTGGAAGAAATAAAATAAAATATAAAATAAAAATGGGATATGATGAAGTAAGAACAGTACCTAATATCAGGATATATAGATATATTTTTTGAACTTGACAAATAAAAACAAAACCTTGCCATATCATTTCTACTTTTCCATTATTTACTGATATAATATTTGGTCTATATTTATGGAATAAATTTGGATTTTTCACATAACCGTGATAAGATTCTAAACAAGTAGCTATATATTTATGATACCTGAAAGTTAAGGTGTGTGCCGTCATTTCTTCCTGGTTTGTGGTATTAAAAAAAAATGTTATATATTATCTTACTGAAAACAATTTTAAAAACTGAGCTCAAGGAGAAAATGTTCAAAAGGAAAATAATATTAAAACTGACATATCTGGGGCCAAGAATAAACAAGGCTTTGCTACAATGCAGTATATACTCTGTATAACATGTTGGATAAAATATAAAAACTAAATGATGTATAATGATTGAATGTATAAATAACAATAATAATAAAGATGTTTAAAAAAGCATAATGATTTCAACCCTCTCACAAATGAAAGTCATTTAAACACTTGTCTTAATTTTCTTACTCTGTCGTACTTAACTTATTCAATATTGGAATCCTTTCTATTAATAACCCAAGCACTAGAATATGTGAGATAGTTTATTGAGCACACAAAGGACCTAAAATCTGCTTATATTTATAAATATCCCAACTTGTATGTGACTTATGAATAGGAACTTCCAATAAGTTGTTGTGAAAAACAATTAATATGAAAACAATTGATATAACTGGAAAAAAATAAAGCTATGAGGCACCCTAACCAGTACTAGACAGTTTTTTTTCTGTGAAAATCTTTATGACTATACATAATTAGACAATGTTGTTACTAGAGAGAAACAGCATTGCCCAGAGGTTGTGCTTTTAAATTTTTAATATGGATTTTAATTTATGTACAGCAAGTCTGTATTCTGCAAAATAGACATGAGTTTGCACTTTCATTATCACTGTCCTAAAACACTTTATAGATTAAAATTTCTGTAACTTTTAATTACATTACTAACCTTTTAAGTTGAAAGAGTTTCCCACCCAACCAGATGTGTAGTTGGGGTTTTATATTCACATAAAACTGTTTGTATAATATTTTATTAAAGTGTTATTTTTTTCTCTCTCCTAGGAAAAATAGGTAAAATATAATGTCCTCCATAATAACATACCCCACTAAAGCATTGTGGAAATGCTACGGAATTTTAATAATCTTTTGGAAAAAAATAGACTTCATTTGGCAATTGCCAGTAAAGATCTGATTTCATTGATTATTTTAATTGTCTTATTCCATTCTCTGAATCAGAAGATAGATATAGGGCTGGCCCTGTAGTGCAGTGATTAAGTGTTATGTATAGGAAGCCAGATCACACATGACTGACTGTGGTTAGAATTCTCGCTCTGGTGGCCTGAAACACATACTGGGCTTTGTGCATTCATGCCTAAAATCCTGAGAGGATGGAGAAATGAAGGAAAAAGAATTGTGTATGACCACACTCCTTTTGCATGTGCTCTCTCTCTTTTTCTGGCAAGCACACACACCTTCTGAGAATTAAAAAGAGAGAGAGAGAGAAGGTAGGGGATTGGTAGGTAGTATGGTGGTTGAGGTGCTGAACTCACAAAGTACCATGGTTCAGGTCTGGGACCTCATGGCTTGTTTTCTCACTTGCCCTTATTCTCTTTATTCTCTTTCTAATCAAGTTAAAAAAAATAATAATAACAAATAGTTAAATAAATAAACAATCCTTAAAAAAAAGAGAGATATGGATTTGAATAACCAGTAAGGAACAAAATATAGCCCGGATGGTAGTCTATTTACACTTCAAATTAGAGGTTCAAGAAGTAAATATTTGCTTGGTAGACAAAGATTTGTTGTACAAATTGCAAAAAACACTAACATAAAACATTAAATTACACAGTTTAAATTTTAATTAAAAATATACCATTGATAAAAGAAGACAAGTCACATGGAGAAAAAGGCTTATTTGCCTAGCAAAAATGACTTAAATCCTGAATATATGCTCACAAAATATAGACTTACAAATTAATAATTAAATAAAAAAGTAAAAATTTTCAGTAAGTATGGACAAAAAGAACAAATGTTTAAAAAATAAGATACAGAAGTAGCTAATGAAAAACTACTCAAGATCTTTAGTCATCAAAATAATGTAAATTATCATCATTATGAGATATACTTTTTTACATACTAATATGCATTAAGTTAAAAAGTCTAACAGAAATTGGTGACAATGTGGATCAACTGGAAGTTTCATATAGTGCTGATGGAATTACTCAATAATACAAATACTTTGGAGAAATAACTTACGAATAAGAAGTTCTACCTTTATGCAGTTTTAAAAGAACAATGACAATGTATGTTCTCAAAAACACTCGGACAATGAATTTAGACCAGTTTTATACCTAAGAGCCAAAAACTTGAGCTGTGTCAAATGCTCATTACCAGAAGAATGGATACACCAATTGTGGAATATTCTTATACTGCAGTACTACTCAACCACAAGAAAAAAAAAAAAAAAAAAAAAAAAAAAAACTGGACATAAAACAACATGGATAAATCTTAATTAAAACAAAAGATGGGGCCAGCAGGTGGTGTGTTGGTTAAGGTGCTGGACTCCCATGTGGGCAACTACGGTTCGAGTCCTGGATCTGGTGGCTTGCTTTCTCACTTTCTTTCTCTTTTACTCTCTTTGTTGCTCTCTGGTCAAATAAAAAATAATAATAATAATGAATGAAACTAAATAAATCAATTCTTTTTTAAAAAAGCTTAAATTGGGGGCAGAAAAGCAAATATTATTTAAGATTTATGAAATTCAAATAACACATAAAACCAGTTGTTAGTGATAAGGATTCAGATCAGGGGCTCTAAGGAATTCAGATTAGAAGAGAGGTGGAGATTAATGAAAAGAGGAAAGTATTTAGGTGTTGATAGAAATGTTTGGCATCTTTTTATAGGTGACAGCTACAGTGTGCACACAATGGGCAGTAAAGATGAATAGAGATGAAACTGACACCTACCACCAATGCCTTTCATGCATTTTATTATATAAATTTTCCCTCTAAAAGATGTTTACCAACTACTGTGGCAGCACTAACCATGTCTCATGTTCCTTGAGACACAAGCAATAAATTTGGACACAAAATAATCAGTTTAGGAAAACAGATGAAATAAGGATGATATTTATATCTTGCTTTCATTTAATCTATATAGCCAACTACTTGGATTTATAAAAGTAATATGTAATTATAACAAACAGATGTTTGTGTGTTTTTTTTTAAGTACAAAGCAATAAAACCACCTTCCTCTCCCTTAAGACTAATTCCATTCTCATCTTCATTTTTTTCATTTTTGTTAAATATATAATAATAAAGAATTATTTTCCAACTTCTTATGTCAGAAGCAAAAATTTGAGTGTGCATAGTTGTCCATTTTTATTTTATTTCTACATTTACATATAGATTTAATATTGTGACCTGGTTGCATTAGAAGGCATGAATTCATTGTTTCTTAGACTATATATTACTGCTGGTGACAACGGTGATGGTGATTTTTCTTTCACCTATCTGAAAATAACCCAATCACTCTCACTCTTTCTGGGCATTGCTTTCTCTTTTTTAATTGAATTCTAAAACGAGTTTGATAGGGTTTGTTTCTTATTTGTTTGGTACTTCCTGGATCATTTCAATCTGAAGATTCCCAGTGCTCGGCTCAGGGGAAATTTAGTTTATTAGTTCTTTCATTATTTCACCTGCTTCAGTGTCTCTCCTCCTTTCTGACACTTCGTGAGGTTAAAAATGGAAATACAGGGATTTTTCTTTTTATCTTTTCATCTTTTCTCTTTTATATCTGAACTCTCTTAATAACAACTTAAAAATTTGTAAATAATTTACACATAAGCATTACTAAATGCCAGTCCCTCAAAGCTCTTGTGGTAAATTCTTTAATTGGCTCTGTCTTTTCTGTTGATGTTATAGTCAAATTTATTTAGCAAATTAGAAACAAAAACATTCATAAGACTAATATCAGCTTTTCAAGGTCACATAATTCAAAAATTTTTGTGATCGAAAAGGTACATCTTCCTTTTACTGTATTTTTCCTTCTTTTTTCTCTTCCTACAGGTAGATCAGATATTCTCAAGCCTTACTTTGTAATTATCAAATTTTGTCTTCACCCATATCCACTGTGAATCAGCATTTTATTATTACTATTATTGTTACTTCATTATTGAGACACAATTGATGTATTTAAGGTGTGCTAGTGTTTAGTGTACAGTCTGGTAAGACATGGCATATGTATATAACCATGTAACCAGTACTCAGTTCTCCTGGGAAATTCTGTCATGCTCCCTTCTAGTCAATGAGCCCATTGTATCAGCCCACTGTCAAAGGTAACAACTGTTCTTTTACCTGGTCTTCAGCTACATATAAATAAAGTCATATATTATACACTCTTCCTTTTCTGTTTTTGGTCTAAATTTTTTCAATCAACACCATGTCTCTGAGATTCTTTCACTTTGTTTTATTAATCAATGATATATTTCTTTCTACTACTGTATAGTTTTCACTTGCATGGATATAACACAATTTATATATTCTTGGCGAAGAGATTTCTGTTTTTGGCTTTTATGAAACATGTTACTAGTGATTATTGAACACATTTTCCCCAAAGATTATTCAACCATTTCTTCCATGAGATGATGCAGGCATCACAAATAGAGTCACGATGCTGCGATCCATTCTGAGCTGCAGCCAGCCTAGAACACAGATTATAGGGATATATGCATACATGCCTAGCATGCTCAGGGATGCCCCCAGATGCAACTCGAGGACCTTTCCCAGGTGGATCTTGCTGCACTATGGTACCACCACTGCACCACCATTTGACCCTCCTTCACAATTCTTTTTGTATATATATATATATATATATATATATATATATATGCCTTAACTTTTGTGGGCTAACACCTAAGAGTAGACTTCTGGGTTGTGTTATAAAGTAAACATTTAACAATACAAAAAACTATCAGATTTCTAATTTTTAATTTTTTTTTTTTTTTGGTTTTGTTATGGGGCACATGCACTCACTGGAGAGAGATGGAGAGAGAGAAATTGAAAAATCAGCCCTTGGGGGGAAGACTACACAGCAATTCCTTCGCTTCCATACTCCTCTCAGGATTTTGGGCATGCATGCACATGTTCCCAACATGATTTTCAAGTCGTCATTTCCAGGACTCAAGCCGTTGTTGGCAATGTGGGAATCCAGTGCTTCAACCACCATACCACCAGTTGTTCCCTCTAATTTCCTATTTTTATTAATATCTTACTATAATGTCTATATATTATTTGTGATCACTCTAAAATTTCTTTACATTTAACTGGAGCATGAGAAAACTGCTTACTTGTTTAATAAAGCTAACTCCAGAATTATCCAGGGGAAGGCTTAAGAATTGCCTTTCAGTACTGTTTGGTAAAGTGTACTCCTATCGTGGCCAATTTCAAGGCACCAACATGATATCAACCAGTTCCAAAATTCCTGAATGTTTAACTTTGGTTTTCCAAATCCGTCCAGCTGCAGTATCCTACCAGCCCTATCATAATTTTTGGCAACAGGAAAAGTAAAGCCCGACTACCGTACCATTGAACTGAACTCGTCTTCAAATCTCTTTGTGGGAATAGAATACATAAATAGTGAGGTTATTCAGTGCTGACTCTTTGCCAAGTGCTATTCTAAACATTTTAAGGTGTTTCTCTTTAATTTATTTATAGACACAAGTACACTAGGAAGAAAGTACATTTTTTTATAGATAAAGAAACTGAGGCTCAAATAAGTGAAATGTTTTCCCAGTGTCCCACACATTATAAATGATCAAGCCAGCAATTCTACACAGACTTTCTAGCACTGAAACTCACACACTGAAATTTATACCATAACATAGCTTCCCTTCTTCAGAAGACAAAATAAGATTTTGTTTTACAACTGAAATATTAGTCTCTACACTGTTTGAAACCCTGATTAACTGGAAGAATAGATTCTTGACAGTGAAATTGTTTAATTATACTTTATATAAGCATTACAGAAGTAACTTGATATTTCATTTGTTTGAGTTTATAATTATGTGCAAAGACGATTTGATCAGGAGGAAAAATAACTTCATATTTCATTCAAAAGCAATTCAAGGTAAATTACCATTATCTTAAGTCATTCAAAATATGTTTTAGAATGCTATAGAAATAAATATTTGCTTATACATAAAATATCTCTCTCTCTCTCTATATATATATATATATGTGGGTGTGTATGTGTATGTGTGTGTATGTGTGTGTGTATATATATATATGTGTGTGTGTGTGTATATGTATGTATTATATATAACAAATTACCACTGCTTTGAAAATTTACTGCAGAATAAAAATTATGTTTAAGTTCACCAAAGTTCAGCTCATGGACAAAACTGAAATGTCAGCTGTCTTCGGTAAGAACTGATCCCTGAATGTCAATGCCCCCAGCAAGTCTGACTTGTGCACTGTAGATAAAGGCACCAGGAGAGCAGTTAGCCTTGTCAAAAGACTCCGTTGTACCCTAGGGTGCTTGCGATGAGAGGATACCCTTCTGATCTCTCATTACTTTGAGCCACATATCTTAAGACAGTTTTGTGTAAAGCGTATCGAGAAAGAAAGCCATTACAGTCTTTTTGGTTCCTTCATAATAATGAGAATCTACCGAAGCTGAAACCAGAGACACATTCTATTATTTTTACACAGGTGAGCTTAAGTTAAGAATGTGGCAAAACTGTGCTCTTGACTAAGTACTGCTTCACTACGTGTTTTTGTTCCCCTTTTCTGCCATCTTATATTTTCTGTAGCATTTTCTAAATGCTTTCCATGTCAAAGTTCCAAAGCACTTTATGTTTTTTACATGCAAAGACAATACTTTTATGTTGTAATGTCTGACTCCCATTGCAATGTCATCAAATTATTAGGAGTTAAAATATTAATTAATGTGTTAATACCAGGGGAGTGGTTTTGTTTTTGTTTTTGTTTTTGTTTTGTTTGTTTGTTTGTTTTGGCTAAAAACACATGTGCTCACCACATGGAGAGAAAGTGAGACAGCACTCCCTCCAGAGAGGGATTACCATTCCCCAATCCCTCCCACATGTACATTACAACACAAGAACAGTTGGAAACAGAGGGAAAGTGGGCAATTACCACCCAGGGGGAAGGCCACACCACAACCCATTTTCCTCCATTCTCCTCTCAGGATTTTGGGTACAAATGCACATGTGCCCAGCATGTTTTTCAAGTTGCCAGGTCTGGGACTCAAACCATCGAGCTGGCCATGTGGGATCAATCACCTTAACCACCACACCACTTGCTGGCCTAGCCAGTTACATTTTTAAGTAAATCACTTAATAATGAAATTTTTACTATTAAAATTTTTCTGATGCCTTCCATGTCAAGTCTGAACACCTTTGCATGGGACACAAATCCTCCCATGATCTAAAGTCTGTCTTTCTCTGTTGCCCAGTGTTGAACACCACCTGATATACTGCAGGCAAGAGCTTAAAGTACTGCAGTGTTCCAGGTATGCCTGTATATGCCTGGGAAACTGCTTCTTGATTTCTTTGTTGCTCACTTCCATTAGAAATCCATTACTCACCCCAAGAAGTTTTTCTTTTCTAATGCCTTCTCCAACAATACTCCCCACCTTCAATATGCTTTACTGCAGCACTAAACAGTAATGTGCATTGACCTACTTATGGTTTTATTCCTTTAATAGACCATAAATATTGAAGAAGTTTTAGGTATTAACTACTAAGAAGTTTCTGAAGAAATATCCAGCTTATTCATCAGACACACATACTCTACCAACACGGATTCTTTTATTCCTCTTCCCATTAATATAATCACAATTACTAATAGTGTTGATAGGTAAAAAGAGTTGAGACTGTAGTCCAGGCACTGTTTTTACTTCTGTATACATTTGTTCAGTTTGAAATCACTGTATGGAAGATACTGAAATCGTAATACAAGAACAGAGACACAAAAAGTGGGTCAATTGCCCTTATCACAGAACTAGGAAGCAGAAGCTCTAACAGCAGAAGAGAGGCAATACACTCTCACAAGGTGGCCTCCTGGCCATTGTAAATTAGGGTGCATAACTACTCCATTAGGGACTACTGAATAGAAGCTTTCCAAAATAGAAAAGATAATTGAAATAAGAATCTTTATTTTGGGTGGTCATGCCTTAGTTTGAAAGAGCATTATGATGTTTTAAGTTTAATTCATCTCATAACCAATTTGAACGAGGTTAAAAAAGGGATATAAACAAAAATATATGGGTTTGTCTCCAACTCCTAATATTTCAGAATATCAAGTTTAATGATTAGCAAATACACTATGTTAAAATGGTAATATTGAAATTTAACCGTGTTTATTTGAGGTGGAAAGAATGGGGAAAAAAGTCTCGTAGAGGAGATTATATTAAGCCTGGGCTTGTGTAATAAACATACAAGCTGGAGAAAGCAAAAAAAAAAAAAAAAAGGCATTTCAAGTTAACTAGTCACATAAATAGAAAAATGAAGTTGTGCAAACTGTTTTCATGTACCAGGAAAAAAAAAAAAACAGCATGTCAAAACTATGAAAGATGCCAAGAGAATTGATGGATAGTCTTAGGAAAGTAGAGAAAGACAGGTTTGGAGATGAATTGTGAACAAATTCCTCAAAACTCTACTTAGGAGTCTGCCCTTTATTTTCAGGAGAGAAAAGTCAAAGCGTCTTTAAGCATTCTTTATTCAGTTGTTTTCAAATGGCTGGTGGCAATACTTGTTCCTTGTTAAAACACATATTTCTACAAAAGAAATAAATGAAGCCAATAGAATAATTTTAACACTTTAGAGTATATAATAAGGGGACCAGCAGTAAGTGTAATGGCTATGTTGCTGGACTCCCATGTAGTTGACCGTGGTTTGAGTCCCAGACCCGGTGGCTTAAACTCAGGCCAGGTGCATATGCGTGCGTGCCCAAGATCCCAAGAGGAGAATGGAGGAGAAGGGATTGCGGTGCGGCCATCCCCCTGGGGGGGGGGGGGGGGGCGGTGATTTCTCGCTTCCTGTCTCTCTGCTCTCTCTGTCTTTCTGGCGAGCAAGCACCCTATAGCAAAAATTTCTCCAATTTTTTTTTTTTTTTTTTTTTTTAATAAAAGACCAAACCAGTAGTATAAATATATCTGGGCAGAAGTATGTAATATTCATCTATTTAATTTGCACTGTAAAAAGCTTCCTTTGATCCATGTATTTGGTGAAATTCTATTAAGAAAACAGCTTTTCACAAGAACGGTTTATTAGACATAGATAAGTAGGAAAAGTGACAATATTGGGAAACATTATCATTAGCCTTATTTGTAAAGCCATAGAGACAAATGAAAACAGTCTGAATGAAAAGGAACAGAGGGATTAGTCAAGAGTTTCCTATACCAAAGGATTCAGCCACCATCTCTGTGTTTGCAGTCTCAAAGGAAAGTATGGGGCAGGAAATAAGGGAAGCCTTCAGGTTCAGTTGAGTTAGAGGGTGTGGCATGGGGGACCTGAAGGCGGACGAACTATAAAGTAGGCATTTATGTGAATGGTCTGAGAATCATATCTGGCTTTCTTTGGTTGATACTGGATTGGACACAGGGAAAAAAATAAGGAGAATGGTAGTCACTGGCCAAGTTTGGACTGGTTGGGACCAATTGCTGCAGAGTTAGTGGTTTGTCTTGTAATGATCACGATAGCAGTTGTCAATTAGAGTTCTATTGTCACTTACTTTCTGGCTATTGTGCATTTGCACATTCAGTTCCATATAGCTTGAAACATGTTTAAGGCAAGATTGAAAGACATTCATACTTTTTATATTTAATCATCAGTTTACTCCAAAAATATTTTTTAAGCAACTTCACATTTGTTGAACAGTGCTAGACAGTGAAAACTCTGTTTTTAGGATCCTTCTAACACAATTATATTTGTCCAAATCAGGACAAATTACTGTTGTTTTGAGGATCGTTACAGTCCAATTAAATTTGCCCAGACCAGGACAAATTGATCTAAGTATAAAAGCATCTGAGATGTTTTATTTGATAATTTAGGTTTTGACAGCAAGATATGTAGCACATAGCAAAACATAACACTCTGTGAGGCAATCCACACATGAAAAGGTTTCAGGTTTAAGTCTGCAGACCTCCCTGAGTACTCTGGACATGTATTTGCCCATGATCCAGGGCTGGCTGAAGGCTGGGGGGTGGATCCCAGCATCAGCATCGAGACCCTTTGAGGATGCTTTGTATCTCTTTTTTGTCATTCTCTCTCTTTTTATCTTACCTATGGAAGAAATAAAAATATTTAGCTTTATGCAAAACTTTCAGATCAATTAGGTTATTTCCAACTGTACATAATTGAAAACTCTTCTCAATGATAAGGGAGATCTATAAGCTTATTAAGTGCAACTGTCCTATTACAGTCATATGCTGCATGCAATCTGTCAATAACAGTGCATACCACAGTGGTCCAATAAGGTTATAATGGAGCTGAAAAAAGTCCTTTTTGCCTATTGATATCTTAGCTGTTGGATTGATTCAGTCCAACCAGTTCCATTCATGATAAGTGTCCCATATAGGTATACTAGTTTTTTACTAATCTTTTATACCACATTTTTATAGTGTCTTTTCTATGTTTAAGGATGTTTAACTGGAAAAACACTTACCATTGTGTTATAATTACCTGTGGTATTTAATAAAGTAACAAGTTACAGTTTTGTAGCCTAGAAGCAACAGGCCATACCATATAGAATAGGTTATATAGCAGGTAACTTACATAAACAGTAAGTTACCTGCTACGTAGCATCTAGGTTTATGTAAGTACACTCTATGACATTTGCACTACAAATTATTTTAAAACACATTTCTCAGAATATGATACATGACAATATTGCAGTTTTCAAGTCTGTTTGATCATGGTATGTTTTTGCTTCACTGTAATATTTATTTATTTTGGTTATATTATCCTACATTTGTTATCTTAGAGTTCAGCCCATTTTTGTCATGCTGGTTAATGCTTAAGATATTTTCATAGCTTACATGTGTTCTATATTATTCAGAAAAAATGAAGTTTATTTAATAACCATCTATACAAGAAGCACCCATCAATTGGATGACTGCAGTTCTAGTCTTAGATTTGGTGGCTTAAAACTCACAAGAGTTATGTGTGTGGGTGCGCACCCAAGATCCTGGGAGGAGAACAGAGAAGGGATTGTGGTATGTCCGTCCCCCTGAGAGGAAGTGATTTCTCACTTTTCCTCTCACTGTCTCTCTCTCTCTCTCCAGAGAGTGCACATGCCCTATGGCAAAAACCTCTAAAAAGCAAAAAAGCAAAACACAATTTTATTGTATTATAGTTCTGGAAGCGAGCAGTCTAAAAGTCCATTTCACCGGCCTAAAGTAATGGTGTCTGCAGAGCTGATTTTGGAGGTTCTGAGGGGAAAATCTCATTTCTTGCCTTTTTTTATATTCTATTGTTTTCCTCACAGTGGAGGTTTATATTCCATGGCTTATGGGCTCCTTCTCCCTTTCCAAAGTGCATCACTCCGGCGTCTGCTTCCCTTATCACATTACCTTCTCCTGGGGCACTAACTCCTCTTGAGTTCTTCTAATAAAGAGCTCTGTGACTGGAGTTAAGACTCAACTGAGTAATTCAGGATGATACCCACATCTCAAGATCCTTAATTTAATCACATATGCAAAGTCCCTTTCACTTTATAAAGTCACATTAATAATTCTGGGGCATAAACTATAGGAAGTTTTGGAGAGGCCATTGCTCAGCTTAAGATAGGTCTCTAACCTTGCTTTATACTAATTAAAATAGGTGTGGTTTTAATCAATCTCTGAGCCGGGAGGGGTGAGATTAGGGTAAACTCAAGCTGGAAGCAAGCTCAAATTTACCTCAACTGCATTGCTACCTACAACTGGCAGGGTGAATGCAAGATAACAGGGCAACCATTCTGACCATCTCTTAATACTATCAATTAAATAAATAAAAAGGAACACCTGTAAGTATGCCTATATACCAAGAGTGAGCCCTTAGCAGAGAAAATTAGGGAAAAGCTGGACCCTGAGCACAAGAACAGAATTTCTTCTCAAAAAGACTTTGTTGTTTTCTGAAAAAGAAACATCTGAACCAGGGCTTCATGGAAACCAAGTAACTCAAAGTAGGAAGGAACAATAAAAACAAGACGCTAGAGAAAATAGCAGGTGATGGGTAAATATAGAAGTATGTTCCTGAATAGATGTATAGGTAGAGGGAAAATTAATAATTTTGGAAGATGAGCAGTAAACTTAATTAGTTATCTGAGGTTAATCGCTTAATTGCTACTTATGATAGCTTTTGTCTATAAATTGGTGTCTTGAGCTGGAAGCCTGAAATAAAGTGCTTCATGAAATGAGATGGGTTTAAAATCTTATACTGGGACCAGCAGATAGCATAATGGTAATGTCACTGGACTCTCACATGATAGACTGCAGTTCGAATACTGGACCCGGTGACTTAAAACTCATACCAGGAGCATGTGCGTGTGTGCCCAAGATCCTGAGAGGAGAATGGAGGAGAAGAGATTGTGGCATGGCCATCTTCCTTGGGGGGTGATTTCTTATTTTCTGTCTGTCTGTCTGTCTCTGTCTGTCCAGCTAGTATACATGCTCTATAGCAAAAATGTCTCTCTAAAAAAACTAATTTATACCATGTTGAATTCTGGCAGTGTTTTTCAGAGTAACAGTAGTGATACTTGATTTCCAAAATAGACCATGTTTTAAAAGTTAGTCTTATTAACACATTTAGTTAAGATTTATTTTTATTGAAGAGAAGAAACTAGAAACAAAGACGTTCACTAAGTTTATTGCTCTGCTCCAAGGCAATAAAACATGTTAATTAAATCATCAGTTCCTATGTGCCTACACTAGAATTCAATTTACCTTAAAGATGTCATTTTAGTAAATATTTCTTGACATTTAAACCAGATATTCCAAGGTATTTGTATCACACAGTTTTTAAAATGTGATTTTGGTTTGCTTACATATCAGTGAAATTAGAAAGCCATTATTCATCAATTATTAAACTTAATTTTATAATCCTAAAAGTTAACATGTAATGATTTTGTGAAGATTTCACTTTGATATAAACTGCAGTTTAGCTGTGTCCCCACTCTCATAGAATGTAAGCAGCATGAAGATTTTTTTAAAAGACAGAGAGAAATTAGTAATATCTCTGAAAATAGATCATAGTTTTTAAATTACTCTACACGTGTATATGATAAAATTTATTTATCCATATGGATGTCTATAAATTCTTAATTCAAAATAATTAACTATTTGAAAATAATTTAAAGTAACTAAGATTTTCATTTATAGGTAAGTTAATAACACACTATATTGCTCAGGTAGTTTATAGTAGACCCACATTCTCTATAAAGGATATAATCTAAGAACCCAAATAGACACCAAAAATTGCAAATAGTACTAAACTTTCTATATATTACACTTTTCTCTTCCATACATACATGCCTATCATAAAATTTAATTTATAAATTAAATACTATAAAAGATTAATACAATAACTAATAGTTGTTTTATAACAATTCTATGATTTATAGTCTATTGATTGTAAAAAAGTTTATGTGATTGTGGTCTGTCTTACTCTCAAAATACATCGTTGAGTGCATGTAAAGCCAGAGAATGCAAAACCAAAGATAAAGGGGAACTAGTACATTTAATATTTATTTATTTAAATATTAAAATTTTCATGAAACAAATCAAAGCATATGAATATCAAATTAAAGTAGCTTTAATTTTCATTGAAAGTCATTGAGAATTCTTACCCCCTGGGCAAGTAATTTCAGTTGTCAAGAAAGAAATTCTCAGATTACTAACATAATACTTCTCTCTGGAAAGTCCTAAGTTTATAGAAGGTTTGGTCTTGTCTTTCAATATTGATTTTGTCAGTAATGTGCTATAAATTTCAGAGAATATCTTTCGAGAAATGACTGTTTTTGGTTTTGTTTTTGTTTCTTTGTTTTGTATCTTTAAATGTCCTTACACAAGATGTAACATTTTTTTAAGTTGTGCTATATGATAGAGTGATGTACTCACTGCTAATAGACACACACACACACACACACACACACACACAGAGAGAGAGAGAGAGAGAGAGAGAGAGAGACATGAAAAATCATCCCTCAGGAAGGATGGCCATGTTGTAATCCCTTCTCCTTCTCCTGTCTCCTTTTGGGATTTTGGACTAATATGCACACGTGCCTGAGTGATCCTCAATGTGCCAGGTCTGGGATTTCAATTGGGCAGTTGGCCATATGGGATCCAGCCACCCCAAACTCCATGCCATCTGCTGAAACATTTTTTTAGGTCATTATTTCTTAAAGAGAAACCTTTTAAAATTAATTCCCACAATGTATTCAGATCAAGTAGATTTCTATGAAGTTTGAAAAATACTACATAATATATCTATTTTTTAATGACTCATGATGTAATTTACCACATTTATGAACCTAAGAAACTATTAACTAAATAAACCTAGTTTAATAGGGCTTAATCTACAATTTCCTAAGATTACTTTTCCCTGGAACACTTTCCTTCTTCTAACACCCAAAAGCATCTCACAGAACTCTTTAACTATAGGATGCACTTAAGAATGTGAATGTAAACCTTCCGTGCATATGACACTTTGTGAATTGTTATATCCTCCTGAGAGTTAATTACATCGACCAGATGTATGACTTGGATAGCCA
Organism: Tupaia tana; assembly: GCA_026018925.1. NCBI lineage: Eukaryota > Metazoa > Chordata > Mammalia > Scandentia > Tupaiidae > Tupaia > Tupaia tana. Next base: position 68,961,466 of record JAKSZU010000005.1, read on the forward strand.
GAATCTGGATTTGGAGAACAGGTGAGCCCAATATCCCCTCTTCATTGCCAGGTAAACCATGTACCTCTGATGGTTGCTTTTTACATTGCATTAGCCAAGACTCCTAGTTCAGGAAATGAGAGGAAGAATATAGGTCAGAGCAGTAATATTATTTTCTCCATATTAGGTACAGCACTTAGGTAAACTACTTTCTGCAATGAAAGAGGAAATAAAGATGAACAATTATTGTCTACTACTATGTTTCCTGTGGAATCTGTGTCTCATAAAAACAAGAAGCCAGCACATTTTAAATAAGAGAAATAGATGCTATGGATACTTTTTACTACTCTAATTTAGTTTCTAAGAAGTAAATAACCTAATTTTAGGACATTTAAGCATTAGTGTACTAGGATAAAATCATTATTGGAAAAAACAAACTATGTAAGGAAAATAAAATAAAACAACTCCTTAGATGTTAAAATACCATTTAAAACTCAACAGGCAAGCATAGATCAGACACACAGAAACAAACAAGCAGCACACAAATAAAACAGTACACAAAAACTGTAAGACTTGAATTCTAATCAGTTTAACCAAAATACTTCCCTTGAAAAGGACTGATACTTTGTGCATAGTAGGTAAAATTATTTTAAATATATTAGAAAGTGTTTAACTTTTAAATGCAAATTAGATTAGTGTTGATCTAAAGATTTTATTCTAAATTTCCAGATAAATAACATCTTGACCTTGAGTAGTTAACTTTAAGTGCCAAAATTAAAAAGTGAGGGTCTCAAGCATCTATGAAACAGCTTTCAGGTTTGCATTGCACATTTTTATATTATATGAACTGAATAGTCAGGAATATTAAGTTACAATTTTAGCTATTTGGGAGTACCATACTTTTTTTTTTTTCCTAAATCTAAAGTCTATTTTAAATATTAGACAATTAAAATATGGAGGTTGACTTTATAGGCTAGTGATTAATAGAGCTGGATTATATAGAACCCACCACAGTTTGAATTCTGGCCCAGGAGGCTTGAAACTGTGTATGCATGTATCAGATCTTGACAGGATAGAGGGGTAGAGAAAAAGAGAAGAGACTGCAGTATGATTGTGCTACATTGAGGAATGCTTTTCCCCTTGCTTTCATTTCTCTCTCTCTCTTTCTCTGTCTCTGACAGGTACACACACCCTATGACAAAAATAAAACAAAATTAAAATATGGTTTAATGAATTCAATAACTTTATGTTAAAAATTTCTCAGGAAAATATCGATCAATTACTATTTGTATGAAAAACAGGATAAATCTATAGGCCCCAAAGCAGAATTTTAAAAATTAAAACACTAGCATATTCCAGAAGCTTCTTAGAGGAAATCAATTTACAAGCCCTAAAGACAAGATCCAAAACTTTCCTATGGATAAACCACCAACTAAGAAATCTTAAAACCGTTATTTGTATAATAGAAAAGTAAGAGAAAAGCATATTGGATCTCTGAAATAATCTGTTTAGATTCCTAACTTTCCACAGATTCACACCACTTTCACAAAAGTAAACTAACCCAAACAATGCATTAATTCTAATACAAAATACGTATATACACACAAATGAAGATATCAGTATACCTGCATCTACTCTACTTATTCAGACTTTATAGTTTTCTGCTTGCTTATTTTTAATTCACTTCTGTTGTGTGATTTCAACGTTACAGGTTAAAATGCATTCCCCAAAAGATATGTTGAAGACCTAACCTCTGTTACCCACAATTTTGACCTCCTTTGGAAATAGTCTTCTGGATGTAATTATGATGCAAGTCAAGATGCGTTTACATAGAGTAGCTGAGGCTGTAATTCAATATGACTGGTGTCCTTATAAGAAGAAGAGGCATACAGGGCCATACGAAGATTGAGATAGAGACTCAGAATTTAATTGGGAAGATCGAACCACGACAAAAGATAAGATTAAGTACATGAGACTGAACTGGTGAAATAGCATTTTATGACTTTTGACTAAAACATTGCTGATTTTCTTCTAGGCTTTGTTTTCCGGTTTTAAGGATTTTTTTCCTGTCATGAGCCTACTATTTGAACAGAATCTTAACCTGTTTCCTGGCTTTAAGTTTTAAGCAAGATTCCTTAGCATTTCTTTGATTTATTAAAGCTAAAACTGCTTTTCTTGCAATTACCAGCTGAACTTGCTATTGAAAATAGTTTGATTATTTAAGAAATTGTGTGGTCAATAAAATGTGGGGGAAAAATTAATGGAAAACAACTGTAGACACCAGAGATAGTTTGGGAGGAGAGTGGGGAAGGGCAGAGGGTCAGAAATAGGAGTGAAATTTGTATGCTGTGATGATGCTTAGGGAGTGAATGTAAATTAATTAATTAAAAAAAAGGATTCAGAAATAAAAAAAAAAAAAGCTCATGGAGACAGAGACAGGAGTGATGTCTCTAAAAGCCAAGGAATGCCAAAGGTTACTTACCAGCTGTCATCAGAAACTAGAAGGAAGGAAATTTCTCCCAAAACCCTCAGAAAGATACAATCCTATTGAATCCTTGATTTCAGATCTGTAGCCTCCGTAATTGTAAGTCTAAATGTCTGCTGCTTTGAACCACCACTTTTTTCAATAAACCCTGGAAAGTAATATGATTTATGAACCTGGACATGTGAAAATTCTGGAGAATTTCATGAATTTTGATAATTCTAATGCAGATTACAGTTTGACAATTTTGTTACCATAACATGAAAAATATTACCTGATTCTATTTCCTGTCTAACAGGAGGAATAGACTCAACATTTTCCTCATTTATTGAAAAGTTAATGATTTTGACAACTTTTAGAAACAAGCAGTCACTATATTTTGCGTAGGACTGACCAGAATCAGATTTTGCAGTCAATAAAATATTCTGAACCCATGTTTTGTCTTTCCTTAGCTCTGCTAACCTAATATTTATTTATATTAAGTTTATTTTTCCTTTTCTTTTTTTTTTTTTTTGAGAGGTTTTTGCTATAGGGCGTGTGCGCTCGCCAGACAGAGAGAGAGAGACAGAGAGACAGTAAGCGAGAAATCACCCCCCCAGGGAGGATGGTCATACCGCAATCCCTTCTCCTCCATTCTCTTCTCGGGATCTTGGGCATGCATGCACATGCGCCCGGCGTGAGTTTTAAGCCACCTGGTCTGGGACGCGAATTGCGGTCGACTACGTGGGAGTCCAGCAACATAGCCATTACGCTAACTGCTGGTTCCCTTAAGTTTATTTTTTCTTTTTTGAAAGCAAGACACAGAAAGAAAGAGACAAGCAACCTCAGTAGAGTCTTATGCTACAATCTCCACTTAGCTTTCCTACCCCAGTCAAGAATATGGGCATGCTTATACCACATGTGTAAATTAGCTACATGTGGGAACAGAACTGTCTATCTCCAGTGGATCCAGCATCTCTTGAATACTGTGTTACCGTTGGACCACGTAGCAAGCCACCTGCTTATTTAGATAAACTGTTTGCTCAGAGTTTCTGGTTTCTTCTCTGATTTATGGTATTGTTGACCAAATAAAGAAATTATATTATATTTCAAAGGATTTCAGGGACCAGCAGTTAGCGTAATGGCTATGTCGCTGGACTCCCACGTAGTCGACCGCGGTTCGCGTCCCAAACCCGGTGGCTTAAAAAGCTCACGCCAGGGCGCGTGTGCGTGCATGCCCAAGATCCCGAGAGGAGAATGGAGGAGAAGGGATTGCGGCGTGACCATCCCCCCGGGGGGGGGGGGGGTTATTTCTCATTTTCTGTCTCTGTCTCTCTCTGGCGAGTGCACGCACCCTATAGCAAAAACCTCTCCAAAAGAAAAAAAAGTAAAAAAGGATTTCCATGAAAATAAAAAGTGTTTTTCTCCCCCCCCTCCTTTTTTTTTATTTTGGTTTAGTAAAGGGTGCCTATGCTCACTGAAGAAAAAAGAAAGGGTAGGAGAGTGAGAACGCATCCCCAGTGGGAATGGCCATGCTACAATCCTTTTTCTATTATCCTGTTGAGATTTTGGGCACTCACATACATACTCCTGAGGTGTTTTTCAGGCTGCCCTGTCTGGGACTCGGACCATGCAGTTCAGCCATGTGGAATCCAGCTGCCTTAACTAGCATGCTACCCTATTTTGTTGTTATTGCTGTTTTTGTGTTTGATTTTGCTATAGGGCATGTGCGCTTGCCTGAGGGACAGAGAGAGAGAGATGGAAAGTGAGAAATCACCCCAAACCAAGAGGGCCACACTGTAATCCCTTCCTCCTCAGTCTCCTTGGGATTTTGGGCATACACATGCATGAGCCCAGTGTCATTTTCAAGACACGGAGTCTGGGACTCTAACCCCACTGTCAGCCTTGTGGAATTCAATGCCTTAACCTCTGGGTCAACAGTTGCCCTTCCTTCCTCCCCCACCTTTTTTAAACTAAAGAAAGTTAGGAAAGTAAGGATTTATATTTTTAATGTGGAGGGGAAAAATTATCCTTTAACGTTTTTATCTGTCACAATTTATGTTAACTGATGGGGTATATCTCACTCTGGCAAAAAGTAATACTTCACACTTGCTAAGATATTTCCAACAAAGGTTTTTGTTCTCATAGGAGATAGCATTTGAATATTATTGAATTGCCTGGTTATTATAGCGAAGGTTTTATAAACCTGTGCCACTTCTAAAGAAATGTCAAGACTCTAGAAAGAATATTTTTTGGTGTTATTGCTTTACCTCTACTTCACAGCTTTCACAATGACACTAAGGTGAAAAGGGAGCACTGAAACTCAATTCTCTTATCTTTAGTTGTAACAATATCATTAACCTCTCTCACAGAAATAGTTTGATTTTTAACACTTCGTGTCCACAATGTTAAAACGGTTGAATGTTTCCAGAACCATAAGTCTAACCAACTCTTCTTCACATAATCCATAGAAAATCATTTTACTTTAGGGTATCAAGGAACTACAATGGGGAAAAAAAAAGGAAGAACAAAGATTGTTTTTGCTTTTATAGCCCTTTGCTCTAGCAATTCAACAGTAAATCAACAGTGAACATTTGGTTTGCCCGAGGCAAACATGAAATCGGCTTGCCTGTTTGGAGCTTATATTGTCTTTTGTTCTTATCTGATAACTCTTCAAAATAAGCACACACTCTCCTCTCTTAGAGACCCTCGGTACCAATGGTAGTCCCCACTGAATTTATTCATTTCATCAAAATGATACGAACTTCAGCTGCTCAATTTTGTATTCTTGAGGAATGTTAGTAATATAGTTCAAAAAAAAAAAAAAAAAGTCCACAAAGAAGAATTCATTGCAGCACACAGAGCATTCCCCCTACAGCTAATCCTGTTTTTATTCAGACACACAGACTTGCCTCCACAAAGCAATCGGTCTCTTAAGGAAGAAGAAGACTCCTTTGCAGAGAGAACACCATCTGACTCAGATATTTAAGCACAAAAGCAAGAAAACTCATGTGCAAAATAATTTTCTTGCCAACAAAATCAGATTCTCTCTCTGTCATACCTGTGTTTAATGCTAGATTCAAGCCTCACTATTGACAGTGGAAAATAGCAGGAAAGTGGAACAGATCAGAAGTGACGGGAAAATACAGTAAGACTGGGGAAGCAAAGTAAAAGAACACGATGTGCAGAAACCCAAGCTGATAGACCTGATTTAACCAGTTGCTGCTTCTTGGGGCACTACTGTGACTTACTGAAGAACATTATTGAGGACTTAGCTTGAATATATTTCCTCTTCTAATTTTTAATTTTTTCCCATAGATAAAAGGATTCTGAAATCTATTGACTTTGTAACATAATGGATCAGTTGGGAAGAAAAAGGATAAACAGGGGGAGAAAACATACAAACAAAATTCAAAGTATTCTCAACACAACTAATGAAATTGTTTCTCATCTTTAACATGGGGCAAATACATTTAAATTGTTGTGAACAAAATGTTGACTAGGGCTTCTCATATATCCTATTACTGAGAACTGAGAAGGATCATGTTTTTTCCCTTTATATTAAAGATTAAAAAAAAAAAAATCACTGGGCATTTTCCATAGGGCTTATGATCACATCCAGAGTCGGTCATCCCTTCCATAAAATAGTGGTTCTGGGTTGGCTCAGTGGCATGCTGGCAATGTGCTGTTCAAGCAATGCTATATCTCAGAAGATGAGAAAAAGAAAAGCCAAGTGGTCGAGTGAGCTGCAGAGGGACTGGACCATGGCTCTGACTATCTGGCTGGTGTCTTCAGACCATCCAGGTGTACTATTTTTATTTTATTTTAATTTATTTTTTATTTTATTTTATTTATTGTTTTGGCTTCTGCCAAAGGGAGAGTGCACTCACTGGAGAGAGACTCAGAGACGTCCAGGTGCACTTTTTAAATTCCACTGATCTCAGGGCCGAGAAACATGATGTATGGCGTATAACTTGTGCTTCTGTTAGTTAAGTCTCTCCAGTCAAGCCCTAGGTTCATCTGGATCCAAATGAACAAAAAACCTGAAACTAGCTACATACACCATCCTCTGATCAGAAGACACAGCCCTAGACAAAGAACTCACCTGAGAACTAGAGCTATCTTTCTCCTCTTGACAATACAGAATATACTTTAAAAAAAAAAAAAAAAAAGAAAAAGAAATATGTTTTTACCAGATGACTAGAAACCAGCACAGAGGCACAGAAATATAAGAAAGCAAGGTAATATCTCTCCCCTCAGGGAACACAACTTTTCATTAACCATAGACAACACGAAATAATTTACAGAAATGTCAGAAAAAGAATTCAGAATCTTCACAGTGACATAACTAAATAAGAAACAAGAGAAAACGGACAAACTACAGAAGATGAGAAAATCATTCCACAACTAGAAGGAGGAATTTTATTAAGAGATAAATACCCTAAAAATGAATCAAACGGAGCAAATTAAGTAAGAAATGAAAATATACAACTGAAACTTAATATGATCAGGAAAATCTAAGGAGCCAGAAGGTGATTATAGTTCTACTGACTCCTATCAGTAATTGGTTGACGGATTTAAGGGAGAGAGGGGCGCTAATTCCTTAGGATTTTTAGCTTCAATAGACATGGCAGCTAAGTAAATTTTGCTTTAAAGTAAAATCTGAGGGAATCTGAATAGGGTACCAAGAAACTCTGCTCTCATACCACTTATACCTACTTATAAACCAAGTTAATTTTACTCTGTCCTCTTATAATTCTTCAACATTGTTGCTAGTGAACTTTCTTTCCTTATTTTGAGAGATTTTTTGCTATAGGGTGAGTGTGCTTGCTGGAGAGAGAGAGAAAGAGAAAGTGAGAAATCAGCACCCCCCTCTACCCCCCAGGGAGTATAGCCACTCTGTAATCCCTTCTTTTTCATTCTCCTCTCCGGATTTTGGGCACACACACACACATGTCCAGCAGCAGTTTCAAGCTGCTAGGTCGGGAATTCGAACCCCAGTCAACCACGTGGGAATCCAGTGCCTTAACCACTATGCACCTGCTGGTATCCCACTAATGAACTTTCTTATAAAATTAAATAAAAGAAAAAGATGTAGTTTAAGAGGGCTGCTAGAATGTCCACAATACCCACTGCTTCCATTGGTCTAAAGACAGCAATATTTATTATTCTTTTCTAGATTTCTCTCATCTACAACCAGTGGTTTTGCTGGTCTAGATTACCTGCATGGCAGAATTTGAGCCTCTAGTAACCTTGGCCATGTTAGTTCATGTTGTCATCAGTTATGGAAACACCAACGCCATCAGTTCCAGACATGATGATCTCTGTTCTTTATGTAGCAATATGGTCAATTCCTCCTGCCAGTTTACTCTCTGGTTTCTTGGCATCAGGAGGTCAAAGCAGCCAGAGCTTACTGTGTCTATCAGAGAGAAGTGCTTTTCAGGACTGAAGGCCTTTAATCAAGCAGAACTTACATGCAGAGAAATTTCACATGGTTCACTGAGAATTATGGAAAAATGTTCTTTTTATTTCAAGTCCACAGACTTCAAATTGATCTATTCCATACAATGAGATAAATTAGCATATATTTGCTGTTGGGTCCTAGAACATATTTCATCTTAAAGGATACTGCCCCAACTATAAGGCTGTCATAGCCAGAGCATTAGCTAACCCTTTAAAAGTTCATTCCATGTGAGGCTAGCCAGTGGTGTGGTGGACTGGACTCCCACATGGCCAGCCACAGTTCTAGTCCCAGACCTGGTGACTTGAAAATCATACCAGATCTGTGTGTGTGTGTGTGTGTGTGTGCGCACACCCAAAATCACAGGGGGACAGGGGGAAAAAAGAAGAGAAAGGATTGTGGTGTAGCCATGCCCTTAGAGGGTGATTTTTCACTTTTCCTCTCTCTTTCTCTCTTTGTCTCTCTCTGACAAGTGTACTATGGCCAAAACCTACAGAGAAAAAAAGTAAAAAAGAATTTATTCCATGCTCCATCAGATTAGTAGTTTCCTGGTGATGTAATACATGATACTAAGAACATTGGACACACTGTGAGTTAGATTTGCAACAATACTTCAGTTATCATCCAGGATTCAAAGCCCCACTATATATATATATATATATATATATATATATATATATATATATATATATATATATATGTATATATATATATATATAATATTATTTTTTAGAGATTTTTTTTTTTTTGCTATAGTGTGTGTGCCTCACTGGAGAGACAAAAAAAACAGAAAGTGAGAAATTACCCCCCAGGGAGAATGGCCACACTGCAATCCCTTCTCCTCCATTCTCCTCCTTGGATCCTGGGCACACAAGCACACACAATCAGTGTGTTTCAAGTCTTTGGGTCCAGGACTTGAACCATGTTGGACTATGTGAGAGCTCAGAGGCATAACTGCTATGCCAACTGCTGGTCCCTCAAAGCCTCACAGTAACTAGGTGTCATAATGTTAATGACAGTTCTAATATTTTTAAACAATTGTCAAAAGATTTGAGTACTTCCTTTCCTCTAGTATACAATTACTCTGTGAATAGCCACAAGTCTGTCTATCTGAGACAGACTGGAGTAATTACTAATATGTAAACATGTTGTAGCATTAAAGCATATTTCTCAAATAACACTGGTATCCCCTTCAGTCAAAAAACCTTGTATCTGAGAAATAGCTCCAGACTGGAAATTGTGCAATTGACACTCACTTCTTTACTACCCTACCCTTAACTTTTTTTCATATAAGAATCAAGAAATGCACTCGGTGGCTGTCCATCTGCCTTGCCCCTGAGTATGCCATAGTCTATTAGTTCTTCATAGATTCCTGGATGTCAGGGACTTTCATTTTCAGCCTTCAACCATTACCATAATTAAGCTCACCTTGTCTCTGATGATTAAGTGCTGAAACATGACCTCTGTTCTTTTAAAATTTTATCTTCTTCAATGACAGCATATAATCCAGTTATATAGCAGCCTTTCTACTATTAAACTTAGGTTATAGGGGACAGCCCCTGGCTTCTCAACCATGCTGAGGTCTCTCTACTAGTGCTTTCATTATTGCTTTAGAAAAGTGATTATCCATAGCACCCTTCTGGACGTGAGAGTAAGCTGCTGATTCCCCAATATTATTTAATATACTTTTCCTTGCTACCTCCCTGCCTTTTAACTTCCAAGCAATTCTGGAATGTGTACTTCATTTCCACTTATCTACATTTTATACTTTTTATGTAGTTTTGTTCTAATTTTTCATGTTTGAAGAATCCATACTTCCAGCAATAAGGATTAAGACTGCTTCCAGGTGTCCTTGAGAAGATATTAATTATGAGATCATATGATAAGAACCCAATTACTAAAGAATGCTACTTCATTTTGCTTTATATTTAACCCTCATCAACCCAGAACCATCACAATTTATTCGTAGTCTTGATCTTCTGGTTCTGTTTTATTTTTTTCTTTTTCTTTTTTTGAGAGAGGTTTTTGCTATAGGGTGCTTGCGCTCGCCAGAAAGACAGAGAGAAACAGAGAGACGGAAAGCAAGAAATCACCCCCCAGGGGGGATGGCCACACCGCAATCTCTTCTCCTCCATTCTCCTCTCGGGATCTTGGGCACACACACACACGTGCCTGGCGTGAATTTAAGCCACCAGGTCCAGGACTTGAACCACAGTCGATTTCATGGGAGTCCAGCAACTTAGCCATTAAGCCAACTGCTGGTCCCCTGGTTTGTTTGTAATCGCTGAGTTCTCCCAATCTTCTAGTGGGTAATCCCGTTCCTCATACACCCTAGACAGTGCTTTTCTCATTAAGCCACAGGCTGGACCCCATATATTAGTCTGGAAGCAGTGAGGAGAAATAGAAGGTTTTAATCTTGACAGGCCTCCCTGGGACCTTTGCAGAATTGGCAGGTAGGAAGTCAGAGTTCCCCCACAAGAGGATTTTGAAACAAGAAAATTGTTTCTTTGAGAGGTGATTTTAGGAAACTTTGGATGTGGGGAAAACAATTGAGGGAGTACACTGGGTTGAAGAGGATCCCCTGAAAAACTCATGTTCTCCTGAAAAAATGACCTTCTTTGGAAATGGAAAGTTCTCAAATGTAACCATAACAAGGTCATGTTGAGTTAGATTGGGGCCTAAGTCAAATAACTTGCGTCTTTAAAAGAGAAAGGAGTAGGATATTTGGATACAGAGATACAGAGGTGTTTGTAAGGAAGAAGGCCGTCAGAATATCGAAGCTGAGATTTAAGTGATGCAGATGTAAGACTTGGGAACAGAAATGGTTGCTGGCAACCTTTAGAATCAAGGAAGAAACAGAGAAGGATTCTTACAAGAGCTTTATAGGAAGCATGGCACCTTGATTTCATACGTCTAGCCTCAGAATTATGAGAAAATAAATTAACAAATTTCTGGGTTTTGTCAATCACCCAGTGTGTTTGTTACAACAGCCCTATGAAAATAATAGGCACAGACAGTAAGGAGACCAATAAATGATGTGATATCAAACTCTGAGACACTAGAACTTAATACCACCTGGGAATTCTGTGTGCCAGTAGAGAATATATTGCTTAGTTATTCCTCTTGATAGGTACAGAATTTAGGGTCATCTATCAATTCACATTAATTGAATACTAATTTCCAGAAGGTTCTTTTATTCTCCACACTTCTGACATAGTATGCATTTTACCACAACTGACTCCACTGATCAGAGAGAGCGCTCAGTCAAGAAGATTAAAAAACTAACAGCTGGCTCTTGGTTTATGCATATAGAAATGTTAAGGGCTGATGGGAGGTAGATAGGGCCTGACAGTGTCTGCTGGAGATGGCCATATAAATCCATGTCATTTATTAACATTCACATTACAAGGACTAGTCACATACAGACCTCTCTCAACAGAATTTCCCAGAACTCCGGGACCAGCAGTTAGCGTAATGGCTATGTTGCTGAACTCCCACGTAGTCGACCGCGGTTCGAGTCCTGGACCTGGTGGCTTAAACTCACACCGGGCGCGTGTGCGTGTGTGCCCAAGATCCCGAGAGGAGAATGGAGGAGAAGGGATTGCGGCGTGGCCATCCCCCCTGGGGGGTGATTTCTCACTTTCTGTCTCTCTGTCTGTCTGGCGAGTGCACGCGCCCTATAGCAAAACCTCTCCAAAAAAAAAAAAAAAAAAAAAAAAAAAAGAATTTCCCAGAACTCCTGTCTGGGTTAGTCAGAACTGGGTAATCATCAGGCAGACTAGATTTTGGCTGCAGATGTTTTTATGGTTTCTATAGGAAATGGGTCTTCCTCAATTCACCTATCTTTTTTTTGGCGGGGGGGGGGGGAGAGGTTTTCACTATAGGGCACATGCGCTCGCCAGACAAAGAGAGACATAGAGACAGAAAGCGAGAAATCACCCCCCAGGGGGATGGTCACGCCGCAGTCCCTTCTCTTCCATTCTCCTCTCGGGATCTTGGGCACGCACGCACACGCGCCTGGTGTGAGTTTTAAGCCACCAGATCCGGGACACGAACCGTGGTCGACTACGTGGGAGTCCAGCGACATAGCCATTACGCTAACTGCTGGTTCCCAATTCACTTATCTTGATCACTACTGTGTTGGTGCTTTCAATATGCACATCAGTTTTTACAGACCTCAATGATCTTTCATTAGAAAACAAGGACCAGCAGTTGGCGTAATGGCTATGTTGCTGGACTCCCATGTAGTTGACCGTGGTTCAAGTCCCAGACCCGGTAGCTTCAACTCACGCCAGGCACATGTGTGTGCATGGCCAAGATCCCGAGAGAAGAACAGAAAAGGGATTGCAGTGTGGTCATCCCCTGGGAGGGTGATTTCTTGCTTTCTGTCTCTCTGTCTCTCTCTGTCTTTTTGGCGAGCGCAAGCACCCTTATAGCAAAAACCTCTCCAATAAAAAAGGAAAAAAGAAAGAAAACAATACCATTCTTCCTGGATTACTTTCAGAAAATTTCACCCAGATGGTGGCTATTTAGTTCACACTTCAATGAATAACCATATTGTCAAAGAAAGAGTTCTATCTATGCCAGGGTGGTTGTCTTTGCAGTCTCCTGGCACACTTTTTGGGCTACAGACAGGCCTCCCTAACTTCACTTTGGCCCTCTTGCTGAGCTTGGATTACCTGCCCAGACCTTCTAAACCCCCATGGTCATTTCCATTATACAATCCTAATGGCTCTCAGTTGGGATAAACTTTTTTTTTTTTTTTTTTGTCACAGTAATCTCAATAACATTAAGACTTAAAAGGAAAGATGCCTATTCTGTTATTCTCAGGAGAACACTTGGCTTTGCACAAATTTGTCTAAGCCTCCACATTGACCTTCTAGAATTTCTTACCAAGAGACAAATAGGACAAATTATATTAATGACATTAATTTGGTTCCTGTATAAACACCAAATATACTCATGATTTTTAAAAACCAACTTGCTAATGAATGCTATTACTCATTAGAGGAAGAAGGCATGGGAACATGGGTAGGGTTTTATATTAACCACAGCTATTAGAAAAACAATGTGACTTTTTTTTCTGTTAATAAAGTATCAATTATACAATAGGTTGAAGATGGAAAAATAATCATTCATACATTTGGTAAAAATTATTTATCTATTAAAAATATGTAGTGCTCACTTACTTTGTGCCAACATTGCTCTGGGTACTAGATGGATATGAATTGCCCCTATCCTTATAGAGCTTACAGTATAAAAGGGAAGAAATAAAACGAATCAAATAATCAAATGATAAAAAAGCATGACTAGTGCATGAAGAAAGGAAGAAATTGCAGTGATTCAGACTGAAGAGTAATAGAAATCAACTAACTCTAGATAATGTATTCAGGATCTCTTAAAATTAATGATTATTCCAAGGCCTGATAGAATAAAAGAATGAAAGAGCTGGATATGAGAGTTCCCAGCAAAAAGAAAATGCTGTACAAAGACTTTTCTATTGCAAGGAGTTTAGAATAATATTGAATCTAAGAGCAGCCATTGTGTCTGAAGCATCATTCTTAGAGATTTAGTTGGGGTGCTCTATGGTATCCAGAAGATAGAGGGACTTATATGTAATAGCAAAAAATACAAAATATTATCAGTTCTTTTCTAAGTATAACTTTCAAGCAAGTGGATAACATAATATAATTTAGGTATTAGAAAAATATTTTTCTGTTTTTGTACAGTGCACTGAAGTAAGCATATGAGAAAGCAGTGAGCAGAGTTAGGACCTACGGCAATTGTCCAAGAGAAATGCCAATACTTTTTAATTCAGAACTATTACAATTTGTGGTTGTTTTTCTTTTAATTTCCACTTGGTCTTGGACCAAGTAGGTGTAGCCTGATTCACTATGGCCACTCAAGGATAATGAAGTGACAGTGAAACATGTGTTCATGTTAGTGAAGAAGGATGAATGAGCTTCTTCATTTCTGTTTCCATACCAGAAAGTTACCCCAACATTGTAGAAAATAAAGTTCAATGATTTTTGGAACTGCAGTTGAAACTACTGGTTTGGGGCTGAATGGATGTGTACTTTTGTCTTTGTTTAAAACTTTGGCATACACAAAATAAGTTATAGAAGTTAGGTGTACTCAGTACATGAAAATGTTTTTCCCAGACTCAGATGGATGAGAATAAATATAAGTTAAATGTTAAAAGCTATCATCATGGCCAGCGAGGTGAAGCAATGTTTAAGTTTAGATTCCATATGGCCAACTGAGTTGTTTGAGTGCCGGACCTAGCAGCTTGAAAAAGATGCCACGTACATGTGCAATGAGCCCAAAGTCTTGAGAGGAGAATGGAGGAGAAGGGATTGTGGTGTGGTCATCCTCTCTGGGGTGTGCTTTTTCTCTGTCTCTATCTTTCTCTTTCTGTCTGTCTCTCTTTGGTGAATGTGGGGGCCCTATAGGAAATTTCTTTATAATATTTAATTTAAATAAATTTTTAAAATGAAAATTTTAATTAAAACAAAAACATGAAAGAACAAGAAAATACTTAAATTTCTTGGCTATGTTTTTTTTTTTGTTTTTTTTTTTGCCATGGCTAACAGTAATTTTATATTTTAAATAACAGCTTATTTTTATTTTAAAAGTTATAAATTTATTTGATAAATAACTGTGATGACTTTATTTGAATTTTATGGTAAACATTTGAATTTCTTAACTCTTAATGTGCAGCTATACCACTGGACATAGTCATTCAAGAGAAAATTAGCAAAAGAGTTTGGAATTTTTACTTAAGAAACCACAGATTGACTTAACAGACTTGTTAGCAACAACTTGCATTCTTGATTCAAAGCTGCCCAATTATTGTAATAACTTTAGGGCCATGTGGTCATGATCACAGTATAGTAATTTAATATTTATTGACAAGCTTATTTTCAAGACCAAATTATTGATACTTTAATTGGGTATACATAGCTACAACCTGAGGTATAGAATGCAGCTTGATATAAACACATTTAATGCTTTATTTTCCTGAAATTTTCATCTGATAGTCTCCCTAATTTTGGTGAAATAACAGAAGGATTTGTTACTCTGCAAAGTAAACATTATTGGACTTTACTCCCACAGAGAAACACTAAAGGAGTTAAAGATATTAAAACCATCTAGAATATGTACATGTAGAAGGAAAGAGAGTTGTAGTGGATACCTATATTTTCAGATTATATGTGTGTCAAAGTGAAGGATTGAATTATTGAAAATGCTCAAGCCAATAACAGAAAAACTAAATGGTGTTATCATAGTATAAATAAATCATTCTGGCAGTTCTAAAATTATTTTTGGAAACATTAGGTGTCCCCAAAGTCTCTCTTATAAACAGGGTGGTGAATAATAAATGCAAAGACTTCAACAAGTTTATGGAAAAATGAAATTATAAGCACATACGATTATTTTGATACAATTTTTAAATTGTTTATTTTAGAGAGATTTTGTCTATAGGGCACCTGTGATTGCCAGAGAGACAGAGAGAAACAGAGAGACAGAAAGCAAGAAATCACCCCTCAGGGTGGATGGCCACACCACAATTCCTTCTCCTTTCCGGATTTAGGCACACACACATGCCTGACATCTTTCTTTAGTCGCCCAGTCTAGGATTTAAACCATCTTTGACTATGTGGGAGTCCAACGACATAATTATTACACCATCTGCTGGTCCTGATACAATTTCTTTTTAAATTCATGCATCGTTTCTTCACAATATATACTTTCTATTAACTTTTTTAATATCTCTCATACTCTTATATTTACTCAAATAGCCCTCCCCTGAAACTGAACATTTTCTTAATCTTCCAATATGAAATGTTTCTTCTCTCTTATCAAAACAAACACAGAAGCTGACCTCAACATAAACTATAATTTAAAGAGACCTCTGCCAAATACTTCAGCCCTCTTCTTTTGTCTATGGGGTTAGAGTAGTAAAAAACAGGATATAAAATATTGACTTTCCACACTAAAAATATAATGCAGATATGCTTAAAAATATATTATTTTCTAGGCTGAAAGAGAACCTGAAATGAGTGCAGTTATCTGTTTTAGGTGTCACCTATGGTAAATTCTTTTATCACTGAGCCATAACCTTATGTATGTGGAACAGAAAGAATAGTGTTAACACCTCTGTGAACTTGAGTGAGGGATCTTGCACTTTTTTGAAGCATCAATAAACTTGTATCCCTTCACTATAGAACTTGTGAGAAACAAGTTCTATGACACATTTGGATAAATAGGAATGAAGATGTTATCCCTAACATATTGGACTGAAGAAGTTATCCCTAACAGATTCTCCATTTACTGACTAAAGATTAGTCTTTGTCAACGAACAGGTTTTGTTTGTTTGTTTTTTGTTTTATTTTTGCCATCGGCATGTGCATTCACCAGAGAAAGAAATACAGAAAGAGAGAAGACGATAACTCACCTCCCATGGAGGGTGGTTACGCAGCAATCTCTTCTCTTCCATTCTCCTCTCAGGATTTTGGGCATACAAACACACATGTGCTCAGTGTGATTTTTCGAGACTCTGGGTCCAGGTCTTGAACCATGGTAGATGATGTGGAAATTCAGTATTTTAATCATGTTACCTGCTGGTCCCAAGAAGAGGTTTTGCTTTTGTTTTTGCTTGTTTTTAATTGGACAATAAAGTGTTCAGTAATTTTAGAAGTGTAAAGTGCTCTTTCTTTTCTGCCTGAATGATCTAGAGGGTGTGGTGGGGAACATATTCCTTAATATGAGAAATAAAAAAGGAAACATCTATTAAAAACCTGATTAAAAAAATAAGAGGATATTATGAACTTAATGCAAATACATTTGACATCATAGATGAAAAAGACAGTTTCCTAAAAAGAAAAACCACTAAATCTCACTCATAAAGAACTACATTAAATGACTAAGCTTATGTTTATAAAGAAATTAAATTTGAAATTAAATATCTTCTACCAGAAAACATTAGTTGATTTTAACAATTAATTCCACCACACAGTAGAGTAAGAAATAATCCCAATTTTATATAAACACTTCAGATAATTTCAAGATAAGGAAACACTTCCCAACTCATTCTATGAAGTTGGCAGTATTCTAGAGCAAAACCAGAAAAAAGAAAAGCTAAAGCAAGAAAATAACTCATGAGCATTGATGCAAAACTTGTCAATAAGATTTTAGCAAAATGAACTCATCATTTAGTCATGACTTAGTGAGGTATATCTCTAAATACAAAGATGTTTTAAAATTTAAAGAAATTAAACAATATGGGTCAGCAGGTGGTATGGCAGTTAAGGTGCTGGATCCCACAGTCAACTCTGTGGGTTAAGTCTCGTATCTGGCAACTTGAGAAAAAAGCCAAGCTTTTGTGCATGTGTGCCCCAAATCCTGAGAAAATAATGGTGAAAAAGAATTTGCAGCATGGCCATTTCCCCAAAGTGATTTATTACTTCTCTCTCTGTGTCTCTCTCTGGTGAGCGCAAGCATCCTACAACAAAAATCTAAAAAAAAAAAATAAAATAAAAAAATAAATAAATAGTATAATTAACAGTATTGATAGGCTAAAATATACAATCATTGTAATAAATGAAGAAAAAGAATTTTATGAAATTCAAAACTTATACATGACAAGTCTCAGCACACTAGGAATGGGAAGAACATATTCTAACTGACAAAAGCTGAATTTTCCCCAAGATTGTAAAGAAGGTGAGAATGTTTACTCTCACTTTTTATTCTCTGTTCGATTAGAGGGCATACACCATTTATTATAAGTTTATTAAACTATTATTAAGGCATTATAAATCACTCATTTTTAATGTGTACACATTTTACACATGTATAATATATATAATATCTGGAAATCACCACACCAATCAAAAAATAAACAGATTTATCACTTACAAAAGTTCCTTTTGTCTGTTTGTAATTCATCCCTGTCCGCCAACCCATTTGAGTAGAAATGTTAATGTGCTTTCTGTCACTGTAGATTAATTAAGTTCTCTTGGTGAATACATCCCTTCATCATTATGAAATGACTCTTTTTTCCCCTGGTAATATTTTTTCTCTAAAATATATATTGTCTGATATTAATATATTCATTCTAGCTTTTTCCTCAATAACCATTGGCATGACAGTATATAGTCTTCAAAAAGTTCATAGAAAGTGTGCATTATGAAAAAATATTATACATGGGTTTCAATCTTTTGTGCCAAATTAAACCTGTTGCTTTGTTATGTTAATTCAGTTTTTCATGAACTTTTTGAAGTCTCTGTGTACAGTTTTCATTCTTTTACTTTTAACACATTTAATGTATTTGAAGCTATGTTTGAAGTTCTTTTTGGTAGCATTTAGTTGCTTTTTGCTGTTTTTATCCTAATATCTTTTCCTTTTAAGTGCAATGTTCTGATGTTTGGTGTACATATATTATCCTGAGGTTTTTACTACCTGTCTCACCTGTTTTTTCTTTTTTTTTTTTTTTCACCCTCTTTTAACTAAAAGGAATTGTGTGTGTGTGTATGTGTGTGTGTGTGTGTGTGTGTGTGTGTAATTTCCACAGCTCTTCATTGCTTTTTGTAGATATAGATTTTTATTTGATAATCTGCTAGAAGAGTTTTTTTTCACATTTCTTATAGTATAGATTTTTCAATGAGAAAGTTTGACTTTTGCTTATATAAATGTGTGCCAATTCCGTTCATTTTTGAAAGATATTTTTTCTGTGTATATATTTCTTTCTTTCTTTCTTTTTTTTTTTTTTTTTTTAAGGCTTTTGCTATAGGGCGTGTGCATTCACCAGAAAGACAGAGAGAGAAAGAGAGACAGAAAGAGAGAAATTACCCCCCAGGGGGGATGGCCACACCGCAATCCCTTCTCCATTCTCCTCTCAGGATCTTGGTCGCACACACACACTCGCCCGGCATGAGTTTAAGCCACTGGGCACTGGCTCTGGAACTCAAACCATGGTCGACTACATGGGAGTCCAGCGACATAACCATTACGCCAACTGCTGGTCCCCCTGAGTATATATTTCTAGGCTGATATTATTCTTTCAGTATTTTAGTACTCTTCCATAGACTCTCTTGCATCCTATTGTTTCTGATGCAAAATCTGCAGTCATCCTTTATATATATATGTATAAAATCTTTATCTAGATCTCTAGCTTATTTTCAAAAACAATGACATAGTTGTAAGAAATTGCAAAACAATGTGGCTTGGTAAAATTTTCTTCATGTTTTTTGTGCTTAGTGTTCATTGACCTTCTTGAATTTGAGAGTTCATATTTTTATTAAAGTTGCAGAATTTTCAACCACTATTTTTTCCATATTCTTTTATTTATCCTCCTCTGTCTCAGGGACTCTGATCAAACATCTTTTTATCTGAATGAAGTTATATAACACCTCATCATATATTCTGGTCAGAACATATTTTTCTGTTTGTTCTTTATTTTAGATTTTCCCTCTGTGGGTTCCATGCTGGATAGTTTCTAATGTTCATGCCACAGTCCTTTCTCCTCCTGTCAGGATTTTGAGCATGCATTCATCTGTATCTGGTATGCTTCTCAAGTTACTGGGTTCCAAGATTTGAACTGCGCAGTTCACATTTTAGGATGTAGCCACCTTAATTATCATGTCATGAGCTAGCCCAGGGGTCACAACATTTTATAAACTAAGTATTTTTGTATCTCTCTAAATATCCTTCACCTTTGCTCTGTGGCACATTAAGTTACTTGGAAGCAATTTCACCCTTTAAAAACTTGCTTTAAGCTTGCGTAGGCAAGAGCCAAGCACCTTTTATTTTACATTTAAATTTGATTCTCTATGGAAACAATTTTCTCCTGAGAGTCCTATCCAATACACAATGTTGTATTGATTTTTCTACTTTGGCTTGTGGGGACGCAAATAATTCCTAGCCATGTGTGATCCCTGTGGATCGCCCCATTTGCTCCTTTCTAATGATTCTTTCCTAAGTTTCTGGTCATTTTCTCATGCATATTCTCAGATCATGGTCAGTGCTAAGATTCAGTGGGTTCTGTCTGCGTATCCCTGGACTGAGATCTCTCTCTATTTGTAAATGTGGGGTGTGTGTGTAACACTTTCCTCCCTGGAGTTCTGCTCTGTGAATTCTAGCCACCACAGTCTCCCTGAATTCTATCACTGTCCCTTCAACTCAACTGACTGCTAGGTTGTTTATATTTCTCCTCCCTGTGTTGCAGACTGGAACCTCTCTTCATTTGTTTTAGTTTTTATTTTTTGTTTCCCTTCAGGAATCATTGCCTTCTGCTGTCTTTTGTCTCACGTCTCAAAATTGTTGTTTCACGTACTTTGCCTAGTTCTTTAGTTGCTTATGTCTGAAGGGTAAAACCATCCTCGATTGCCCTATTATGACTGGAAGCAGAAGTTAGCACATATTATTTTTAAATTTAGAGAAAATGTAATATATAAACTGATGATCTTCTGATATGACTTAAAATTCTTCAGTTAGTGGAAGTACTTTCTTCTGAAATGTGTGTTTTGGAGATGACAGGTATAATTCCAGCTTGCCTAGAATTGCGTTTTAATGACTCAAGTCATTGCTTCTGATTTATATGAAGTAATTACCTTTGACATGTGAATTTACAATGTGTTTCTAGGGACTGTAGAATGTAAGGCATTATTCAGAATATCATAATTTAATGAAATTAATACAGCTATGAATGTGAATGAATGTGGTGAATTTATCTGTCAACAAATTCCTCAAATGTTAAGAAATTTTTTGCTTTGTTTTGTTTGTTTCATTGATCATAGTTTGGGAAGAATATAGATAAACATACAGATAACAACATCCAAATAATACTATTATTATAATACAAACTTTTAAAATGAATTAAAAAATGGAAGGAAAAGATGTACATGAAAAAGGAACATGGACTTTAATGCCAGTATCTCGATGGCAGATAGCTTGAAATTTTTAACAAATGAGAAAGGAAAACAGAGAATAAAAGTTAAAATCAGCAAACACAGTTCATATTTGATCTATGTCCTGAGATCAAATTTCAATCAAATTTACTTTAGAGACTAAAAAGAAGATTGAGTTGACACATTAGCAAATTTAGCAGAGAAGAGCTCTCAGTGTGTAACAAGAAACAAATTCAAAGAAATGTTGGTGGAAACAAAGATAAATAATTATTTACTTCCAAGACTCTGATGTGAGTTATCTGTCATAGTTACTTTGAACATAATTGGACATTTCCTTCAATTTGCTTCTGCAAGTTTTTACTGCTCTTTGAAACCCTGAACTATACTAACCCTGAACTAAAAAATTTAAAAATAATTTTAAATAACTCTTTTATTGCATGCATGAGCTCTAATGTCTATATATTTTTAGGTCAAATAAAGCTACTATATTAAAAAGATCCCAAAATATAATGGTAAAGAAAACATACAGTTTAATATCTCTCTCACAGTGAAGTTTTGAAATTAGTGGACTATCTTTGCTCCTCAGGGATACAAATGTCATCCACATAATTACTTCACAGTCCCATATGGTGCAGTTGTTGCTTTTATGGTTCAAATCCACACCTGGGTTCCAATAATTGGCAGGGAAAGTCTTGGAGGAAGTCTGCCTTATGTCATAAATTTTGGGTATGGAATTGACATAAATTACTTCTGCTCATAGTTCATTGATCAGATTTTATCTCACCAGTACTGTGGAGTCTTAGAAATATCAAGTAGAATAGCATTTTCTTAAGCCAAAATTGTATTATAATGGAAGAAGAAGGGAAAGCACTTTATCTGATAGTTAAGAGTCTACTTAATTCTCAATGTCAACTCCAAATTTCTATCTCTAATGCTGATCTCTCTTAATTATGATCAATTATTATTATTTTTATTATTTTTTCTTATGATGCATACACTTGCTGGAGAGAGAGAGAGACAGAGATAGTGAGAAAGAAAGTAAGAAATCATCTCCAATGAGTGATTGTCAAATCACAATTCCCTCTCCATTCTCCTCTTGGGATTTGGGGCATGCATGCACATGTGTCTGGTGTGATTTCAAGCCACCAGATCCAAAGCTCAAACTATAGTTGTCCATGTTTAAGTCCAAAAGCATAATTGCTAAACCATCTTCCGCTGGCTCCACTTATGATCAATTATTTGATTAAAAATTTTAATTTATATGTTTTGCAGACATATAAAATTATGTCCAAATAATTCTATTTTTTTTTTTTGAGAGGTTTTTGCTACAGGGCGTGTGCGCTCGCCAGACAGACAGAGAGAGACAGAGAGACAGAAAGCAAGAAATCACCCCCCAGGGGAGATGGCCATGCCGCAATCCCTTCTCCTCCATTTTCCTGTTGGGATCTTGGACACACATGCACATGCACACCCCCCCCCCCCCCCCCCCGTGTGTGTTTAAGCCACCCACTTTGGGACTTGAATCGTGGTCGATCACATGGGAGTTCAGTGCCATAGCCATTACGCTAACTGCTGGTCCCACTAATTCTTATTCTGTAAATCTGTTGTACTCATTATCTTGGTTTGTTTGCATTGCTGTAACAGAATACTATAGACTGGGCATTTTATAAAGAACGGAAATTTATTTCTCACAGGTCTTCAGGCTGGTAAGTTCAGTATTAAGGTGGCAACATTTGGTGATGGCCTTCTATCAGAAACTCACTCCCATGATAACCAAAATGCTCCTAAAATAAAGGCATTAATCCATTCATGTGGGAAAAGATTTCAAACTTGAGTGTGGGAGAACGTTTACACTATACTACTCACTGGCTGGCATTCTTGTTTCCACTGATGTAAACCCAATCCCTCCACTGCTGCTATGCCATTTTTACCCAATTCACCATAATCAGGCAAAGTTTAATGTAGAAAACAGAAACCACACTAAAACCTTTTATTTTATTTATTGTTAGACACACATTTAAAGTAACATCTTTTCAAAATTCTAGCCAAACTATGTTAATCTTGTACCAAAAAAAAAAAAAAAAACAAAACAAAACAAAAAACAAAAAAAAAACCTGAATTGCCTCCTAATTTTATAAAAAGAAAAGCCAAAGTTTTTGCAATATACTAAAAATGTCCCTTGGGGTCTGACTCTCCATTGTCACTGTTACTTATCTACTTTCTTTCTATCACTTTCTCTGCTGCAACTAAACTTGCATTTTTTTCTGTTCCTTGCTATTTTTACAACACTGTTTTCTGCCCCATCATAAGGCTTGTTTTGTTTTATTTTTGCTATAGGGTTTGTGTGCTTCCTAGAGAGAGAGACAGAGAGAGATGGAGAGGGAAAGTGAAAACTCAACCCCTCTACCCACTGAGGGGAAGGCCATGCCCCAAATCCTTCTCTATTCTCCTCTTAGGATTTTAGGCACACACCCTGGTGTGATTTTTAAGGCTTCAAGTCCAGGACTCGAACCTTGGTTGACCATACGGGAGTCCAGCACCTTAACCACCACCCCACCTGCTAGTTCCCCCACCATAAACCTTTTGCCCTAGCTATCTGCGACACCAGGAATCTCTTCACTAGGAAAAAGTGCATTTTTTTTTCATATTTCTCCTTCCTGATGATGTCTAATTTGATAAAATATTTAAGATAACAAACTACCACTTTCTGTCAACATTCGCTATTTTTCTTAACTGTTTCACTTCCTCTTTCATTCACACTATTTATAATGTAATATAGAGGGTCATCAGAAAAATCACCATGCATTTTTGCATAGAAAAACAGAAAAATAACATGTGACTTTTCCAACGACCCGATCTAATTTAGTTACCATATGTATTTTCTTTTTTCAGTTTTTTAAAAATGTATTTCTTCTTTGAGTAAGCAGAGAGATTGACAGAGAGATAGCATCTCCAATAGGGTCTTTAAGTCAAAATCCACTCCCAGCTTTAGCCAGCCATGGATCATAGGCACGTGAATGTCCAGTGTACTCAGGAGATGTCTAGGTGTAAACCCAGAACTTTCTCATGTGGATCAGCCTCAACCTCTCCTGTGTACCACTGCTATTACACTGTTCATGCCCCTCATGTGTATATTCATAGTCCATTTTGATTTATTAGCTCTCACTCAAGTCTAAATTTCATATAGGCAGGAAACTTAATTGTCACTAATGTATCCTAGTACCAAGATGCTTGTTTCCAATAAATATTATGAAATATGTTCCCAGTAAATACATGACAATTTAACAATAAATATTAGTTGAAATGAATATTGTATAAAAATTAAATTGACTACAATATGACCTTCAAAATAACTTTAAATATTTTTCTTTTATCTTTCTAATACATTCTTTATAGATTGAAAACATTCTATCTTTCTGAAATATAAATTTTGGTGAACAACACAAGCATTTATATCAGCTTCAATAGCAATGGATTTAAGTTTTCTTCAATGCAATGGACTAAAAACTGTTTTTATTTCCATGATATTTGGTCAATAGTTTAATACATAAAACTATGCGTGCCATTCCTAGAAAGGAGACACTTTTTCTTAAAAAGAAAAAAGAAAAAACCTCTGGAGTCAAAGAATCAGAATTAATTTAATTCAAAATAAAGTATCCTCAGTATTCATCAACTACATAAATACATGTCTATTTATCCTTTTTAAAGTTGTTTTACGTGTCTATTCAACTATGTGTGTGTATGTATGTGTGTGTGTGTGTGTGTACATATATATATATATATATATATATACACACACACATACATACACACACACACACATATATATATATATATATGCTGTAGGGTATGTATGCATGTTGCAATCCCACTCTCCTACATTTTCCTCTCAAGATTTTGGGTAAATATGCACATGCACCCAGAGTAATTCCTGCTGGATTAACAAAGTGACTGCACAGTCACCGTGTGGGATCTAGACATCTTACCCACCATGCCTGCTGGCTGACTCATCAACTTTGTGTTCTTATTTTCAATATAACATCCTTCTGAGGGACCTTAAATCACTCCCGACACCTTCATTTTCTTGCTAATATAATATTTATGTGATTTTCCTTCTTTTAGGTGGAATAGTCACTAAAGGATGATTTTTACTATTAGTTCACATATTTTCTCATGTACTGCCTAGTAATCAATCCAAGAACCAAAGAAAAGATTCATTTTATTTGTATTATCAGTTTCTTCCTTTTAACACAAATAAGTATTTATCATTTTTATTTGTTAGAATTTTCTGCTTTGCCAAGTTATATTCCACTCTAGGAAGGACTCATTCAATGACTCTAAATTCAAGTAATAGAAAATGTACTCTTCACTCACTCCTGTCTGTTACACATTTTTACACTTGATTCCCCAGAACAAGTGAATTTAAGCAGAGAGAATTACTTACATGACTCAAAAAAGTATGAAGAGACAGACCGATTCTTCCAGTAATTCAGTATGTATTCATGTATGTGTTTTTATGACTGTTAGAAGATGAGTAGATAGATAGTTTTTTTTAACTTTGCTGTTTTGCTACGTGTAACTCCATTCAATCCCGACTCAAGCTTTGATTCTGTAATTAACTTGTCATTATTTCATAAAGCAAATCGTCAAAGTAGTAAAACAAAATTATAATGTAATTTTTAATTCAGTGATATAAAACTTATGTCTTTAGCCATTTGTATATTGACATCTGGTTTTAGTAATTCAAGAAGTAGGAATACATAGAAAGTGATAGGATATATATGTTATTAAGAACAATACCTTTCCTATTTTTTTAACCAATATTGTCAGTGACTATTGAAAGCCAAACACAATAAGTAAGTACATAATAAGTAAAATGAATGAGTTTTACATGAACTGATGATTTTCAGTAAAATATTGAGCATCAAGGAAAAAAAAATATTTGTAGCTTAGTGGTTAAGGCAAGCTGGATCCCATACTACTTACCATGGCTCAAATCTTAGGTGGAGAGGCTTGAAAAACATGTAGGTGTGGTGTGTATATGCCCCAAACCTCAAGGAGTAGAGAAATGGAGAAGTGATTGCAGCATCACTATGCCCTACTGGGGAGTGTTTTCTTCCTCTCCCTCTATTGCTACTCTCTCTCTCTCTTTGCAAAAATATATATATCTCTTGGCAAATTAAAAAGAAATAAATAAAAGGAAAGAAAGAAAGAGGGTCCAGCACGCAGCATTATGGTTAAGGCACTGGACTCACGCATGGCTGACAGCAGTTTGAGTCCTAGACCTGTCAACCTGCTTTCTAACTTTCCCTTTCTCTCTGTCTCTGGTCAAATTAAAATAACAAGAATTAATAATAATAATAATAATCATAATAAATTATTTAAAAAATGAAACAAAGAGAAAAAGGAAGAAAGGAAGGAAATAGAAAAAGGAGAAAAGAGGAAAGAAAGAGAAGAAAAAGGGAAGAATACCTAAATCTCCAAAGCTTCCTCCATTACTGTATCTTTATATTCACTCCTTTCCATCCTTTTTGCCCCATCTTGAATATCACCTACTTTGAAGATGGCAGTAGAAGTGATATATATTATAAGCATTATGCTCAACAGTGTTAAACTTATTTTAGTAGAAAGCAAATACTGTTTATACCAGTTATTTTCCCTCTTGGTTACAGAATGATCTTTGGGGAAACCTCCTCCTAATGCATGTGCATATTGCTCTTATTGTGAAAATGTTATATCCCCTGTAGGGACTCTTTTAGACTACCAGAGACAACACTTCTTTCTTTAGAACTCTGACTGTTCCCCAATTCATCCACAAACATCATAGAGAGCACTGACTCAAGCAGAAGCAATTTGATTTCAAATAAAAAAAAGAGAAAAAATCACAGTATCTTTTCCAGTATAATTTCTGATAGGTGTTTATTTATTTATGTCATTCTCATTGTTGCTTTAGAGCACTTATAAAAGGAGAACAGCTGTAGGATCTATACTGTATCAATAATTGATAGTGCTATATGGACACTGTGAAAGATTTTGTCTACAGATAGAAGCACCTGGGGAAAACACACTCGGGAACAAAGTAGGCTCATTCAGATCTTTAATAACCAAACTGAAAAATAGGAGATAAGAGACTAGAAGAAGACTGATTGTAACAAAGAAGATGTAATAAACTATTGAAGTCTGAAATGGTGATTGTAGATTTCAAAATGATTTCTTTATGATTTCCTAAATAAGGCTCTATATCAAGTGAGGTGTTATTCTAGCTTTATAAAAGCATATTTAGGGCTAATTTTTTCTGCACTTCAAAAATAAGTTACTATGGGAACCAGCAGTTAGCGTAATGGCTATGTCGCTGGACTCCCACGTAGTCGACCGCGGTTCGCGTCCTGGACCCGGTGGCTTAGAACTCACGCCGGGCGCGTGTGCGTGCGTGCCCAAGATCCCAAGAGGAGACTGGAGGAGAAGGAATTGCGGCGTGACCATCCCTTCTGGGGGGTGATTTCTCGCTTTCTGTCTCTACGTCTCTCTCTGTCTGTCTGGCGAGCGCATGCGCCCTATAGTGAAAAATCTCTCCAAAAAAACAAAAAAAAAAAAAACAAACAAACAAAAAAACAAAAAAAATAAGTTACTATGTCATAATATGTTATAGTGTAAATATCTTAATTAACCAATTCAAATTCATATTTTCTCAATTGTACAGAAGTATGACCCCTAAATATAATGTGTGAAAAAGACAAATTGCATAGTCATAACAAACACTCTTAATAAATGAGTTTACAAAAGACAAAATAGAATAGTGTATTGTTTACAAATACATAAATGAAGATATACTAGTGTATAAAGCTTGGGAATTATAAAAATAAATTTCTCAAGGTTAGTAACCTCTAAAAATAAGACAGAAAAAAATATGAGGAAGGATGCACAGTAAAGACATTGGAGGGACCAGGAGATGGCATAGAGGTTATATCACTGGACTCCCACATGGCCCACTGTGGTTTGAGTTCTGGAGTCAGTGGCTTAAAAATCACATTGGGTGTATGTATGTGCATGTCCAAAATTCTGGGAGGAAAAGGGATTGTGGCATGGCCATCTCCCCAGGGGGGAGATTTCTCACTCTCTTACTGTCTCTGTCTCTCTCTGTTGAGTGCTTGTACCCTAAGGCAAGAACATCTTTAAAACATTTTTTTGAAAAGGTTCTAGTGTTTAGATTAGGTAGTTAAATTATATTATTCATTTTATTATTAATTTTCCAGAGAAGATTCATCAGAGTGGCAGAAAGCACCTTCACTTTGGACTGGTCACCCTGTAATCACTTCTCTGCCATTATGCACAAATGTGAGTACATTGCTTTTAGAAAACAATATGCTATATCATTGATTTTCTAAAATAGCACACAATTGTTTTCTGTCAGTGTTGGTAGACTGAGGATACACGCAAATGGTAAATCAGAGAAGTTGTGCGGATAGATGGAGGAACCAATATATATAATATAATGTGTATGAAGGGACCAGCATTTAACGTAATGGCTATGTCACTGGACTCCTATGTAGTCAGCCATGGATTGAGTCCCAGACCCAGTGGCTTAAACTCACGCTAGGCACATGTGTGTGCATGCCCAAGATCCCAAGAGGAGAATGGAAGAGAAGGGATTGTGGTGTGGCCATTCCCCCAGAGGGAGATTTCTTGCTTTCTGTCTCTCTCTGTCTTTCTGGCAAGTGCATGCACCCTGTAGCAAAACCCTCTCCAAAATAAATAAATAAATAAATATATATATATATATATATATATATATATATATATATATATAATGTGCATGAAGTAAAAAATTAATAAGACTTAAAGAACTGTAATAAATAAATTTGATAATGATACAGAGAAAGACTATTGCCCACATTTTTCAAACAACCACAAATACCTGTTTGAGCATGACAAGGAACAAAGCACAAAGGCCTGACACAACTGCTTTTCAACAGAACCACAGGAAGCAAAAGAGAGTGCTCAGAATGGAAATGTCTATAAAACCCTTCCCTGGAGGATCACCTGCTCCAAACGCAGAGCCACCAAGAATACCAGAGGATAAATCCTAAGAGTCCAGCTAGAAAATAGCTTACTAGAAGTGGCTAAAGCCTAGCAGTGCATAAGTTGAAGTTCTAATAAAATCTTTAAGGAGAATCTGCATATATGGACAGCTGAATTAAAGAGAAGATTTTAAGCAACAGGGATTAGACTGTAATCAAGGGTTAGGACCAAAGCTGGAAGCAATATCTGATTAAGATAAACAAATTAAAAACATAAGCAGCCTCTGAAATCATTGTCAGATCTTTCTGGCGATTTAAGGAATACAAATACATGGGTTGACTGACTGTGGTATGCTGATTCCTCAATATTACAAAATGAACATTAAGAAGAAAAATCTGTAGGCATGTTCATCACCCCTATACACACACACACACACACACACACACACACAATCACCTCCGTACACACATATCCACTCCATACCAAGTTTTTGTTGTTGGTTTTTGGCATTTGGATGAATGCACCAGGATGAATTTACATCTCTACAAATAGGAATAAAAGCAGTCATCTTAATTTATTGTCTACTATTTTTCCCCCTCGCAATAAAAATTTTATGGATTCAAAAAACTCTCTGTGTTTTCTCCAATCTATTCCAAGGTCTAGCACATTGTCTGACATATATTAGATGTTTTTGAAAAAAATTGCTAACTGAATACATGACTTAAATACTAGATCAAGGAATGAAGGTAAAAGTAATAAATGAATAAATAAAAAATGGGTCATTCTGAATCCTACTGTGATATAAAAAATATAATGATTTCAAGGAATACGTAAATAGAGCACAGAAAGAATGTGTTATTAAACAGGTTAGCAATCCACATGTCACAAAATGAAAAGCAATATGAAAATCTGAAGTTCACTAAAGTAAATACAATGCATAGCCATTTAATATTTTTGGATACACATTGGTGCTAAATTTAACTTCAAAGTATTTATTCTCATGATTTTTATTTTCTAGAAGGCTCATTTAAACTGTTTAGTGACCTTTATAATGTAGAGTTTAAAATCTCCAGGGACCAGCAGTTAGCATAATGGCTATGTCGCTGGACTCCCACGTAGTCGACCGCGGTTAGCGTCCCGGACCCGGCGGCTTAAACTCACGCCGGGCACGTGTGCGTACGTGCCCAAGATCCCGAGAGGAGAATGGAGGAGAAGGGATTGCGGCGTGGCCATCCCCCCTGGGGGGTGATTTCCTGCTTTCTATCTCTCTGTCTCTCTGTCTGTCTGGCGAGCGCACGCGCCCTATAGCAAAAACCTCTCCAAAAAAAAAAAAAAAAAAAAAAAAAAAATCTCCAAATATTTTATATAAAACAACATTTGGATGAAACACTATCATGTAAGTTGAACCTGTTTAATATAAATTTCTGACATAATAGACAATATTTAAGATGATGTCTGATGCATACCTAATGTGTGTCAAATTATAAGAAACATGATAACTCTTGTAATAGTATTGCTGGATTCTTTCCCCTATTACTGGAAAATGTAATACAGAAAATGATAACAACAAGATTTGCCTTTAAAAAGAAGCATAAAATATAAACATAATCATTGGCCTAGCACAATGCTCTGATTATTTGCTTTCTCCTTGTTATGGTGGAGGGTCTCCAAAAAGTTCTAAGAAAATTTGCGATATGGCAAAACTGTGTGTAGGTTTTAAATATTTTTACACCAAAACAGATTTGTACTTTTATTCCATTTTTCCACAAGCCTTTTGAAGTCCCCTCATACATGTAAAAGTTGAATGAAATGTGAAATATTAAATAAAGGGGGCCAGAATGTAACATGGTGGTTAAGGTGCTGGACACCCCCACAATGCCAACAGCTGGACTTTCTCTGTTTCTCTCATTCACTCTCTCTGCTTCTTGCTGTTGAGTGCACATACTCTATAGCAAATCAAAGATGATGATAATAACAATAATAATAATAAATAAAATAAAATAAATAACTCTTTAGGGAAAATAAATAATAAATTGAAAATCAAAAAAGCTTAGAGACATAATATAGATGCACAAATTAGAGCAAAGGTGAGCACTGAATGAAGGAGTCAATACCAGATTTATTACCAGTAACGCAACTGATTTCCCTTTCTTTTTCTACAGGTTAGTTCTAATATTCTAGCTATAACAATTTCTGCCTGTAGCATAACTCCACTCTTTTGTATAACATCACAAAGAATCACCAAATACTCTTATTGTCTAGACCATTCTCTATTCACACTAATTTCATTTTGCAGTAGTGATATCCAAAAATATAAAGGTAATGTGTGTTATAATACCTGAATAATAATTTTTATTTTATTCATATTTCACTTTGTGAAGTTGAAGCATTATTGTCTAAATAAGTTTTTGATATTTCACATGCTAAATAAATCTTTATGAAAGAAGTTTCTTCTACTATTGAGCTATCGATGAAAGAATTAACAACACGGAAATTTTATTCATTGTATCTATTTCTCTGTTTTGTACTTTAATTGATTTCATCGAGTGATTCTTTTGTAGTTCTTTCATATAATAAAATTCTAAGGAATAATCCCACCACTTTATCGAGAGTCATGGAGGTCTATGCAACATCTTCTCTGTCTGTCTGTCTCTCTCAGAATCAGATACACACACACACACACAAAGTGGCTCTCTCCTCAGAGAAGTATAACAGTGGCAGTTTCAGCTTATGGAAAAAATAAAAACTCAGCCTGCAGGGCTGGAAATTGCCATACATCCTATTAAGATTTTTCTCTCAGCATTTTTATGGCTCTGCTCTGATAGAAAAAAAAAAGGAATTACTGCCAAAAAATGAAATGCACAGTTTTTATGGTCCTCGCTGTGTTGCCTGTTGTTTTAATATCTGTAAAATGGCAAAAATCTTTTCACACTAACCCAAAAGTCAGAAAAAAAAAAAAAAAAACATAAAACTAAGATCCTATACATTGAGGGAGGGGAAATTGTTTAGTTTTAAATAAGCACTCTATTAAGAGCTCTATTAAACTGTATAAGAGACTTTAAGATATTGTTGAAAGTCTTCAAATATTACTGAAAAAATTATTGTATCATCCTTTTGTTTCCTATGTTTTGAACAATAAATTAGCTGAGTATAGAAAAGTTATTTTAGACTTATTTAAATTAAAGAATATCATTATTTTATTATCTTTATTTGGAGTTTGACTTTTTCTCTTCTGTCAATGGTTTGGGCAAACATTTAATTCCAATTTGTAACTTCCTAAATCAGATCTTAGTAAAAAACTGAATTTAGAATAGATATTTTATTGTCAGTTAATTTAGAATATGACCAGTGCAAAGAAGGATGGAGAATAAGCATATTAGAAAAAAATCGATAATTTGTTTTATGTATTAGACCTGCTTTCTCTTATATTTCATTAGATTTTCAATAAATTTGTGGACTGGAAGTTTTGTATTAGTGCAATTCTTAGCTTGTCCAGAAACTCAAAGATGATAATGATAAACATTTGAAATTAAAGCAAACTTTCACATTAAAAAATGTAGAGAAGACCTTTCTTTCTGGTGATTGTTACAGTCAAGACCAGCACAAGACACTAACCATCTCTACATTATTCCAAAACAATGGAATACAATAATACATTATGCTGTCCTCAATTTTCTTTCCTTTTTTTTAGTACAAAACAGATTTTTCTAGGAATTAGAAGACAATTTTCCTCTATCTACTCACATTGTCTCCCAAAGCAAACCCTAGGGGACATCAAAGCAACTGTTATATTCACTCCTAGTTACAGACAGCTGAGGTTTGACAGGAATAATCTCCTTGAATAATCTCCTTGAAGTGATTCTCTCTGTTAACGTTTTATACTTATCACTGTCAAGTAGTTATCATCATTGACATCTGGCAGAATTCCAAAGATTATCATGTTGTCTAACACCTGCCAAAATTTATGCATAAGAATCAGAAATTTATTTAAAAATGCTCAAATTAATTACTGCTTCATTAGTGATTTTATGGCAGTCTTAAATAATAATTCTCTATTCTAACAGCCTCATATCTTAAGAATTAAACTATTTTTCTATATAATTAAAATAAAAACTATCCTCTAAACATGTTGAATGGTAATATTTTTTAGGCCTACACTTACGTAACTAGTTTAGATTTCGCTATAGGGCTTGTGCACTCGCCAGACAGACAGAGAGAGACAGAGAGACAGAAAGCAAGAAATCACCCCCCAAGGGGTATGGTCACGCTGCAATCTCTTCTCCTCCATTCTCTCGGGATCTTGGGCATGCGCGCACACGTGCCCAGCGTGTTTTAAGTCACCGGGTCCAGGACGCGAACCACAGTCGACTATGTGGGAGTCCAGCGACATAGCCATTACACTAACTGCTGGTTCCCAGGTTTCTGTAATTCTTATATTTATTTTACTTCCACTATCAAAAATAATTTATAGTTTAAAAATGGTGGGAACCAGCAGTTAGCGTAATGGCTATGTCGCTGGACTCCCACGTAGTCGACCGTGGTTCGCGTCTCGGACCCGGTGGCTTACAACTCACGCCGGGTGCGTGTGCGTGCGTGCCCAAGATCCCGAGAGGAGAATGGAGGAGAAGGGACTGCGGCGTGACCACCCCCCCCGGGGGGTGATTTCTCGCTTTCTGTCTCTATGTCTCTCTCTGTCTGTCTGGCGAGCGCACGCGCCCTATAGCGAAAAACCTCTCAAAAAAAAAAAAAATGGTTAGAGACTGACTCAGACAATACAAAATTTAATTTGTGTATTTAAATATTTTCTAACTTGGTGCACTTTATGGTAAAAACTATAGCATTAAGAAAGAAAATAGAATACAGCTAAAATAAATTTATATAATGTACCACTTGTTTTTAATATTTTAACCATTAGTTTTATTTTTACAACTTAAAAAAATTTCCACTGAAACTGGGAAATTCATACTTTATGTCATTTCTTTCTTCATACCAAAATTCAAAATATACAGAGTAGATTTTATAAGACTGATGAAAATACACATGTGCCTTAACACGAAAAGGAATTATTAGAAAATTTTTTGATAGTCTTGGATTTTGTCCTTATGGAAAGCTTAAATATCCTTTTATGCCACTGCTAGATACATTGATTATTATATCTTCAACAATCAGAGAAGTTTTCATTTAATTAATTTAATTTACATAATTTAAAGGATTTCCTCCCTCCAACTTATTAATTCATAAGAATTCAGAGAACAAAGGCAGCTTCAAATGAACCTGAACTCAAAGAACTGGTTAGATTAAGATATTGAACTGTAGGAAATAAAATAGCCATGATCAGAAGAAAAGAAGCAAGAGTCTCTTCTCAGCCACATTCTTCATAGATTCTCCTTGAAGGAGCTTTGTAAGGTCTTCCTTTCGCCCAATCCCACTAGAATTTAGCCTGGTCAATGAAAATTCTCAATAATGGACAAAGTTTTGATAGTCAATGCAACCATTTTATAAATCTTTGCATATTACAATAACATTACTTGATATTTCCTGATATATTTAATTATGTATATATGAAATGTAAACATTTATTTTTCCTTTCAACAGTGAGAATCCTTCTTTACTACAGCAGTGCTCCTGCCCATTCCTCTTGTAGAACAAGGGTAATTTCTCAATGTTTACAAAGGTATTTGTAAAATCACTGGACTCCTATGTGGCCAACTGTAGTTCAATCCCCGGACTGAGCAGCTTGCTTTCTTGTTTTTTCCTCTCTCTATTTCTCTCTGGTGAACACACATGCTTTATAGCAAAACTGAAAAATATTGATAAATAAAATTAAACACATAATTCAAAAAAAATTTAAAACAAAACCAAACAAAATGTTTTAGTTCATTTATATGATCTAAACAATTGGATACCACATTGAGTTATTTACAGAGAATGAAAGTTAACTTAGGTCAAGCTTTTCCAGGTCTAAGGTTCAGGGGTTACATTGCTGATTAGAACTCTCTGCAGAGATCCAAGACAATTCAAGGCATTGCATGGTGAGAGAGCAAGAGTGTGTGTGACTCTGGGTGTCATACACCCTTTCATAAACACACTAAGATTCAGTTTCTATGGGACCCAGCTAGGTGATATTATCTAACCCTAATCACCTCCTAAATCTCCATCTCTGAATACCATAATTGGATTAAAATATAACCAAATTACAAATGTATATTTCTGAGGGACACTCTTAAACCATTCCAAAAAGAGAATATGAACATGACATTGTCCTTCACATGACCCCAGATTTTTTTACACTGGTTTTCTAAATGGAGTCCATGTTGTTCCATTAAAACAGCAGATTTGAATGGTAGAAAATGTTTAATCCGAATTCAGATGTACTAAATAAGCAAAATAAAGCATTTAAAGAAAACTAGCATGAACACTTGATTGCTTTGGTCATAAGAAACTAAAGTACACCTAACTGGGCTTTAGAGGTAAGTTGATATGAACTGGATTTCAACACATATGTCTCAATAAAAGGGTAAAAGTGTGATAAACTACAAGCTTTTTGTTCATGTTTCCAGTGCACTAATATCATAGCCCTATCACATATCTTTCCGTATTTATACATTTTTTTTTTTTAATTCTATAGGGTGTGTGTCCTTGTTGAGAGAGACAGGCAGCAAGAGGGAAAATGAGGAAGTACTTCTAAGAGGAAATGGCCAGGGAGCAATTTCTTCTCCATTCTCCTCTTGGGATTTTGGGCATGAACACACATGCACTTCATGTGTTTTTCGAGCTACCAGATCCAAGACTTGAACTACACTGTCGACAATGTGGAATCCGACCTCCTTAACCACCATAACCTCTTTCCCTATGTATTTCAATTTCTCTTTCATATCTTAGTAGTTTTTCTATCAATTTCTCTTTTACCTATATCTATGCACACACATGGTCATTATAACCATATATAAGGACTTCAAAAAGTTTGTGGAAAAAAATGGAATTAAAGATAAAATAAAAACATGAACTTTAGTTCTTAAATTCATATAAGCATCAAGTTTTAGATACTTTTATAACTGATGATACCAGTCATTTCATCAATCCCTGAAGAACTGAGTTTCCTGGAAATTTAACCCTAACAATGCAATCTTGCTTACACTAAAAATTAAAGATAAATAAGTGCCCTTCATAAAGTTATTTTTAATAATTATAAACAAAAAGTCAGAAAGAGCTAAAATAGAACTTTAAGCTGAATGTCTAATGATTTCTCATCAAAATGCTCACAAAATTGTCTTTATTTAATGAGAGGGATAAGCAAGAGCATTGTCATGGTGTAGGGCTCTGGTGAAACTTTCTCAAAACACGGTTAAATTTCTCAAAACACTCTCATAATAATGAAATGTTTTCATTTATTGGTCCTCCAAAAAGCCAACAAGCAAAATGTATTGAGCATTCTGAGACTGTTGCCATGAACTTTGTTCTAGATCTGCCATGACTGGACCACTTCCACCTCCTTTTGGGCATTGTTTTGATCGTCTTCAGTATTGTTCTAGTAGAATGATGTGTTATTTCCTGTTATAATTCTTCAAAGAAATGCTTCAGGGCCTGGATCCCTCTTGTTTAAAATTTTCATACAAAGTGCTGCTCTTTTCAGCAGCTGACCTAGGTACAGCTTTGGTACCCTTGGAGCAAAACGTTTTTCAGCTTTAATTTTTCAGTTAGAATTGTGTAAGCTGAAACAATTCAGATGTTAATGGTGTTAGCTATTGTATCTGCTTTTCATTTTATTTATTTATTTTTTTTGCTATAGGGCGCAGGTGCTCTCCTGAAAGACAGAGAGAAACAGAAAGTGAGAAATCACCCCCCCACCCCCCCCCCCCCCGCCCAACCGGGGGGGGGGGGGGGGGGGGCATGGCCATGCTACAGTCCCTTCTCCTCCACTCTCAGGATCTTGGGCACTCACGCACAAGTGCCCAGCATGAGTTTAAACCACCGAGTCTGGAACTTGAACCACGGGTGACTACATGGGAGTCCAGTGACATAGCCATTATGTCATCTGCTGGTCCCTCTGCTGCTTTTTTTTTTTTTTTTAACAGTGTGCTTTTTAAGAATTATTTTATTTAACTTTATTTATCTATCTATTTCTTTTAATTTGACCAGAGAGGGAAGGGGAGAGAGAGAGAAAGAGAGAAAGCAAGCCGCCAGATCCCGAACATGAACCATGGTCGGCCATGTGAGAGTCTGCTGCCCTTAACCACCATGCCACTTGCCAGCCCCATATCTGCTGTTAATTGTTAGCCCTCTTCAATTAGGACATGAACAACTTTAACTTTTTCTTGCAAATTAATATAGATGTTCTGCTCTGGGCATAATCTTGGACATCATTTTGTGTCTTCATAAAACAAGTTTGTACACTGTTCATTTCTTTGGGACATTATGCCTGTAAACTCTTTGTTAAACATCGATGAGTTCATCATTCTTTTACTCAAGCTTCACCATATATCTGATATCTGTTCTTGTTTTAATTTTAGCAAAATTCCTGTTGTTCTAATAGTATTTTTCAAAGATGTCTTATCCTTCTTAGTGTCTTATTTCCTGTTCGTGTTATGACAAGCTAGTATAAACTTATTTTGGTACAAATATTTTTAAATCCATGTAACATTTTTAATAATATAATTTTTTCTTTAATTTTTTGAAGACACACATGACATATTGTTTCTATGCAAAATTGGAACAGGACTTTTCCAACAATCCTATATATATATATATATATATATATATATATATATATATATATATATACACACACACACACACACACACACACGTATTTTTCACATATATATTATATATTTTATATGAATGTGAAAAATTGAATGATTATTTAATTAAACTACTGGAATCCAGGAATAAAATCATATAAATAATACATGGCTTAAAGACATGATCAGTAGTGCTAATAAGCATGCGTCTACCAATTAAATGTTCAAGTTTACATCTACTTTTTGAAAATATTATGACTCACTATATATTATGATATAAGAAACTGAATATTGGAATATTTAAATGACTTGATACATTCCTTTAGATAACATAATGTATTTTTCTTTCATGTTGTCATTTGAACTACTTGTATGCACCCCTGTATTTCCATTTATTTCAGAATTGTTATCATGTTATTTGATGTCCAGGAAGAAGAGGGTAAAATATATTGAGAGAGTGGCAAAAACTTGTCTTTCATAATCAATCAGGATTAGGTAAATCTATTTGGATGTGACAGAAAAAATATGAAATAGCTTTGTGAGTATAAACGTAATGTTGCAAAATACATTGTAAATAATTTTAAAATTATCTGGAATCTTTTGAAAAAGAAGAGACTGTTTATTTTGCATAAAAAAATTCTGGAAGAATGAATGACTATGAAAGTGGATATTTCAAAATTTTAAAAGTAAAAACAAATGTTTAATGTACTTTATACTTGAAATATCATATTTTAAGTAATATTAGGACTTCCTTGATCATATCTATATCTTGCATTGCTCAAAATATGTTGCAACAACACTCACCTTTGGAAATACAGTGACAAAACCAATTTTTTGTACTTGTACAGTTCTGGTGAGATAGAATACTCACACACACAATTTATTTGAAGCAGATTTATATTACTTGCAGATAAGCAGCAAGGGAACAGAAACCTAGCATTTCTTTCTCTTTTTATTCTTAGCATAGTAATTTCTTATTTTTTTATCTTTTATTTTTAATATTATTATTCATACATTAAATCACTATACATCATTTAGATTGCAAAGAGACTTTACCCAGCATGATATACACTTCAGTCCAGACCAGTTGAGACTATTATACACAACCTTGTTGCCAGATGAAACACCTTATCAGTGTCCCACAAGTGTCTTACCTATCCATTTCTCCCCCAAATTTCCTTTCTTATGCTCTTCCCCTCTCATACTCTCCTTACACTTCGTCTCTAGTGTCCATTACAATTTTTCCTCTTTTTTTTTTATTTCTTTTTTTTTTTTTTTTTTTTTTTTGAGAGGTTTTTGCTATAGGGCGCATGCACTCACCAGAAAGACAGAGAGAGAGAGAGAGACAGAAAGCGAGAAATCACACCCCAAGGGGAATGGCCATACTGCAATCCCTTCTCCTCCATTCTCCTCTCAGGATCTTGGCATGCACGCACATGCGCCCAGCGTGAGATTAAGCTGCT
This sequence comes from Tupaia tana, assembly GCA_026018925.1. Lineage (NCBI taxonomy): Eukaryota > Metazoa > Chordata > Mammalia > Scandentia > Tupaiidae > Tupaia > Tupaia tana. The sequence goes on from JAKSZU010000005.1 coordinate 69,000,498, forward strand.
GTGTCTGGGATTCTAACTGCGTTTGACTACATGGTAGTCCAGCGATATAGACATTAGGCGAACTGCTGGCCCCACAATTTTTAATGCTTTTATGTTCTCCAGTCTTTCAGTCTCTACCATAGAGTGTGGACAGTCAGTACATGTTAAGTGGAGACATACAATGTCTCTCTTTCACAGCCTGACTTGCTTCACTCAACAATAAATCTTCTATATTTGTGCACTTTCTATCAAATTCCAGGGCCTTATTGTTATTTTATGGTTGAATAGTATTCCATGGAGTACTTTTGCCATAATTTTTCAGTCCATTCATCTGTGAACATTTGGGTTGGTTCTATCTTAGCAATCATGAATAATACTGCAATGAAAATAGTTGTGCAAGCACTTTTCCAACTGAGTGCCCTCCTGTCCCTCCAGTAGATATCCAGGAAGAATTGCTGGATAATATGGTAGTTCTATTTAAAGGTCTTTGAGGAATCTCCCTATTGTTTTCCACAGTGGCTGGGCCAATTTACATTCCCACCAACGGTGTAGGAATGTTCCCCTTTCACCATATCCTCTCCAGCACTTACCATTATTTGTTTTTTGTTTGTTTTATTGGAGAAGTTTTTGCTATAGGGCACATGCACTTGCCAGAAAGACAGAGAGAGACAGAGAGACAGAAAGTGAGAAATCACTTTTCAGGGGTGATGACCATGCTGCAATTGCTTCTCCTCCATTCTCCTTTTGGGATCTTGGGCATGAATGCACACACGCCCGGTGTGATTGTAAGCCATCAAATCCAGGACTCTAACCATGGTTGACTCCATAGGAATCCAGCAACATAACCATTATGCCAACTGTAGTCCCATCATTATTATTTTTTTTTAATCTTTGCCATTCTGACTGGAATTAGGTGGTATCTCATTGTGGTTTTGATCTGCATCTCCCTTACAATGATGTTGAGCATTTTTTCATATGTGTTTTGGCTGTTTATATGTCTTCCTTAGAGAGTTGATTATTCTGCTCATTTTCCCATCTCTTAATTGGGTTAATCATTTTCTTCCAGGTAAGCTGCTTGAGTTCCCTGTGCATTCTGGTTATCAGTCCCTTATCTGAGGCATAGTTAACAAAAATTCTCTCCCATTCTGAGGGTTGTCAATTCACACTAATTATAGTGTCCTGGTGTCCTTTGTTGTGTAAGAATTCCTCAATCTGATGGAATCCCACCTGTCTATTTTGAGGATTATTGCCTGTGCTCTGGGGGTCTTGCTTAAGAAGTCTTTGCCTACCCCAATCTCTCCCAGAGTTTCCTCAGCATTTTCCACCAGTAGTATTATAGTTTGTGGTCTAAGGTTTAGAACTTTGATCCACTTTGATTTGATTTTTGTTAATGGCGAAACCTAGCATTTCTTTAAGCCATTAACCCAAGGCTCAGGAAAGTCGCCCAAGAATATGAGAACATATCTCCATTTGCCTCCATTTGTACCACAGTTAAGGGATCCCAGAAAGCAACCAGCTTGACTGAGAGTCTTGTCAAATGCTGGGCTTAAGCACTGAAGGACATTATAACTCAAGAGGGAATTTGAACAGAGCTTCAGCTGTTCTGGCCAGTTTCTTTACTCTCTCTCTTCTCTCTCCTCACTCTCTTTAATTTCCAGAGGTCATGTGCATTCCCCAGATAGTGACAAAAGCAGAGAGAGAGAGAGAAAGAGAAAGCATGGTCACACAGTATCTCTTCATTCCTCTATTATGTTGGAATTATGGGCAAACATGGACACATGCCCGGTGTGCTTTTCAAGTTGCTGGAAATGGGGTTCAAACTGTAAACTATGTGGGATCCAGCTCCCTTAACCACTAAGCTACAGACATGAGTTTAAGCCACTGGGTCCAGGACTCAAACCGCGGTCGACTACATGGGAGTCCAGTGATATAGCCATTACACCAACTGCTGGCCCCAAAGGAGGAAAAAGTTTTATATGCAATTATACATCAATGTGGTACCCATATGCTTTCATTCAATAAATAAATACATGTACTTGTTGATTGAATAAAAACACCAAGTACTTTTTGCTTGGGAACTTATTCATAAAAGAATAACTTATAAATAGCTGAAGCAAATCTCAGACCTTCTAATCAGCATTCAGGTTTCAAGTGGTATCATTCCTCTAAAATTGCTTTTCAATATGTTCTTTGAATGCTCTTTGCTATATAATAGTTTCTCATTTCCATCTTACTTTCTTATACATTCTCTTTCCTTCTAAAACTTTTCCAAATTTTGATATAGTAAGCAATTGCTAACACTTCTAAGCCTCAATTATATTAATATTGTTTATTTCTATGTATTCAGCTGTTTTATACTGCTTTAGAATTATTTCAAAAACAAAATAGGGCGATGAACAGATAAACAGCAAGAAAAATTAGAGAAGCAGCAATACATGAGACCAATAGTTAAAGGTAAGATAATTAGCATTTAGCTGTGTTATGGTTTGGATAATGATTTTTCTTTCAAGGTTTCATGGTTTAGGAAGTTATTTTGGGAAGTGGTAAGGCCCAGTGGGTGGTAATTGGCTCATGTGATTGCATCACTGAGGCAAGGCTCTCATGAATACACTAATGGTGTCAAGAGATTTGGGAGTTCTTGTTTTCATTAAGGAAGAGTTCTTAAAGAGCTACTTCGTGTAAAAGACAGAGAGAGCTACCTACAGCTGTTTCTGTCTCTCTCTTTCCCTGCTCTGTGCATACCATCTTTTGTTCTTTTATCAGCCATGTTTTAGGTCAGCCCGATGCCAGGCCTATGCCTCTGAACTTCCAGCCTCTAGAACTGTGATTTTTTTTTTTTTTTTTTTTTGAGAGGTTTTGGCTATAGGGCGCGTGCGCTCGCCAGACAGAGAGAGAGACAGAGACAGAGAGGCAGAAAGCGAGAAATCACCCCCCAGGGAGGATGGTCATGCCGCAATCCCTTCTCCTCCTTTCTCCTCTCGGGATCTTGGGCACGCACGCACACGCGCCCGGCGTGAGTTTTAAGCCACCGGGTCTGGGACGCGAACCACAGTCGACTACGTGGGAGTCCAGCGACATAGCCATTACGCTAACTGCTGGTTCCCTAGAACTGTGATTTGATGAACCCCTATTTTTTCATAATTCAGCCAGTCTCAGGTATTTCTCTTCATAAAGCGATAATGAGTTAAGACAAACCCTACATTAAAAAATAATAATGATCAAATAAAAAAGAAGGATCTAAGTAAAATCATGTTAGAAAAAGAAGCAAATGGAAGGCTGCAGACTATACCAGCTATGGTAAACTTGTCCTTAATGGATAATTGACCGTTCTTGGTCATGTGTATCCACTAGTTTAACGCTTGGGGATGTTATTTATGCAGAGGCCTTACGCTCTCAAGCAAAGAATATAATATTTCAAATATTTTGCAATGATGATTGTATTCATTATCCAGCATAGCAGTGTTTGAATATCCTTTGTTTTTCAAAATGAATATGTAACCCATCTTTGTCACTAATTATTTATAAAATAATTAATGAAGATAGCGTAAGTGTTTCATGTACTGCGAGAATATAATGTATTAAGAATGTTAGTGCCTTTTCTCCTTCAGTAATATGGCATTTTTTTTGTGTGTGGATTTGAGTTTATAGATAGGGACACATAGTTGTTTTTCATTTTCATTCACTAATGAAATAAATAAAGATAAATAAAAATTTATTTTCTACTAGCTCCCTGTTCAAATGAGTTATTCTGAAGAGGCACTGAATGTCTTTGTCCACTGAAAAGGAGTAATTCAGCCAAGTGAAGAATGAGGCTTCCAAATGAAAACAGGCTCCTTTTTGTTTTCTGTCAGAAGACAATAGCAACAGAAAATTATTTCTTGTTCTTTCTTTACCAGGTAGACTGGAAGAGTTGCTTTTGGTACTGCACTACTAGTGACATAATCACTGTCCACATTTTGGGATCATAATGACAATCCAAATTTACACTCCTGTTAGACATCTACCTCCGTCTAAGATTTACACCTCTATCTACTGGAATTTAATTAGCAGTTAATTACACCTTGACCCTCATCTAAATGAATTTTAGTTTTAACAATAAATAAAAAATCATGTCATCTCTTTTCTCAGAGCTATCATTTAAAGTGTTTAAAACTTGTTAGTCAATTTTAAGCTCTATTTTTATCTATTAATTACATCAATATCCAAAAGGGAATTATGTCACTGTTTCTAAGATTTGTATCCCTACAATAATCACAAAGTTTTTGTTTGTTTTCTTGTTTTGCTAGTGGATGCATGAACTTTCAAGATACATATATATAGTTAGAGAGAGAAAGAGAGGCAAATGAAACTGTCCCCATGAAGTATGGTCATTCTGCAATCCTTTCTCCTTCTCTCCCTACTATTGAGATGTGGGGCATGCACACACATGTGTTCGCACATGTGTCTGAAGCCTCTGGGTCCAGAACTCAAACTCTATGGTTTGGCCATGTGGGTTCTGTTTGCATTAACATCAGGCAATGAAGCCAGTTTTAGTTTTTTTATACTCTGATTTAGCCCAAGGACAACAAAGACTTTGATATTCTGCAGAAATATACCTTTGAGACGGTATGTTTCAATACTAAATACTACGCTTGCAGACTATATATATTGAAATTATGGTAATGTATTTGATATCTACTCTTTCTTCTCATTCTTACTATTATGATTTTGCTTTTATTCCGAATTTGGCTTACAGAACATAATGTTGTAATGAAAAAAACAAGGATTTGTCACATACAGGTAAAATCTGTTTAATAATATTTTGCATTGTCACTGCATTATGATCTGAAAATAGAACCTAAAAGAAAATGTAAATAAATAACTGAAGGATATTTAAATATAAGTTAGATGAGACATAAGTGGTGTTAAGAAGGCTGCAGGTAAGAGAAAAAAGTTTTGAAAGTTACCAGAAATCTATAGCACCATGATTAAAATTGTTCTAGGAGCAGTAGCATGCAAATAAACAATGCATTATGGAAAAATGTAGGAAAAATAAATTGCAAAGTTCTTTGTATGTGTTATATGTAAAGACTCTCAAAAGGAGGAATCATTAGAGTTTAATCTAAATTTTTTGTTTGTTTGTTTTTGTTTTGTTTTGTTTTGTTTTTTTGAGAGATATTTGCTATAGGGCATATGTTCTCGCCAGAGAGACAGAGAGAGACAGAGAGACAGAAATAAAAAATTCACCCGCCAAGTGGGATGGCCATGCCATAGTTCCTTCTCCTCCACTCTCCTCTTGGGATCTTGGGCACTCACGCACACACACACACACACACACACACACACACCTAGTGTGAGTTTTTTTTTTTTTTTTTTTTTTTAGAGATTTTTGCTATAGGGCGCATGCACTTGCAAGACAGACAGAGACAGAGAGACAGAAAGCGAGAAATAACCCCCAGGGGGGATGGCCACGCTGCAATTCATTCTCCTCCCTCCATTCTCCTCTCAGGATCTTGGGCACACATGCACACATGCCTGGCGAGTTTTAAGCCATCGGGTCCAGCACACGAACCACGGTCGACTACATGGGAGTCCAGTGACATAGTTATTATGCTAACTGCTGGTCCCCTGGTGTGAGTTTTAAGTCACCAGGTCTGGGACTCAAACCGCAGTTGAGTACATGGGACTTCAGTTACATAACCATTATGCCATCTGTTGGTCCCTAACTTAGGTTGTTTTAGACCTTGATCAAAGAGCTCAGGTTTTTGGATACAAGTATTTGTTACATAAAATGATAAGTTTGATAAATTCCTTCTTATTGATTATTATAATATTTAATAGTTTATTATTGTCCAGAGTCATTGCTAATCATAGTATATATAACATATATGCTAATTATATATGTTCAATAACTTTTTTTTTTTCTTTTTGGAGAGATTTTCGCTATTGGGCGCGTGCGCTCGCCAGACAGACAGAGACATGGAGACAGAAAGTGAGAAATCACCCCCCAGGGGGGATGGTCACGCCGCAAGCCCTTCTCCTCCATTCTCCTCTCGGGATCTTGGGCACGCACGCACACGCACCCGGTGTGAGTTTTAAGCCACCGGTCCGAGACACGAACTGTGGTCGACTACGTGGGAGTCCAGCGACATAGCCATTACGCTAACTGCTGGTTCCCTCAATAACTTTTAAAAAGGAAAATTAATGTGTGTTTAATAAAAAACATAATTATTGGGACCAGCATATTGCACAATGGTTACATTGCTAGACTTCCACATAGTCGACCACAGTTCAAGTCCCAGACCTGGCGGCTTGACAGCTTGACATTTACTCAAGGTGTGTGTGTGTGTGTGTGTGTGTGTGTGTGTGTGTTCCCAAAATCCTGAGAGGAAAATAGAGGAGAAAAGATTGCAGAGTGGCCATCCACACTGAGGGGTTATATCTCTCTATCTTTCTTTGTATCTCAAGTGCACTCTACAGCAAAATTTTTCTAAAAAAAAAAATAATAATTTTTATCATCATACCCATAAATTAAGTAATCATCATATAAAATATTTACTTTTCAAAATAATCACTGTCTAAAATAATTTTTCATGTTTTTTTCCTAGGCAAGTCAGTATTTGACAAGCAAATATCAACATTACATGCAGAGTTGAGCAAACATTACCCAACAAAATAGATACAGTTTTTTTTTTTTTTCTCAAAGAAAATCACAATGTGGTTGCAAATGTTTGGAGAACATTCAAAGTAACTTTAAAAAGAATTTGTTTGTATTTATGTATTGAAACACAAACTCTTCTCAAAGTGCATAAAAGCTCTTTTTTAATGGTTTGGCAGGATGATCCAGTAGCTAACAAAAAGAGAGAATGAAGTATCACAAAGTAAAAACAGAAAAAAATACTAAAACATACATTAACATTAATAATAAATTTCAGTTGTAATAAATATTTAATAATGACAATTAAGAATTTACTTAACTCCTTTACAAACTGACCTCTAGTAAATTCACCTCCTGAGTAATTATTACAATGACTGTAAATGAGGAAAAATTTTAACACTACTAAATTACAGTTCCAAAGGGAAAATAATTTTTGACATTCCATTTATCTTATCTTGGTAAGATTATCTGAATTTCTTTCTTTTTTTTTTCTTTTTTTGGAGAGGTTTTTGCTATAGGGTGCGTGCGCTCGCCAGACAGAGACAGAGAGATAGAAAGCGAGAAATCAGCCCCCAGAGGGGATGGCCATGCCGCAATCCCTTCTCCTCCATTCTCCTCTGGGGATCTTGGGCACGCACGCACACGCGCCCGGCGTGAGTTTAAGCCACCGGGTCCGGGACGCGAACCGCGGTTGACTACGTGGGAGTCCAGCGACATAGCCATTACACTAACTGCTGGTCCCCCAAATTATCTGAATTTCTTTCTGAAAATTTTAAGTGGAGTGGGTACAACCCATTTCTAGATGTATTAGTGTGAAAGTGAAAATTAAAGAAGATAATGATCACATTCCATCCCTTTGATCACAGTAACTGATAAAGGATGAAAACATGACACAATTTGAATATATGAGTCATCCATAGTCTTGTGTTTCTACTGCTGAGGAAGAGAAGTAATTTAAAAATGAAGCAATGTAAGACCAATCTAGGTGGTACAGTTAGTACTGTACTTGATCACAGTGCTGGAAGCCACATGACTAATCATAATTTAGATCCTAGTTGGCCTGAAAATGAGGGCATGGGCACTCAAGACCCTAAGGAGTAGGAGGGCTAGGCAAAAGGTACTGGACATAACCAGACTCTGTTGAGAGTTCTCTTTCCCTCTCTTTTTCTCAATTATGTGTACATAGTGCCTATCATAGAAAATAAATATATAAAATGAAGCAAAATAAATGACTCAACACAACATAGAAATAAATAGCTCATTAGTGAACAAAGTATTGCATTTTTTTAAAAAAATGCAAAACCCAAAAGTAATAGAAAAAAAGAATAACAAAGATTAGAGCAGATATAAATGAAATAGGGAAAAAAAGAAATTTTTAAAAATCAGCAAACTGAAAGGTTAGAAGATATAGAAGCATGGAAAATGGTTACAGATACTGGATACAGTGAAAGAAGGTGGAGAGTGTAAAGGAAGATATCAAGGAGAAAAATAGAAAAGCAAGACATTTTGGGACACAGAAATGAATTCTCATCTGTTGTTGATAACATGTATAGTATCCTCAACTGGACTGGTGAGAAGCGTATTCATGTGAGGAGAATTCACTTTACAAACTAGGTGATATAAAGTCATTGAATGTATAAAAGAAATTTACATGAAATAAAATAAAAATCAACAAGACAAAAGCTGAATTTTTGAGGATAAACAAAATTGACAAACTATTAGGTTCAATGGTGCAGGGGATGAATTAATTACAAGTTTTAAAAAGCAAATGCTCTGATATAAGGGAAGTTAAGGGCTTATAGTGATCAAGAAGAAGCCTGTCTAAGTGTTAGTGAATATAGGAGGACCATTTAAAGCAATCTTGCTCATTCCTTAGCAACACCAAGTAAGAGACTCTTGCCCTTTATCCATTCCTCTCCCTTCCTACTATCTGGAATGCAGATAATTTTTAGACTATGAAGATACAGATTATACTTTAGGATTAGCAATGTAGTGAACTGAACAGATTCTGAGTCTGTGAGGACTTTGTGGAAAAGAGTATGCCCTGTACTGCACACAACCGAGAAATTTTAATCACTATTACTTTTAGCTCTACATAGTTGTAAGTGTAGGACTCATCTGCTGAATAGCAATTAATCCAAATGGACTACAAAGTAGCTTCTCTGGCCTTCAATAGCATATATGGTTTCCTTTAATTAGAAACTCCTGCATTTCCTAATTCTCTATTCTCTTCTGTTCTGTTTATATATAATAATACTAATCTTCCTATTTAATTCAAGACTGATTCTCATATTTTAGATACTCCTTGGATTAAAAACATGGTAGCTATTATATGATTTACTCTCAGGTAATGCTTGTTTTTTTATTTTTTAAATTTTGCCAGAGGATGTGTATGGAAGATCTAGAATGGAAGAATGGAGAACAATATATATTGCTAATTGGTTTGTAATCTATTAGTTTGGAAAAATAGAAAAAGAAAATGCAAAAAGGGCTACAGAGGAATTTTTTTTTCATACTTTAGAACTCATTGAAGTTACCGGGTGGTTGAGAAAGTCATGATGCATTTTTGCAGAAAAATTATAAAAAAAAGCAGAGAAACAGAAAAATACATCATGACTTTCCTGATGACCTAATCTTTGGCTCACCCGTATTAGTCTTTTTGTTCAAATAAAATATTAGCTAATCCAGAATATCTAGAACATCAAGTTTCAAAATAAAGACCTTTCATGCTTGAAAAAATAGGACATTTTCTCATTTTTGTTACAGGTATTTTATTGAGACCTTTATAAGCAAGATAAATAATATCAAAGTTTAGTGAAAAAATGTGGTCCACAATAAATATTAAACAACAAGATAATAATGGTAATGATTTTTTCATTGAGGCCAGCTTTTGAATTTTTGATTCATATAAACTATTTACCTTAGGCCTTAATAGAGTATTGATTGCATATAAGGGTTCTAAATAACAATAAAGTGATCTTTACAAATGAAAAATATCACACAAGAGAGTTTCTAATTAAAGTTGTAATTTATTATCATAAAAATGTTATTGCTATAATTTATGACCACTATATCTGAATAACTAACTCTGATTTTGATCAATAAATATTGACTAATAAAACCGAGCTGTCTGCAGTTTATTTCAAGCATGCAAACCAGGACACGTTTGCAAATACTGAAATACTTCTTATGTGCTGGGCATGGTTTCATGTGCTCAAGACGCTATGTGTTTGACTGTCTTAATACAAACTTAAAGCTAAGTAAAAACTGGAGAAGAGCAGCCAGAAAATGATGTGGTGGGCTGGACTCCCACATGGCTGACTCCATCGTTCAAATCCCAGACCTGGCAGCTTGAAAATTGTTCCAGGCACGTGTGCATGCAAGCCCAAAATGCCAGGAGAATAGAGGAGAATGATTGTGATGTGATGTGGTCATCTCCCCTGGGGGTGATTTCTCACTTTCCCTCTCACTGTCTCTGTCTCTTTCCTATGAGTGCATGTGCCCTATGTGGGATCAGTGATGTTATCACCTTATAATAGATCATGTTTCAATGTTTCAAATATCAGGGCTGCTATATGAACTGTGTAAGTTACTTAAATTCATGTATCTCTGTTGCTACTTTTGCAAGATTGAGACAATTATTACCTTGTTGGATTATTTTAAGGGATCAGTGAGGTGATATGAAAATTACTGGTACTTTGTAGACCTCCAACAGATGGCAGCTTACTATCATTAAATTGTAATTAAGTAGTAATTATAAACAGTTGTGACCATTAACTACCTTGTTGATATTTGAGATTTCAAGTAATCCAAATATGTGAAGACACAACTTAATGGTTCTTGTCTCATATTAATACAAAACTTGAAATACATCCAACATTTATATAAAAACATATTTTATCTCCTGTGTGTTCACCAGTATTTTCTAATCAAATTCCATATGATGCTTCTGGACTCTATCACTTGGCATATCACTGTATATAGCCTCATTTCTAGGAACCCATCACACCCGGGGACACAATTGTTGCTTCTAATGAATATCGTGGCATTAGCTGGTAAGTACCATTACTTCTATTAAAATTAGTGAATACCTGTACTGCTACTGATTAATGACTTTTACAACCTGGTAATGCCAACTACTGCAATCTTTAGGGTACCCGAAAGTTGTGTGGTATAATGTGGTTAAACTGAAGAGAATGTCATTTCACATTTAGACTGTTCTCTACCAGAGAAAACTCAAAGTTCTAGCTTATGTGCTTAAAATTTTAGAGTTGTCTTGGGACCAGCAGCTAGCATAATGACTATGTTGCTTGACTCCCACATAGTCGACTGCAGTTCGCGTCCCGGACCCGGAGGCTTAAAACTCACACCGAGAACGTGTGCGTGCGTGGCCCAAGATCCTGAGAGGAGAATGGAGGAGAAGGGATTGCGGTGTGACCATCTCCCCTGGGGGGTGATTTCTCACTTTCTGTCTCTCTGTCTCTCTCTGTCTGGCGAGCGCACGCGTCCTATAGCAAAAATCTTCAAAAAAAATTTTAGAGTTGTCTGTGAATAAGTTTTTTGGTTTCCAATTATACTCTTCACTATAAAACTGACATATAATTTTCTTTCTTTAAAAGTTTACTTATTTATTTCTGTTATTATTTTAATTTCTTTTATACACTCAATCACTATCCATCACTACAACCTGTAAAGTGAATTTACCCAGCTTGCATACATTTCACACCAGTCCAGTTGACGATACTTATATGTTATCATCAACAGATAATCATCCATTTCTGTGTCCCATAAATGTCTTGCCTTTCTATTTTTCTTCTTGATTCCTTTCCTTACCCTTTCCCTTTTCTCCCACCCTCTTTGCACACTGTCCCCAGTATCTGTAACCATTTTCCTTGCATGTGTATCCCCTAATCTTTCAGTTCCCACCCCAGAATTTACTTCTTTAATGCAAGATAGAAGGAGAGACAAGAAATATTCTGTGAATATTGCTGAAACAAGAAACTTAGACTATTACATAAACTTAATTGATCAGATATTTAAATAATTAACTGATATTGAAAGAAATTTTACTATGAGTGAAATATTATCAAATAGCATAGTGTGCATCAGAGAAATTTTTCATGAAGCAGTGAATTTATGCAGCAAACTTCATTGTTGTCTTATTTTAAGAAACTGCCATCTCGCACCACCTACCTTTACCACTCCACTTTCAGCCAGTCAGGATCATGGCCATGTTTCACATGCACCCTGAATGTATAAATTGATCTGAGAACCAAACCCTAGTTTCCATGTGGTTTCCAGCATTACAGAGCAGTATGTTACTCTTATACTACTGTACCTTAGGCAACATGTGATTTTTCTAACCCTTTGTTATAAACTCTGACTTCTATAATATTTTCCTTTTATTTTTAAATTTTCTCTCTCTGTATTTTGAAAGGCATTATTTCTTTCTTGACCTACATGTTAAGAATGCAGTAATTAATATTATTTTAACTGTAATATTGGTAATATTAGTAGGTCTCTTGTTGTGATGGCTATACATATTTATCTCTATTAATAATTTTTGCGGGACCAGCAGTTAGCGTAATGGCTATGTTGCTGGACTCCCATGTAGTCGACCGCGGTTCGCGTCCCAGACCCGGTAGCTTAAAACTCACGCCGGGCGCATGTGCGTGCGTGCCCAAGATCCCAAGAGGAGAATGGAGGAGAAGGGATTGCGGCATGGCCACCCCCCCCAGGGGGTCATTTCCTGCTTTCTGTCTCTCTGTCTCTCTCTGTCTGTCTGGCAAGTGCACGTGCCCTATAGCAGAAACCTCTTCAAAAAAAATAATTTTTGCAACCAAAGCTTTGCATAATCATAAAATTTCAAAACTGTATAGTGTTTATATATATATATGTGCATATATATATTTTTTTTTCTTGCTAGAGTAAGAAAGCACCTCCCCATGATTAATGGTCATACCACAATCTCTTCTTCTCCATTTCACCCTCTTTTTGGGACTTTGGACATGTATGCACACATGCTCACATGTTTCTCAAGCAGATAATTCTGGAACTTGAATCACAAGTTCTGTCATGAGATTCCCTTGCCTTAATACCCCACCATGGACTGACTGGCATTATATTTTTAGACCTACAACCATTGAAACTATTGTTTCTTCTTAACTTTTTAGAGCTTTCTTATATATTGATCTCAAATAATAATAAGACAAATGGTATTAGAATGAAACTGAAGATTCTGGAGAAAATAGCATATAATTTTTCCTACTTAACAAATGATTCTACAATCTCAAATAGCTGCCATAGACAACCATTCCACTGATGAATTTAGAATAAGTAAATTAACACCTTTTAGAAAGGATTCAACATTCTATATGTCATAAAGAACATTTTTGATTCATAGGAGCAGGTAAAAATATCAACTTTATGGGATTTTTAAGAAATTGATTCCAATTCTTATAAATGACTTCAAGGGGTTCAGATTTCAGTGAAGGAAGTAACTGTGCATTTGATGGAAAACCGGAGAAATAGAATTAGAAATGGGGAAACTGACCTGTGGTTCGGTGGTTGAAGGAGCGAGATTCCTCTGGACTGAAGGCACTGTTTGAATCTCACACTGATGATTTGACAAACACTTCAGGATGGGGAAATGGAGAAGGAGAGATTATAGTTTGGCCACACTTCTGGAGGAGGGGGGAGTATTTGTCCCTCCCTGTCTTTTTATGACTCTCTCTGACAATCACAAGTCAGTTCTGGGAAAAAAAAAAGGAAAAAATAAAAGAGAGAGCGAGTGTGTATGTCTACAATTTCAGGATAAACTTCAATGGATGAGAAGTAGCTTTTCATAAGTAAACGGTGATTTTATGAGATAAAATCTACCCCTGACAAAGACTCTGTGAATAATATTGGAACAAGAAAGAATTTAGAATATTATAGAAACTTAATTTATAAGAGCTTAAAAAAATTGACTCCAATTTCGAAAGAAATTTTACTGTGAGTGAAAAACTACCAAATAGCATTGTGTGCTTCAGAGAAATCTTTCGTGAAAGATTCAATTCATTCAGCAAACTTCATTATAGTCTTATTTTAAGAAACTTCCACTGCCACCCCAACCTTAAGTAACCACTACCCTGACCAGACAGCTATCAACAACAAGGCAAGACGCTCTATTACCAAAAAATGTAGAAATAACTAAAGGCTCTGGTAATAGTTAGCAAATTTTACTAATGTGCACACATGGTTCTTATTAGACATAATGGTATTGTACACTTACAACTGCATTCTGGTACAAACTGAGGGAATACTGAAAACTATGTCTTAAACTTAAGAGATTTGTAGGACAAACTCGTATGATAAAGGCGCTGAGAATTCTTGCATCAATAAAACTGTTTCATTATCTATAGTTAATTTCCTATAGGAACTTTCCAATTCCTTACAAAAATCAATTGGAATAAATGTTCCTATGAATATATTTTGGAAAACCAAATTGTTCATTCAATTCAATTTGTATAGGGTCTTCAAACAGACTAAAATGATTTTTTAGAAATATTAGTTTGTGGTAACTATTGTTTAGAATTACAATTTCAATCAATATAAACACATTTAAAAACATTGTTTTTGTTTGTTTTTTCCCCAGTAAACTCAATGCTTTAGATGGGTGAATAAGTTTCTTCTTAGTAACTACTTTCCTGTCATCCTTTCTCTAAGCTGATGAGCTAGTCTGAAATTTTTCCTTCTGATTCCAACTTATTTATGCAAAATTAATTGCCCAAGTGTTCCCTTTTCAAGAAGTGTTGTTACTGTTTCTACAAAGACATCCATTAATGTTCAGTTAGTACTCAATTTGCTAAAGTTTATTCTCTGCTTACCACTCTTGAACAACAGGAACACAACTCTTTTTTCTTTTTCTTTTTTTTTCTCTTTCTTTTTTTTCTTTTTCTTCTTTTCCTTCTTCTTCTTCTCCTTCTCCTTCTCCTTCTCCTCCTCCTTCTCCTTCTCCTTCTCCTTCTCCTTCTCCTTCTTCTTCTTCTTTTTCTTTTTCTTTTCCTGAAACATCATTTAAAGAAAACATCTTGGCTCCCAGATCCCATACTTTTTCTCTCCCACTTGCTGTTCTTTTTTCTGACTTCTGAGAACTTTACTGAAATGCTACACACAAATCGACATTGACTACTTACTTTATTAATCTTTATAATGAACTGCCAAAGAGAGGCACAGCCTCTAATTCAGTTGTTTCCATGTAGAAAAACGTAAGAGTCATTGAATCTACAGAGACTAACTACAGTAAATTCAGAAAATCCAATTCACTTAAAAATTTAAAGCTGCTGGGACCAGCAGTTAGCATAATAGCTATGTTGCTGAACTCCCATGTACTCGACCGCGATTTGAGTCCCAGACCCAGTGGCTTAAACTTGTACACGCCGGGCGTGTGTGCGTGCGTGCCCAAGATCCTGAGAGGAGAATGGAGAAGGGATTGCAACGTGGCCATCCCCCCTGGGGGGGTGATTTCTCACTTTCTGTCTCTCTGTCTCTCTCTCTCTTTCTGGCGAGCACACGTGCCCTATAGCAAAGCCTCTCCAAAAAAAATAAATAAAAAAAATTAAGGCTGCATTGTTTTCTAGTCAAATCTTCATTTTATTCCAAGAAAATATGATATTTTATAATTACTTTATAATAGTTTAGTAAAAGGCTTTGTACATTGATGAGTAATTCTTCCTTTTCCTATTCTATATTTTTGCTTTCCTTTTACTTGATTTTTTATTATGAGTTGTAACAAAAAAGTAATGAATACAGTTTGAAACTATTGTTGTACTTCATCAATTTATACAAAGATTTCAAAGTCAATCAATTTTTTTATTTAATAATATTTTTCTAAATAATGCATCAGTTATTTTCCTCTTATACCTAAAGTTTAAATGCATTGATCATGTGGGGTTTGTTTTAGTCTCTTTCAGTCGCTATAACAAAAATACTACAGATGTATAGTATAAACAGTAAACATTGTAGCACGTTTCTGGAGGCTGTGAAGTTCAAGATCAAGGTGCTAGCACACTGAATTTCTTATAAGAGTCCACTTCCACCAGGTAGTGATCTTGCTTTGCCCTCATTTGACAACAAAGGTTGTTAGAGTTCTTTGGGATCTTTTAGAGCACTTGTATGGTTTATGAGGTGAACCCCCTTCCAGTGATCTTATTACCTCACAAAGGACCTCTCCTCCAATTATCACCACAAAGGAAGTTAGAATGTCAAGATAGGAATTTGAGGGGTGGAGCACAAACATTCAATCTATAATAGCTACTTTACAGGTAGAATGTTTACAAGAACAGTCTACATAAAACAAGTCTAGTTACTTCTGACTATACTACTTTAGTAAAAATATTTACTCTTCAAGACTTGTTTTGAGTACCTCAAAGAGAACATTAAAATATTTACAAGTCAAACAAACATATTATGCTAATTTATTCTGTGTGCATGATATTTTTGTTCATTGTTTTTGAAACATTTAGAATTCTATGGAAGATTTTTGAAGTTTATTTTTATTTTTTTCATGAGACTGAGAGATACAAACCTCCTTAGTAGGATCTTGTCATATCACAATCCATGTCCCTCAATACTTTCCCAACTTGTTTTAGGTCATACACCCCAGTCTCCCACGTGATTTCAGCATTGCAGAGCAGTGTGCTGCTGCCTGCACTACCATGCATTATGAAATACCACATACTTTGTAATAAATGGGTCTTCTTACAATATTGTGGCTGCAAAATTTATTTATTTATTTAGTTTTGCTATAGGGTGTGCGTGCTCCCCAGAAAGACATAAAGAAAAAGGGAAAATGAGAAATCACCCCTCCCCTGGCAGGGATGACTATACTGTAATCCCTTCTCCTTCATTTTCTTCCTGGGATTTTGGACACATACACACATGTGAAAATGATGTTTTTCAAGCCATTGGGTCCAGGACTCAAACCATGCAGTCATCCATATGGGTTCCAACCATATCAGCCACCATGATATTGGCTGGCACGGTAGCATAATTACTGCAATAAAATAATAATACCAAACAGATTGTTTGTTTTTACTATTAAATCATATCCTTTATTGAGTCTCTTAAACACTTTTGGTGGGGGCTGAGATTACCACCTGGAGTTGAGTCTTCTTCCAAGGTCTTTCAGGTTATTGACAGACTTTAGTGGCTTGTGGTTATATGATTAAAGTCTATCTTCTGTGTTGTCACACAGCTCTTGGAGGAAACCCTCATGTTCTTGATATGTGGCCTACTCATTGGCATTCTGATGTGAAAATCTCCCTGAGATCAGAAGGACCCACACCCTTTAAAGGGTACACTTTTTTAGTTCAGGCCCACTCGGATCATCATCCTTTTGACTGACACCAAGTCAACTGATTAGAAACTTAGTCAGGGGAGTCATAGTCCACCATATTCACACAGTTTTTCTGACCTTTAGAGGAAGTGTTATAATGTCTAACACTTTAGGGGTTAGACATCATAAGACTATCTTATAATTATGCCTACCAGGATATATATGTAACATCATAGGTTATGGAATGCTGGTTGCGTATCAAGTCCACACTTTGCTTTTTACTTTGCTGTTGGGTATGCTACCCTTGAGTTTGCAGTAGGAGACACTTTCATATAAGACAATGGAGTCTATTTCTATTTAGATAAATGGCAGCCACAGTAATATTTTTGAAATGAATATCAAGTATCAAACTCCTCCCACAAAAAGCACCTCTATGGCTTCATTTCTTTTTAAATATAAGGTCAACAGGATTTCTTTGTAATTTCTCATAGCAGAATCCCATCTGTTCTTAGCTTCCATCACTCTGAACTGGGAAGAGGTTATGCTTCTTTTACTGTGGGCATTGTGTGCACAGACCACTCTGTCCTCTGAAACTTTTCCTTCCCTGTTTTCCTGGGTAATTCTGCAATATCAGTGTCTCAGAGAATCTTTCTCTAATTTCTGTAACTCTCCAATTCTATTGATAGTCCTGTCTTAGTTACAGTTTTCTACCTGTGTGATTATACATTTTTTTCCACTAGTTTGTGAGTGCCATTAGGAAAATTGCCTAATATGACTATGCTTATTATATCATTAGATAGTATGTGCCATAGGGCACATGAGCTTACCAGAGAAAGACATAGACAATAAAAGGGAAAGTGAGAAATCACCCCTCAAGGGAGATGTCCAAACCATAATCCTTTCTCCTCCTTTCTTCTTTCAGGATTTTAGGCACACATGCACATATGCCTGGCATGATTTTCTAATCACCAGGTCTGGGACTCGAACTATGGTTGGTCATGCGGGAGTCCAAAGTTTTAACCCACCTACTGGGCCCAATTCTTATACATCTTTATAAAATGCAGTATGATTTTTCAAAGTATGCATAAAGTGTGTGATAATCAAATCAAGGATATTACCAAATACATCTTTTTATTTTTAAAATATTTCTTTATTGATTCAAGTATAATGTCGAGAGACAATTCATTCTTTTTTATTATTATTCTTATTTGTTTTAATTTTCTATTGGGCATATCCACTCACCAGAGAGAGACAAAAATAGAGAGTGAGAGACAGACAGAGAGAGAGAGAGAGAGAGAGAGAGGGAAAGTGAGAAAGCAAGCCTTCAGGTCCAGGACTCAAACCATGGTCAGCCATGTAGGATTCCAGAACTTTAACTACCACATCACCTGCTGGCCCCAAAACAAATCACTCTCAATTTGTCTGCTTTTTTCCCCTACATTCTTAAGCTTCTTAGAAAAGAAATAAGCAACTTTAATAAAGATAGAGAAGGTATAATTCCTTAGACACATGTCAAGATGGAAAAAATCCCCCTCTTCAAGATTTGCTTACTTTCTAGAGGAATAGCTTAGATACATCTTGCACACACACTGAGAGACATTCAATTAACTTTCATGGTAATAAATCTAGAGGGCTTATCCTTCCCATACCTAGATTAGATTTCTTGATTTTCCTGAATAAATATACATTCTTTTTATCTCTCACAGTGAGAACAGGCTGATGTACCTACTAGCTGTCCCTGTATTACCACTGATAATTATATTTATGGAATTATTCTCCTGTGATACAGATACACTGCATGTTCAGATAATATCTGGTCTATTCTTCAATCTAGTAGTTCAGTATATTTTCAGTTCAAAAATAAATGAAACTGTGGAAGACTAACACATTGACTTGCAAGTAGATAAACATCTCATTTTGCACGTGATAATCTTATTTAGCATATAATGTGTACAATACTCCAGTCAAATGAACAAAAGTATCTTTTCTCAAAATATGATTACTTAATATTATACATTACTATGAAGAATATAGTTAGCATTTAAGTAACTTGTTTGTGTTTTTCTTATAGGTAGATGTGCATGGGTCTTTGTGATACTACTAAAATACCTAGTAAGTATTTCTGCTAGTAAAAAAAAAAAAAAAAAAATCAACCAAAAAATTGAAAGGATTTAACCTGAGGTAATAATAGTGAAGGTATTCAATAACTTCAGCTACCAAATCTCTAGAGTTTGGTCAAACATTACAGGTTAAGGACATCAACCACAAAGCTGTGCTCACTTTGAAAAACCAGCCACAGATTTGGGAGTCCTCATCCTATCTTCATTTATGACCAGCTGACTACAAATTTGTAGATACACACCACTCCCTCAAGTTTAATCATGCTAGATTGATTCACAGCACACAGGAAAGTACTATACTTATGGTTTTTGTTTTTATTTTAGCAAAAAAAAAAAAGTGCAAATTAGATCTAGTCAAAGAGAGAGACTCATTGGGAGACTTTTGAGAGGAAAGCAAATACAATGTTTCTGTCACCTTCAAGATTATTTCTCACTCTGGCACATCCATATTTGACTATACAGGATATTGTCTACTAGAGAAATTTACCTAAGCCTCAAAGTCTAAGGTTTCACTGGGGGGTTATTATATAGGCATGATTGAATCATTAGCCAAGAATCAAACAATCTCTAGCTGTTTTCCCATCCAAGACACCTAGCTGGTCCTCTAAGTATGTGCTTAGTATCTGGTATGGTCATTCCCCACTCTGAGTCATCTTATCAGCCTATACCAAAAAGATTTGAGGAGCCCATAATAAACAACAAAGGCATCTTACATTCAGATAATTTGAAGGATTTAGAAGCTACCTCCTAGAAATAGGGGCAAAAAGCCAGTAAAATTTTTTCATTACATAGCACTATACTATTATATGTTTTGATAAGAAATAAACATGTGGAAAAAATAAGTGCCTTACAGTATATATTCGATAAGTATTTTATTAAGAAATATCAACATATTCTTCAACAGCTAGTGTGAGCTCAATAGACCTTTACCACCAAAATTGTTACTATATTCCTCAAAGGGGTAGGTGTTGTCCAATCATAATTTTTTTGAGAGAGAGACTTTTGCTACAGGGCACGTGTGTACACCAGAGAGAAAGAGAGAGATAGAAAGAGAAAGCAATAACCTCCTTCAGGAAGATAACCATGCTGCAATCCATTCTCCTCCTGAAATTTTGGGTGTGTACTTACACATGTCCAGCATTAGTTTCAAGCCACCAGGTCCAGGACTTGAACTATGTTCAACCATGTGCAACTCTAGCACCTTAACCACCATGCGACCTGATGACCCCGTCCAATCATAATTAATTAAATATCAAAAAATGATGACTGTTGGGCCAGCAGGTACTGTGGTGGTTAAGGCACTGAGTTCCTACATGACTGACCAAAGTTGAGAGTCCCAGATACTACAGTTTTAAAATCACGCCAGGTGCTTTGAGCTACAAATCAGTCTATTGTCTCCTCTTTTCAGGTAATTTAATTTCTTCCAAATGAAAGAAGAGAGGAGAGAGAGAGAGGGAGAGAGAGAGAGAGAGAGAGAGAGAGAGAGAGAGAGAGAGAGAGAGAGAAGCACCTCAAATGGAAACTCACACTGTGATTCTCTTCATTCTCAGTCCTAGCCAGACTAGATCAGAGGCATATTTCATGCCCGGCATGCTCAAGGAGGTCCCTACCTGTACACTCAGAACTCAGCCCATGTAGATCCAATTGTGTTAGCGCTGTACCACTACCTGTCCCCCGCCGCCCTGCCCCAAGATAGAGGATCGTGCCTAGTTCACTGAACTACTTCACTCTGAACTCCACATGTGCTGCAGATTTTAAGAGCATGATGTAAGAAAAGGACTATTTAAAGCATACATGTCATTGCTTTTTAATAAAAAGTGTTATAAAGATTCATTTCTATTTTTTTTAGAATTATTTTATTTAACTTTACTTATTTATTTTTTTAATTTGATCAGAGAGGAACAGAGTGAGATAGAGAGAGGAAAGGTGAGAAAGCAAGCCTCCAGGTCCAGGATTCAAACCAGATTTGGCCATGTGTGAGTCTAGTGTCCCTAACTACTGTGCCACCTGACAGTCCCAGAGATCTGCTTTTTTTAGTACATGAATATTTATACTACCAAGTGTCTCATATTAATACATTTATTCTAACTATTGACTCCAGTTATATCGAAATACAAACCATCACTCTTATATTCATTTTTGTCTTTGATCTGGGCAGTGAAGAGCAAGAAGTCTTGAGAGGAAAACAGAAATGATGTGGGTGATTGGACTGGCAAGTGGCATGGTGGTAGGAGCACTGAATTCCTACATGACTGATCATGGTTCAAGTCTCAGACCTGGTGGCTTGAAAATCACTCTGTGTGTGTGTGTGTGTGTGTGTGTGTGTGCATGCCCAAAATCCTGGGAGGAGGATGGAGGAGAAGGGATTGTGGCATGGCCAATACCCAGGGCGGCAATTTCTGGCTTTCCCTCTTACTGTCTCTCTCTCTCTTCCACAAGTGTGTGTGACCTATGGCAAAAGCCTTAAAAACATAAAAGAAATTCTGTGGGTAAGCTTCTTAACAGAAGTTCGCTAGAGTCAAAAGTTTTTTAAAGATAATTTTAATATTGGGCCAACAGGTAGTGTGGTAGTTGAGGCTCTGGACTCCCACATGGC